>CM059039.1:44293140-44943140 GCA_030279155.1 Forsythia viridissima | reverse complement strand
TATGTGTTAGAATTAGAAGGTTATGGGACTTTTCAACACTTTCTAAAATATTAGGGACTTTTGCTGCAAATTTTTCTTTACAAAAGTCAGGGACCATTTATGCAAATAAGCATTTTTTAAATAAAAAAACTTTCACCGTGAAATTTGACGGCCATTTGGATGGAAATAGTTGAAAAGGACCATTGCTGCCAAAAACATTTAAAAGAGGGGCTAAACTGCCAAAAATGAAAAGATAGGTCCTCAACCCGCAGTAAATACAAAAGTCAGGGATCATTTGTGCAAATAAGCCTACTCAAATGTCAAAAAATAAAAGACGAGAGATTTAAGCGTCAATATTCTTAAACATTAGAAACTGCGGAGTAATTTTTCCTTTTCTAGTAAAAAAAAAAAAAGAAGCAATAGTTATAGTAAAAAATTCAATCTCTTGATCAATTTTTCATATTTCCCCCTTACCATACACAAATTATAAAAAATCTATGTATTTATTCGAGAAGCTACAAATATACACAACTGATGAAAACTCTATATATCAATTAAAATACAATTTATACAAATCAACCATTCAATTCTCAATCGAATTGCCTTCTTTAGAGAATCTATGAATAATTATTTACTCTTAAAAAAATGAATTTTCCTGCAGAATTACCAATTATATTTTTTCTTATATACAGAAATTCCTGATTCTCTAGCCATAATTTTCTCTTTTCTTTTTTGCTTTTCTATTTTATCCAAACAAAAATAAAAGGAAAAATTAGGATTGAACTTTCTAACTCTTTATTGATATGATGATTTTGGATCTTTAGGAGGTGTATTATATTGGAAATTTTACGGACTTTTAAAGATTTAAAAGTTTTGGAATATTTGTAGACTTTTAAAAGTTATCTAAAAGTATTAGTGTATTCAATAAATACTTTTAGATATTTTAAAAAAGTTTTTAAAGGCCACCGGTATTAATTTTAAATTTTTTTAAGAGTTTATAAGTCATAATGTATTCAAATTGAGAAAGATTTTTAAGAATTCTCTACTTATTAGATTTTTAGAGACTTCTGGAGACTTTTTGATGGAAAGTATAAATAACAAATTTTCCGTCTATTCTGAGATTTGTGAAGACTTTGGAACCCCAAAATAAAGAACGTCTATTTTCTTTCATTTCTAGGGTTTCTCTCGTATCTCTCTCATCTACTTTGAGATACTGAGAATATTTGATATTTTTTTATTGAATATTATTAATTCTTTTTGGAATTTATGTTATTTATTAATTTATTAATTGAAATGTTTTTACATTTTTTTAATAAATATTTTTATTGACATGAGAAATGCGATTTATTACTTTGAATTTTTAATTATATGTATTGTAGATTATTTGGATATACAAAAACTTACTCAAAATAATATTATATTATATTATAAGTCCTTAATATATATTTTTTTAGAATGAAAATCTTTAATAGAAGTCTATAGAAATCTATAGAAAACTTTAATCAAAGTCTACATAAGTTTAGAGAAGAGTTTTATTAATTCTCAACAAATTCATAAAAGTCAATTAAAAGTCTACAAATTTTACGAAAGTCATCCACTTATAAAAGTCTTTAAAAGTCATTAAAAATCTGAATTGAATACAACTCCTTATCCTTACTCTCTTTATATATGTGAATTTGAGTGCTCACATGATAAAAAGTAAAAACTATCAATTTAGACTTTAAAATTGTATATGTCTTTTACATGACTTGAATGTTGAGGTCGAACGGTCAAATCACTTATTGTCTAGTTTTAAGTCACGTGAAAATCTCGTAAAATTTAATGTTCACGTTAAACAGTTCCGTCACATAAAAATCTAAATTTACATATTTAAATAGATTATGGACTTAAAACTTCAAAATGAAGGTTGAGATCTAAAATCACAATACTTCGAAATGTTGAGAGTCCAACCTTAATTTTTCCAACATAAAATAGGTTTTATTTGGAGGTTTCAATGCAAGGCGGCATAATTGAGGCACTAAACCACAATTTTCTGGTATTTGGGTTGAGCAGTGCCGGGTAATTTTCCAATTCCAATTCCACTTCCACTTCCAGCACGCCGGAAAGGTCGTCCCTGTTATTTATTCAAAGAGATCATCTCATGAAATCCTGTTTGTGCAACTGAGATTTCAAAGCCCCTAGACTCTTTATATATTTGTGTCTCTGTTTTTTTGTGGGTTTATTTTATTAATTAAATAATAAGTTTGTACTTGTTTAAACACAGCTGCAAAACTCACATACACATTGGTTGTTCAGGTCTTTTTCACATAGAAGAGCTTTGAACAACCAGCGATCGTTTAAGGTCGATCCTCTCGCCCATTGTGATTTTTGCTTAAAGTTTCCAATCTTTATACGCTTCTACTATTACTAGGATGATCTCTCTCAAGCAGTCAATTTTGTCAATCCCTGGCTCAGATTTCCTCCGGCGAAGGTCTCCGGTGCCGGAATTTCGGTTGCCTGTCTTCTCACCCCTTCCGGTGGCCAAGACTTGCCGGAGTTCCATTGTTTCACTCTCAAAGCCTCTCCACGTCTCTTCGCTAGAATCTTTAACCCCTTGTTTAAAGAAATCTTCAAACAATGGTAAAGAAAAGGAGCAGTCTTTGGTCACGTGTAAGGCATACGAAGCCGACCGATCGGAACCGATTAGGGATTCTACTCTGACGCGATCTGAGGCGGCGAGGAAAGTGAAGATCGGAACTTACTTTGCCACGTGGTGGGCTCTGAATGTGATCTTCAATATATATAACAAAAAAGTGTTGAATGCTTTTCCCTTTCCGTGGTTAACTTCAACTCTTTCGCTTGCTGCTGGGTCATTTATCATGCTTCTTTCTTGGGCTCTGAGGATTGCTGAAACTCCAAAGACTGATCTTGAGTTCTGGAAGACCCTTTTTCCTGTAAGCATATATAGGGTTTTACACCATCTGGGTTTGCATGTTATTCACTTTTATGATCTGGGTATTCTTTATTTTTGTTCTCTAATGATTTTTTGATCTGGGTTTTCTTTGATGTATACTTTTATGATCTGGGTTTTTGGTAGTTTGTGGTTTTTTATTCAATTTTAACAGTTTCATATGTATCTTTATTTGAAAAGATCTAAGCTTTGATTGTTGTTGATGTTGGGTTGGTGTGTTTAGGTTGCCGTTGCACATACAATTGGGCATGTAGCAGCTACTGTGAGTATGTCAAAGGTGGCCGTCTCATTTACTCACATAATCAAGAGTGGTGAACCCGCTTTCAGTGTTTTGGTCTCAAGATTCCTCCTGGGAGAGACATTTCCGCCCTCGGTTTACTTATCTCTCGTTCCGATCATTGGTGGTTGTGCACTTTCTGCTCTTACTGAGCTCAACTTTAACATGACTGGTAAAATTTTGATCTGTGTAAAATCTGCAGTTTTTGGTTCATTGTTTTTACTTCTACTCAATTATAGAATTAAATTTTGTTTAAGTTTTTATTTAATTCATGAATTGTGGTGATCTCTCTATGGAAGCATGAATGTCAACTTTTAATTTCTCCTTTTTAAGTAAATTCTTCACAAGCACGTGTTAAAGTTATAAAGTAGGTGACTGGTTTGGCAGTATCTGGTATTTTTGAAATTTGAATTAGGTTGTTGGGGTCTTGAATGTCAATTGCCAGTATTTGGGTTGTTTTCTGATGCTTCATATGGTTCTTGGCTATCAACATCAGGTTTTATGGGGGCCATGATATCAAATTTGGCATTCGTTTTCCGAAATATATTTTCCAAGAGAGGCATGAAGGGCAAGTCAGTGAGCGGAATGAACTACTATGCCTGCTTATCTATTCTCTCTCTCTTGATTCTGACCCCATTTGCAATTGCTGTGGAAGGGCCACAAATGTGGTCACTTGGTTTTAAAGAAGCCTTGTCTCAAATTGGACCCCAGATCGTTTGGTAATCACACGACACTCACCTACTCTTCTATCCTTTTATATTGTTTGGACATTGATGCCATGTTTGTCTAGGTGGAATAAAATTTTGTTAATTATACTGATTAGCATTATTTCTTACCAAACTTGCCTTTGCACATTTGATACAATGAAGATGCTTTTAGATACAACAGATTAGACTTGTGTTGGCTCAGTCTATTTCTTTGGTTAAGTATTGTTCCTACTAAAACCGGCATTTTCAGAGACGCATAGTTTCACGAGTACATTATTAATTTATTATAATGTCATTACATTATGAACTTAAGAACACCAATTTAATTGTTAATGTGAATATTTGATTATCAGAATTAATGCCATTAAGAATGTGGTTGCAATGAATTATGATATTCCATGCCTTGCGGATATGCTTGTTTAAGTAGTTTCCTAACAGTTCATAATTTTTTAAATTGCCGGAGGCTTATTGTTTGTGTTGGATTTTGGGGAACAAAGAATAATTTGATTTTGTTTTTCTTCTTTTTCCTTACTTAATGTTCCTTGGCTGCTCGTGTTTTATGTGTTTCTACATGACAGGTGGATGGCAGCCCAGAGTGTGTTCTATCACCTCTACAATCAGGTGTCTTATATGTCACTAGATGAGATTTCTCCTTTGACGTTTAGTGTCGGAAATACCATGAAACGTATTTCTGTTATTGTCTCTTCCATAATCATTTTCCGCACGCCTGTGCAACCCGTCAATGCACTTGGAGCCGCCATCGCAATTCTTGGAACTTTCTTGTATTCACAGGTAAAGTTAACTTTTTTCCTATATGGTGATGTCTGGAAATTGTCTATTTTCATGTATAAAGTGTCACATTCCTACACAACAGCATTGATTCTGCCGAAACAAGTAGTTTTGTTACACTTACTAGATTGTTATGCTATCAGTGTGCTCCTTTCTAGGGAAAAAAAAAAAAGCAACAGATTAATAGCAGATATATATGGATTAAAGGCATTGATAACATTCCACAGTGCCGATTGCTAGGTAGTCGCTAGTTCATCTCTCCTAGACCGCATTTTCCCTCGAGTTATGATGTTTGAACCAGTGTAACCAAAGATGTCTGGCTTAATATTGGTTATGGATCTGTTAACAGTGTATTGATATGGATTGAGACTCTGGTGTAGGTCCAGAATAATCCCTTTCCCCAGGCGTTGTTTACAACTAGGCAGTTAAAAATTCTCAGATGCAGTAGCACTGCATCTGTCGATTCTTGTTTCAAAAATTCTGCGTACAATTTCATACATCTTTGCTCGTCCCGACATTTATTCCTTGTTTTTTGGTTAACCATTTCACATTATCATTTTGTCATATTTGACAGGCAAAGCAGTAAGAAATCTGGAATTTTGTTCACGGTGAACCATGTACAAGCATGAGGAGCTATCAAGATTTGTGCTGCATGAAGGATGATAAAGTTGTCCTTGATCCGTGACAAACCGCATGTACCAAGTGGAGCAGCGGCTTTACTTGTAGATAGTAATAACGAGTTATTAAGAACTTCAATCTTCTTACGAAGATTAATGAGGCTGGTTTTTCGGGTTTTATTTTGCAATTTTGAAGTAGAGTAGTGTACCAATAAACAACGGCAACTCTTTTTAAGTCCCGGTAGAGGTTCAACCGTATCAGTGACAGTATATTAAGATTTAAGACCATTTATCCCGTTCTATACTTGTGTATCCTACAGTAGCTATATATTTTTTCCTTTAATAAAAATTCTCATAGTTAAGCCAAAAATTTCATGTTCTTGAAAATTGAATGTTCATAAATTTCCTAGCATGTTTCTGCATTATAGAGTGCAGTTTTCTTGTTATTATAGGTCTAGGAATATTGCATCTAAAGCACAAATTTTGCCGGTATTATCTCAATGCTAGATAAAAGATGTAGAACAAAATCAGGGGCAGGATCGAACTGTCGGTCATATTTTGAAAAAAATTAATTTTTGAAGTGTAATTTTTTTTTTTTTTTTTAAGCAGGAGTCTCCTAAAATTTTTTGACTCCACCTCTTAACAAGTTGATCAAAGTGAAAAATATATTTGTGCTACGATCTTGAACTTTCTTTGTGATCACGGCAAAGTGAGGAGCCTCATCTATTTGCTAATAGAGTTGGCTTTTAATGAAGATATGCTCACATGTTGCATGAGGGGATGCTAGGTAAAGTTGACGATGACCGATATATAGAGTTTGTATTGCATGAGAATTTTTATACTCGTTCGATAATAAATTTTATTTGATACATAAAACAAACTCAAAATGGGAAAAATTTAGCAAATTTTTTTCCTTTTTGTCCACAAACACAATTTACATGATACACAAACACTTGGATTTCAATCCATTCACCATTCGTGAAATAGAAATATATATACTAAACTTTACAAATAATGAACTTGTCAACATGGCTGAGAAATTTCTTCTACTTTTCTCTCATTTTTCTATCTTATTTTATTGTGATCCGCAAGTTCTTTTTTATATGAAAACTCGAGGTGATAAATTCATATTAATTTAACATAAAGAGCAAATTGACTCACAATTAAGAACAATAAAAGATCAGTACGAAAGTTGTGTTGGTCGACAAAATTTTAAGAAGTTCAACAAACTCGTATTATCTTTTCTCAAAATTTTTATCATCCATTAGAACTTGTATTGTTGTTTTCAATTATCGAAGTGTCTCAATCAATCTTTGTACATTAAATTTGTATTTGAAAATTGTTAAACGTTCAATAATGTATGTTAATATGTGTTGTTATGAGTAAAGAGTACACGAAAAGAGAAACGAAACGAATCTTCTCTTTTTCTCATCTCCTACACTTTCACGTACAAAATATACATAATATTTTGTCACACGTAACAAAATAAGAAGACAGAACTTTAAATTTATAAACAAAAAAAGGAAATATGACATACACAATACTTGGCTAGGGATTAGGCTAATTGTTTGGAGTAACTTGTTAATTTAAATATTCATCAAAGTTTTAGGTCAAAACAAATTTACAGGGATAAAAAAAATTTGGCGCAAATGATTTTTAATTTTTGTTTTCAGTGCGAAAATAGTTTATAACATTTGTTATTTTAGCATAGACGTCTCTAAGTTATGTGTTTTGGTACACAATTGATTATTATTTGATAAAAAGAACCAATATATTCTAAATTTTAATTAAAAAAAATTGTAGTTGGAATCTTAACTTTTTCAAAAGATGCAAATAGGTCTGGTTTCTTTGTTTAATAATATTTAATTTAGCATACTAAATATATCACTATAGTCATGTCAATTAAATTTTTCACAAGAGAAAAAATATTAAATTATTGTTTGTGTTTTAAGTATATGTAATTGTTATGTAATGAAAATAATTGGAATATAAATTAAGATAAATAAATAACAAAATGACGTATATAATTTTATGTCATTGAATCAATCTTATTAAGTTTTTAGTTAACATAAATATACTAATAAAATTATTTTACAAATTATGTGTTCTTTATTTTTAAATAATAATAAAACGATAAGAGTAAAATATGAAGAATAGAATTATAGTTTTAATATTTTTAATTAATAAATGAATAATTTAATTGAATAAAAGTATTTGAGGATCAAGTTTGTCACAAAGTGAGAATTAAGATTGTGACAAAGTTATTTTTTTTTTTTTTTTTTTTTGTTGTAACCATAAAAAAAGTTTAAATTTTAATTAATAAAATTAATAATTTTATTTAATACGTTTGTTAATAATTATGAGCTTAAATTTTAATTATTTTATAATAGTTCATAAAAACAAACAATTTACATATATTATCAATTTGGTCAATAAAGTTTTAATTAAAAAAAAAAAAACTCCTTAGTTTCGATTAATGTTTTATTAAAAATAAATAAAGGTTTCGTTTGCACTTTTTGTAAAGATTATGAACTCAATTGTAATTTTTCCTTATTAAAATTAAGAGTTGGTCTAAAACACATATGTTAAGAATGTCTGTGTTAAAAAAATCAAAAATTAAGGGACTACTTCTGCACTGATTGAAAAGCTCAGGGATTATTTATGCCAAATTTCCAAAAAAAAAAAAAGGGGTCTTGAGAACAAGTAAGTGTTGAATTCTAGAATAATGTTCTTCATCACCATAGGTGATTAACATCCATCAATGTGCAGTGTCCACCAATGTGCAGTGGGGCTGCTGCCACAATATCTAGTGAATATTAGATAATATAGTAGTGATCTCATTGCTATATCGATTGGGTTAACCACCAATGACGGTAAAAAGCATTATTTTAAAAATTATAAGAGTTGTATTCAAATCAAATTTTTATTTTGGTACACAACAAAATAATTTCACTATAGGTTCTCATTCTTTTTTATTGTCGCACTTATATCTCTAATTTTCTTTAGTCTCATTTTTAGAGGTAGGCATTTTAACCGGACCGAAACCGAACCGGAATTGGAGGTTCTGATCCGATTCCAAAAAAATAAGATTAGGAACCAGAACCGAGAATCGACCTAGTTCGAGTCAGTTCTTGGTTCTTAAACTAGAACTGTGGGTGCTCGATTAGAACTGAATTTGTCATTTTTTTTTAAAAAAATTATGTTTTACAATTTATTCACCCTAACCCAATGACCCACGATCCAATATCACGGTACCAAAGACAAGAGTCCAACTGTCCAAGATCCAAATAAAAAGTACAAAACTCACAACTCTTAAACTTAAACTTAAACTTAATTGACCCAATTCTAGTTACCCAAATCTCAAATTCTCAATCACTATTTTCTCATATGCTCAATACAAATATTATCGTCTGTCTTGCACTTTCGCTCATCTCTCTATCACTCAACACACAGTGAGACGGCGAAGGCGAAACTCCTCTGTAACCGAAACGAATCCTCAATTTTGAGAAATTTCTTTTTTCTAACCCTAATTTATGTGTTTGCAATTTTGGTGTCTATTCTTCTAGTTAATATTTATATCTTTCATAAATTATTTTAATATCTAACATACTTTAAAGTTAACGAGTTTGTAATTTTTTATTTTTTTCAAAACATGTTGTCAACTAAATTTTTTTTTAAAAAAATTTTATGAGTAGAACCGAACCCGAATCCGAACCAACGGTTCTGGTTTGAGTTTGGTTCCAATAATTACATAGAAACGAATGATTCCATTTACGAAATACCCGAAATGTAACGAGTGGTTCCGAGTATTGAAATACCCGGACCGACCCACCCAACACCCAGGCCTACGCATTCTTGAGTCCCATTCTCTTACCCTCAATGGGTAGGGAAAAATTAACCCACTGCTGACATGGAGATTGCCATGTCAGCAGTGCTTCATTAAAAAAAATTTAGTCTGGCCCATTCTTTCCCAAAACCATCGCCTCCAAATCTGTAGCGCGCCGGACTGATCTGTGCGCGACGAAAAAAAAACAAAAAAATGGAGTTGCCGCAGAGGCGGCAGATCCAGCCAGATCTGCATAGTGAACACAGATCCAGCTGGATTTGCGCTGCGCAGATCCGACTAGATCTGTCGCTCTGTTGCACAGATTCGGTGATCTGCGCTTGGTAGCGCGCGTAGATCCGACTGGATCTATCGCTCGATTGCACAGATCCGGTGATCTGCGCGATCGGATCTGCGCTTGGTCGCGCGGATCTCTGGTAGATTTTTTTTTTAGTAGTTGATGATGAATGGATTTCTGGTGGTTGATGGTAGTTTTTTGGTGGTTGATGATGAATAGATTTTTAGTGGTTGATGGTGGTTTTATCCGGTAGATTTTTTTTTTTAGTTTTTGTGGTGGTTTTCTCCGAACAAATTTTTTTTTTAAATGGAATACTGCTGACATGGCAAGCTCCATGTCAGTAGTGGGTTAATTTTTTCCTACCCATTGGAAGCAGGAGAATGGGACTCACGCATTTTTATCCTTAATCTTTTATTAATTACTACATATGGTGCCTTAAATTAATTGATGCTTACATTTAGTGAATTTTGGGAATTATGAAAGAAGGCATATTGTTTTCATTTTATTTTATTTTATTTTTTATCTTTTTTCTGTTTCTGTTTTTGTTTTTGGTTTTTTTTATTTTTTTTATTAAATGTGAGGGGCAAAGAATTGAAGATGAACCTACAACGAAAAAATGGTTAGGCCATAAATGCAACAATAAAAAAACATATGAAGATCTTTAGTGCAATTAATTCGTGTTGTAACAAAAGAAAAATGTGGTGCTCTGAAAGAGCTATTTTAATGAGAAAAGATTAAAGACGTTAAGTGTAATAATGATATGGTACAACAAATAATAAAAAAAAAGTATAGTATAAATATAATTTTCTATTAAATTATCACAGCAAGACACTAAAAATAGCAGAACTACTCATAATAGGTCACGATAAATCACAAAAAAGGTCGCAAATTGTTCTTTGTTTTGGAATTTCACTTGAAGTGTATTGTAATTGTAAATTGGAAATATGTATAGTGGGTCGAGTAATGATGAAGGGCACGTTCATTGCAATCGAGGAAAATCTCACCGATCTCTTCCATGCGCTAGGTCCAAAACCTCCGTAGCTACATCGGATACGGTGCTAGTCTTGAATCCAAATATTTAATGAGTCCGTAGTTTCCTCCAACTTCCTACTCGCATTTGTAGTCGCCAAGGAAAATACCGTTAGTCTGTTCCATGTTTTGAGTTCTTAATCAATGGAGTTTTAAAAAAAAAAAAAATGGTGATTTTGCACAAATGTGGATGAATTTTGGCAATTTTTTGAAGAGATTTGGTGATTTTTTAGGTTGCCCGCACAAATGTGTAGAGTGTTTTGGTGTTGCAGTTTACGATTTTTTGCCGAAAATTTTATAGATTTGTGATATAGTGAAATGTTCGGAGTAGAGAAAAAACATATACTACAATAATAAGAGAGAGATAATAATAACAAATTTTCAATATTTTAATTAATTAATTTGGAATAGTTTGATTTTTCAGTTCAAAAAACTAAAAGAAGTATTAGACCCAAGTTCCTCGGGATAGTTTTACCACACCACAAAATATAAAATAATTTAAAAAATACTATCTAATTTTATTTATTCTAGAAATACTTTTTTTTGTTAATATTTTTTGTTATATTTGTTATGTTTAGGGAAATTGGCGCAAATGGTCCATAACGTTTACCATTAGTGCGCAAATGGTCCCTAACGTTTCATTTTTGGCGGAATGATTCCTAACCTATCTATTTAGGTGCGCAATTAGTTCTTTTAGGTGCGCAAATGGTCCCTATCACTGTTTTTTGTCTTTATTAGCAAGGGTAAAATTGTCAAGTCCCATTTTTTTTCAACCTTTCAATTGGCGCAAATGGTCCATAATCTTAAGAAATTTGCAATTGCATTCCTAACTTTTAAAAAAGTGAAAATGAATCCGATACTTTAATTTTTTTTATTAAAAATTAAAAAAAAAACTAACAAATTGATAATATACTAAATTATCTTGAATATTTTATGAACTATTATAAAATAACCAAAATTGAAATTCATAATTATTAACAAATGTGCTAATTAAAATTATTTTATTATTATTAAGTAATCATATTATTTAAAATTCAAACTTTAATTTTATCATTACAACAAAAGAAGAAAAATAAATTTGTCACAAATAAAAATTTTACTTATGCTCAACCCAACTCGATTTTATACAGTCTCATATTTACTGGGCCAATCCAATCCGATTTTGAGTTACAAGGTTATTGGACCAATTCTATTTTAAATTTTAATTAATTTTTACATTTAAAAAAAAAAGCAAAAAAAAAAAAAAAAAGGATCCACTCACCCCCCCTACCCCCAACCCAAAATACTAGCAGAAGGGAGGAATTTCATATATATTCATATATATCTTCTAGGATCTGTAACATTGATTCTCCAATGTTCATCATGTGATCTCATTTTTCTTGCATTCTTCCTATCCCACTCCAATTCAATCTTTCTCTTTTTCGTTAACCCACAAAATTCCTGCAAGCTTTCATCCATGGCGTCGTGCAATTTCCACCACCGCATGTGAGCGGTGTCACCGGCGTACACGCGCTGATCCAGAATATCCCAATTACAGTCATAATCCCTGTAACACAGCCATGGCTTCAACCCTTGATAATGTATTGAATAGAGCTTCAGAGGATCCGACCCGAATAGCTGGTTCTTCACACTAGCCTCGATCGAACTGTTGGACCAGAAATTCTTCAGAAAGTTGACTCTTCTCGGCAATCGATGCCACCAGACGTACACTTCGTTGAGAAATCCCTGATCGTCGCCGTTGTAGGAGATGATGTCTTTACGACGGCGACTTTCTCCCCTCCCTTCTGCTCGTATTGTGGGGTGGGGTGGGGTGGGGTGGGGTGGGGGTGGGGTGGGTGGAACCTTTTTTTTTTTTTTACTTTTTTTTTGAATGTAAAAATTAATTAAAATTTAAAATAGGATTGGTCCAATAACCTTGTAGCTCAAAATCGGATTGGATTGACCCAGTAAATATGAGACTGTATAAAATCGAGTTGGGTTGAACATAAATAAAATTTTTATTTATGACAAATTTATTTTTCTTCTTTTGTTGTAATGATAAAATTAAAGTTTGAATTTTAAATAGTATGATTACTTAATAATAATAAAATAATTTTAATTAGCACATTTGTTAATAATTATGAATTTCAATTTTGGTTATTTTATAATAGTTCATAAAATATTCAAGATAATTTAGTATATTATCAATTTGTTAGTTGTTTTTTAATTTTTAATAAAAAAAATTATATCGGACTCATTTTCACTTTTTTAAAAGTTAGGAATCCAATTGCAAATTTCTTAAGATTAGGGACCATTTGCGCCAATTGAAAGGTTGAAAAAAAATGGGACTTGACAATTTTACCCTTGCTAATAAAGACAAAAAACAGTGATAGGGATCATTTGCGCACCTAAAAGGACCAATTGCGCACCTAAATAGATAGGTTAGGGACCATTCCGCCAAAAATGAAACGTTAGGGACCATTTGCGCACTAATGGTAAACGTTAAGGACTATTTGCGCCAATTTCCCTTATGTTTATTATATTTTTTATAAAAAAATGTGTGTTATATTAGTTATTTTTGGAATTTAAAATGTTAAAAATAATTGTAAAATTTTAATAGAAAATTAAGTATTTAGTGTATGTTTGGTAGTGTTGAAATTATTTTTTAATTGCTTATATTATAAGTTATGGGTGAAGGCGTGTGTTATCACCCAATTTGGTAAGGCCTTCACGTCAGCAAATGCCCATTAAAGGTCCCATCTAGGCCTAATTCAAGCCTCGCTAAAATCTTATAGGCCCAGCAAGGACCTTCTAGATTTATAAATGTTCCATAGACTCGACGAAAGCCTCAAGGGCCTCGTAAATTTTCAGAAGGCCTCGAAGACCTATCGAATATCTTAGCATTCCTGAATCAGAGTATTGCGAGACCCATGAAGGGTCTCGATACTCATAGCCGACCCAAAGAGCCTCGCCGAGCTTCATATTTATTATAGTCCACATATAATCCAATATTTTGGGACAGCTAAGAAGATATCTCAGGGAAGATTGTGTTTGATTGTCACAAGCAAACCATATCCCAATTCAATAAAATCAGCAACACAATCTTAGAGATTGAGAGAGATTATGATACAATCTCAGAAGATCACGGCCAGATTGGAACATACCTTATCTGATAAGGAAAGAGAATCTCAATCAGAATTCTAATTGATCACTTCCCTAAATCAATTAGGATTCTCCCTATATAAATATCAGAATCCGGTTATCTAATGTACGCATTCTTTAGTACGTATATTTTTATGACGCACTCTTTACGCTTAAGAATCTCACCCTAAACTCTGCTCAAATCTCTGCCTGCTTGTCTCTCCCACACCCAATTATTCACTCCCCATGTATTATTACTATATACCGGCAGTTGACTAGATCGTCGGAGTGCCAACGATCGCCAGACCTTTTTTCTCCGGAGATTTTGGTGCCTAACGGTCGTTTGAGTATGCAGGTAACATACAAGTTGGCAGAGGAGTGACTGGAGATCTGTTGACACGTGGACGCTGCGAGTTCCGACGTCAACAATATGGATAAAAATAAGTTGTAAGTTGTGGATCATATGAAATATGTGGATAAAAAATATGTTTGACCAGTTTAACCATAAATTATAATTTTAGCACCACCAAACATGTAATTAGTATGGTAGGTTTTTTTTTTTTTAGAAATAACTACAATAAATAAAATATTTCTTAAAATACTGTATATTTTTTTTATTCTAAAATACTGATTTTTTTTTGTAACACTTGTTGTTACATTTGTTATTTTAGTTATAATAAATGTGTTACATTTGTTATTAACAAATATAACAAATGTAACAACAAGTGTTACAAAAATAAAAATAGATAATTGTATCAAAGCTCTCAAATCTTTCAAAATCATTAGAGATATGTCCATAACCTAAAAAAATAGTATCAGACATCTCCAACGTTTGAAAATTTTGGTATAGTAGGTCTTTATGCGAAATTGCCATTCTCTTTAAATAAATAAAAAACAAGAAAAAAGAAAAAAATGATTGAAAAATAACCAAATTTACCCAAAAAAAATCAAAAGTAACAAAGTGGCCCTCTTTTTTATCAAACTTTGGAAAAATGAGAGAAAAATCTTCTTCAAAGAAAATCACTGTAAACTTAATAAATAAGTTTCAAACCCATGACCAACAACCACCGATTTTCAACTGCAGCCACCGATTTCTTCAGCAACCACAGATTTTCACTCACAGAAGCCATCGATTTCTTCTTCACTTGTAGTCAACCCATGAGTAGGGATGGCAAAAAAACCCGTCGACCCGAACCCGCCTCGCACCCCGCCCCGCCAAGAGCCGCCCCGCCCCGCCCCACGAAGCAATAGGGCCGGGTTTGGGGCGGAAAAATCGGGTCCGGGGCGGGTCCGGGGCAACCCCGCCCCGCCCCGCGACCCGCCCCTAAAAAAAAATTTTTTTTTTTTTGAAAAATCATAAAATATAGTAAAAATTATGATTTTCACTAAAAATAGACTAAAGAAGAATCAAACCCGGGTTAAAACTTATAAACTACTAACATTAACCACTATACCACAACCCAAATCTTATAATTTTTTTTTTTTGCTTGGTATAAATATTTAAAAAAATTGTATATATATATATATATATATATATATATTTTTTTTTTAATTATTTTTCAGTTTAAAAAAAAAAAAAAAGTTCGCGGGGCGGTTGGCGGGTCCAACGGCCGACCCGCCCCGCGAATTCGCGGGTCGCGGGGCGGGGCGGGCCAAAAAGTTCGCGGGGCGGGGCCGACCCGCCCCATTGCCATCCCTACCCATGAGCAAATGAATTAGTTTCAAACTCAGCCCTTGTTTTGTATTTTGATTTTCTTAACTAGAAGCTTGCAGTGAGTGAAAATGACGGATTCTACTGAAAACTGTAAGAGTGAACCCACCCGTTCCAGTTTACCTATGAACCATGTTTGCCGCCTTCCTCAGCCGCCTCTCCAACCGGAAACCACTGCCCCCAATCAACCTTTTCTTCAATTGCCACACTCTCTCCACCACCACCACCACTTCCTCCTCATCCTCTCCTTCTCATCAACTCTCTACACTAAATACTTTTTCAAGTCTCATGTCTCTCTCAACCCCTCCAACCAACTCCATTAAACCCATCCCTAACCCAACTTACCTATAGTAAATCGTCCAAGGCCCCCATACCGATCACCTCTCAACATGGCTGGTAAAGACCGGTCCGTTCCGACCTCCTTTTTGATTTCCAGTTCAGTTACATCGAGAGAGCAGTCCAAATGTGAGACCCATTGGCCTTCGCGAGCCGAAGTACTCCCTATTCAGGCCTGACCGTCTAGATAGGGGCTGGACGGGTGTTTGTGCCCCAGTGACTAACTTGAAGGAGTGGTCCTCGAAAAAGGAACAAGCTTTGGATGAGAAAAGGAAAATATTGAGAGTAAGAGAGAGAGAGAGAGAAAGAGAGAGTTCAGTGGGAGCCATTGACTAATGTTGAGATTTTTACTCACTGTAAACTTAATAAAGAAGATGTCATCTTTGTTACTTTTTATTTTTTAAGGGTATGTTTCTTACTTTTTATTTTTTGGGGTACATCTGGTTAGTTTTTAATCATTTTTTTTTTTTGGTTTATTTAAAAGAAAGTGCAATTTCGTCATAAATGACCTACCATGCCAAGGTTTTCAAATGTTGGGAATGTCTGGTGCTATTTTTTTAGGTTAGAGGTATATTTTCAACTATTTTGAAAGGTTGAGGACCTTTTATGTAATTATCCCAAATAAAAAACAGTATTTTTAGAATAAATAAAGTTAAATAGTATTTTTTTAAAAATATTTTATCACTGACCGTAGAGAGGTTTACTCCGCTAAAAACACAAAAAAATATTTTTTTTGTCTATTACTACGTCTTCATACTCTCAAACCAAAACTCATATCTCTCTTTCAATTCCTTAGTTTCTCAATTTCTCCATATTCTTCTCCATATTCATTTTTTGTCTATTACTACGTCTTCATACTCTTAAACCAAAACTCATATCTCTTTTTCAATTCCTCAATTTCTCAAATTTTCAATTTCTCTATATTCTTCTCCATATTCATCAAAATCAAACTTCTCTCAAACAAAATTCTCTCTCTCTCTCATTCTTTTCAACTCTTCAATCTATTAAAATCTTGTACGGTTGAATTGTATCGCAAAAAAAGTGGTATACTAGTTTTTGTAGTATTTGGTGAAATTATCAGTCCTAAGGTGCCATGCTGCTGTCGTTGGGCTAAATCGCCATCCTGGTCACCATAGAGGCCCATTATATACAGAGAAAGTAAAGTTAGCCCAATTTGCCAACAGAGAAGCCCACTTCCAGAACACACGACAACAACTATACACTGCAAACTTCGACTCCTTGCTCTCTTCTCGGGGATAAACCCTAGTCCTCAACATTTTGGTGAGTTCTCACAGAATCACAGTTAACTTAAATCATTTCAAAACTTAAGTTAAAAGTTTCACATTCGGTTTAATTTTCTTTTTATTTTGATTTCAGGATCTTACCAATTTTTATTATGATTTTTCTAATATTTTCACCGTCATTTCTTTTTTCTTCGAGAAAGTAGAGAAGCTCAAAATTGATAAACATTGATCAAAATGGTGTGCAATTCATTACTATTTTTTTTTGGTACTTCTACGTGTATTCTAAGTTACAATGTCATGCATTTTAGTTCTATTTTTTAGAATTAATTTTAGAGTTTTGGTTGTTATGTTTCTTTGCAATCTTTTTGCGGATATTTTATCTGATACAGGTTGGGACATAAATTTCCTTTTTGATTATTGGATAAAAGTTGCTAATAGTTTAATTTTATAAAGCTTTTGATAATAGGAGCTTAACATGAAGTATAAAGAAAAATTGTTTTTCTGTGTTTGGCTTATGGAATTAAGTCCTCGGAATTATAACTCCCAAACACAATAAGTGGAGTGCTAGAATGGGAATAAAACATAATTTCATTCAAAGCTGATTAATTTTTAAATTTTTGGGTAAATTTTTGTTAGAATATGAATAATAGCCGCTAATAGTTTATTTAAGCCCTGTTGGCTGTTGCATAAGCTTTCTTGATGCTTTTAAATTTTTTCTTTTCCAGGTGTTTCTGACATGGTCGTTTTCTGTTTGTTTGGTAAAGTACAGGCACATGGGGCGCAGGGGCTCTGAATCCCCAGTCAGGGACCGAAGGTCTCCTCGTAGGAGGAACCCCCCTCGAAGTGAAATGTCTCCTGCTCGGCATAGGAATGCAGAGCAGCCTTCAACTCGCAAGAGATCACCAAAACGAGCAAGGTCAAAGTCCCCTATACCTTATTCACAGGTTAGAGAGAAACCCTCTAGTCGCACTAGATCTCCGCAGCGCAGGAAATCATTATCTCCTGTAGCAATCAGTCAAAAGCCCTCAAGCCGGACCAGGTCTCTAAAAATTGCGAAGTCGAAGTCTCCACCATCTCTTTCGCCCATTAAAGAGAAACCTTCAAATCGAACCATGTCTCCTAAACGTGCCAAGTCGAGGTCTCCATTGTCTCGGTCGCCAGAGTTGGGTAAACCATCTACTCGAGCCAGGTCACCCAAACATGCCAAGTCAAAGTCTTCTGAATCTCGTTCGCCATCACCACGGACTAAAAGGTTAAAGAGAGCTCAAGCTGAAAAAGATGATGAAAAAGGGAGTGTGAGGGACCATGAGAAAAACCGTGTTAGGAAGGGTGATGCAGCTACACACAGGGAAAGAGATTCAGACAGGAATCTGCCAACTGAGAGAAGAGATAGGTCAGGAAGGGATGCAGTTGACAATGAGTCTTCTAGATTAAGACGTGAACGCTCGGCTTCACCGTCTGATCGTCACTACAGGAGTCGGCACAGATCTAGATCGCCTCGAGCTTCTGATGACGTAGCACATGATGAGGTATCTGATGATATTCACTCCCTCAACCTGATTCATGTGTTTTAGGAATTAGATATGCATATTGACATCATTATTTTTTGGTTGATAAGAGAAACACAAGGATGTGAAATGTTCTGGTAACAACCTGGTACTCAGACTAAAATTCTTATTTGTCCAAAATAGACTGCTAAAGAACAATACTCCCCTGTTTGTTCTCTAGTTTCCTTCTTGGGTCTCTGAACAGTGTGGTATTTTAAATTGATGAAAAAGTTCTTTGGTTCCCTTCTGGTCATAGGAAACCTAGGTGCAATGGGGAAATGGTCAAAGAGACTTATTTTTTCCACTATATTATTCATGATTTGAATAATCCTTTTTCTTTAATTTAATTATATTGGAACGAAGAAACAATCAAGAACTTGCCATCTATTTTTATTGTTTGATAACAAGAAAATACCAAAAGCTCCATGTAGATAGATCTTTTTAAAGATTAACAATGAGATATATTATCACTTTTTGCATGTCTATGAAAATTTAAAGAAGGTATAACTCCTCCCAATTTGTGCCGCCATCATATTTTCTTAATAACACAGTGACATGCATCCAAGTAAGCACTTAGTAACAGTCTGATGCATTTTTTGTTGAATGTTAGTATAATTTTTCTTTATCTGGATTGTATTAGAATTTTTCTGGATTTTATTAGAAATTTTCCTTTCTTGGTTATATCAATCCAACAATTAGAATGGGATTAAGGAAATATGAGTAACATGTACTGCAAAAGACTTATTTTAATGTCCTTGCCAGAAAATTGAGTACCACAAGCTTTCATATGAGTAATTTAAGTGCTCTAGATAAGTGATGCGCATTTAGTGTGTGCAGAGAACTTTATGAAGTTCTAGAACTCCGTTAATATGCAACATTTTGTATTGTTTGTATTCCTTACTTGCAACATATTTCTTTTATACGAGTAATTTAAGTGCTGTAGATAAATGATGCGCATTTAGTGTGTGCAGAGAACTTTATGAAGTTATAGAATTCCGTTAACGTGCGACATTTTGCATTATTTTTATTCCATACTTGCAACATTTCTCTTTAGGTGTGCTTGTAATCTTTGTAAAAAAAACAGAATCTGATCATTTTGCAATGTCTGCAGGTAACAAATTCAAGGGTCGCTGAACAGCGGTGAGCTGCTGCTTGAACATTAGGCTTTCAAATTTAACTGCTCTAGAGACATTTTTATCTGCCATTGTTTGCCTAGTTGACCATTGCCATCTAATTCAGGCGCCTTACTATTCAAGTCAAGATTTGCATCTCACAGGGGGTTAATCTTGTCCCTAGCTTATCAGACTGCATATTTATGCTCCGTAAAATTGTAGC
Organism: Forsythia viridissima; assembly: GCA_030279155.1. Taxonomy (NCBI): domain Eukaryota; kingdom Viridiplantae; phylum Streptophyta; class Magnoliopsida; order Lamiales; family Oleaceae; genus Forsythia; species Forsythia viridissima. The sequence continues at coordinate 44,923,378 of CM059039.1, read as the reverse complement.
ATTTTATTTTTTATTCGATCAGTGTTCAAAATTTTGCATTGTGATAGTCGAATACCTATTAAAGATGGTAAAAGATCCAGATTCTGATAATTGGGTAGTTAGCGTGAGTGCATGTATATTTTCTTGTAGATTAGCCCCTGATCCTTTGGGGTATTTTGTCATCTGACTTAGCAAAGGTCAAATTGTAGTCCTCTGTTCTGCTCTTTTTTTTTTTTTGGGCTCTATCAGAGGATTATTGTATTTAATAGTATTATAGTAAAACACAATATATGTCTGTTGATCCTTCTTTTTTGAGGCTGGGTTCCAAGGACACCACTGTCCAAGCATATATTTTTCTGCTGTATTTCAGTGTTTTCGAATCCTTTTACCGAGTTTCATCTCTTGCTTAAGCAGGAATGGCAACAATGATGCAATAGCTAAAATGAAAGCAACTGAAGAGACTCTGGAAGCGAAAGAAAAGGTGGCCTTTTCCTTTTCCCAATTGCTTCTACTATTGATTATGTTGCTTCTCTACATATTTTGTCCCTTTGATTGTCCTTTTCTCTTTTGCCTGCAATGGAACATTGAGATAAGCTGAGAGTCTTTATGAGCATTATTGTGATGAGTATTCCTTAATTTGTGTTTCCATTTGACACTGGCGCATGAGTTATCAAACTAGTAATTGCATTGTGATTTACAGAAAAAGCCTTCATTTGAGCTGTCTGGGAAGCTTGCCGAGGAAACTAATCGAGTCAAAGGTGATTGCTACACTTTGTTTGCCTTAACAAGCAAAATGTTTGTTTCACGTGAAAGTTGTTTGGTAGGATAGGGGATATGTTTTGCTTTCTTTGAAACTTTTGCACTAGTTTGTATTATTACGAACTTTTATTTCTCTTTTTCCGTGCTACACACTTACATGCAAACAAATTAACGAAACAAGAAAATCGTGAAAGTTTGCTCCTTCATGTGTGACATTTTAGTAGTAGCTGTATCTTAATGGTATGTTCAACTCTCATATATGGTGTATTTATTGATTTTTTAATATCTTTGAGAACATTGATTATTAGGTTGTGTGATGTGACCTTAAGACAAAGAAAACCTTATTTGAACTTCTGTAATCTTGCTTTCATGCTTTGAGAGAGTGTGTTTTACGTAACGCTAAGTAGCAAAATGATCAGTATATGTTTTGACATGTCACTATGTGCTTATCATGGGAGCCGGATGAGCTATACAGAATGCAATCTGTTAAAGCAAGCATAGGCTTTTCTTAAGTAGTGGTAAAGTGACGAGGAAAATGAACATTTTTCAGTTCCCTTTAATATGTGCAGCCGTAGATCTTATGAACAATAACGAGGAAAAAAAAAGGAAAATACTGTTGGTAATCAGATAAAATACGCCTAACTTATATAGCTGTTGGTAATCAGTTTAATTTCTTTTCTTATACTGTTTCTGATACAATGCGACTTCCCATTAGGTGTAACACTGCTGTTCACCGAGCCACCAGAGGCCCGAAAACCAGATATAAGGTGGCGATTGTATGTTTTCAAGGGCGGTGAAGTGCTTAATGGTAAATTTTTATTGGTCATATCTCGTGTATCATTCATTCATTGTTTTTATATCGTTATATTCTGATTGCTAATTTGCTTAATGTGGTCGTCAAAGAATTGACTCTTACATTACCTTATTGTCTGTATAGGTTTCAGTCTTTGGCGCTGGTCATTGTTTTTGGTCCACTTGTCTTTGTTAGATTTCTTTTTATATTGGTTTTGAATTTCATTACCAATTTTCATACCCCATCTTCTAAAAGGAATCTCATAACAATTTAGCCTATGAATATATTATTATATTAGTCTGAATGCTAAATACAAAGTTGCAGCTATCTGCAATGTGATCCCTGTCGTAGTTGTTCATTGCTATATATGTCAGCTTGTATATAATTGATTGTGATGCTATGGTTTTGGGACCCATTTTTTAATGTGCTCCTCTCTTTCTTCTCTCAATATTTGGCGCATAATTAAATTTTCCTTTTTGCTCAGAGAATTTTTTTGTTTTCTGTAAATTTCTGTTGTACTTTTTATTTTCTGTTTCCAATGAGTATCTGTTCCTTTTAACCTGGCTGACATTCATGTACTTTTTCCTTTTAGCTTCAGGAAAGAATTTAGAGTTCATGCGAACCATCATTGTTTAGTTGTGTGAATCACTGATCCTTGTGCTTCTGAAAGTGCAGAACCTCTCTATGTACATCGTCTAAGCTGCTATCTTTTCGGGAGAGAGAGGAGGGTTGCTGACATCCCTACGGACCACCCATCTTGCAGCAAACAACATGCCGTGCTTCAGTATCGGTGGGGACCATAATTGAACATATTGTTTCTTCTTTTTTTTTTTCTATTCATTTATGCATATTTAGGTATTTATTAGTTTGGTGCATATTTTTGCAGACAAGTGGAAAAGGAGAACCCAGACGGTACCATGTCTAAGGAAGTAAGGTAAGACTGAGGCTGTCTGCTTAGATTGTTTGATGTGATGATGCCTTGTATTATTTAACTGAACTCATACATCCTGTGCATTGTTCTAGACCGTATTTGATGGATCTTGGAAGCACAAATGGGACCTTCATTAACGTAAGCAATTTACAGAGAATTTTGTATATGCAATTCAAAGAGGTGCTAGTCATGCTTCTTTACGATTTTCTTTGATATTTTCTTTCCCCTTTTGCAGGATGATCGACTTGAACCACAGCGATACTATGAACTTTTTGAAAAAGATACTATTAAGTTTGGTAATAGTAGGTAGGCTACCAACTATAATGCTTGCCAGATCTTTGAAGCTCATTGAGGCATGTCCATATTTATAGATGTGTGAACTTGTTATGGTACTTTGCTTATTAGTATCTTACACTTGGTGGAAATGATTTGATCATCCTCTTGCTATATATTTCTTTTGTAAAATTTACATATGCTTTCCCCATTATGTTCTTCTTGACGTATGTGAATTAACCAATAAGTAAAGAATGAGAATATAGGGACTGGGCCCAGCTTAGGGATTTGAAGTGACATAAGAACTAATAAAAATTTAAGTCGCTATCTGGAAGGTCCAGGTTTTCAATGCATGAGCAGTTGAAGTGGTTCAGTTTATGTGCTGTTAGACATAAATCCATCTACCACCCGAGTATAGTGTAATGCACAAAATCTGTTATATTTTGTCCTCGTCTTTGTTGGTTATAATTGCAAGAAATTGAAATTAGCGCTACCATATCTTAACTTTATAAACCTCTTCGATAGTAACCTACATATGACGGTAAGGAAACTTCACTGACAACTGTTTTCCTCTCTGCTGATTCCCCCTAAGTTGTTTGTAGAGAACTAGGTGAGTATAAAGGTTTCTGTGGTTTTGTTCCCAGACTGCTTTGCCTTTGCTTCTATGGCTAGAGGTTTAACGATTGAATTGCATGTAAAATTAGATTTTAATCTCAAGGATGTTAACACGCTCCAAGGAATGAGTAAAACAAGACACTCAAGAATTTTGTGTTGAATACCTTTTGTTTGAAATGTGAAGCTAGAGGCCTATCCAGGGTTTTTAATCATTTTTGGGTTTCTCGGGTGATTTGTTAAAAATATATACTTCTCAGTATGTGGAGATTTCTTAATCTTTTGCTTTCACCCCGTAAACATGCATGGACTCACCTGCTTGGTGTTCTTTGTGAAATTTAGTACTGACACCTGTGGCTTGAGGTCAAGCCCCTAATTTCTGTGGTTTCTTTGAATACCAAGAAACTTACATGGGAAGATGTTTCTTTGGAGAAGTACAGCAAAGAGGAAAAATTTTTCACGCACGTGTTTGGTTGAACAGTAGAATTTTTTGAATATGAAGTCTGGACAATTTCTGAGGAAGCTCTATAACCCTTTTTGCTTTGGGCCCATATCATCCAGTTGTTCAGTGTGTGTCCTTCTGTTCACCTATTCTAGATTTTTAATGACATTTTTTCTTATTTTAATATTAGCTTTCAAGTTGAATTGGGTCATCCTATTGATATATACATGCAAAATGAGTTTCTTCCTGCGCCCAAATAAGAAATTGACTCATGCATATTTTGAATTTTGGTAAATCTTTTCCTGAGTGTTCCTCCTTGTGTTTTTGCAGCCGGGAGTACGTGCTACTACATGAAAATTCATCTTGATGATGCTCGTCAAGATGGCTTTCATCAGTCTGTGTTACTTGGCTGGCAGGATATGGAACAAATTTGTGCCTGGAGAAGTTTCAGTAACCATACCCATACCAAGTTGAACATTTTGAAGCCAGAATGGAGTGCTTTAAAGTTTTGTTTTTCTTCACAAGAATGCTTTATTTGCCATGCCACAATGAGTTTCGCCAATATTTAGTCGAGTCACTATTGTACCCATTTGTAAACTGCGACAATTTGATGGATCAGAATGTCTCGGTTGTATTGGCGGGAGAAAATACGGTTCTTGAGCATTTCTCTCGGTTTTCGACTGTACAGATGAGATTATAACCTGATATGTTTGATGCCTTTGCATTGTTTCTGAAGTTGTCTTTTGGGGACTAAAGTTATCTAGAAGTTAGTCTACTTTTTGGTAAGCTTAGCCAAGCATGCTCCTATTGTTCAATTTACGTTAAGCACACTTCAACTTCATGGTTAAGAGTTAAGACCTTGTATGGCTGAGTTTTAAAAAATTACTTTTATTATATTTTGTATTTCAATGAAGTTACCTTTTTGTGAATATCTACATTTAATGAATTGTACTTATGGGCAGTTTACCAAATTATATATATAACATACATTTTATACAATTTTCATAATTTAATAAATAAATGACAACTATGTATTATTTGAATGACAAATATATATTTTTAATGTATAAATTGCTTAATAAACTAATGGAGGCAAAAATGTTGCCAAATTTGATTTAGATAATCTTTTAAAATAATATCTAAATAATTCTATATTTAATATATAGTATATTAAATTACAGATAAATTCATTATTTTGAATTTTATTAATTAAGCAAGAAAATTTTAGTAAGTAGTATTTAAACTTATTATTAATTTCAATTTGTTTATGATTTATTATTTTCAAATTATGATTATTCGATAAGAACTTTCCAATTTGATAGTTTTGAATTAATATATAAAGTAAAATTAGGATTTATTGTTTTAATTACCATATTTAAATCTAATTTCTAATAATTTAGAATCTTATTTGTCAAGTTTCAAAATAAGCTGTGTTTACTCTCAAAATAAGTAAATTTTTACTTATATATAAAAAAAACTAACCTATAATTTACAAACTAACTAGTCTGTAATAAAAACGGTAAGTGTACATATTTATGTTTGAACTCGTGTTGTGAATTGTGAGCAAAAATAAACTCGAATAGTTTACAAGTTTATATGCATACATGATCTAAAATTTATTACACGCGTTTGTATATAAAACTTCTATGCAGTTGTTTAGATTGCATTTATGATTTATATATCACGTTGCAAAATTAGTCACTTCATCTAACACATATTAACTCATTATTATTATTAACAATAATTATTTAATGGCTTTTAAATTTGAACTGCATTTTTGTGAGATATACTCTGAATGATAGAAATATAATGAAATATACGATCAATCAATATTTATCGAATCTGAAAAAGAGTTAGTTCGATCCTTTTATCTTGATTTCTCGAATCGAGAAATTCATGAATCGAGATCTTGATACATATAGATACAAATAGTCCAATAAGAGCAAAAATTTCCAGAAACATTTGAAACATTTCAGTTTCTACTCTTGCTAATAGTTTAACGCATTCTTTATTGTTAGTGCAAGTCTTGAAGTACAAGTAGATTTTACTCGTTGGTTTCAACTATACGGTGTCTGGACTTTTGTTGCTTTTCATGGCGCTTTCGAACTAATATGTTTCATGTTATGTCAATTCAAGTAGTCACCCTGGCTTGGTCACTGCGACCCCTTTTGTGAGGAGGCACTCATTCTTCTGAAGTTACGGGGCTAACGCAAACATTGGTGACAATCCAATGCCCCGAAAAACCTAAGGGTTCTTCTGCAAGGTTCGTCCACGGAGAGTGAGTCAGGGCCTAAGATCAGGCCGAAAGACGTAGTCGATGTGATCAATCCATATATACTGATGGAAAATAAATAGGCACTCAAAACAAGTACATATTTGATCATCATTAACCAACTCCTAATCAATCTCGATGATTACATCCATTATGTTGTTACTAGCAAATATCACAGTTTTTTATTTTAGATCTTCTAAATCATTCCTGCAGGAGATCCGTACCCCTTTTTTTTTTTTCTGACCTTCGATAAGGCAATTTAATAAAATTACAATTTCGCGCGAAAATGGAACTCAAGGACGATTCGCAATTGATTTCTTGTTTAAATTTGGCAAATGTTTTAATTGTCGTTTTCTTCTTTACTTTTGAACTGTGAAGTCGTTTTTGAATTACTAATATAGAGTCATCATTTCATTAATTTTATTACATATTTAAATTCTTATCAACGAATATAGATTGTTTTTCACTCATACATATACAAAAAAAGCATTTGTTATGTTTATCAAAATCAAATGTTAAGAACTCATATTTTCAAATCTCATCTCCTTAACTCTATATTCTTCTCTCTTTTATAAAATTCATCTATTAAATTTGAATTGTAATCTTACGATTAGTCGGATCACATTGCATGTAAATGGTATATGGTAGTTACATGTTCTTATTCATTGCTTTGGTGGAATGCCATGTACTTCCAAATTATTGTATTTATCACCGATAGGAGGTTTACTCCGTTACAAGTACAAAAAAAAAAAAATATTTCTTTGTCTGTTACGGCGTCATCTTCTTAATCCAAAATTCATATGTTTCACTTAATTCTTCAATTTCTCCATATTCTTCTTTATATTCATCAAAATCAAATTCTCCTCAAACAAAATTCTCCTCAAACATAATTCCCTCTTTCTCTCTCATTCTTCTCAACACTTCAATCAATTAAAATTCCACCGTCCAAAAAAACAGAATACTAGTTATTTTTAATCATAAAAATAATGTTACTCACCTTCCCATGTTATGGCTTTTCGTCGAATTACTCACTCGCCCCTGCCTGGTGAACCTCCCTGCTTAGGGATGGCAAAAAAGCTCGTTGGCTCGACTCGTAAAAGTTCGGTCCAACTCGGGCTCGGATTCGTCGAGAGACGAGTACGAACTAGGGTCGAGCTCAAAAAAAAAAAAGAAGACTGAACTAGCTCGACTTGGCCAAAAAACGAGCCGGCTCGTTGGGCTTGTGGGAACGAGCCCACAAGCTCGGCTCGTTTGGGCTCTTGGACATGAGCCCATGAACCCAAAATCACGAGCCACGAGCCGACTCGGTTTGTAGCTCGTGCATTACACCATTTTTCTTTTATTTTTTGTTTTTTAATTTTAATATTTTTTTATAAATACTCTTATTTTAAGGAGAAGAATTTTCAATATAAAAGATACCCGATATTGTATTTTTTTCTTATTTTTAAAATTTAAAAAAAAAAAACAAAAAAATAATTTTGAGGGCTCGATTCGGCCCGTTCGACCCACGAGCTCGTGGGCCAAACCGATCTTACTTTTTGGAAACGAGCCGAGCTCAACTAGTCCCTTTGGGCGAGCGGAGTTCGTATTTTATGGGCCGAGCCGGCTTGCCATGCCCCCCGCCTCTCCTCCTCCACGTACTCGCTCCTTCCCCGTGGACAATCTGAAAAAGTGGGAATCGAATTCAAAGCTTGCCGGTTTCTGGAACCCGATAGTACTCTGAGCTGTAGCCTAAGATTTTGCTTCACGATCCTCCGCGTGGTGATCCTTAGTCGGCATATCACTTGTCAGGTGAGTTCTTATCATTTCTTTACGTATGTTAATGTAGTGAAAATTGCTGTTAGATTTGCGTACGTGACTGTGACTTGAATTCATACGTTTCCCGATTGGGTTTTTAATACCTGCCGTTAATTTTGTGTATGTGACGGTGACTTGAATAGTTGAATTGATATGTGTATGTTTTTCCAATTGTTTTCTTTTTCTTTTTAATCTAATTCCACCTATGTCTAAGCAGGATGTTTAGCTTTATCCCTACCAAACTTCAGAAATAAAACTATATAGAAGAAAAATAAAAATCTTGGAGGTACTACCTCCATTATAAGAATGAACTTTGAAAATAAAATTAGTATACCGCTTTCGCGTAGTGGGATGCGACTGTAGGATGTGTTCTGAAATAAAAATTTTGACAAAAAAAGAACAATTAAATTTATTTCTACCATTTGCAATTGAAATCCTCCCAAGGCGTATAGAAATCCATTTCAAATCAATTTTTGACAACCTACAGAAGTGAATTGTCTCTGTAATTGCTATTCACAAATTATGGAATGACGCAAAAACCATGAATAAGATATTCTATATCCCTGTGCATATCCCAAATCCTAAATCTCCATGTGGAACAAAATTTAAAATAAAATGCTGTCAGCCAACAAGACAACAAAACAATGAAAAGCACAAGAAATTTCATGACATATAACAGGTTTCCTTCCAAAGACAACACTCATAATTATCTAGATCAGAAATCGATAGAGGAACAGAGATGAAATGTATTAAATTCAAGAAAATATTAAATCTTTCAATCAAGTAGTGAGAGTCCAGAGATTCTATGATGAATCCTGAATTAATCAAAATCAGAAAATTAAATCAGTTAAGAACATACATATGCATTTTGTGTAAGAAAATTTCAGAAATATCATCTTTCATAAATTAAAAAAAAAACCATAGTATACACATGAAATCATCAAAAGATCTAAAAACTTTTCTTCCTAGGAGCCCTGTATTACCACCTCAGTAATTGAATAAATGTCTAGCCAAAAAAATCAGGAATCTTTTTCATAAAAGCACATACTTGGCTCATATACCTCTTCCACATCTCTCAGATCTACCAAACAAAATACCACGAAACCACAAAATAAATATCTTACCCCCCCTCTCCAACAACCTATTGACCCAATTAACAATAGAAATTTGCAATGCCAAATAATGATATAAATTAAAAACAAAACATCTTCCATCCTTGAGCAGTTTTCCCGTGAAGTTCAGGTGTAAGAGCATTAAACAACTAGAACTTCAATTGGGGTTGTTCAAAATAGATCTTTATAATGTAGGATGAAAGAATCTGTGAGCATAAATATTATAGTATAAGAGGTGGCTGAAACAGATTACTTGCTCATGGAATGTATGTTGCCCTCATGAAACGCCATTACAATTCAAGTTTGCATTTTGGTTGACGGAACGAAGAAAACTTAATAAACTTATAGGTGGCAAGATATTAATTTTCAATATTCCAAAATGACTATTGAGGCAAATCTCAAATAAATTAATAAACTTATGGGTGGCAAGTTATTAATTATCAATATTCCAAAATGAATACCGGGGCAAAGATCAGTATAAAAATTAAGCCCGGAACCAAACAAATTAACCCACAAGAGGGGCATTAGATCATCCCCCTCAAAATGAATGTTAAAATATTAGAATTATTTCTACACCTTTTCAGCTAATTACTCCGAAGGAAAATTGTGCACCAGGTTGCAATATCCATGAAGCATAAGTATTTGGATGCCAGATTGATTTTATATCCACTAGTATCTATCCTCTGAAAGTCTCCAAATAAAAAACAAAATTTTCAGTGGTATGCTTTTGTTCCAAAAACACCCATAGGTGAAAAGATCCTTCTTATCTTTAACAAGGGCCCATCTGATCATTGAAAATATACATGCTGAGTCCCCTTAACCGAAAACCTTATCTTCCCTATTTGGATTGAAAGAATGCTCAAGATCCTGCTTACCATGTCTGGAGGGAATCAAAGGCTTAGGACTTCTTCATTCCAAGTTTCCCCATCATAGAAATCCCTCACCTTTTCAAAAGTGCATAGAGCATTTAAGAGCAAGGTTGCAAAAGGTTGGTCCCCAATCTAGCAGTCATGCCAGAGAAAAAGCGCCTCTGCTTTCCGTATTTTCCGTGCCAAGTGATTTTCCATTAAATCCCAACTTCCTTTATCCTTCTCCAAATTTGAGACCCAGTTGCCCTTTTAGCAATTAAATTGAGAAAATTTCCAGGGAGTATTTGGTGTGAGACAGTCCACCAGGAATTCTTCAATCGGGGGAAGTGCTACCGAAGTTTTAATCCAAAAGCTTTTATAATTTCTTGAATATATTGGAAATTTACTCCTCCCTTGCCATCAATAGCATAATTATTCCAATAAATTCTCAAATGAGTTGCTTTTATTCCCCAAGAAAATGATACAAACATGCTCTCAGTTTTTCGGGTTACATATTCCAGTTGCCACTAAACTTTCCAACATGTTTTCCATTTTCCATTGAAGTTTAAAAGTTTTTCGAGTTGGCATTGATCATTGTCATCTATCCAACTTTAAAAGATTTTCGAATTGCCACCAAACTTGCTAGAATATTTTCTTATTCATCACTTTGCAACTCGTCGTTTTAAAAGTTAACGAACTTGTTGGATTTACCAAAATATTATCCCATCCGTCATTCTCCCTACCATGTGATCAAGTCCTTAACTTTTAAAATAGTGAGTGACAGAGAATGATAACATTTTGGTAAGTTTAGTGGCAACTTTGGACATTTTAAAGTTTAATGGCAACTGAAAACGTTTGGCAATGTTGAACACGAAATTTTTTTAAAGTTCAATAGCAATTGAGAATATTTGTGAAAGTTCACCAGGATATTTAGCCACAGTTTTCATATCATTGTTATAGGGGGTTTAATGACTTACAAAAGGAAAAATGATATGGGGGACGATACGCTTTTGATAAGGGTGATTCTGGCACTATAGATAGGATTTTGTTACCTATCTTGTAAGTTTGTTGTATATATTTTGGATGAGTTCATCAAGTACGTTAATCTTTTTGTTCTCTTTATGGAAAGGTGACCTTAAGATACGTGAAGAAAGCTTGTTGATTTGGAAACTAGTAGTGTTTTTGATTACGTGTTTTGGTACCAACATTCAACTTAAGTGCCTCTAGATATATGTAAAATAATTTGAAAAATTTTCTATAAGGAACTGAAAAGAACATCGTTACCAAAGAGAAAGAAATAAAAAAAAAAATAGAAGATGACAATAAATATTTGGTAAAAAATATGTATGTTGAAGATGACACAAAATAAGTTTATATAACTTGAATTATGATTATACTTCTAATTTCTACGATATACAATGGACATTTTATTATCTTGCTTATCAAAAAGAGGGTTTTGTACAAATTTCTAGATTATAGGATCTTCACCTTTTTAGAAAATTAGAAGTATTTATCAATGTGCAATGCGTGTGCAACTTTCTTTGATATAAAATGTGACGGCTCCTGCATAGGTATCTATTTACCAACTCCTCCTCTCCATCTCTCTCCTTCCCTGTCAACAATTGGATGAAAAGGAAATCAAATTCCAAGCTTGTCTGAATTTCATTCCAAAATTCTAGAATCTAAGAGTATTATGAGATTTTACGTGAGTACAACTAATCATTGACGAAAATTTTCCAACATATTTGGAAGTTATTTTTGAAGTCAGAAACCACTGGCATAGGGATTAGTCTAAACTCTAACTTGATCCTCCGTTCTCCTTATAGGCAGCCTGTAGCCTTCCGATGAGTGCGTCGACTCTACCAAGCCTGCTTGAGTGGGTAAATACACGGTGCTGGTGGCTTCGTCACTTCAACATACTCTATAACAACAATTTTGTAGATAAGACTTACTGCTCTCACGAGTTAGACATGAGTTGATGAGTGCTTAATATTTACTCCCATAGAAATAAAAAAGCATTTATTGGCCTAAACGCTTCTATAAAAACAAAATTTACAACTCTCACTTGTCAATCACTTCTTCTTTTACTTTTGTAAGGTATTCCTCTAGCTTTAGTTTGCAACAAAAAGAGTTTATATAACTTGAAATATAATTATAATTCTTATCTCTAAGATGTACCATTGTATATTATTACTAATTTGTTCATACACGATTTCATCTTTCGAGAAAAATAAGAACTATCTATGTGCAATGCCCGTGCAACTTTCTTTGATATAAATGTGTTGGCCCTTGCATAGGAATCTATTTGCCCCTTTCAACATGGACATATTACCCAAAACATTTACCTCTACAAGTTTTTAGTGTCAATAATGGAACATATGAAGATCTTGCATTAGGATTTCTGTTGATTTGAAAGTTAAACTAGATCTCCATTTTACTTGTTTAACTTGGGATGAAGAAAATATTGATCATTAGTGGTTCTGAATGCTAAACCAGCAGTTTTGGGTTGCATCATGATCCGAAGAAAGAAACCTCGGGTTTCCAAAGTTCTGATGTGGTGTTGTGGTTTATGAAAAGAGGCCACGAGGAAGGCCCCGCACTAGGAATTGCGTGCAGCATCTGATCCTACCAATAAGATCTCAAAAATCTAGGAGGAATGGGGGTCGAAAAAGACTAGGAAGATTCATTCAGTATGTGGTTTGCCCAAACAAGAGGAGGAGAAACCGGTTGTCAAAAGCTCCCGGTCCCAGGTATCTTGCATTCCGTTGAAGGTGGTGTTCAGTTGGATCAACATAGCGTTGAATAGCTCGATCTGATACTGAGCAATTCATGAAGTTCATTTTCTGCATGGGATGTTGATTTAACTAGGGTGTTGTATTTAGTGTTCTTGTTTAGATATGCTTAGTTGGTGGCACTATTTATAGTACTCTGGAGGTAGAAATGTTCTGTATGATAATGCTGAGACATTTTATTGTTATAGGAACTATAGGAGTTTTGTCAGGGTATTCCGTATTCCTTATATAGGCTACTGTGAGATTTTATAACTGCAGTGACATCAGTTGAGTTGTAAAAGACGATGATCCGAAGTTTTAGATTTAAAAAAATAAAAAAAATACATGTTTGAAATATTTCTTCAATTTCCTATTGATGATGCACGTGCAATATTCAAAGTTTTGAAGTTATTTGCCAGATCTTCTTTAATCATGTGAGAAAAAGGGGAGGAAGAAAGACTATTTGCTCACGTGCCGTGACCATGTTAAACACAAGAGGTCTGTTCCTTTTGGGCAAAGGTTTGTGTTTTCTCACTGCCACCATCTACATGCGTGTCTCGGCCACGATAGCTGGCAATGAGGAAATGTGAACAGGACCATTTAAGCTAATGCAGTTGTTTTCCCGATCAAATTTGCTAACATAGTCCAAATATTTGTATAGAAGTGCTAAAGGAACATTTAATGTTGAGTGGAAGAGATGGAAGATGTATAACACCATTGTCTCCAAAGCATATGTAGTGATCAACCCATGATGAGCAACAATAATACGACTTTCATAATAGCACCATGCTTTGATCAGTATAATACTGCATTTAAAAAGATGGTCCTTGCCAATAAGGAGATCAACCTTCTCGAGACAGCATAAGGTACAAAGGTCTCCAATTTGTTTGAAGGATACGTCAACAACAATATTCTGAACAATGCATTTCACAAGTTTAACCTCAGCATTAATGACCTGGACACCCTTTTACTACAAACCCTATTTCTTTATTTCCCTCTTCTCCCTCAACTACATGTTTCAAATCAGCAGTGAACTTATCTTCAAGATTTTCCGTACCAAAGGCAGAGAAATTGATGTCTCCATCAGGGAGATAAGTTTTTAATGGTACAGATCCATACGGGGAATACCTCAGAGTCAAGTGAGTTTCCAATTAATCTCTGCACATGACTTCTTCTCTGTTTAGAAACAACAGTGGGGTGGACCTTACATATAATCTTCTGGGCTGCCTTTTCATCTTGGCCCAATGTTCTCGGCCAATCTTCAATGGGCTTGAGTTTTGCCGGCAATGTAAAAGCTGATGTTATTGGCCTCTCCGCAGTTGTTTGCTTCCGGAAGATCAGGCCTAGTAGGCAGGACGAAAGTTGACTTTCTTGTGTGAAGTTAATACCATCACAATCTTTCCTTTAGACTTAAGAAATACGCAGGAATTAAGTCATAATATAATACCGGTATTTTAGGTATACTATTGTCTATTCTTATACCTTTAGTACATTATGTTTGTTTGCTTTTGCTACTTGTGATAGTACTTTTATGTTGATAATCTATTCCTTTTGGAATCAAATTGTCCTGAGTGATGGAGGACGAAGTTTAAGTACTGCACGAGCACATCAACTTTATTATCGAGAGCAGAAAAGGAACGGTTTATTCTTATTCTGACGTCGTTGCAAAGGGAACATATCGGATTTGGTAACACAAACATTGGAGACTAAGGGGTCACCAATGGATGGCCTCAAGTATTCTCACTTGCTGGCTCGATTGGATATTGAAGAAGAATGTGTAGAGTCTCGCCATTTGGTCAGTAGGATGTGCAGCACAAGTATTGCACTTCCCCTGCACATTTTTACTGCATTTTGGAGACTTAATTGATTTCCATAGAGTTTTGATTTCCTAAGCTGGATGGTTCTTTTACCCTTTTGATAAACACGTTTTTATTATATAATTTGCCCCTAATCTTATATTTGTTAGTTAATTTCATTGGTCAATATTAGCCTAAGTCGCACAGCCACAGCCACCGACACGACATCTGATTTTTCTTAAAAGTAGGACAAAGACATGTTGGGGACACGTGAATTTAAATTTTGTAAAATTTTGATTTATATATTATATCTTCCAAAAAAGATGATTTTGTTTACGTACAAATTTCTGGATTATGGGATCTTTACCTTTCGAGAAAATAAGAATTATCTATCACTGTGCAATGTCCTTGTAGCTTTCTTTGATGTACCTATTTTCCCCTTCATCATCTCCATTTCTTGCTCCATTCCCGTCGACAATAAGATGTTAAGGAAATCAAATTCCAAGCTTGCCTTGATTTTGTTCCAATTTCTAGAATCTGAGAGTATTATGAGATTTTACATGAGTAAAACTAATCACTTACTGAAATTTTCTGACATATTTAGAAGTTATTTTTGAAGTCAGTAACCACTATCAAAGAGATTAGTGAAATGTGATCCATTGTTCTCCTTATAGGCGGCGTGTAGCCTTTCGATGAGTGCGTTGACGATGCCAAGTTTGCTCTAGAGGGCAAGTACATGGTGATGTTGGCTCTGGCTGCCTGAACGGGTTCTATAACAAAAAAATATATAGATAAGATTCACACCTCTTATAAACCTATGAGCTGATGAGCTCTTAATATTTACTCATATAAAGACAAAATCATTAGCTGACATAAACGACTCTATAATCACAAAATTTACGTCTCTCACGAGTCAAACACTTCTTCTTTTTCTTCTTGTAAATTATTCCTCTTGCTTTAGTTTGACTCTCCTTCACTTTCCTCTGATAAACCCATATTGGCAACCAAGGAAATTGTTAAATTTATTGCATGGAATTTAGTTGGACAAAGATCAAATTGCTATTGGCTGTCACTTATTTGTCCAAATAAACGCACGGAAACAAACACGTTTTTAACAAATTCTGCACTAAGTTATTGCCAATACAGTGGTTGGTTGTTGTCTGTTTTAAAAATGTTAGAAAAAATGTATTATCATTTGCTTGAGTGATAGGATTTGATTTTAATTTGGACTGAGTTTTTTGTTAGATCGTAGCTGTTTAGCTAGTACCTCCATCTGTAAATAAATTCGTTGACAAGTTGAAAGGATTTTTTGAGGAATACTATAGCATACAATTTACTTAATTTACTATTTAACGATTAAAGAATATTAAATAACGTGATAAGTACTACCATTTGAAAGTTTTATAATATAAAAATGCTGAAAAATAGCTTGTAATAGTCAAAATATGACACATTTTTGCAAATTTTGCTACAACAATGGGTCAGTTGGAGTATGTAATTAGATCAAATGAACTTGAATTTTTTAGGGAAGCACAAGCTGAGTTATAAAATATTTACAATAGAGAACCTTTTTGGTCTGTTCAAAACACTGAATATCGGTGTAATCTTTAGGTCATTAGATAATTCTGCAAGAGACCATAACATGTGCAAAAAACGTGCTTCACTACGTGCTGGATTGACCCAATAAGCGAGGCAATAAAAATGGATAATATCATCTTACATTCACTGAATGAATATTACTTACATTGCTAAATAAATGGAGTATACAATTTTATGTAGTTAAAGGCCCGGCACTATGAATTACGGGCTGCAGCAGCGGACCACACCAATAAAATCTTGAAAATTGAGTAGGAATGGCGGTATGTCGAAAAAGCCTGGATATGTCTCTTCACTTACTGGTTCGCCCGAACAAAACGAGGAGAAACTGGTGGTCGAAAAGCTCCCACTCTGACATTTTATTGTTATAGTAACTAAAGGATTTTTGTCAGGTTACCTCTTGATGTAGGCTACCGTGAGACTTTATACTGTAGTAGATTTAGTTGAGTTGTTAAAGATGAAGATACAATGTTTTAGGTTTAAACACAAAATATTGATCATATCTCGAAGGAACTCAGAAATTTGTCAGCACACGATCTTAAGAAATCATTCAGCAGCAAATCACTGCTACCATCTACAGGTGTCTGGCAACGAGGAATTGCAAACGTATTTAAGCTAATGCAGTAGTTTTCCCAATCAAATTTTCTGTAGTACAATTTTTTTTTTTTTTTTTTCAGAACTGCTAAAGGACCATTTAATGTCGAGTGGAAGAGATGGAAGTTGTATAACAACATTGTCTCCAAAGCATATGTAGAGATCAAGCACCAAGAATACAACTTTCATAGCACCATGCTTTGATCAGTACAACAGATGGTACTTGCCAAATTAGGCGATCAACCTTCTCGAGAAAGCGCAAGGTACAAAGGCCTCCAATTTGATTGAAGGATATGTCAACAACACTAATCTGAACAATGCATTTCACAAGTTTAACCTCAGCATTAATCACCAGGAGATCCTTTACTACGAACCTTGCTGCTCTAACTCTTCTCCATCAACTACATGTTTCAAATCATCAGTGAACTTATCCTCAAGATTTTCCCCTACCAAAGGCAGACAAATCGATGTCTCCATCATGGTACATATCCATACTGGAAAAAGAACAGTTTATTCTTTTTTTGACCTCGTTGCAAAGGGAGCAGATAGGATCCTGTAACACACAAACTTTGGAGACTAAGGGGTCACCAATGGATGGCCTCAATTTTTCTCACTTGGTGGCTCGGCGGGATATTGAATAAGATATTGCAGAGTCTTGCCGTTTCATCTGTAGGATGTGCAGCACAAGCATTGCACTTTCCACGCACATTTTTGTAACATTTTGAAGTCACAATAGATTTCCATAGAGTTTTGATTTCCTATACTGGATTGTTCTTTTATAGCTTTTGCTTCACGATCCTCTGCGTGGTGATCCTTAGACTGCATATCAGGTGAGTTCTTATATTATTTGTCATTTTCTCAAAGTACGATAATGTAGTGAAACTTGCTGTTAGGTTTACGTACGTGACTGTGACTTGAATTGATATATTTATGTTTTCCCAATTGGGTTTTTAATATCTGCCGTTAGGTTTGTGTATGTGATTGTGACTTGAATTGATATGTTTATGTTTTTCCGATTGTTTTCTTTTTCTTTTTTATCTAAATCCACCTATATCTAAAGCAGGATGTTTAGCTTTATCCCTACCAGACTTCAGAAATAAAACTACATAGAAGAAAAATAAATATCTTGGAGGTACTAAGAATGAAATAGGAACTTCGAAACTAAAACTAACATCAGTTAACACTTGTATCCTATCTATGAGGTTTGACATTTTGCCAACATCAATAATCCTATGAGCTTACCAATTGTATCTGTAGATTGAATTATCTGGAGATTGCCACTGTGAAAGCCTTTATTTGCCAAATGGTCTGCCACTGCATTTCCCTCCCTGTAAATATGAGAAAACCTGGAATCCACTTCAATCCATATGTTAATGCTCCTTTGTATACTCAATTTCAAGCTAATCAATTTGAATTTCTAACAACTCTGGTTCTAGGTTAGCGCATCTACCTTATCCCTCCTTTGAAGCTATGATCATATTGCTCTCATGGTACCGAAGTGCACCAGCACTTGAGATTTCTCCTGGGTTCCCCTTAATGCTTCCATATGTGTTGAGCTTGAATTCCCCCATCTTAGGTTTGTCCCAATTTAATTTGATGGAGTTATACAAGGCTGTCGAACTAGTTTAAACCCATAAGAGTTGCCTTCTGTTTAAAGATTTTTCATTATGTGATTTTGCACACTGCAGCCTATGTAAGTAGATTGAACATCTTGTGTACCCTCTGAATAATGTGACTGCCATTAATTGCTATTCCCCTGTGCTGAGCATCGTTTCGCTCAAGCCATATAAACCAAAAGATCAAAATTGGAATGATTATGTCTTGCCGTTCTTGATGAATCAGTCTCCATCCATGAATTTAAAGGTTCCTGCATGCAACATTTTCTTTCAAAATGAATGTTAAAAAGAATTTAGAATTATTTCTACACTTTTTCAGCTAATTACCCCGAAAGAAAATTGTGCTCCAGAGTTGCAATATCCCTGAAGCATAAGCATTTGGATGCCAGGTTGATTTTATATCCACTAGTATCTATCCTATAAAATTCTCCAAATAAAAAACAAAATTTTCAGTGGTGTGCTTTTGTTCCAAAAACACCTATAGGTGAAAAGATCCTTCTTATCTCTAACAAAGGCCCATCCGATCTTCATTGAAAATATACATGCTGAGTCCCCTTAACCGAAAAACTTATCTTCCCTGTTTGGATTGAAAGAATGCTCAAGATCCTGCTTACCGTTTCTGGGGTGAATCGAAGGCTTAGGACTTCTTCATTCCAAGTTTCCCCATCACAGAAATCCCTTACCTTTTCAATAGTGCGTAGGGCATTTAAGATTAAGGTTGCAAAAGGTTGGTCCCCAATCTAGCAGTCATGCCAGAGAACAAGCGCCTCTGCTTTCCGTATTTTCTGTGCCAAATGATTTTCCATTAAATTCCAACTTTCTTTATCCTTCTCCAAATTTGAGACTCAGTTTCCCTTTTAGCAATTAAATTGAGAAAATTTCTAGGGCAGTATTTTTGTGAGAAATCAGTCTACCAGGAATTCTTCCACTGGGGGAACTGCTACCGAAGTTTAAATCCAACAGCTTTTATAATTTCTTCTTGAATATTTCGGAAATTTACTCCTCCCTTGCCATCAATAGCATAATTATTCCAAGAAGCCCAATAAATTCTCGAATGAGTTGCTTTTTTTCCTCAAGAAAATGATACAAACATGCTCTCAGTTTTTCGAGCATAGCGTTGAATAGCTCGATCTGATACTGAGCAATTCATGAAGTTCATTTTCTGCATGGGTAGGGTGTTGAATTTAGCGTTCTTGTTTAGATATGATTAGTTAGTGGCAATATTTATAGTATTCTGGAGGTAGAAATGTTCTATATGATAATGCTGTGACATTTTATTGTTATAGGAACTATAGGAGATTTCTCAGGGTATTCCTTACATAGGCTGCTGAGACTGTATAATTGCACTGACATCAGGTGAGTTGTAAAAGATGATAATCCGATGTTTTAGATTTAAAAAAATAAAGAAAATACATCTTTGAAATATTTCTTCAATTTCCTTTTGATGATGCACGTGCAATATTCAAAGTCTTGAAGTTATTTGCTAGATCTTCTTTAGTCATGAGAGAAAAAGGGGAGGAAGAAAGATTATTTGCTCACTTGTTGTGATGCCCCAAAACTTATTTGTTTGGTGCAATGAAAATTTGACTAATATAGCAATAACCATAATATATATAAAAAAAAAACATTTTCATAAAATGGTTATAAAGCAGATTTATTTGATTACAAGAAATTATTTGAAACTCCAAATTAACAATAATAAAGATAAAACTTGAAATTGTCCTAATTCAATTAATATTAAAAGTCATAAAAGAAATAATTGAAGCTTGACAAATTCTTAAATCGCTGCCACCACAAACCATGCTCACGTCTCAACCTCCACGAACCCTAATTTCCTGAAAAGGGGATAAAACATAATAGAGTGTGATTTTTAATATCGCAATAAGTATGCAGTAAATTGTAATTGTGCAAAAACTTAAATTCATTGCATATGTAATGGAGACAAGAATTTTACCGAACTTCGTAGTAAAACTTGTTGTGCGTATCGCTACCAAACTCCAGTCCCTTTATTATGTTCATAATAATATCATATTCATATGGGATCCATGATCATAATTCTCAAAATCTAGAATTACAATAATAATAATGTGGTATAGCGTACTTACCTTTGGAAATGATAAAAACAAGAAGAGCAGATGATAGTAGTTCGATCCCTTCCAAGACTACACTTTTGTACACTACCTTCTGTGTGTGCGTGTGTGAGAATAATGTGTCATACAATTTCAATAGTGGAGGATGCATGTGAGGGTGGGGAAAGAGGTCTTAAATAGGGTAGGCTAAGACTATGGGCATAACCCTCTTTTATGAAAAAACGTGTGTGAATAAATGGTTAAGAAATTGCTTATTTTTGCACTAAAATGAGGTAATCTCTCCCTTAAAATCCGTGCAATTTAAATGAAAGCTAAGAATATATTGAAAGGTCAAACAAGATTTTTGCTCAAAATCCTATATGCTATGTGAATGGTGGCATTAAAACAAGAGTTCACTTTTACTTGCATTCAGACCCCATAAGGACAAGAACATATATTATTTCACTTTGAATCATACAACATATATTAAGGATTTAAATAATATGGAAGATATGCTAATAATTCATAAAATCCCTAAAATCACGCGGTGAAAGGTTATTGCAGCAAAGGTCCCTAAAAAAATGGGTTAACACTTAATTTGTTCCTCAAACTATCAATTCTTATAACTAGGTCAAAATTTGGGTGCAGGGTGTTATATGTGCAATTGTGCATCTCACGTGCCATGACCATGTTAAACACAAGAGGTCCATTCCTTTTGGGCAAAGGTTTGTGTTTTCTCACTGCCACCATCTACAGGCGTGTCTCAGCCATGATAGCTGGCAATGAGGAAATGTGAATGGGACCATTAAGCTAATGCTGTAGTTTTCCCAATCAAATGTGCTACCGTAGTCCAAATATTTGTATAGAAGTGCTAAAGGACCATTTAATGTTGAGTGGAAGAGATGGAAGATGTATAACGCCATCGTCTCCAAAGCATATGCAAAGATCAACCCATGATGAGCAACAAGAATACGACTTTCATAATAGCACCACACTTTGATCAGGATAATAATACATTTAAAAAGATGGTCCTTGCCAATAAGGAGAGCAACCTTCTCGAGAAAGCATAAGGTACAAAGGCCTCCAATTTGTTTGAAGGATATGTCAACAACAATATTCTGAACAATGCATTTCACAAGTTTAACCTGAGCATTAATGACCTGGACACCCTTTACTACAGCCTTGTTGCTTTATTTCTCTCTTCTCCCTCAACTACATGTTTCAAATCATCAGTGAACTTATCTTCAAGATTTTCCGTACCAAAGGCAGAGAAATTGATGTCTCCATCAGGGAGATTAGTTTTTAATGGTACAGATCCATACGGGAATATCTCATCGTCAAGTGAGTTTCCGATTAATCTCTGCACATAATCAATGTACTCCCTTCTTCTCTGTTTAGAAACAACAGTGGGGTGGACCTTACATATAATCTTGTGGGATGCTTTTTCATCTTTGGCCTAATGTTCTCGGCCAATCTCCAATGGGCTTGAGTTTTGCCGGCAATGTAAAAGGTGACGTTATTGGCGTCTCCGCCGTTGTTTGATTCCGGAAGATCAGGCCCGATAGGCAAGACAAAAGTTGACTTTCTTGTGTGAAGTTAATGCCTTCCCAATCATTCCTTTAGAATTAAGAAATACATAGGAATTAAGTCATAATATAATACTGGTATATTAGGTATACTATTGTCTATTCTTGTACCTTTAGTATTACATTGCATTTGTTTGCTTTTGCTACTTTTGATAGTAATTTGATTGTTGATAATCTATTCCTTGTGGTATCAAAATGTCACGAGTGATGGATGACAAAGTTTGAATACTGTACGAGCACATCAACTTTATTATTGAGAGCAGAAAAAGAATTGTTTATTCTTATTCTGATCTCGTTGCAAAGGGAACAGATCGGATTTGGTAACACAAACATTGGAGACTATGGGGTCACCAATGGATGGCCTCAAGTTTTCTCACTTTCTGGCCCGATTGGATATTGAAGAAGATTGTGTAGAGTCTCACTGTTTGGTCAGTAGGATGTGCAGCACAAGCACTGCACTTCCCCACTCACATTTTTATAGAGTTTTGAAGCCTTAATTGATTTCCATAGAGTTTTGATTTCCTATGCTGGATTGTTCTTTTACTGTTCTGATAAACATGTTTTTATTATATAACTTGCACTTCATCTTATATTTATTAGTTAATTTCATTGGTCAATATTAGTTAACTATTTATTTTTTGGACCATGCCCATAATTAAAGTCGAGGATGCAAACTGTGGAAATGAATAAAACGTTGAACTTGAGAAATGCCAGTAATAGCCCAAGCTCTTGTATGTTAATTATGGTTTTCATATTTAAATGATGTGGAATTTTATCTTTCAACGGCCTTGAAGGCGTGGAGGATCCGACCTAGGATCAAATAGGATCAAATACTGGAACGTTGATGGGGGTGACAAAAGACATGATGAAATAGGCGATTCTCATTTGTGAAAAATCGCTCACCGGTGAACTCTTCTCTTCCTCCCTCACTTCTGTAAGACGATCTCCAGCTTCCAATGTAGATAATTTTTAGAGAACAAAAAAGGGGTGCCGATGTTTTTCCCATGGTTATAGATGGTCTTTCTGTAGGTTTAGGGAAGGGAGCTGGTGTGGCTTAAGCTCACACATAACCTTTTCTCAGTGGTAAAAGATGGTGTTTAGTGGGTAGGGAAGGGGTGGGATTTTAAATGAGCTGCAGCAATGGATAGTAAATTTGAAGCAATAAAACACCAACTCCTATATTGGAAAATTGCATTTGTTTCGGCAAATGCGTCAGAGATTGAATAGAGCTCTTTCCCAACCCTTTTGCTCCAAGCCTCCAATGAATCATTAATAGTTAATTTTTTGTAAAAAAGAAGTGTTACTACCTCGTCCCACGTGAATCTCACATGGAGCCATGTCAGACTTAGAAGCCACTTGTCACACATGGGTTACGTCACCACGAATAATCCAAAGGTTCTGCAAACCTCAATATTGTTGCTGAAGTTGCTCTGGTGAGGCGAAGCTGGTAAGCATAAGTGAACTCCAGGTTAGGTGAATAAAGGTGAACGTTGCTATCGCCCTTCCCAGAGGCAAGTTGGTGAAGGAAGGATGGCGAAGCATAAGTCATGTGACACCATATTTTGTTGTGGAAATTCTCTAAGTCTCGTACAAAGTTAAATGAAGGCTGGTGAAGCATAAGTCATGTGACGTCATATTTCTTAATCCAGATAAGGGAATTACAACATTATTTCTCACACGTTGCAAAAGGCCCATTGCCATGTAAGCTGAAACAGTTAATAAGTACAAAACAGAATCAACTATTGGCAACAACCTACCAATGATAAAAGGACATCTGCAAGATAAGTTAGGAGGTCCGAATTCCATTGACTTTAGTTTTCCTATAAATACTCCATGTGAAGAAAAGGTATGAAAAACTAAATCTCTGTCCATTTTGTTTCTCTCGCATACTGTGTCTCATTTTTTGGCATTTTGTTTCTCTCACATACTTTGTCTCATTTTTCGGCAACTAACTTGACCATCGGAGTGCAAACAGCTGCCGTACCACCTCTTCGACATTTTCTTTGCAAACTAGTGGTGATAAGTGTACAGGTTTCATAATAGGTAGATAGGGAAGTGGCAATGATCTTTGACATCTTGATCGCGCCAGATTTTTTACCTTTATATTCAATTAGAGTAAAAAATAAAAAATAAAACAAATAGTACAAAGAAAAATTCCCTACACAAAATTGCTTGAGTTTGTTTGGAGCCCCTAACCAAAATTTCATTGCACAAAAAATTTTATGGAAAGAGGAGGGAGAACAACTACTTGTTCACGTGCGTTTCAAGTGCCTCTCACGTGCCATGACCATGTTAAACCTTAGAGTTGCATTCATTTTGGGCAAAGGTTCGCATTTTCTCATGTAATTGAGAAGAACCCAATTTCACTACTGGAAAGAAGGTAAGATTAAGGCATTTATACATGGGGGGGGGGGGGGGGGGCCTTGAACGCAATTTTCTTTAGGTTTATTACTTTTCCTTCTGAGAAAGATAAATTTGCAAGAAAGAAAAAGTGCTAAACCTACTCAAGACTTTTTTGCAGTTTCAAGTTTTGAGGCAGCTGCTTTATCTAGATATCAGACCAACATCCTTTCGATCAGCTGCACCTTTTCACAGGTAATACTAGACAATTCAGACCTTTTTTTTTTTTTTTTTTTTTTTTTTTTTGAGTATGAACTTAGGGTGAATCATAATGAATTTTAAGGCCTTGAACACCAGAGGTAGCAAGATCATTTGCATCTCATCTCTAAGCAGATGGTGACGGAGGCCACCACTGCTTTTAGCAGGCTGAATTTCAGAGATTGACTTGTCATCTTTACACGACTCTATCTGAAACAGGTAGTGAAGGAATGAGACCATTACAAGTTGGTGATGGGTCAAGATCCTGCACATCATGACTCTCTCCATTTCTGTGCCTCTCTATAGTGTTTGAAAAGAAATTATGAAGCTCACTAAGAATGTGGTCTTCTCCCTGTAGAAATTTCTTTTGCTGACACTATGGGCAAGATTATTGGTTTCTTTTAGTGGATCAACTATATATGTTAAGATGCTTCTTTTGGAACCCACACGAATTTTTGTCAACACATCTCGAAGGAACTAAGAAATAGTCAGGACACGATCTCAAGAAATCATTGCTCAACAACAAAGCATTCCACCATCTACAGGTGTCTAGGCCACGATAGCTGGCAATGAGGAAATGTGAACGGTACCATTTAAGCTAATGTAGTAGTTTCCTCAATCAAATTTGATGAAGTAGTCCAAAAATGTGTATAGAACTGCTAAAGGAACTTTTAATGTTGAGTGTAAGAGATGGAAGATGAGTAACAGCATCATCTCCAAATCATATGTAGAGATTAAGCCATGATGAGCACCAAAAATACGACTTTCATAATAGCACCAGGCTTTGGTATAATACTGTGCTTAAACAGATGGTCCTTGCCGATGAGGCAATCAACGTTCTCGAGAAAGCACAAGGTATCAAGGCCTCCAATTTGGTTGAAAGATATGTCAACAACAATATTCTGAACAATGCATTTCACAAGTTTAACCTCAGTATTATTGACCCGGACTGTGCAGCACAAGCATTGCACATCCACTGCACATTACAACTTTGTGAAGCTGAATAGATTTGCATAGAGTTTTGATTATCTATGCTGGATGGTTCTTTTACCCTTTTGATAAGCACGTTATTATTATATAATTTTCCCTTAATCTTATATTTGTTAAAAGTTAGAATTATAGTTATATTTAGTTTCCTTAGTCACTTAGAAGTAGTATGGAAATAGTCGTATAGTTTTCTTATTCACGTAGAAGTAGTATGGAAATAGTTATATAGTTTCCTTCTTTAGATAGGATACAACTTGTATAAATCCTCATTGAAGTTTGATAAATAAAAGAAGCTCAAATTATCAAGTTGGTATCAGAGCAAATATTCCGCAATTTTTTTTATCTCTAACCCTAACATTACTTGACTGAAACCCTAGCAGTCGGCCTTCATCTCCGGCGACTACCCAGACTTCTCCGGAGACTTCTGTAGTGACGAATGACCCTCTTCTCTTCTTTTCTTAGCTTGCCCTCTACTGATCGGCTTTGGGTGTGTTTGGTGTTTGATTTGGGAGTGTTTGGCTGCTGTTTTAGTGTTGTTTGGCTGCTATTTTAGTGCTGTTTGGCTGCTATTTTTGTTGCTATTTGGTTGCGTGAATTGGAGTTTTTTTTCCCCCAATGTTTGAAAAACTTAATTCGGTTTCTTCTGACAATATAATTATCTCATTAGTGACTCATGAAACATCTTCTCAAATTCATATTAAATTGGATGGGGTTAATTATCCTATATGGTCTACAATTTTGGAGATGCATATTGCTGGTCCAAAAAAAAAGGTTATATCACAGGACGAAAAATCGCACTTGCAGAAAATGATCCGAGCTATGATGAATGAGAGGTTGAAAATGCTTTAGTCAAGTGTTGGCTTATAAATTCCATGAATGACAATCTGATGTCACATTTTGTTCAATATGGAACAGCTAAGGAAGTTTAACATGCAGTAAAAAGGAGCAATTTTGATGTTTTTGACTCTTCAAGGAAGTTTGGAATGCAGTAAAAAGGAGCGTCTTGTGGAACAGGTTTATGAACTGATGAAGAAGTCGTTCCAATTGTGTCAAGGTGGTCGGCCTCTTGCTGAATACTACAGTGAACTAAACTCCATATTTATGGAACTTGATTATCGGAGGCCTGATATGACATGTACAATTGATATTGAGAAACAGAGAAAGCGCATTGCGGAGGATAGGGTCTATGTATTTCTGGAAGGTCTCGATCACACGCTGGACCATGTTAGTGGTCGTGTCTTCGCTACCTCTCCTCTCCCAAGTTTGGAAGAGGTATATTCACTAGTTCGTCGTGAACTACAGTAGCAAGTTACTATGGGAACAGAGGTTCACTCTGAAGCTTCAGCTTTGGCTTTTCAGAATTCTAACTCTCGACCACATACTTCCTCCATCTCTACTGGATCCTGCACTCACTGCCGCAGTACTAGACACATTCGATGTTTGCTGGAAATTACATGGCTATCCAGAGTGGTTTAAACTTAAGTAAGCTGAAAAGAAAAAGAAATCTGCTTAGATTGCCTCCACTAACACCTTTCTATTTTCTACTTCTCATGTATCTCGAGTTTCCCCTCATGAAGGTAATTTTGGTTTAGTTTTTATCTTTGCTACTGCTAACACTTAGGTTATTGATTCAGGGGTCATTGATTATATGACTAGTAATTCTTCTTTGCTTGATTCACTCATGTCTTCACCTCTTAAGTCCATCCAAGTTGCTAATGGGATTCCTATGCCAATTTCGGGGGTCGGGAATGTCTCACTTTCTCATATTCTCTCTATGACATCTGTTCTATTTGCACCTACTCTCTCTAATATCTTTTCTCTAGAAGCAAACTCACCAAACATCTTAATTGTTCAATAATCTTTTATTCTACTCATTGTGTGTTTCAGGACAATGTAACGAAGATGACGATTGGCACTAGTAGAGAAAGGGGATGTCTATACTACTTGGAGGTGGCAATGGGGTTGCAATCAGAATCTACCAATAGCTTTCAAGTAGCAGGAGACACTTTAGCTAGGGAGAAAATTAAGTTATGGCATCATCGTTTAGGTCATCCTCATTTACTTACTTATAACGTTTATTTCCTCATTTGTTTCTATACACTTCTACTTCTAGTTTATGATGTGAACAATGCTTGTGAGCCCGTAGACACTCCTATTGAGGTGAACCATGGGCTATCTATCTATCTGAATCAAACTTCTACAAACAAACAGAGATATCAAAAACTAGGGAAGTTGATCTATCTGACTCACACGAGACCTGACTTGTCGTATGCAGTAAGTGTTGTGAGTCAATTCATACATAATCCAAGTGACCGACACATGAATACGATAAATCATATCTTGGCGTATTTAAAATCCTCTTCGGGAATCATGTTCTCTAAAAATGGACATCTAGATGTTGTAGCTTACACTGATTTTGATTTTTTTGGA
The DNA here is from genome assembly GCA_030279155.1 of Forsythia viridissima. Lineage (NCBI taxonomy): Eukaryota > Viridiplantae > Streptophyta > Magnoliopsida > Lamiales > Oleaceae > Forsythia > Forsythia viridissima. The sequence goes on along the minus strand of CM059039.1, from coordinate 44,895,517 downwards.
TCAAGATTGGATAGAAAGTCTACATCAGGGTATGTATTATTTGTTGGAGGAAATTTGGCATCTTGGAAGAGTAAGAAACAAAATGTAGTATCACTATCTAGTGCTGAAGCTGAATACCGAGCTCTTCATCATGCCACTACTGTGCTTACGTGGTTGAAGATTCTTCTTAGTGAACTTGGATTTGGTCCGAAAAAACCAATGTTGCTATTCTATGATAACACATCAGCTATTGAGATTGCAAATAATCCGGTACAGCATGACCGAACCAAGCATGTTGAACTTGGCAGGAACTACATCAAGGATAATCTCAATTCTAGGAATATAGAAGTACCATACATTAAAAGTGCAAACCAACTGGTTGATATAATGACCCACGCTGTTGCTAGTGGGTCTTTTTATACGTCACTTTCTAAGTTGGGCATGTGTGATATCTATGCACTAACTTGAGGGGGAGAGTTAGAATTATAGTTATATTTAGTTTCCTTATTCACTTAGAAGTAGTATGGAAATAGTTGTATAGTTTCCTTATTCACTTAGAAGTAGTATGAAAATAGTTATATAGTTTACTTCCTTAGATATGATACTTGTATAAATACTCATTGAAACTTAATAAATAAAATAAGCTCAAATTATCAAGTGTTAATTAATTTCATTGGTCAATATTAGCCTAAGTTGCACAGACACCGACACGACATCTGATTTTTTCTAAAAAGTAGGACATAGACATGTTGGGAGCACGTCAATTTAATTTTTTTAAATTTTGATTTATATATTATTTCTTCCAAAAAAGAGGATTTTGTTTACATATAAATTTCTAGATTATGGGATCTTCACCTTTCGAGAAAATAAGAATTATCTATCACTGTGCAATGTCCGTGTAGCTTTCTGTGATGTATCTATTTACCCCTTCTTCCTCTCCATCTCCCGCTCCTTTCCCGTCGACAATAAGATGTAAAGGGAATCAAATTCCAAGCTTGCCTTGGTTTTGTTCCAATTTCTAGAACTGAGAGTATTATGAGATTTTACTTGAGTAAAACTAATCACTGATTGAAATTTTCCAACATATTTGGAAGTTAGTTTTGAAGTCAGTAACCACTATCAAAGAGATTAGTGTGATGTGATCCATTATTCTCCTTATAGGCGGCGTTTAACCTTCCGATGAGTGCGTTGACGATGCCAAGCCTTCTCGAGAGGGCAAGCACATGATGATGTTGGCTTCGGCTGCCTGAACGGATTCTATAACAAAAAAATATGTAGATAAGATTCACAGCTCTCATAAATTAGATATGAGTTGATAAGCGCTTAATATTTACTCATATAAAGATAAAAGCATTAGTTGACATGAATGACTCTATAATAACAAAATTTACATCTCTCACGAGTCAAACACTTCTTCTTTTTCTTCTTGTAAGTTATCCCTCTTGCTTTAGTTTGACACTCCTTCACTTTCCTTTGATAAACCCATATTGGCAACCAAGGAAATTGTTAAATTTATTGCAAGGAATTTAGTTGGACAAAGATCAAATTGCTATTGGTTTTCACTTATTTGTCCAATAAACGCATGGCAACAAACACGTCTTTATCAAATTCCGCACTAAGTTATTGTTAATACAATTGTTGGTTGTTGTCTGTTTTATATTAGAAAAAATGTATTATCAGTTGCTTAAAAGATAGGATTTGAATTTAATTTGGACTACGTTTTTTGTTAGATCCTAGCTGTTTAGCTAGTACCTCCATCTCTAAATAAATTCGTTGACGAGTGAAAAGGATTTTTTTATGATATCAAAATGCTAAAAAATAGCTTATAATAGTCAAAATATGACGCATTTTTGCTAAATTTGCAACAACAATGGGTCAGTTGGAGTATGTTATTAGGTCAAACAAAGTTGAATTTTTTAGAGAAGCACAAGCTGAGTTATAAAATATTTGAATACAATAGAGAACCCTTTTGGTCTGTTCAAAACATTGAACATAGGTCATTATAATGTTGTGGTGCAATCTTTAGGTCATTAGATAATTATGCATGGGACCTTAACATGTGCAACAAACGTGCTGGATTGACCCAATAAGCGAGGCAATAAGAATATCATCTTACATTCATTTAATGAAAATTAGTGCCTGTTTGGTGGAGTTCAAAATTAGTTTTTTAGGAGATTTTGAAAAAAGTTGATAAAATGTGTGGTTAAAAAGTTGATAAAAGTTGTTGGGTCCATTTTTATGTGGTTGAAAATGAATTTGAGAAAAATAGAGTTAATAAAAAAACTAAACCAAACATGCTCTTACTTACATTGCTAAATGAATGGAGTATAAAATTTTACATAGTATTACAAATATTAAGGATATAATAGCTAATCATGGGGGTATGTCGAAGGCCCGGCACTATGAATTACGGGCTGCAGCAGTGGACCACACCAATAAAATCTCGAAATTGAGTAGGAATGGGGGTATGTCGAAAAGACTGGATAGTTCTCTTCACTGAGTGGTTCGCTCGAACAAGACGAGGAGAAACCGGTTGTCAAAAGCTCCCACTCCCAGCTGTATAACAATGCTGTGACATTTTATTGTTATAGTAACTATAGGATTTTTGTCAGGTTACACTTGATGTAGGCTGCTGTGAGACTTTATAAACTGTAGTAGCATTAGTTGAGTTGTTAAAAATGAAGATACAATGTTTTAGGTTTAGAAACAAAATATTGATCATATATCTAAAACATTTCTTCAATTTCCTTTGGATGATGCACATGCAGTTTTAAAAGTTTTGAACTTGTTTTCTAGATCTTCAGTTTTGGGGAAAAATGGGAGGAAGTGACTATTTGTCCACGTGAATCACGTGCCTCTCATGTGCCACACAACCATGTTAAACCTTATAGGTCCATTTCTTTCGGGCAAACGTTCACATTATCTCATATAATTGAATAAGAACCCCAGTTTCACTACTGCCAAGAAGTTAAGATTAAGGCATTCATACGGGGGATGTACACAATTCTTTTTCTTTAGGTTTAGTATTTTTCCTTCTGTGAAAGAAAGAGGTTAATTTACAAATTTTCGGTATTCCTCTACTACATGCAGTCTTTCACAAAAAGTGCTAAGGCTTGGTTTGGTATTACTGTACTTTTAAGAGAATCAGTTTCTGCTGTGCTGTAGAAAGAATCGGTTGTGGGAAGAATCAGATAAGTGTTTGGTAAACTTTTTTTTTTAAAATTGTTGTAGGTTTCAAAAGTAGCATTTGAGCGTTTGGTAAACAAAAGTGATTTATTGCTGTAATGGTATTAAATTACTAAAAAGGATATTGATTACAATAATGTTATTTTGTATTATTATTATTATCACGAGTGGTAAAATTTATTTTTTTCTTTTATACTAACATATAATGTTGTCAAATATTTTTTAACAAGACAATGCATCCATTATTGTTATTTTAAAATAAAAATAATAAACACTTAGGGGGGTGTCCTCAACTCAAATTTTAATAGATTTCTTAATATTTATAAATTTTTATAAATTTCATGGAATTTAATAGAATTTGACATATTTGATAAGATTTTAATAGATTTCTATATAATAGATTTTAATAGATTCTCATGGATTTCATTGAATTTGTGGTCTTTTTATTAAAAATTATATTTTCATCTCCTCAATTGTGTCAACTGTAAATTTTGAAAAAATTTTAAAATTTCATTATAACATTTCAAGTCTATTTTTTTTTTAAAAAAAACCAAATTATGTCTTGACGAGAAACTTGCTCTAAAATTAATGTTGACAAGTAAACTCACCATAAAAGCACAATTTTTTTTTTTAAAAATAGACTAATAGCAAAAAAAAAAAAAAAAGGACAACTAATTCACGATATATTGATACATATAATTTACATTTTAAATATTAAAAATGAGTATCGAAACGTTTTAACTTTTAAAGAATTCTAAATTATAGAGGTTGATAGAGTTCATATTTGTGATTTTTTTAACCATAACCACTTATTGTGCACAAACGGATTATTATTATTTTTTAAAAAAAAACTAAGAAAATAGTATAATGTCTGACTAAATCACTAAAAAAAATAACATTGTGATTACAAAATAAAATTCATAACATTATCGTATGTTAAAAGAAATTCATAACTTTATCATTTTAAACAAAAAATTCATGAAGTTGGAAATATGGGCATCGTTTTGAGAAAAACGGAATAATGACGTGAATAATTACAAATTGGTATAAACGAGTTTCAGTAAAATTTTATGTGAAAGGTGAGAGGTTTGTGAGAGAGAAAGAAAAAAAGTCAATTGATACAAAATAATTTCAGCAAAATTGTATGTGAAAAGTGAGATGTTAAAGAGAGAGAGAGAGAGAGAGAGAGAGAGAGAGAGAAATCAATTGAAATTTTGAGGTTTGGAACAAGAATTGTTAGAATTTTTTGTAGTTATAATTATAGTTTCAAATCTATTGAAATCTGTCAAAATCTATTAATTAATGAAATCTTTAGAAATTCATTAGTTATTGAGGACACCTAAATTTCTAAAGAATCTATTTAAATTCGAGTTGGGGACACCTAAATTTCAATGAATTCTATTAAAATTTGAGTTGAGGACACCTAAATTTATGTGAATTTTTCAAATTCATTCAAATCTGAGTTGGGGACACCCCCCTTAATAAATTTTCAAATTTTTATAAAAAGTACAAAATAATAGCAGTCATATAGTGCAAAAATTAATTAAATTTATATTATTTTTTATGCATCAAACTTGTATCAATTCGATTTCTCAATTTCTCCATTTTCATATAATAGAAAAAACCAAATAATCATACCTCGAATGTTTGATTCGGTAATGTTGATTCGTGAAGGTTGTAGAAGAAGGAGGAGGATGAGGCATATAGAGATAATGTGAAATCATGTAAAAAATAAACCTAGGATATTAAAGGAATTAGTTTAATTAATTAGGGGTAAAATTGGTATTTTAATAATATATAAATATAAATGCGAAGAATCTGAAAAGCTACCTTTTTGCTGCTTCTCAAAATCTGCTGCCAGGTGAATCAGATTATTCTATAATCACTTTTAAAAAATTTGTCAAACGCCTAAATTGATTTCTGATTGTTTAAGAATCAGAAGTTGGGTTCCAAAATCAATCCCAAACGAGGCCTAAGCCTACTTGGACATTTTTGGAGATTCAAGTGTTTTTTTGGAGATTCAAGTTTTGAGTCAGCTGCTTTATCTAGAAATCAGACCAACATCCTTTCAATTAGCTGCACAATTTTTGAAAGAGTTTGAAGCTTTTATCAAAACTCCAAGTCAAATTTTCTACAGTAGCAAGGCATGTGGGAGTCTGCAAAAGTGTGCTGATATGACTATTTTGTAATCAAATTTCAGCTGTTTAGTCTTTGTATCCTGTGTAATAGGCATGATTTGGACTTGCATTAAATGAAAATCAATGGCTGATGTTAGCAAAGAGATCTGTAGTTTTTTGTTTAAATATGTAGGCCAATATCAGATATAAAGAACCGGAAAAATACAGCATGTTTGCCTGCCTTCGCTGAAATTTTTTTCCCCCTGTTCTGCTTTTCTGTTCTATCTTCTTGCTGCAATATTAGTTTATTCTTGAGTTCTCGTGCAATTTTGTTCTATTATTTTAGTATAAAGCTCACAATTTTCACAGGCAATACAGGAAAATCAGCCCCGATAATTTTTTAGTACGAACTTTTTGTGAATCACAATAAATTTAAGACCTTGAATACCAGAGGTAGCAAGATCATGAACATCAGGAGACTCTCCACTTCTGTGTGCCTCTCTATAGTGTTTGAAAAGAAATTATGAAGCTCACTAAGAATGTGATCTTCTCCCCGCAAAATGTTTTCTAGCCCCATAAGAGAATGCGCTGCGTATCCAGTAAAACTTTCCTTTGCTGACGCCACGGCTAAAATTATTGGTATCTTTAAGTATCAACTATGTTAAGATGCTTCTTTTGGAACCCAAGCGAATTTTTGTAACACCTCTCGAAGGAACTGAGAAATTTGTCAGCACACCATCTTAAGAAATCATTCAGCAACAAAACACTTCCACCATCTACAGGTGTCTCCACCACGATAGCTGGCAACGAAGAATTGCAAACGGGACCATTTAAGCTAGTACAGTAGTTTTCCCAATCAAAATTTCTCTAGTCCAAAAATTTGTATATAACCTAAAGGAACATTTAATGTTGAGTGGAAGAGATGGAAGTTGTATAACAACATTGTCTCCAAAGCATGTGTAGAGATCAAGCACTAAGAATACAACTTTCATAATAGCACCATGCTTTGATCAGTATAACAGATGGTACTTGCAAAAATAGGCGATCAAAGGATATGTCAAAAACAATATTCTGAACAATGCATTTCACAAGTTTAACCTCAGCATTAATCACCTGGACATCCTTTACTACGAACCTTGCTGCTCTACCTCTTCTCCTTCAACTACATGTTTCAAATCATCAGTGAACTTATCCTCAAGATTTTCCCTACCAAAGGCTGACAAATTGATGTCTCCATGATGGAGATTAGTTTTTATTGGTACATATCCATACCGGAAAAAGAACCGTTTATTCTTTTTTTGGCCTCGTTGCGAAGGGAGCAGATAGGATCCTGTAACACAGAAACATTGGAGATTAAGAGGTCACCAATGGATGGCCTCAATTTTTCTCACTTGCTGGCTTGGCGGGATATTGAATAAGATTGTGCAGAGTCTTGCTGTTTCATCTGTAGGATGTGCAGCACAAGCATTGCACTTTTTATGCACATTTTTGTAACATTTTGAAGTCACAATAGATTTCCATAGAGTTTTAATTTCCTATACTGGATTGTTCTTTTACTCTGAGCTGTAGCCTTTGCTTTTGCTTCACGATCCTCTGCGTGGTGATCCTTAGACTGCATATCAGGTGAGTTCTTATATTATTTGTCATTTTTGCAACGTACGATAATGTAGTGAAACTTGCTGTTAGGTTTGCGTACGTGACTGTGACTTGAATTGATATATTTATGTTTTCCCAATTGGGTTTTTAATACCTGCCGCTAGGTTTGTGTATGTGATTGTGACTTGAATTGATATGTTTATGATTTTTCCGATTGTTTTCTCTTTCTTTTAATCTAAATCCGCCTATGTCTAAAGCAGGATGTTTAGCTTTATCCCTACCAGACTTCAGAAATAAAACTACATAGAAGAAAAATAAATATCTTGGAGGTACTAAGAATGATATAGGAACTTTGAAAATAAAACTAACAGCAGTTAACATTTGTATCGTATCTATGAGGTTTGACATTTTGCCAACTTCAATAATCCTATGAAGCACCAATTGTCTCTGTAGATTGTAATATCTGGAGATTGCCACTGTGAATGCCTTTATTTGTCAAAAGATCTGCCATTGCATTTCCCACCCTGTAAATATGAGATAACCTTGATTCGATGAATTCTCTTAACCTCTGGATTCCTCAACCAAATATTGAATTTGCCACGGTTCAGGATTGCTGGATGAGATGACTAGCCATGATGGAATCCACTTCAATCCATATGGTAATGCTCCTTTGTATACACAATTTCAAGCCAATCAATTTGAATTGCTAATGACTCTGGTTCTAGGTTAACGCATCTCCCTTATCCCTCCTTAGAAGCTAAGATCATATTGCTGTCATGGTCTCGAAGTGCACCAGCACTGGCGATTTCTCCTGGGTTCCCCTTAATGCTTCCATATGTGTTGAGCTTGAAATCCCCCATCTTAAGTTTGTCCCAATTTAATTTGATGGAGTTTTACAAGGCTGTCGAACTAGTTTAAACCCATAAGAGGTGCTTTCTGTTTTAAGATTTTTCATTGTGTGATTTTGCACAATGCAGCCTATGCATGTAGATTGATCATCTTGTGTACCCTATGAATAATGTGATTGCCATTCATTGCTATTCCCCTGTGTTGGGCATCGTTTCGCTCAAGCCATATAAACCAAAATCTCTAAATTGGAATGCTTATGTCTTGCCGTTCTTGATGAATCACTCTCGATCCATGAATTTATAGGTTCCTGCATGCAACATTGAATGTTAAAAAGATTTATAATTATTTCTACACATTTTCAGCTAATAACCCCGAAAGAAAATTGTGCTCCAGAGTTGCAATATCCCTGAAGCATAAGCATTTGGATGCCAGGTTGATTTTATATCCATGCTGTATTTCTAGTTTACTACATCCACTAGTAACTATCCTCTAAAAGTCTCCAAATAAAAAAAAAAAATTCAGTGGTGTGCTTTTGTTCCAAAATCACCTATAGGTGAAAAGATCCTTCTTATCTCTAACAATGGCCCATCCTATCTTGATTGAAAATATACATGCTGAGTCCCCTTAAAAGAAAACCTTATCTTCCTTATTTGGATTGAAAGAATGCTGAAGATCCTGCTAACCATGTCTGGAGGGAATCGAACTCTTAGGACTTCTTCATTCCAAGTTTACGCATCATAGAAATCCCTCACATTTTCAAAAGTGTGTAGGGCATTCAAGAGCAAGATTGCAAATGGTTGGTCCCCAATCTAGCAGTCATGCAATAGAAAAAGTGCCTCTGCTTTCCCAATGTGCAATGCGTGTGCAACTTTCTTTGATATAAAATTTGACGGCTCTTGCATAGGTATCTATTTACCTCCTCCTCATCTCCATCTCTCTCCTTCCCTGTCAACAACTGGATGAAAAGGAAATCCAATTTCAAGCTTGCCTTGATTTCATTCCAAATTTCTAGAATCTGGGAACATTATGAGATTTTACGTGAGTAAAACTAATCATTGACAAAAAATTTCCAACATATCCGGAAGTTATTTTTGAAGTCGATAACCACTAGCAAAGGGATTTGTTTAACGCGATCCGCCGTTTCTCCTTATAGGCAGCATGTAGCCTTCCGATGAGTGCGTCGCGCTACCAAGGCTGCTTGAGAGGTTGAATACACAGTGCTAGTGGCTCCGTCACTTGAACATATTCTATAACAACAAATTTATAGATAAAATTTATAGTCTCACCAGTCAAACATGAGTTGATGAGAGCTTAATATAAAGACTCATATAAAGATAATAGCATTAGTTGACATAAACGACTCTATAATAACAAAATTTTCAACTCTCACTTGTCAAACACTTCTTCTTTTACTTTCTGTAAGGTATTCCTCACTTTAGTTTGCAACAAAAGGCGTTTATATAACTAGAAATATGATTTTAATTCTAATCTCTAAGATGTACCATTGTAATATTATTACTAATTTGTACATACACGGTTTCATCTTTCGACAAAAATAAGAACTATCTATATCCAATGGCCGTGCATCTTTCTTTGATATAAATGTGTTGGCCCTTGCATAAGAATCTATTCTCCACTTTCAACGTGGACGTATTCCGTTTTCACTCTTCAGGACGAATTACCCAAAACATTTACCTCTACAAGTTTTTAGTGTCAATAATGGAATATCCGAAGATCTTCCATTAGGATTTCGTTGATTTGAAAGTTAAACCAGATCTCCATTTTACTTGTTTAACTTGGGATGAAGAAAATATTGATCATTAGTGTTTCTGATTAGTGAATGGCAATGCTACACCAGCAGTTTTTGGTTGCATCATGATCCGAGTAAAGAAACCTCGGGTTTCCAAAGTTCTGATGTGGTATTGTGGTTTATGAAAAGAGGCCAAGCAGAAGGCCCCGCACTAAGAATTGTGTGCTCCAGCACTAGATCCCACCAATAAGATCTCAAAAATCTAGGAGGAATAGGGGTTTGTTAAAAAAGACTAGGAAGTAGGAAGTTGCATTCAATATGTGGTTTGCCCAAACAAGAGGAGGAGAAACCGGCTGTCGAAAGCTCCCGGTCCCAGCTGTATCTTGCATCCCGTTGAAGGTGGTGTTCAGTCGGATCAACATAGCGTTGAATATATCGATTTGATACTGAGCAATTCATGAAGTTCATTTTTGTTGATTTAAGTAGGTTGTTGAATTTAGTGTTCTTGTTCAGATATGCTTAGTTAGTGACACTCTTTATAGTACTCTGGAGGTAGAATGTTCTGTATGATAATGCTGCGACATTTTATTTTTATAGGAACTATAGGAGTTTTGTCAGGGTATTCCTTATAAAGGCTGGTGTGAGACTGTATAACTGCAGTGACATCAGTTGAGTTGTAAAAGATGATGATCCGATGTTTTAGATTTAAAAAAAATAAAGAAAATATATCTTCGAAATATTTCTTCAATTTCCTTTTGATGATGCACGTGCAATATTCTAAGTGTTGAAGTTATTTGCTAGATCTTCTTTAGTTACGAGAGAAAAAGGGGAGGAAGAAAGACTATTTGCTCACGTGCATTTCACGTGCCATGACCATGTTAAACACAAGAGGTTCATTCCTTTGGACAAAGGTTTGTGTTTTCTCTCGGCCACGATAGCTGGCAATGAGGAAATGTGAATGGGACCATTTAAGCTAATGCAGTAGTTTTCCCAATCAAATTTGCTAAAGTAGTCCAAATATTTGTATAGAACTGCTAAAGGACCATTTAATGTTGAGTGGATGAGATGGAAGATGTATAACACCAACGTCTCCAAAGCATATGTAGACATCAACCCATGAGCAACAAGATGAGATGGAAGATGTATAACACCAACGTCTCCAAAGCATATGTAGAGATCAACCCATGAGCAACAAGAATATGACTTTCATAATAGCACCATGCTTTGATCAGTATAATACTGCGTTTAGAAAGATGGCCATTGCCAATAAGTAGATCTATCTTCTCGAGAAAGCATATGGTACAAAGGCCTCCAATTTGATTGAAGGATATGCCAACAACAATATTCTGAACAATGCATTTCACAAGTTTAACCTGAGCATTAATGACCTGGACACCCTTTACTACAATCCTTGTTGCTTTATTTCTCTCTTCTCCCTCAACTCCATTTTTCAAATCATCAGTGAACTTATCTTCAAGATTTTCCATACAAAAGGCAGAGAAATTGATGTCTCCATCAGGTAGACAAGTTTTGAATGGTACTGATCCATACGGGAATACCTCAGCGCCAAGTGAGTTTCCGATTAATCTCTGCACATAATCAATGTCCTCCCTTCTTCTCTGTTTAGAAACAACAGTGGGGTGGACCTTACATATAATCTTCTGGGCTGCCTTTTCATCTTTGGCCCAATGTTCTCGGCCAATCTCCAATGGGCTTGAGTTTTTCCAGCAATGTAAAAGGTGACGTTATTGGCCTCTCTGCCGATGTTTGCTTCTGAAAGATCAGGCCCGATAGCTAGGAGGAAAGTTGACTTTCTTGTGTGAAATTAATACCTTCCCAATCCAATCTTTCCTTTAGAATTAAGAAATACGCAGGATTTAAGTCATAATATAGTATTCTAGTTATACTATTGTCTATTCTTATACCTTTAGTATTACATTGCATTTGTTTGCTTTTGCTACTTGGATGTTTCCTTTGCAAACTAACGGTGCTTAGTGTGCAGATTTCATAATAGGTAGATAGGCGGTGGCAAGGATCTGTTGACATCCTTATCGCGCCAGATTTTGAGGTCAACAAATAATTTTCCCTTATATTCATTTAGAATAAAAAATAAATAATACCAAGAAAAAATTCCCTACGTCAAGTTTGTTTGGAGACCCTAACCAAAATTTCACTGCACAAAAAATTTATGGAAAGAGGAGGAACAGCGACTACTTGTTCACGTGCGTTTCATGTGCCTCTCACGTGCCATGACCATGTTAAACCTTAGAGCATCTCCAATGTTAGACATCTTCTAAAAAGTCTACGTGGCAAGAGAGAGAAAAGAAATGAGGAGAGAGATTGTAGAATGAGGAAAGAGAAAGAAAAATAGATGAGAGAGCTAGACACAATGTGGCAGCATTTATTGTAGAATGTGTCTAGCAAACCGTCTAGAAATAGACATCCTTTTGAACAACCTTCTACAATAAATGATGTCACATTAGTTTTGTCCCCTCCACCTCATCGCCACATCATCTAGACATTCAAAATAGAAGCCACCATTGGAGATGCTCTTAGAGTTCCATTCGTTTTGGGCAAAGATTCGTGTTTTCTCATGTAATTGAGAAGAACCCAATTTCAATGCCGCCTAGAAGGTAAGATCAAGGCATTTATAAGAGGGGTGAACGCAATTCTTTTTCTTTAGGTTTATTATTTTTCCTTCTGCGAAAGATAAATTCGCAAGAAAGAATAAGTGCTAAACCTACTAAGAATTTTTTGCAAATTCAAGTTTTGAGGCAGCTTTATGTAGATATCAGACCAACATCCTTTCGATCAGCTGCACCATTTTCATAGGTAATATTAGGCAATTCAGAGCTTTTTTTTTTCAGAATGAACTTTGGGTGAATCACAACGAATTTTAATGCCTTGAACAGCAAAGGTAGCAAGATCATTTGCATCTTATCTCTGAGCAGATGGTGACGCAGGCCACTGCTTTTAGCAGGCTGAATTTAAGAGATTGACTTGTCATGTTTACATGACTCTATCTGAAACAGGTAGTGCAGGAATGAGACCATTGCAAGTTGGTGATGGATCAGGATCCTGAACATCAGGACTCTCTCCACTTCTGTGCCTCTCTATGGTGTTTGAAAAGAAATTATTAAGCTCGCTAAAAATGTGAGCTTCTCCCTGCACAAGTATACCCCCAAGTTTTCTAGCCCCAAAAGAGAATGCGCTGCATATCCGGTAGAAATTTCCTTTGCTGACACTAGGGGCAAGATTATTGGTTTCTTTTAGTGGATCAACTATATATGTTAAGATGCTTCTTTTGGAACCCACGCAAATTTCTGTCAACACATCTTGGAGGAACTAAGAAATTGTCATGACACGATCTTAAGAAATCATTGCTCAGCAACAATCACTGCCACCATCTACAGGTGTCTCAGCCACGATAGCTGGCAATGAGAAAATGCGAACTGTACCATTTAAGCTAATGTAGTAGTTTCCTCAGTCAAATTTGCTGAAGTAGTTCAAATATGTGTATAGGACTGCTAAAGGACCATTAATTTGTCTCCAAAGCATATGTAGAGATCAAGCCATGATGAGCACCAAAAATACGACTTTCATAATAGCACCATGCTTTGGTATAATGCTGTGTCTAAACAGATGGTCCTTGCCGATGAGGAGATCAACCTTCTCGAGAAAGCACAAGGTACTAAGGCCTCCAATTTGATTGAAAGATCAACAACAATATTCTGAACAATGCATTTCACAAGTTTAACCTCAGCAAGCATTAATGACCTGGACATCAGTGTACAACACAAGCATTGCACATCCCCCGCACATTTTTACAATATTTTGAAGCCTTCATAGATTTGCATAGAATTTGATTACCTATGCTATATTATTCTTTTACCCTTTTGATAAGCACGTTTTTATTATATAATTTTCCCTTAAACTTATATTTGTTCGTTAATTTTATTGGTTAATATTAGCCTAAGTCGCACAGACACTGATACGACATGTGATTTTTCTAAAAAGTAGGACAATGACACATCAATTTAAATTCTCTAAAAATTTTAATTTATATATTATATCTCTATTTTTGTACTTTTTAATATTAGACATGCCAGATGCTATGTCGAACACCTGTCCAAGAAATGTCCCTAAAATATCCATCGAGCATTAGAAATTTAAAAATGATATAAAAACTAGTGAAATGCACATGTTACATTTTAATCACCGACTGTATGGTGGTTTTCTCCGCTACAGGGATAAAAAAAGGTAGTCCGTGTGTCACACTGTCACTACGTCTTCACTATTCAATCTCTCTACACAGACAAAAACTCTCTTTCAAAATACCATCTCCAACACTACTTACTAGTGATAAACTGTCATCTTCATCCACGAGGATTCTATCAGGAAAAAGGGAGTTCAAATCTAAGTAATCCCATAGCCATTACATCGGGTAAATTTGTGAGAGTAAACAAAATAGGCAAATTGGACAACACAAATCTTTTGCCCTAAGACTCGAGAAGAAGATTCATTACATCGGGTAAATTTGTTATCATTTTTTGGGTTTTTTTTTTTTTTTTTTTTTTTTTTTTTTTTTGTGAATTTGATATGTTTTCAATTCAAGACACACTATACAGTCAGATCCCAATGTAAAGCAGTATGCTAGTAAGTATTTAATGTGTAGTCATTGTTAGTTTCTTAATTATTTTCTCACTTATGAAGGACTAAGTAAAACATGTATTAAAACTTATTGAGAAAAGTACGTATTATTTAAAGGTGAGCAATATAGCTTCAATTGATCTTTAACAAGTATGTTCTTCATTTTTTGATGGTGTGATGGATGGTGTGTAGTTTACTAACAGAATTGATTAATACAAATCCTAGAACTGAATACTTCAATTATGATCTAACAAAATTATTCTGCTGCTTAAAGTTTAAATTTATTCCATATTTCTCCTCATTATGACCCGACTTTGTATATTATTTCAATTTTTCAATTTAATTTTGTTCATTCTAATGTATCAAACGTTCAAAAAAGCTTAAATCACACGAGTGACGTGAGATATGTATAAGATTTCTTGTGAACTTGCAGTAATAAGTAGTAAAAATATTTATTATAGATTGGCATAAGTTGTTAATTAGGGTGTATTTGATTGGCAAGTTTCTCATGGAAAATATCACATCCGAGGAGAATATTTTCTACTTTGGCTGTTTAATACAAAGATGGAAAATGAAAATGAATTCTAAAGTACAACCACTTTAAGCTTGTTTTTGGCCAATTCTATGGAAAATATTTTTTTATGGGTTTGGTAGTTTTTATTTTCCAACTTACATGGAAATTTTTTCTTTTTCATCCTTGTCAATCAAACACACGCATAGTGATTTTATTTTCTTGGTATATTAGACATGGTTGTACTTATGGATATATTTTTCTTCTCTACTAATATAACTTTCTATCTTGAGAGTAGTACTCTGTCTCTCTTTTTTCTTGCTTGGTGCAAGATTTTGAGCTTGTGAGTAAATCTTCTTGGACTTAATTGTAATTTGATTCAATAATCACTAGAAAAAATGATTTAAAACTATGTATTTCTTGTAATCTTGATCATTGTGTTACTAACTTTATATAAGTAATTAATTGAAGGAAAGTTGTTTCAATTGCAACTGATTTTGAAGTTCAAAGTAGGTTGCTTGGTATATGTTACTATAGCTCGACCTCTAGAGCCTAATATATATATATGTGTGGAGCTGAATCTTGTTTCAATAGTTTAAGTATTTGGATAGCTTCTATTTGAAGAAAAAAAGACAATATTTGATTGGGTATCCAAAATAATTAACATATCTGCAAAATTTTTGGGCGATTTTTTCGAAAGACATAATTAAAGTCAGAAGGAAGATGAACAAGACGACCAAAGGAAGACGAGAAAAATGGTGAAATGTTGGGAAAAAATTAGAGCTAAAAAAGATCTAAAATTGGAAAAAAAATGGAAAAGAAAGAAAGGATAGGGAAACATGGGCAAGTTAAAAAAAAAAAAGTAACTAGGCACGCATTCTTAGAAACAGTGCCCACACTGAATTTCCTCTTTTAATATATAATATATAGGGAAATATACTCTAAGTGTGGCTTGTCAGACCCATGTCACCAAGTATCCATGTCAGTGTTCGACACGACAAGAGCGCCCACGTATCATATATGTTAGTTAACTATTGCTTTTTGGACGAGGCCTGTAATTAAAGTCAAGGATACAAATTGTGCAAAAGAATAAAAATAGTCGAACTTGATAAATGCCAGGAATAGCCTAAACTCTTGTATGTTGATTTTTTTCTTTTTTTTTTCAATATTTAAGGGATGTGTGGAATTTTATCCGTCAACAACCTTGATAGGCACAGAGGATCCGATCTAGAATAAAAAACCAAATCATCAGTGGAGTTGGCAGAAGATCTGAGGAAATAGGAGATTCTAATATGTGAAAAGCTGCTCGCAGATGAACTCATCTCCTCCTTCACTTCTAAGACGATCTCCTTCTACCAATGTTGAAGATTTTTAGAGAACAAAAAACGGGGTGCCCATGTTTCTCCGGTGGTTGAAGATGGTGTTTCGGTGGGTAGGGACAGGCAGCTGGTGTGGCTTAAGCTCACGATCCCTTCTTTATGAGGAGACACATAACCTCTTCTCGGTGATGAAAGACGGTGTTTCAGTGGGTAAGGAAGTGATGGGATTTTAAAGTAGCAGCATCATTCTCTTCTGGATTGCTGCTGGGTTTACATGGACAGAATACACCAACTCTTATCTCTGCAGAAAAAAAAATTAAAAAAATGTACAAAATGGGAAAGTTGCATTTGGGTTGGCATGCATGGAAGATTGAATAGAGCTCTTTTGGATCTTTGTGCTTTTTCTCCATTGAGTCGTTAAAAAGTTAATTTTTTGTTAAAAGTAGTTTAGCCTTATATTTAATGAAAATAAAAAAAATTGTAGGAAGGGAAAATTCCCCACACAAAATTGCTTGAGCTTGTTTGGAGACACTAACCTAAATTTCACTTCACAAACTTTTAAAGTAGACTTCCTTAAGCAGGGCGGCAAAATTAAAAAAACAATATGTTAAGAGTTCGGTGGCCCAAATTCTGTTGGGCCGACCCGAAAAATTCGCAGTGCAACATATGTTAGGATTATGATTCTTCTTGCACGATGACCTGTTTTATCAATATTAGAATTCTTCTCGCACGAGTATATATATATATATATATATATTCTAGGTTTAGTAAATTAACTCTTCTTTGTAACCATCATTTGATATAATGGATTATCCTCTCTTCTGCCATTGGGTTTTTCTCCCCGCTCTAGGGTTTCCCACGTTAAATTTGTGTGTTCTTGTTAATTTGTTGCCTATTTTTCGTTCATATTATAACACAATCTTGTTTTAATTTATTTAAAATGAGATATTTCTTCATTAATCAATAGTTTGTAATCCAAAGTTATACTTTTCAATTTGAACACAAAAAAATTTATTTTCGTGTGAGGAGGAATGGGAGTTTGTCGAGAAAGAATAGGAAGTTTTCTTCACTAACTGGTTTGCCCAAACAAGAGGATGAGAAACCGGTTTTAGAAAGCTCCCAGTCCCAGCTGGAGCTTCCATCCCGTTGAATGTGGTGTTCAATTGGTTCAATGCAGCGTTGAATAGCTCAATCTGATATCGAGCAATTTATGAAGTTCATTTTCTGCATGGGATCTTGATTTATTCGGGTGTTGAATTTAATGTTCTTGTTTTGAACTATGCTTAGTTAGTGGTACTGTTTATAGTACTCTGGAGGTAGAACTGTTCTGTATGATAATGCTATGCATTTTATTGTTGTAGGAACTACAGAAGTTTTATCAGGGTACTCCTGATATATATAGGTTGCTGTGAGACTGTATAATCGTAGTCACATCAGTTGAGTTGTAAAAGATGATGATCTGATGTTTTAGACTTAAAAATAAATAAAGAATAGATTTCCTTTTCCTTTGAAAAATTTCTTCAATTTCCTTTCGATGATGCACCTGCATAATCGAAGGTTTTGAAGTTGTTTGCTAGATCTTCTTCACTCTTCAGTCACAGGAGCAAAAGGGGAGGAAGAATGACTATTTGCTCACGTGCCATGACCATGTTAAACACAAGAGGTCCATTCCTTTTTGGCAAAGTTTCGCATTTTCTCATTTAATTGAGAAGAACCCCAATTTCACTAATGCCAATTGAAGGTACGATTAAGGCAGTCACACGGAGGATAAACGCAATTCTTTTTCTTTAGGTTTACTATTTTACCTTCTGCTAAAGAGAAATTCACAAGAAAGAAAAAAGCACTAATGGAAACGGTTAATTAACAAAATTTTCAGCATTCCTACGCTACATACATAGGCTTTCACAAAAACTCAAAAAGTGCTAAACCTACACTGAATTTTTTGCCTTCAAGTTTTGAGGCAGCTGCTTCTTCTAGAAACCAGACCAACTTCCTTTGCTTATTAGCGTGTTTCAGTTTTTCCAACTGGATACTACATACTTTCTTATCTGTTATGTATTGTTTACACTTGGTGACAATGATTTGATCATCCTTTCTCTATAGATTTCGCGTGCAGACAATCACATTATGCTCTTCTCGATGTATATGAATTATCCCACAAAATTAAAAAATGAGAATGTAGGGTGTGGACCCAGCTTTGGGAATTGAAGTGAAATAAGAACTAAATAATATGTAGTGATTATAAGAATCTAAGTTGCTGTCTGGAAGGTCCAGGTTCTCAATGCAATTGTAGTTAATTTTATGGGTAATTGGTTCAGTTTACATGCTGTTGGACATATAAATCTATCTATCGTCCCAGAGTATAGTAATGCATAAAATCTGTGAGATGATCCCACGGTATCTTAACTTTCAGCACCTGTTATAGTATGATATTAACGAATTTAGTATTGAATACCTTTTCTTTGAAGTGTGATGCTAGTGTCTCCAGGGTTTTTAATCATTTTTGGGGTTCTCGGGTGATGGATTGTTAAAAGTATAGACTCGGATCTGGGTATGTGGAAATGATCATTTGCTTTCAGCCCTTAAATGTTCATGGGCTCACCTGCTTGGCATTCTTAGTATAATTTATTGCTGACAAAGGAAGAAGAAACATGTGTTATTGAAGTCGAAAATGTATATTTACTTGGTTTCTGGTTAAACCTATGATATTCAGGTCAAACCACTTATTTCTATGGTTTCTTCAAATACCAAGAAACTTGTGCAGGGAAGTGTTTCTTAGGAAAACGTGAAACGAAGAAGAAAATTTCCAATTTCCTTCTGAGCCCTAATAATAAAATTGACCAATACATTTAAGTTTCAATTTTGTTAATCTTTCTCAGTGTACCTTCTTGTGGTTTTTGCAGCTGGGGGCACGTACTACTACATGAAAATTCATCTGGATATACTATGATCCGAGTAAAGAAATGGTTTTCAAAATTCTGATGTGGTTTGTGGAAAGAGGAGGAAGAATGACCACTTGTTCACGTGCATTTCATGTGCCTCTCACGTGCCATGACCATGTTAAACCTTAGAGGTCCATTCGTATTGGGCAAAGGTACGCGTTTTCTCATGTATTTGAGAAGAACCCAATTTCACTACCACCATTCTTGGATAAGGCATTTTTTTATTTTTTTATTTTGGGAGTATGAACTTTGGGTGAATCACAATTAATTTTAAGGCCTTGAACACCAGATGTAGCAAGATCATTGGCATCTCATCTCTGAGGAGATGGTGACGCAGGCCACTGCTTTTAGTAGGCTGAATTTCAGAGATTGACTTGTCATCTTTACACGACTTTATCTGAAAAAGGTAGTGCAAGAATGAGACCGTTGCAAGTTGGTGATGGGTCAGGATCCTGAACATTAGGACTCTCCACTTCTGTGCCTCTCTGGTCTCTGTAGTGTTTGAAAAGAAATTAATCTTCTCCCTGCACAAATATACCCCCAAGTTTTCTAGCCCCATAAGAGAACACGCTGCATATCCGGTAGAAATTTCCTTTGCTGACACTACGGGCAAGATTATTGGGTTCTTTTAGTGGATCAACTATATATGTTAAGATGCTTCTTTTCGAACCCACGCGAATTCTGTCAACACATCTTGAAGGAACTAAGAAATTGTCGGGACACCATCTTAAGAAATCATTGATCAGCAACAAATCACTGCCACCATCTACGGGTGTCTCAACCACGATAGCTGACAATGAGGAAATGTGAACTGGACCATTTAAGCTAATGCAGTAGTTTTCTCAATCAAATTTGCTAAAGTAGTCCAAAAATGTGTCTAGGCATATGTTTGGAGGTGCTGAAATTATAATTTAAGTGCTTATATTATAAGCAGTTGGTAAATGTGTGGATAAAAAGTGGTTGTAAGTAGTGGGTCCCATGAAATATGTGGATGAAAATTATGTTTGACTAGTTTGACCAGCTGAAATTATAATTTAAGTTATGCCAAACATATGCTAGAACTGCTAAAGGACCATTTAATGTTGAGTGTAAGAGACGGAAGATGAATAACACCATTGTCTCCAAAGCATTTGTAGAGATCAAGCCATGATGAGCACCAAAAATACGACTTTCATAATAGCACCATGCTTTGGTATTATACTGTGTTTAAACAGATGGACCTTGCTGGTGAGGCGATCAACCTTCTCGAGAAAGCACAAGGTACAAAGGCCTCCAATTTTATTGAAAGATATGTCTACAACAATATTCTGAACAATGCATTTCACAAGTTTAACCTCAGCATTAATGACCATGAGATCAATGTGCAGCACAAGCGTTGCACGTCAGCTGCACATTTTTACAACATTTTGAAGCCTTAATAGATTTGCAGAGAGTTTCGATTTCCTATGCTGGATGGTTCTTTTACCCTTTTGAAGCACATTATTATTATATAATTTTCCCTTTATATTATATTTGTTAGTTAATTGTATTGGTCAATATTAGCCTAAGTCGCACATACACCGACACAGCATGTGATTTTTCTAAAAAGTAGGACTAAGACATGTTGGGACTCGTCAATTTAAATTTTGTAAAATTTTAATTTATATGTTATATCTTTTTTATATCTTCCAAAAAAGAGGATTTTGTTTGCATTCAAGTCCCGTCAACAATAAGATGAAAAGTCTGGAATCAAATTCCAAGCTTGCCTAATTTTGTTCCAATTTCTACAATATGAGAGTATCATGAGATTTTACCTGAATAAAACTAATCACTAGACTGAAATTTTTCAACATATTTGGAAGCTATTTTTGCAATTGGTAACCACTATCAAAGAGATTAGTCTAACGTGATCCATTGTTCTCCTTATAGGCGGCGTGTAGCCTTCCGATGAGTGTGTTGACGATGCCAAGCCTACTCGAGCGGGCAAGTACATGGTGCTGTTGGCTCCGATTGCCTAAACGGATTCTATAACAACAAATTATGTTGATAAGATTTATAGTTGTGATGAGTCAGATATGAGTTGACGAGCGTTTAATATTTACTCACATAGTTGACATAAACAACTTTACAAAAACAAAATTTACATCTCTAACGAGTCAAATTAACACTTCTCTTTTTCTTCTTGCAAGTTACTTTTCTTACTTTAGTTTGACACTCCTTCACTTTCCTTTGATAAACATATATGGGCAACCAAGGAAACTGCTAAATTTATTGCATGGAATTTTGCTGGACAAAGATCAAATTGCTATGTGTTGAGTCACTTATTTGTCCAAATAAACGCATGGCAACAAACACGTTTTTAACAAATTCCGCACTAAGTTATTGTCAATACAGTTGTTGACGTTGTTGTATTCAAAGATACGCGTTTTGCAAATATTAGAAAAAATGTATTATCATTTTCTTGAATAATAGGATTTGAATTTAATTTGGACTTAGTTTTTTGTTAGATTGTAGCTGTTTAGCTAATGCATAGTTTTCCCAATCAAATTTGCTATAGTCCAAAAATTTGTATAGAACTGCTGATCAAGGACCATTTAGTGTTGAGGGGAAGAGATGGAAGTTGTATAACAACATTGTCTCTAAAGCATATGTAGAGATCAAGCACCCAGAATACAACTTTCACAATAGCACCATGCTTTGATCAATATAACAGATGGTACTTGCCAAATTAGGCGATCAACCTTCTCAAGAAAGCGCAAGGTACAAAGGCCTCCAATTTGATTGAAAGATATGTAACCAACAATATTCTGAAATCTGAACTAGGGTGACCAAATAAAAGAGCCTTATTTTGATTTCGTTTAAATTAGACGTTTCTTAATTAGTGAGTAATTTGTTAGGCTACCGTTTGCACAAAAAATGCACAAAATGGGAAACTTACATTTGAGAAGAAAAATATTTCCGTCCAAATTGCATTGCCACATGATGTGGGAGATATTGCACTATGCAATCAACCTGTGACAAGCTCACTCGTTCTCAAACATCGGACAAGATGCTCAATTTCATCACCAAACTAGATTCAATCAATATCCAGTGATCTTTTTTTTCTTGTAAAGGATGTGAGGCAAGAGTTGTTTGGGATGCAATGTTAGGAAACTCTCCCAAACCCTTTAGCACAACTGCTTGCCCTTAACATGTTCTTCTTTTCCAGTTTCTTTATGCCATGCCATTGAGCCAATCTTGGCTCACCAAACCCAGTCGAATTAGGCTTGTGACACAATGTTAGGTATCTCTCCCAAACCCAAGCCTGAACCTGTTGGAATGGGACTGTAATCTTAAATTTAACTTCCTTTTGTCCTTGTCTAGTTCCACATTTTTTTTTGAAGCAACAAGCGCCCTTTTTAGTGCCCTCAAATTTTTATAAATGTCAGCAAGAACTGCTGGTGCAAGTGCAATTTCCGTACCTCTAGCTAAATGGAAAGCAATGGGAGAACAGTTTTGCATATAGTGTCGTATCCATATGGACAAACAAAGCGTGACAGCCAGTAAGCCATGAAACAATTCATGCTTGATTTCACTTTCACAGTCCATGAATTTTAACATCCAGTCTGATGGGCTGGCTTTCTGTGCTGTAATCCGGCAAATATCTAATTGTGCCTTAAGTATTTTTTCTATAATCATTTCCAGTTCTTTGTCTACAACGTTACCAAAGACTGAGCCACCTAAAACGGAAAACACCCCAGAACATCATGTCTTCTAAGGAGTCGCAAATGGATTGCCACAATTTTTCTCTCTTGCTGGCTTGGCCTGATATTGAAAGAGATTGTACACAGAGTGTCACCACGGATGTGCATGCACAAGCATTGCACTTCCCTTGCACATTTTTGCAACATTTTTTTAGCCATAATAGATTTCCATAGCGTTTTTATTTCCTATACTGGATTGTTCTTTTACCCTTTCCTTGTGCTTTTCAGGTGAATATTTGGTTAGAAAGAGATAAAATTAACAGATGCTTCCACTTTTTTATTGTTGCTTGGAGAGAATTCTATTATACACACGTTTTGATTGGTTATAATTTTCAAGATAATTTGGAGTCTTTCTACGATGTAATTAGAAATACTTATTCCAAATTGAATATCATGTTTAGTGACTACGTACTAGAGCGTGTGTGATGAGTAATACGGATAGTATAATAGATAAAATTGTAATTACATTTTGGGTGATTGGCACAAAACGTCATTATCTTTTGATTGTGCAAATCATCAACTTTGGCATTTTCACTCTCAAATCTACATTTGCTTCCGCAAAACATTATTTCCGTCTATTGCCATTCAAAAAGCTCCGTTAAGTGGCCTCCTCAATACGACTCCTACCATTTTGGAATGGTACTTTCGTCAATGGAGGCCTGATGAAATAGGCAATTTTAAGATGTGAAAAGCCGCTCACAGGTGAACTCATCTCCTCCTCCCTCACTTCCATAATCCGATCTCCTTCTGCCATTGTTAGAGAATGTTAGAGAAGAAAAATGGGCGTCTGTCTCAAAGCTTTTGAGTCGTGAGGTGTTTGGTGCGTGGAGAGACAAACAAGGGTGTGGCTTTTAAAGGAACAGCAGCAATCCATTGTAGAAGTGCACCAATTATTGAGGAATATTTCTTTAAGCATGGTGCTGAAAAAAAAAATAGTCTTCTTTTATTTATTTTTATTTTAAACGAGACATTTCTTAGTTGGTGATTAATTTGTAAGGCTACCATTGTACAAACTCTTTATCTCAGCACGAAAAATGCAAAAAATGGGAAAATTACACTGTGTTGGTGGCAAATGCAGAGTGAACATAGCTCTCTTCAGATAGGATCTTTGCGCTTTTGTTTACGGAACACTTTAGTTTCTTTAAACACAGTGACGAAATAAAAAAAATAGTCTTATTTTATTTTACTTTACTTTAAATGAGACATTTATTAGTTGGTGAGTAATTTGTGAGACTACATGTAACGACCACGGATTTTCTCCTACAAAACTTTCGCCCCATAGGCTATTTCGTACGCTTTTAACTTACGTACTCTCCACTGGAGATTGGACTCCAAACTGGATTTATTTCGCGTCCCCAGTGATTCAAACCATTGACCTCCCCCATTAGAAGAACTTAAGTTGAATACATGTAACAATTGGACACAAAATGGGAAAATTACATTGTATTGGCAAATACAGAGTGAACACAACTCTCAGTTCAGGTTGGATCTTTGCGCTTTTGTTTTCGTAACACTTTAGTCTCCACTGAACCATTTCTGTCCATTAACAACGAGTTTACAGAGAAAAAAAATTTCCGTCCAATTGCATGGCCACACAATGTGAAAGATAGCGCTATATGGAATCAACTCCTAGGCTAACAAGCTTGTAATGAAACATGTGACACAATGAAAGACTAGTCAAGGAAACCTATTGTATCATTATACGATATTGTGACTTTAGTGCACCTACAAAACCAAGCCTTATGTTGACAACTTTGCCACTTGGAGAAAGGAGGACTATAGAGATTAAGGGTGAGGATCTAATCTTGGTTCTCAGTCGTATAAAAGGACAGTTTCTCCGAGTCTCTCTCAAAAAGGTCCAAGTGAGGGTTAAATAAACGAGTTTCTTTATGATCTTGTTGTATTTGAGAATAAATGGAAGAATGAGAATAATATCTGTTAAAAAAAATATGGATGAAATTGTTATAAATCTGAAAGAATAGAGACTATTAGCGTAATTAACCCTTTTCGAGATTTTACCTTTCGTAATTAAGTTGTCATAGTATTTAATTATAATTAGAGAACCTTCACTGGGTTGCGTTAGAATTTTATTATAATTAGAAAACTTTTATTTGGTTGTTATACATATGACTAATCTCTTGTAAACAAAGATCGTCATTCATTATAGTGAAAATACTGTAGCGGCTGAAGACAGAACATAGTTTCACATTGAGCGAACTTGTATAAATCACTGTGCTCTCTATTTTTTGCCATTTTATTTATTGCTACAATCTTAACAATTTGAAAAATCGTTTTGAATCAAAATAAAAATGTCTAAAATGAAGTTTAAATGAAAAATTGCGCTGTCTACAATTTAAAGACAAGATTAAGATAAAAAAATGTAGGTTAGATTTTGAATTGTTTTTTCTTTAGGCTCATTACAC
Organism: Forsythia viridissima; assembly: GCA_030279155.1. NCBI lineage: Eukaryota > Viridiplantae > Streptophyta > Magnoliopsida > Lamiales > Oleaceae > Forsythia > Forsythia viridissima. Next base: position 44,870,473 of record CM059039.1, on the reverse strand, counting down.
ATGTAAATAAGCTGATTTAAAAAAATTGGGTCAAAATTTTTGGGCCGGGTCCTAGACAGTTGCCTAACCACCTAGGGCCAAGGCCGGCCATGGATTTAATTGATTATATAATATCACAAAAAATTGTGATAGTGAGATAGATGTTATGTTGTTTTATTGTTGAACTATTCTTAGTCGTAAGCACTAATGCACATAAGTATTATTAGCTTGGGTAGTACATATTGCACTATTTTCTTTTGAAGAAAGTAGTTGAACTCTCAAGTTAAAGTGTGGAGACACTAAAGTGAATATGTGGATATTTGTTATATAAACAAGTTCATCGAATGACCCACTCTATAGATCGATGCATGGGCGGATTTGGGGGGTCCCAAAAAAAAATTGTTTTTTATAGTGTAAAAAAAAATTAGTGTAATTTTCTTTTTTAGTAACAGTCCGCTCTTGAAGTGCAAACTTTTTTTTTTTAATAACAGTACGATCTCTAAAAATTCCTTATTTCACCCCTGGATTGATGGATAACTATATTAATGTCAGTAGACTATCTATTAATGACGATTATGAAACTAATTAATCTTAGTTGAAATCATCATGGAATCTTATGTTTAGAGCAATGTTCTAAAAAGCGTGACTAGGCATAGAGGTTGAGCTTCAAGCTTTCGGATCTAGGTGATGCATATGTGCGAGCTAGATAAGGGAAAGGCTGCGTGTCAGGGCCCGCAGCTATCCTTAGCCCCCTGACAGCATTTGCAGCCGCAGTTGCCCAACTTCGACCGCACCTTGTAAATATTACTTTCAGTTATTACTTCCGTTAGTTTGTAATAGGTTATTTTCCGTTATTATTCTTCAACCCTTTTAATGTCTACTCATGTAACTTAGGTTTTTGTTACTTAAGCTATTATAAGGGGTAGTTGGTATTCGAAGTCTTGTCAAGCTTACTGGTGTTGACCCCCTGCACCATCAATTGTAATTTACTGCTTTCGTCAATCAATGATCAAGCTATTTTCAACGCATTCAAATCTTCTGTTGCTAAGCTTTCTTTAATTTGTTGAATCGATCGAGAAAAGGTGGAAGGTAGTCGAGAGGTGTCGACTACTGCCGCACGGTGCCCTTTTGTACTAGAAAGAAAGGCGCCCCGTGAAAGTTGGTATCAGAGCTGCGGCTCAAGACACACGAGTAGAAAGCGATGGAACCGAATGCATCACACATCACTGAGGTGGTGGATCACAAAAAGAGTACTAAGCAGCGCTTGGATGCTCTCGATGGGCAAAGTACTAGGTTATGTGACGCTGTCGAGACCCTTGAGGAAAAGGTCGAGACAGCAGAGGCAGACATCTGCGAACTAAACATCCAGCTGGATGAGAGTCGGATGATGTGCGCAGCGATGACTGATGCTGTTGCAATGCTTTCCGATCTGCGAGAAGAAATGGAAGCCATGAGACTTCAGTTGCGAATACTTCAACGTGTAGTTGGCAATGGGCAAGCCCCTGTACAAGAGTATGCACCTAGGCTCAGAATTCCAGAACCGCGTACCTATGGTGGGGCGCGCGATGCGAAAGAAGTTGAGAACTTTTTGTTTGACATAGAACAATACTTTCTTGCCGCCAATATTGAAGACGGGGCAAGAAGGGTGACGACAGCTACCATGAATCTGGGTGGAGATGCAAAACTATGGTGGCGGACAAAATATGCTGATATTTAGGCCAACAGGGCCCAGATAGACACATGGGAACTTCTCAAGGAAGCGATCAGAATACAGTTTTTTCCAGAAAATGTGGAATATCAGGCCCGACAGGCACTACGAGAACTGAAACATACTGGTTCCACGGGACTATGTGAAAACCTTTTCAGGGCATATGCTGGACATCCGAGACATGTTTGAAAAGGACAAGCTCTTCACTTTCATGGAAGGGCTAAAACCATGGGCGAGAACTGAACTCCAAAGACAGAAGGTGGCTGATGTGAGCACGGCTATGGGAGCTGCCGAGTGCTTGATGGACTATCAATCAGAACCCAGAAAGGAGCGGCTACAAGTTAATAGCAAATCCCGAGGGGGAGGAAATAGATCCTTCAAGGCCACATCAAACTCAAATGGGGGAGAACGTTATTCTCACCATAAAGGAGGCCATCAGGGTGGCTATCAAGGTAACATCAGGGTATGGCGTCATTATCTGCTTGGGTCTCCCTTCATTGTGAAGACAGACAATACTGCGGTGAGTCACTTTATGTCTCAACCGAAACTTTCAAGCAAGCAAGCTCGTTGGCAGGAACTTCTTTCAGAGTTCAACTTTATATTGGAGTATCGGGCTGGATCTAGCAATCATGTAGCAGATGCACTCAGTCGGCGGGCTGACTTGGCTTCTATCTGCTCAATGGCGGCTCTTTCAGGGAGCAATGTTACTACGACCACAAGAGACCAAATACGGGCACTTCTGAAGAAGGACCCTGCAACAATCTATTTGGTCGACCTCGTCAAACAGGGAAAAACTCGACAGTTCTGGTTGGATGAGGGTCTATTGAAGACGAAAGGAAACCACCTCTATGTTCCAAAGGGTGGAGATTTGAGGAGATCCTTAATCACGGAATGCCACGACACGCTTTGGGCTGGACATCAGGGAGAGGAACGCACTTTTGCTCTATTACAGCGTGCTTACTATTGGCCGCAAATGAGAGATGACATTGCGATTTATGTGAAAACTTGTTTGGTTTGTCAACAGGATAAGCTAGATCATCAGAAGAAGGCGGGCTTACTGGAGCCCCTTCCCGTCCCAACTATACCATTCGAGAGCGTATCGATGGACTACATTGTTAGCTTGCCAAAGGTTGGAGATCTTGGCACTATCATTGTCGTGGTGGACCGTTTATCAAAATATGTGACATTTATCGCAGCACCTAAGTATGTATCCGCTGAAGAGACCGCTCGCCTCTTCTTCAAGCACATTGTCAAATACTGGGGGTTGCCTAAAGATATAGTCAGTGATCGAGATCCTCGATTTACCGGCACATTTTGGACCAAGTTATTCAAACTCCTTGGTTCAACTTTGAGCATGAGTTCTTGTTTTCACCCACAATTTGATGGACAGACTGAGCGGTTCAATTCGATGCTGGAAGAATATCTTCGGCACTTTATCTCTACTTCGCAGAAAAACTGGGTGAAACTCTTGGATGCGGCTCAGATTTGCTTCAATGCCCAGAAGAGCTCTTCCACCAATAAGAGCCCTTTTGAGATTGTTACTGGCCAGCAACCATTACTCCCTCATACTGTGAATATTGATCAAAGTACCAAGTCTCCTCAAGCTAAGGGCTTCTCTCAAGAGTGGAAACGAAATATCGAAATTGTTCGGAGTTATCTTGAGAAAGCACAGAAACAGTACAAAAAGGTTGCTGATCAGAAACGTCGTTTTCTAGAATTCAACGTGGGAGATCTGGTGATGGTGAAACTCCCTGACAAACGCCAGTATAAGGTAATAAGAGGGACAGATTCTCGATTGATGCCGAAGTATATCGGGCCATTACCCATGATGAAGCAGATTGGAAGAGTTGCTTACAGAATTGAACTTCCTTCATGGTGCAAAACCCACAATGTCCTCCATGTTAGTGCACTCAAACCATATTTTGCAGATAAGGAGGATGCATCCAGAAATAAGCCAAAGCGATCTATATTTGAAGTGAAGAAAACAGGTAAGAAGATTGCTGAAGCTATTATTGATCACCGAATTACTCGAGCTTCCAAGAAAAATCATCAGGAGTACTTAATCAAATGGAACGGATGCAGTAGCGAGGAGAATACTTGGGAAAGAATTAAAGACCTTGCAGCCTTCAAATCTCTACTTGAAGAATATTATGCAAAGATGGCACCGAGGACGTCGCCAAATCAAATGGGGGAGAATGTCAGGGCCCGCAGCTATCCTTAGCCCCCTGACAGCATTTGCAGCCGCAGTTACCCAACTTCGGCCGCACCTTGTAAATATTACTTTCAGTTATTACTTCCATTAGTTTGTAATATGTTATTTTCCGTTATGATTCTTCAACCCTTTTAATGTATACTCATGTAACTTAGGTTTTTGTTACTTAAGCTATTATAGGGGGTAGTTGGTATTCGAAGTCTTGTCAAGCTTACTGGTGTGACCCCCTGCACCATCAATTGTAATTTACTGCTTTCGTCAATCAATGATCAAGCTATTTTCAACGTATTCAAATCTTCTGTTGCTAAGCTTTCTTTAATTTGTTGAATCGATCGAGAAAAGATGGAAGGTAGTCGAGAGGAGTCGACTACTGCTGCACGGTGTCCTTTTGTGCTAGAAAGAAAGACGCCTCGTGAAACTGCACTTTATGTCTAGGCAAAGTTTTGATAGACTTTTTAAAATAGTAGTTTAGAGCATTTTGATTATGTTAGATACGATTCAATATGTAAGAATTACTAATATAATACTAATTGAGTGTAAGTTAATCACGTGAAGGTTGATGGATTATCCAAAAGTGAGGGTACAAAAACAAAAGTAAAAAAATGTTATCCAAAAAGTGGTTGGACATTATTTTAAGAAATAATTTATTTTTTTAGGTTATTTGCGTAACTTTTGCTTTTGACAAGGACGAATTTGTGTTTTGGGCCTACCCCTGGGCTGCGGACCAGTGTTAGCTGCATACACCCCATTAAACTCACACGACCCGAATTATTTAAAATTATTCAATAAAAACCATTTTTTTCTGTTCATCTTCACTTACAGTGGCAGATCTCTCTCAGCTTTGATTTTTTGCTTTCATTTGGAGTAAGTAATCCATTCCCTTTACTCTCTCTCTCTCTCGCCCCCCAGAAAAAATTTGCATTTCTTCAATGCATTATGAAGCAATACTTCAAATTCCTTGTTAATTTCTCGTATTATTCATTCTCTCTTTCTCGCGATTTGAAATCTTGAACGTTTTATATGCATCATATTGCATTTGTTTCGAGATTTTTGACCAAAGATTTCAGAGAAAATGAGCTCCCAAAGATCTTCAAAATCCTCAAACCCTTCCAAACAATCGGGCCTTTCGAGATCCTCCTATGCTTCTTCTTCATCTTCTTTATCGTCCCATTTGGCAATGATTGAATTGAAGCAGAGAATCCTCACTTCGCTTTCGAAACTGGCCGACCGCGATACCCACCAGATCGCTGTGGAGGACCTTGAGAAGATTATTGAAGCCCTGTCGAATGATGGGGTTTCAATGCTACTCAATTGCCTATACGATGCCTCCAATGACCCCAAGCCTGCCGTGAAGAAAGAGAGCATTCGACTCCTCGCTGTACTCTGTGCTGCCCACACGGACTCCACTGCGACCCATTTGACTAAAATCATTTCTCACGTTGTTAAGAGGCTAAAGGATTCGGATTCCCAGGTTAGGGATGCCTGTCGTGATACCATTGGCTCGCTTGCTGCGTTGTACTTGAAGGGTGGGGGAGGGAGCGATGGGGTGGTTTCACTGTTTGTGAAGCCGTTGTTTGAGGTTATGAACGAGAATAACAAGGCTGCGCAAGGCGGGGCAGCAATGTGTATGGCTAAGATGGTGGAATGTGCCTCCGACCCGCCCTTGACTGCGTTTCAGAAGCTATGCCCAAGGGTCTGCAAGTACTTTAATAATGCGCATTTCATGGCGAAGGCTTCATTGTTGCAAGTTGTTTCAAGTTTATTGCAGGTTTGCTTCTATTGACTGCTGTTTCTTCATTTTTATGGCATTTGTAGTTGCTTATTTTTTAGTCTTTTGATATTCGTTCAAAATTATGTTGAAAAAAACAGTTGGATTTGAATCAGAAGTAATCACGTTTGATGAATTAGTTGACTTTTCATAATTTGTTTGATGCGACCAAATTGTTGTAACAAAAGTGAAATCCTGACTCATTGTGCCATTGATTTCAATAGTCCAGTTTTGGTTGCTGCAAAGTTGTGGAAAAGCACTTGAAATTGTGTTACAGGAATTGGCTAAAAATTAAGATTGGAGATCAAAGCTATGTTAGATGCTTCAACAAACTAATAACAAAGATAAATTCGATGCAATATGATGATCCTTCTCTAAGGTTCAAAGTGATGTCCTATTTTTCACTTATCTGCCCAATGGCCATCACTAGAGGTTGTGTACCAAATGGAGTAATTTTTTTTGAACAAATGCAATTAGTTTTCCGTTATGTAGGCCATCCTAGGCTTCCTAATTCTTTTTATGTTACTTTATATTCTTTGCAATGATTGTACTACAGTAATTTCACAAATTTGTCGAGCAACAAAATCAGTATTTATTTGTCACATTGTGTTTATAGTAAGTAAGGCTCTTTGATGCATCAAAATGATTATGGTTCATATTATGTGCTATCTAAAGTTGGGTTAAAAAATTTCTTTGGAATATGTTCCTATTTCTTGAATTATGAAATTCTCTTCCTGAATGGCTGACTGTTCACATGCAATATGTATTGTTAACTGCCAATTGTTTTGATCATATTTTATTACTTTGTTGTTTTCTATATCATTCCATGACCGGGTACCCACCACAATCTGGATTGTAATAGCAGGCTTAGCTCGAAGTTGACCTATTGGACTAATCAACACACCTGAACATCTAAGTCCAAGTTGTTCAATGAAAATATGTCATATAAAAGAAAAATGGGAAATTAGTCTTTATACATGTTATTGCCATGGTGCCAATCTGATGACTCTAGATAACCAGTTATATATCATGTAATTATGTAGAATCTCTGTATATACTCTTCCTTATTTGTTGGAAACCCTTCTTCCAACCCTTTTGAAAAGCCCTTACAATTATTTATTTTTATTTATTTTTTAATTATGCAGGTAGGAGCAATTCCACCACAAAGTTCAGAACCATTGTTGCAAAGCATTCATGACTGTCTTGGCAGTTCAGATTGGGCAGCTCGAAAGGCTGCAGCTGACACATTATGTGTTATGGCCTTGCACCCTAGCAGCTTAACAACTGAAGGAGCTGCTTCCACACTAAATGTGCTTGAAGCTTTCCGGTTTGACAAAGTATGTCATCCATCTGTAAACCATCCAACTATGACATCTTCCACATATGTCACTGAATCTTCACTGAGTTGCAGACCTGTTCAACGCCTCACACACAAGACGTTGTTGCGTCTTTCTTTGATCTACTGTAAAGATTTTGTAATTTGGTCTTTAAAATTTTTTAACACAGTTAGCTGCTTGTATTTGTCACTCATCAACGTCTGAAGTTCACCTTCACCTTTATATAATAATTTTTTAGAATTAGAAAAAAATCTCCCCCAATTTTTAAGTTCAACTTGAAATCATTCTAATGTTGGTTTTTCAATGTCTGTCGCACAATTAGTTGCTCATAATTTCATGGCTTGATGCCTGCAGATAACCTCTGTTTTAATGATACTATAAATTTGACAATGGATGCCTTTATTTTAACCTTTCATGAGTCTATGATGATGCTCAAGAAAGTCACTAGGCAGTCATTTAACATTTCTCACAACTGACCCAGTTCAAGAGTTGGTTTGAGCACTATAAACTAGCTCTCATTGTTACTTGATCATATATTTGAGCTGCGCTTATTTGCCATTCCTTAATTGAGTTGCATGTGAGTATGAAGTTTGAACAATTGAAGGTCAAAGACCCTTTGCCTATGCAGTACTAGCTATGGTGCGAAGTTGGCTTATTTAAAAAAATGCTTGGTGAGGGTCACTTTTCATCTTTTATACCCATTATATCACTAAAGACGTCAATATTTGGAAATTGGAATAGATGAAGAATTAGATTAGGTAGTATATTGTCATTCTTATATCATGGTAACCTGTTACCTAAAATTAGTGTTATTTATTATTTTTAGATAAAACCTGTCAGGGAGAGTATGATGGAGGCTTTGCAGCTTTGGAAGAAAATTGCTGGAAAAGGAGATGGATCTTCAGGTGAATATAAAACTTCATCTCTAATGCAGGCCTTGGATTAAAAAGTTTGTAATTGAATTCTCTTTCAATCCCTGATTTTAGTTCGTTCATCTTTCATGGTCAATCCTTAAGATGGTGAGGCTTGTGAGTTAGCTGACTCGTTGGATAAGAAGAATATTCCAAATCCTGATGAGAGAGTAAGTGAAAAATCAGCAAACAATTCTTCCAGTGGATCATCTCCCTCTGATTCTGTTTCCAAGGGAAAGGGCAGCCACATTTTGGACAAGGCAGTTGGGATATTGAAGAAGAAGGCACCGGGATTGACTGACAGAGAATTGAATCCGGAGTTTTTCCAGAAACTTGAAACAACGGGTTCAGGTGATTTGCCTGTAGAAGTGATTCTCCCTCGACGGTGTCTGAACCCTTCAAATTCGCAAAATGAGGAAGAGTCAGGGCCAAATGATACAGATCCAGGGGGGAGGACAAGGGTGAACTGCCAGCAAGGTGTTGGATCACTCAAGTTGAAAAACAAAAACATGGCCAGGGGAACTCATGGTGAAATATTTAGGGAATGGTATCTTGACGATAGGAGCGATTCAAATCAGAGGGACTCATCAAGCATGCTTGCAGATTTTTCCAAAAATACTAGTCGACCCGAGGGATTTGTGAATAATAAAGGAAATTGGTTGGCCATTCAGAGGCAATTGTTGCAATTGGAGAGGCAACAGTCTCATCTGATGAATATGTTGCAGGTGTGCTTAATCTTTTACATTTAAGGAAATAATTCCTACATCTGCTTCTGTGCTGACAGTTCTCTTACATTTCAGGACTTTATGGGCGGGTCTCATGATAGCATGGTGACCTTAGAAAACAGAGTACGGGGTCTTGAGAGAGTTGTTGAAGACATGGCACGAGATTTTTCAATATCAACAGGTAGAAGAGGTGGTAGTAATATGGTTGGTTTTGAGGGATCTACTAATAGGCCTGTAGGCAAGTACAACGGCTTCCCTGATTACTCCAATGGCATGTTAGAAAAAGGTAATGATGGACGCATGTCCTTTGGGGAGAGGTTTGCAGCCTTTGATGGTGTTGCTTCAGGCATGAGGGGCAGGAGCCCTTCTTGGAGATCTGATGCACCCGATTCTTGGGACATCCACTCATATGGTAAAAATGGTCAAATGGGATCTAGGAGAGCTGCAGTTGGCGGTCCTACAGATAATAGGCCCATTAAATCGGAAAATGAGGCTGATCAGGTTGGCAGCAGGAAGGGCTGGGACAAAGGAGCTGGACCTGTTAGGTTTGGCGAGGGACCTTCTGCAAGAAGCGTCTGGCAAGCATCAAAGGATGAAGCAACTTTGGAAGCAATTCGGGTTGCTGGCGAAGACAATGGTGCTGCTCGAAGTGCTCGAGCTCTTGTACCAGAGATGACTGCTGAAGCATTAGGGGATGACAGAACAGTGCAAGAGCGGGACCCGATTTTGACTTCTTGGAGCAATGCAATGGATGCACTTCATGTTGGTGATTTGGATTCAGCCTATGCCGAAGTTTTGTCTGCTGGGGATGAATTCTTTCTTGTAAAGCTCATGGACGGATCTGGCCCTATAATAGATCAACTTTCTAATGAGGTAGCAAGTGAACTTTTGCATGCTGTTGCACAGTTACTCCAGGACCAGAACTTGTTTGATTTCTGCTTATATTGGCTTGAACAGGTATGCTTTTTGCTAAATAGTACTGGTGTTTTTAAGCTCACCTCTGGGCCAGTTCAAAGTATAGCCTTTTTCATTTTCCAAAGTAGGAAACTCACTTAACAATAGGAATTATGTAGGCAACATTTTACTAGATTTTTTCAGTTGATGTATGGAGGAATAGAATTCTTGTTGGCGATGTATATTTCTATATATGCTAATGCAAACATAAATCATCCCTTTAATCAAGTTATTTATCTTTGACTTGTGTGCCAAAACTCCCCAATGTGCGAAAAGAGTATGATATGAATATTCCTTTAACCGTACGTGTGTTAGTATGCATGAAGAGGGTAACTTTATCAGTCCAAAGGTTTAAGCTAAAACACTCGACATTAGCACAGGTCCATGTAATTTAGCGTGTGCTACAGTGCTGGGATCTATCTTTTGATCCATCTTTTTGCTGCCTGTTCTCAGTTGGTAGATATCGTGATGGAAAACGGCCCTGATGTCCCACGTATTCCTATGGAAGTTAAAAGGGAAATTTTGCTGAATTTGCACGAGTCTTCTTCGTCTTCGTCGCTTGACTTACCTGAGGACTGGGAAGGTGCAGCTCCAGACCAACTATTACTGCAGTTGGCATCAGCCTGGAATATTGATCTGCAACATTTGGTAAAATAGCAGCCTAAAAACTATTCTTTACTATATATTTGGTGTTAATAGTTGAAACGTCTCTTCATTCAAGCATTGAAGATCTTTCTTTGCCTTCGAAACAACTGAAATGTCTAATATTGTTGCTAGCTTGATTTTGATTTTGATTATGATTTTGATTTTTCAATACATAGTGTTATACCAAAGTTCATCGAAAACTTCCGTACTGGTGAGTTTCCTGAAATTCTTACAGGATTGAGTAAAAGGTGCTAGCTTTGAAACTATGTAGTTGATTGAGATTTATGAGAGTGAAATTAATGTTGTATTGTATGATTGAATTTTTAATCATATCTCATAGTTTTTAATTGTTTAAAAGAAATTTGAAATTAAGCACTTTTGTACTCTAACTGAGTAATTGACAATCTTGTGAGGGTATAATGATGATGTTAGATAAAGTATAAAACACAACCAAGCAAGTGTTTTCTTAGCTGAGCTACACAAAGTCAAACATAAATTGTTACTTTCCGAAGAGTAAATTCCGGGAACAACGAATCCAGCAAATGAACATTCTTATATACAGCTCAAAGACCTGAAAGTTCTCACATCACTTACAAAATGCTCTACGGCATTAGATCTATCAGACTCCATAAAAAGACCAAGAACCATTTGGTTCTCAGAAAAGCGAAATTAATCACTAAGGTTACAGGTGCAGGTAAGCCACATGATAAACGGAGAATGCAGCTGGACTCTACAAAGAATTTTAGGAGGGATTTAGAGAACCAAAATCCAGACGTGAAGGTCTATTTAGCAGAATACCAGTTTTGAGCACATTTGGCATCAACGGACAAACCAACTCTAAGAAAAATTTTCCCATCAAAAGGATTTGACATGCAATCGACTACTATAGCCTTGGCTTCTTCCGCATGTTCTGTTGGCCCTTCTAGGATCACTTCGTCATGGACCTGATCCGTGAGAAAAGAACTTTGTTTAGCAAAGACATACATGTTAGCTCATGAGGCGACCATTCATTACCAGAATATCAAGAACTATCCTGGACTGGATCATGTGTAGAAAAAAATAGAAGAAAAACACAGAACTTTAGCCGAAGTTTGCAAACAAGTTCACTGAATCCATGCTCACGAGTCACCAGAACAGTTTTTGGTCAAATGCTGTCCCTATCAATTACTTTGATAGTGAAGGACACGTGGCAGGTATACTTGAAAAGATGAAATTGCGCAACAGTTAAAATGTTCGAACAAAGACAGGGAAAGCTCGTAAGACAATGAAAAACAGGTTGATTTTGTATTGAAATGGATACTCAATTTCGAACTGGAAGCATGACGTCAAAATAGATAACATGTGCCAACACAACGAATCATACCATCCATTAAAACATTCTGTGAACAAGGCAGGCGATATGCCGTTAGCACCAGTTTTCTTCCTTTCTTATTAATTTATTTTTACTATTATTTTTCTTTTTTTTTTTGGGGTGGGGGGTGGGGGTGGGGTGACTAATCAAACCTGTAATAGTAGCCTCCATCCAATCTCCTTCAGACGTGCATTTTTTGATATTTCCAACATAGCACACATTGCTACATCAGCAGCACTTCCCTGTTACAAGTTATCAAGTTAGTAGATATACAAGTGCATCCATCCCACATGTATCCACACATGCGCACAGAGAGTGAAGACAGTAAACTAAAAGCCCAAGGAAGATGGACCTGCACTGGGGTGTTGATGGCAGCACGTTGAATGTGAGCCTTTTGCGCAGAGGTCGCATTCTTTAGAGAAGGAAACTGGCGAGCCCGTCCTAGCAGCGTAAAAACACATCTATATCGATGAGCTTGTTGTTTACATCCTTCCTGCCAAGACAACACTTCTTCCCTATCACTGTACCAGAGATCAACTGTTTCCTGAGCTTCCTTGTGAGAAACCTGAGAAAAGAAACAGAATTCACACAATTCATATGAATAAATATGCCCAGTTGAAACCGTGATACTCGTGAAATTGGGGATAAATAAAGCTAATGTACCTTCCAATCGCGGGCAAGTCCCACTGTAGTTTTCCCATATGCAATGGAAAAGTTGAGCATCTTTGCTTTTCTTCTTTCAGAAGCAAAAGCATCCTGAAATAAGATATTGTGAAGAGAATAAACCACGGCAGTTATCACTCAAGTAAACACTCGATTATGAGAGATCTAGTTTCGTATCTAACAAGTTGGACAAATGTCCACAATAAGTTCAGTAATTATGCTTATTCATCTGTAACCTCATCGTCCAAGTGTGTCTTGCTTGCTCCTCTAAAATGGATTATGCAATAAACTTGGGTAATCAGAAAATTCACACAAAGTCAATGATCACCAGATCACTTAATGGAGACACTGGTTTTCTTAGAAAAAGAATGTTCAGGCAAAGGAGCAACTGCAACTGTTTTCTTCATATAATGAAAAATTTGTATTAATCTGAATATAACTACGGATGAACTACCCTACGATCCCACGACAGCCACCTCCGGCCAGGCCTTCCTTCTCTCTCCTCAGTGCAACCTCACCGCAACCACCTAAACAGCCACCCCCTCCACCCCCCCCCCCCCCCCCAAAAAAAAAGGGTGAAACCCCAGTCACATCAACTCCATTTAAAACGCCCGTATACAATTAGTGTTCAATCAGGTTGTCCCATAAGGACAAACTAAATTGGTTTTTGAGAAAGTCTGATTTTGCTGCACATGCAACTAAAGAAATCATCAAAAAGACAAAAACCAGTCAACAATTTTATTCCACATCCCAAACCCCAACAGCCGAAGAGACTTTTATCCAGAAAGATATAATTTCACATAAGACTCTGTTTAAATATACAATTCCATGATAATCAAGAAGCATAATATCAACAGAAGTTAATCAACTATAAGAAACAAACCACTGATTGCTCTACTACTCAGATTACTAATAAACACCACCAGTGTAGATAACTATGATTCATGACATAACATCTATCCTTGGCAAGAAGAGCAAGGTTAGTTGATACAGGAGATTGTTGCCTCTCTGAGGTGATCAATGAGGGACCTCCAATTGTTAATGATAATAGCCAAACTGGTAATACCTCAAAGATTGCACCAGATAAAGCAAAGGCTACTTCAGTGTCAAACTCATTACCAAGACCAGTGCCATCCAGCTAGCTGAACCTTTGGTCCTAATTCAGCAGGAATATTCCTCAAACTTCCTCTTGTTTAGGTGGGCATCCCGCTAAAAAGACATCCCCAGGAATTTAATCAAGCAGATCAGCCGGAACTACACAAGGAGACTGACAGCCGGGTCTTGAGTCGAGTGAGTCCGGTCAGGTCCCTTTAATGACTCCAAAAGAAGATAAGGACCAAATTATAAATATTATAATTTGTAGGAACTAAGTTACAAAAGATATTTTTACTTTGAAGGACAAAGTAAAATAAGGTCAATCTTATGTTGCCCCAAGCCTATTTAAAGGGTTTTACAAGCCCTTTAAATGTGGAATACATAAGAATATAGGGTTAAGACAGCAAAGGGGGAATGAGGCAAGGGTTTTGAGAAAACTCTCAAATATAGCCTTTTCCTTTCAAGTAAAATCCAAAATTGGCCTTGGATGCCACTACCCAACTTATTCTAAATCTTCAAGGAGATCATAGAGAAGGCTTGAGGTTTCAAGCTAAAAGCTATCAAAAGTCCAGCTAGGATTGAAAGCTTCACTTCAAAGGTAACAATAAGTGTACAAACTTTTTATTATATTTAAATATTGTTCGAAGTTTCTTTTCTAGAATCTAAGTACATCCAACTTTTGACTTTTTCATATACAAAGAAAACAATTTTTGTTAATACTTTTCAAGCTAAATCCCAGCAAATGGGTAGTGGTACCTAAATCCTATTTAAGATTTTTCTTAAGAAAAAAAAAAAGCTATATTTGAGAGTTTTCTCAAAACACTAGCCCCCATTCCCCTTTTGGTATCTAACTCAGGATCTTTTGTGTTCCACCCTTAAAGGGCCTTTATAGGGCAATACAAGATTGGCCTTATTTTAATTTTGGTATCTTTTGTAACTTATTCCCGACAAATTATAATATTTATAATTTGATACTTATCTTCATTTGGAGTCATTGGAGAGACCCGGCCAGACTCACTCGACTCAAGCTCCAATAAATCAAGTCTCAATTTAGTTAATTTTTTACCATTTCAGATTTATTTATTAATCTCAGCTCATTCATTAAAGAGCGGAATTGCACTATTGGGCCGAATGATATTATGGAAGCTTAATACTATTCAATAATAATATCATCTGATTATAATGGCAACCCCGTTTGACCGTCAATATTTTAGAGTCCGAACAAAATGATCGTTATGACCCTCATAATATAATTTACTCTTATAGTCTCATTTTCACAAGGTAATTAAGTGTGATCACATCACAAATATTTCAATGATCGCATTGATAAATTACTGAGCTTAGATTCCATTGCCCACTAAAAAAACACTCAAAGTGACTCGTCTTACAATGTGATTACATGATTCCGTCTTACATGTATATGTTCTTTAATTCTTTCATCCCAATTCCCAAAGCACCAAGGTTATTGATCTTCAATGTTAGACCTTACTCGTTGGTACCTCTAAAAATTTAAACTAGTAATCAAAGTTCTTTACACTGTCATGATTTAAGTGACTCGTTCAATAATCAAGTGAAGTTTTATTTCAAGCTATCGTGAATAAAACTTTACGCGATCTGTTTAATGTATTTCAAATATATTATGGTTCTTACTACCAAGTCTAGACAAACCCAGGCATGAACAATAATCAAAATAAAGTAACTAATTTTATTTACCGATCGGGAACAATTAGTTTTAATCGTGTTATAAATTGTATCTTTTGTTACTTAACCACTTAAATATACAATTATAACAACTCATATGATCATGGAACCTTATAATTATTATCTCAATTCAAATACGCAAAATGCAATAACCTTTGTTGGGAGTTGGGTAGAAAAGTGTATCAAAAATTATTTTATTTGAACACTAAAAAGCCAAAAGTTAGATCTACTTGAATTTCTAGAAAAGCAACTTAGAACCATGTTTAAATCTAATAAAAATCTTGTAAAACATATTGTTACCTTTTGTAGCGATGCTTTCAAACCTAGCAAGGTTCCCCTCTTGGCATCTAACATTAGATTCTTATGTATTCTACATTTAAAGAGCATTTAAATAAGCACAGGGCAACATAAGATTGTACTTATTTTACTTTGGCCCTCAAAGTAAAATATATTTTGTAACTTAGTCCCGACAAATTATAATATTTATAATTTGGTCCTTATCTTCACTTGAAGTCATTAAAGGTGCCCAAACAAAATCTCAATTTAGTCAACTCTTGCCAATTGAGATTTATTTATTAATCTTGGCTTATTCCACTAAAGAGTTGTCATTGCACTCTTAGGTCAAGTGATATTACGGACGCTCAACAGTTTACAATAATAATGTCCTCCAATTATCATGCTAAAAAGTCAACCCCCATTTGACCGTCAGTATTTCGGAGTCGGGCAAAATGACCGCAACTGGCATTAAGTAGATTTGTTCTCGTAGCTATCTATTTAGGAAGTTTCGCGAGTTAATTTAGCACTTCTATAAACATCCATTGAAATTATAGTCACCAGCCTCAGTTTATGACAAAGTTCAGTTCCTTGTCTAAAAGTATATCTAGATATACACCCACAGTGGCTGCCATACCTATCTTTGGTGAAGCTAATAGCTTGTCAACCTAGTTTACCATCTAATTGGTGGTAAGACTAATGGAATGGATAAACGTTTGACCTTCTGAGGTAACATGTTTCCATGTGATCAGATCATGGCATGAGCCATCAATATTAGTTGAACTCTGATGTATTTCACCAAGGAGCTTCATTCTCAATCTATAATTCAGTTGGGCTTTCATTTTCCTTAATGAGCCCAAATAAACAATTTATTGACAGCAGATGGTGAATACAAGTGCATTTGGTTAGCAATATTACTCCGCTGACAAAGAGAATCTTGTTCTAAACAATTTGACCAATTCCTATAGCTCAGGTTGGGTTCATGTATATGGCAAGAAGTCACACAATGGTTGGAATATGCTGGAAAGGCCAATTAACACGGGGACACCTCAACACAAAAAGGGCAATAAACATCTCTAGTCATGGCTTATCCTACAATTTTAAATTTCGTACAAACTATTAAAAATTAAAAAACCAGAGTTTGTTTACATCTGTCATCCAGTCTCTAGATATTCGTGATAGAGGACAAGTTGGTAGGCTAACATATTTCAACCAGTTCCATAGATCTACTAACTGCACCTAAGATCCACGAGGCCATGTTTATTAAGAATGTCCAAGCTCTAACTGTGATACTATCAAGGAATGAATAAAAAATGCACCAGAATACTAGACCTCTTTGGAACCATATTCCTATATCATATATCTCAAAGTCACATTCAAATGAGCCAACAACGGACCAATTGTCAGGGACCACCTATGTAACAAAACCAAATTAGAAACTCGTGTCTCACAGTTCACGTTTTCAGACATACCCACGGGGCCATAAGCAGATGCTTCAAATCCTTCATAAGTCATAAAGAGACTAGCGATGGATAGACTCACGATAGTACTTATTGGTCCAAAGTTCTTCCATTTGGCAACAGTTAGTAGGTGTTGGTGCGCCTGAGCCTGCTGTTTGTCACCTCCCTTAGCTCTAGTTCAAGTTGATCACTGACGAGTTAACAGTAACAAGCTCCCTGGTCCTCCCGCCCCAAAACAACCCAAGGAGATCTAATTAAAAGGGGTAATCAAACCACAACCAACACAAACAATAAAAGGAACTTAAGTTCCATCACCATTTCCCCGGAAGTATGTCAATGGTCTATAATAACCAAAATCACATAGGAATATTATAATTGTGATATATCCTTACCGCTCCCAACAACATTAAAAACTGACAAACATACAATTAGATGCCGTATTACGGTTGCTATCAAAAAAAAAAGTACATGTAGGATAAACTAAGAAGATGATTTAAGATAAGACCTTTAGTAAAGGAGCTGGAGGCTTATCTTCACCAGGTTGAGGATTCCACTCAAGAAGCACTTTCTTTTGTTCAATGGCTTCACGAATGTGCGGATACATATTCATTGCAGTTCTTGAATGGAAATCTCCACCAGCTTCGAAAGCATTCAACATGCTCTCACAGTTGGCAAGATGTGCAAGGATCCTAAGTTCCAACTGATTGCAAAAAAGTATTCATTCGCATCAGCATCCAAGACGAATAGGAAAAAGAGAAGAAAAACCGGTGGAAGTTTAAATCATTACCTGTCCATAATCAGCAACTATTAGGGAGTTTCCAGGTGCTGCTATAAATGCCTGACGAATCTTATACCGGTCCTTCTCCAAAGCAGGTTGGTTCTGGTTTATAGAAATAGATTATCATGGCATGCAATCAATTTGTGCGAATGCTCCTTCGAGTAGTAAACTACAGCTTGATCATCTACCAGTGAATAATAGAGTAAGTAGAACAGGTGGGACAAAATTCAAAAACTTGACTATGTGAAATCTAGTAACTTCAACAATTTCAGTATCTGTATTTTAAGATTTGTAGTTACAATTCTAACTCAAAAATAATGCGGCAACATACAAGGATAGAACATATTAATTTATAAAGCTTATGCCAATATACTTGACGGGGCCATCATTCATACTCCTCAATCAACCCTCTTGAGCTCCTAGTCTGAAACATTACGTAGCCATGATAAATTTTCCACCTAATTGATAAGTGTATTTTATACACTTATCCTAGCTTATAAACTTGTAGCTTAATTGTGATTTGAGCGGATTTCTATTTAATTTCGTATAAAATATTGTGATTGTAGGAAAAACCCGAAAATAAAGGTAAATATAACAAAAAGTGAGAATTGGGGCTTAATTGGAGTTGATTAGATGCGTTTGAAAATTGACATGATGGCATGGATATGATAAGAACCATTAAAAAAGCCATTAGAAGAATGTCACAAGTTTCAGGAAGTGGATTTTAACTTACGCAAAGTTTGAGGACTGAATTGTACACTTCTAAAACTTGTGAAAGACCAAATTCAGAAGATTTAAGAGATTTTGAGACAATTTGGAAACTTTTGGAAGTTTTGAAATCAACTTTGAAGGACTTGGAGCAAAAAACGACAAAAATATACAACTTTGAAAGTTCGAGGACCAAATTGCAAATCGACAAAAAGTTTTCTGTTTGCCACGGCCCAGCAACCGCGGTTAGACCGCGGCAAACAGAAAAACGCAATTTTGGTGTTTTTTTAGGTTGAAATTTAGGGATATTTGTGTCCTTTTCAATTAAAGCGAGTTGGAGGAAGGTAAACACTACATAAAGACATAATTTAGGTCAAATTAGGTTGTTAAATCTTGAAAAAGAGAATAGAAAAGAGAGAGAACGATGGCCAGATTGAAGATTGGAACTTAAAGACAGAATTCTTGGTGCAAGATATTCAACGTCTTCTTATTTTTTATTCAACATCTAGTTATGTATTCAAATTTTTTTATCTTGTCTTTCTTCCGAATCATAAGTAGCTAAATTTAAAGTTTGGATGAATAATATAGCCTAGTTTAATTCTTTATTTTTGACTCTCAAGTTTTGCTTATAAATTAATTATATTTTGATTTTACTTTTTTTCTTAATGTTTGAAATAATTGGTCATTATTTGTCATTGATTTGTGAATTGTAACAAACCGAGAAGTAAGTTATTAATCTATACCACATAGTAAAATCCGACAATTGGATAAAAAATAGAGATACATTTTTGTTATTGTTACGGTTTGAATTAAATTCTTAAGAGAATTGCATCTAATTAAAGACCATTCTGACTTCATAAGTTAACTTAATTAGATAGGACTAATTTGAACTCAAGAAAGGTAAATTAGGTTAAATTCGTAAATTCGACCGAATACAATATTATGAATAAATCTTGAAAGGAAAAATTAGAGACGACAAATATGGTGAATTCGTTAATCCAAACACTTTAATAACCATATTTTCTAAATTTTTGATATTTGCATTCATACTATTTTCTAAGAATTAATAGTTATAATTTAAATCTTCAAATCAACTTATTTTAAAGTGTTTTAAACAGATTAGGATTAATATTAATTTAACAAGTATATAAATAAGATAGTCTTCGTGGAACGATAATCCAGACTCAATAGGTCCACTTTATTTGTGTGTGATATTGATCACTTGCAATTATATAATTTTTCACAACACTAATCCTAATTGAGGGACTGCTATCTGTCTTCTTCCTCATCCTTTTTTTTTTCTCTCTATCTTCCCTTGCTGCAAAGAAAGTTCTCAGGTGCTTCGTACCTCTCATCATGGGAGATGGAAGAACAGTGGATCAAAGTCAGTCGTTCTCTCTGCTCAATTCCCTGGTAATTGTATTCTATTGTATCTATTTGTAATTTACTCCCATTCCTCTACAGAAACCTTTGTTACCTCAACAACTTAAAAAGATCTTTGGATAGCTATCGAAATTGACTGATCATTTGAAACCTTCAACAAATTATTTGTGGATCTTATTGACCATATTGCTAAGAGAGGTTAATAAGAATGAACCTAAAAGAGGACCGTCATTTATGAGAAAAACTATAAATGCAATCTTCTTCAAAATTGTGTTCTTAAAAGTCCAGAAAATTTCAGTCAGCAGTAGTTCACCAATGGACAAGACACTAAAATTTACTGTTCATACACGCAATCAGCAACCCATTTTCCACACAATTGACTATGCATAAAGCAAAACAGAACTTCTATTTGTGGGTAGTGGAGCATGAGAAGAAAATAACTAAGCAACAAATAGATTTTCCAGTGAAAAGGGTATTTTCTTGACTTAATTCATAATTCAAGTGGAGGGTGATACGCTTTGAAAGGAGTGCAGTCATGCAGATAACATAGGATATTTTAGCCCAGTAATCATTGGAAGATCAGAAAATATGTAAACCTGTAAATTTGGTCTTCTTGCAGACAATCGCCCAGTTTCTGTGTTAATATTCAATGAACAATGAATTCTACCATTCTTGCCTGATATATGATTGCCCTGAGGTAGAGAAAACCAAAAATAAGGTTAACATATTCGAAAATCTTATTTTTAGTAGCATGAAGTTAAGAAATAAATTTATAATGAGAAACATCAGGGAAATCCTTATTTGATGACAAGGACTTCTTCACAACCCCCAGATAAAGATATGAACTGGTTCAGATGAATGATACCTATCATATACTCCAATTTCAAAATGCCCTTAAATCTTCAAATAAATGCAATTTTTCTTTTTTCAAGATCCTTGTACTTCCAGAAATTTTTAAAAATGCAGTGAGAAACATAATAAAAAAAACAAAAACCCTTCTGTATAAAACTAGAGATTTTCCCAAGCTTGTGTAAGGATTTATAGGTCGATACAAATTGGTTATGGCAGTTACAGATCACACATACTCATCACCAAACTGATGTAAGTTATCAACCAGGACATCCCAGCTGCAGACTAGGCCTCTAATCACAAAAAAAAATATCTAATGAATATTTGGAGATAAAATTACAAACCAATCAAATCTCCCCATGAAAGCTCTGACATATATATGAATAACCCTTTTTTCTCCTTCTGAATTATGAAATTTTAGAATTATTAGATTAAAAGGTTTCATATCCAGCCACTCAAAAAATCAAAAAGACGACTATCAAATTTCTGTAGTAAGTCCTCCCATATGCTCCCTCGTATGCCATTGCCAACCACCTCCCTCCCTCCCTCCAACAACAGACTAAGCCTTGTTTCCTATAAATTTGAAGTCAGCTATATGAATCCTTTTCACCCACACCGTTCGGTTCATTGCTAAATCTACATATCTGTATGTAATTATTATTTTCGCTTCCAGAAAAGAGGAAGGGGGAGGGGATTCATTAGGATTTCTAGTCATGCATCCCAGTAAGTGAGGTAGCAAATAACCTGTAAGGGAAGAATAAAGTTTGATATCAAAGAGTCTATTGAACAAACTTCACATAAAGCAGCAATGGCATGGCAAGCCTCGATGCCCGCCTGCCCAGGTCCAAATGCAGAGTAAGCTGTTCCATATGCACATGTATCAGGATCTTTAACTGTAAGTGCTCCATTGTCCTTAGAAGCACTTTTGGTCACGGTTTCAGCCAGTTCTTCAGTAACGTCTTCAGTCACGAAGTCAAAGTCTGCAGAAACCTTCCCAGAAAGACTTTTTAAAGCACACCCACTAACAGAGGGCCAACCACTTGTGGTGTACATATCAGTCTTTATGTTAACACCAGGAGGTTTATGCAACGTAATTTTACAATACTTTGTGGGATTCTTCTTGCCTTCTTCAATTATTCCATCGATGTTGGGAACTTTGAAGTCCCTCTCCACTGGAAGAATCTCATTGGGGTCCTTACTGTATGGATGAATAAGAAAAAGGGGAAGTATAAGGTGAACAGAATGGGAAAACAATTGCAATTTATACATGGGAATTGAATTTCTTCGTAAAGGTGAACCAAATTAAGAAATTACTTCTATTGCAGTCTGAATCAACTTCCTCGTAGATTGAGCAAGAAAATCTAGTCCCAGGAACTCTAAATTCAGAAATATGCACGGCGTGAAAAACTTGAGCCAATTTCCACAACAACTGTCGCCCTTTTCAGTTCATTTGTACTAAGGATCAACAATCATATTATCTTCTTTTTTATGCACCACTATTATCCTAATGGTAACAGAAACACTGTGCAGAGTGAAAGGACTGATAGGTCCATTGATTTTTTTTTTTTTTTTAATTATTTTGGATGTCTCCTTGTGAAGTCAAGCTCCAAACTGAAACAGTTGCCCACTGCACTGCCCAACCAATTCCCTCCTCTCCTCAGACCAAAAAAAAAAAGAAAGAAAGAAAAGACAAACAATTATTTGTGAAGGTTTTTAGCACTCTCAACATTAGGAATCAATAATGGAAATAAGGTTTACATAAAATTTATTACAACCTAGCTTGCAAATCACAAGATTGTTATATTACGTTTTATCATCTCGATTCTCGACACAGTGAGGTTCCTTAATTTCTCTTCATGATAGAAGTATAGTTTACTCATCATATTAACCATGGGAGATTGATTTTCGCCATTCTATGAATAAGACTATTTTTGCTAATGGTCTTAGTTTCAAATAAAGTTTCCTCTTTGTGACATAGGTATACTTAGTTATATCATTGCCCTGGTAGATTGGTTTTAGCCACTCTATTAGTAAGACTTCTTTTGCAGTTATAGGTTAGTTTGAATATATTCTCCATCTTCATTGCTCCTTCCGCCAGACGCACTACTCCTGGGGGAGTGCCATACTGTGGTTTCAACTTAATGGCCTACCAATTGCTATGCTGCAAGCTACGACTTGCACCTTTAGCAATTAATGCAAGAAAGGTAAATCAAGCCAGTGAAAAGCAACTGAAGTTAAGAACCTAAGAAAGTGACGCATGTTTTTTAGTGTATTTACTACAATTACTCCTAGATCTTCATATTTTTCTTTTCTAATACTTTTTCTGACTTACAGTGCACAGACAAGCATAAATCTCATTTTTTAATATTGATACTTTTAACTACTTAAGCTATTATGTGACAGGCTTTACACTCCCATCCCACCATTACCACATCACCCCAAAAAGGAAAAGGAAAGAAGGAAAAAGAAAGCAAGATCTGATTCAGCCCCTGCACACTAACTAAACCAGAGAAGCAAATGAAGAGAGAATTTAAAATTCAAAGCTGAAAGCATATAGGTACTCGTCCAAAATCCTTCACTGAAGATGTTATTTCATACCAGTTCTGAATACCACCGAAAAAAAATTGGCGCAATTGTGCATCACTTCCTACATTCATGTGCTTTGCATCAGGGCAGTACTCCGACGCCCACTTGCGAAATCTATCAGCTGCAACCTGCTGCTCTGCTTTGGCCACTTTTTCGATTTCGGAAAGATAGGTGCGATCAACCAGCATTCCATCCGTCTCCATTTTTACTAGAAGCTCACCAAATGGACGCCAATATATTTTATAGAAGTCAAACAAATTTCCTCTATAACGTCCATCGAGTTTCCAGCACCGTTGGGACAATTTAATTTGCAAACTTTTATACAGCTTTAACGTGCTTATTGAATCTAAAGCAGAGTAAGAAATCCATAATTTTCGCTCTACTCTTTGTAGCTCTTCAACAGGAGGGATAACAATAATTTTTCCTTCGGATCCATCTTTCTTCACCTTCTTCCTGCCAAAGATGGTTTTCATTGATACTTTGCCAATCATCTCTCTGCCGGGGCATAGAGTAGCATCAGACATGACAGAGGAATCACCTGTAAGTGCTTCCAACGAATACCCCCCTTCTGTTCGCCTAGAGGAATTCCACAGTCGAGCCATGTGCATTGTATCAGCATAAAACCCCCGTAGTTTAAGCCCATAATTCTCTATAACATGGTTGTCAAAGCTATAATTGTGCCACACCTACAACAAGTACAAGTAAGCTGGTTAAGTCTAGTTGGTGTGGTTATGTAATGCTTTGCTGAAAAAGAAACCCAAAAAGGCTGCTGATAGAGAAAGGTCTAAGATACAATCACACACACACACACAAAAAGATAATGTTCTGCGCAGGAAGTGACCATTACTAAAGAGATTTACTTTTTTAATGGATGGGTCTTCAAAAAAAGGAGCAAACTCAGCCAGAAGATTCTTGCCTCCACCATCAAGGACATCTACCCAGATACAAGACTTCCCATGGCCAAAATTAGCGTCTGGACCAGAATAGATACTGAAACAAATAATTTCTCCATGGTCCACCGGTGTCTCCTCCTTAACATCAATCTTGGCTACCTACAGATTATGAGAAATCACGCAGAGAAAGCACAAAAGTGGCTAAACAAATAGAAAAAAAATGAATTAAAATTTTTTTACCATGCGAGTTTGTCACACCTCAGTATCTAGAGTAAATATATAAGAATAAATTCAAGCAATACATGCCTCTGTATCACATGCATGAATAAGATATCTGTATTCATTTGTGAGCATACTGACTACTTCCTTAGCTGAAGAGATGCTATCAACGACAAGAACCTTTGTATAGACACAACCAAGTGACTCGTGAATTTGCTTGGCTTCGGGAGTAGTTTTCTTACTATGAGTTATATTGACAGCAGGTTTTTTATCAGCTGTATCGTTTTCTATTTCATGAGAAGCACTGTCTTCCTCAACTGTGGAAATTTGATCTCTCTCATCTTCCAAAATAGACCCATTAGGCTGAGCATTTTTCAACCGTAATTGTCTATCCAATAACATTAGATTATCACCATTATTTGTGCGTGAATATATGTTGCTTCCAACTTGATCAACAGAGGTTTGGTTGTGGGAAACACGAGGCCTATATAAGCCAACATTTCCAGTGTATTCCTTCTCTTTACTGCTCTGCCTACTTCCGTCTACATACTGCGAAATAAACATTTTTGTAATTGTTAGAATGCTTCCACAATGATGGTAAAGATAGCAGATAATTTCCATTTTAACATTTGCCTTCTTGGCTTAACTAGCATTTCAAATATCTTACAATGTTCGTTCCCCCAAACTTAGCTGTTTTTGCAATATCTTCTTTCGGAAGAGTATCAAGATTCACAGTGGTATTATTTCTATAAGCAAATTGTTTTTTGTTCTTTTTGTATTCTTCAGTCGCTTTACCCCAATCTTCAGTAGTATGTCCAGGACCAATGTTGCCTGCCCAGACTTCTTCATTATCATCCTTTCTCCTTCCCACCTCTCTATGATGAACAAATGACTTCTTAAACTGTGCAGATGGGAAATTATATCTTCGTGGATAATGCTGTTGACTTTCATCATACTGCATAGTGCTATAACTTGATATTAGTTTTAATTCAAGGGGATTAACATTAACAGCCCCATTGGAGAAGGAACCATTCGCACTGTGGGGCTTGCAATCTTCCAGCCTGCAAGTTAACATAATGCAGAATGTGTATTATAGAAAGATAAATTGTGCAGTCCGAATTCAAATTGGTTGCAGCAAAAGTACCGGCTTCCACATTAACAATGTGACTACAACATTAACTTTTTTGAGCATTGACTGTGACATTAATCACTTACAGTTACAGCTTCACACTCAGGTGCAAGCCAGAACTCTTAACAACGCACATAACATTAACTTGTCCTTTTAACCTCAACGTTCTTTTAACTATAAGAATTGCAACACAAGGAATTAACAAATTCCAGAAAGAACCTTTTCGAGGGGTACAATAAATAACTCATAAACTCAAAACTAACCCTTTATGTTCTCAAGAGAATAAACATAATTCATACTCGAACTCAAAACAAATGGGCATGTGAAAAATCAAGAGCCCGCATGGAAAAGAGCACAAAGAATTCACAAAACAAAACTAAACAAGTTAATAAACGCAAGTTAAAAAGAAACTGAACCTGTAGAGGGCTTTCCTCGAACAAGACCAAAATGACCGATAAGAAGAAACGAAGTAAAACTGAGTACAAGAACGGCAGAACCGGAAATACGCGGGGCAAAAAGAGGAGGGTCTGAAGGGGGTAGTCTGAGTAGAAAACCCCATTTCAGATGCAACTCTGCCTAGCTTATTGCTAGTTCTGCTAACATACTACGAGAAGCAGCCGTTTTGACAAGCTTTTCGTAAATAATATTTACTTTTGCGCATGGGTCCAAGTTGGTGCTGTAAATAAAAGGGTTTTAGAGGGGTTCATTGCGGTTTGTACGCGTCTGCAGAAGGGGAAGAAGAAGCCGAAAAGGGCAGATAGCATAGCACGTGTATAGACTCTATACTATAGAGAGACAAATATGTATTCTTGAAAGCTGACAGCCAAGGGTTATACTCAATTACTCATTGACCACTGTTCTGTGAAATATAACAATATTTACAGCGGAGGTTTCTACTTAATGGATAGTAGTATACTTTCAATAGTAGAAATTTGTTTGTATTGAAGAATAATGAGGAAAACAAAATTGAGAAGAGAGATTTGAAAAATAGTGAAGAGAAATAAGAAAAAAAGATCTAAGGTAAGAGTGATTTTTTTAAAAAAAATTGAGGACACATAAATATTTGTTTTTTATGTGAGTAGTGAATTTCCCTTAATGCGAATATAGTATTTGGACACATAATCTTTATTTCATAACGCATGAATCCTTAAATCTTTCAACTTTGTTGCAATGTGAGTTTTGTTAGATACTATTAGTCTATTTGAATATAAAAAGTCAAACTTAAGTTGAAAACATGATTTTGTCTTAAATCGAATTCAATGATTTGGTTCTACTGTTAATTCAAATTCAGATTAGTACATTTTGATATGTCAATTTATTCAAATGTTGCATAGATACGTCTATTATAAAGGAGGCAAGTCGTGTGAGCACTGGCCATCCTCCTTTCGAGTTACCTTCGAAAACCAAGTCAATAACAACCTTAGGTCGTGCTTTACTTAAGAACTGGGTTTAGGCTTCTCACAAGAGTATCTAGAGTCTTGTTGCACATAATGATAAGTGCATTTAAGACATTTTATGACAAAGGTCCTATCGGGTATAGAGATGTACATAAGAATGTTTATTAAAAAAAATTATTTGCAACACATCACGATTATGACTCGTACCTTTGTATTACACAATTTTCTCATAGAAAATTCATTTGTGCGTGAACTATTATTTCGACACACATTGTTGAAAAAAGATCATTGGCGAATTCGCGGGATTTGGACAGCATCCAGAGTGAAAATTTAGCATCGATGTCAAGTCATCATCTACTAATTAACTCGGAATAAAAGGAGTAAGTAGCATGGTTTTTGTGTTTGAGAGGCGTGAGATTGTTTTGTACTCTTCTTCAGCGGTAAATTAGCATATCTTGCATATGGTAGGATGGACACCACTATAAATCTGGGTGTGCACTTTGCTAGTTTTCTAATTCTACTTTTGTTAGTTATTGCTCATGCAAGTAGGAATTACGGTTTATCAATGACAAAGAAATGCCATATTCTACTCCAAAATCTTATCAAGTACTGCTTAACTATACATTTTAAACGTACAAAACAAAAGACTTTGCAAAAATATTCTAAATACTATTAAAAAATGTGGGCTTATGTTCATTGTAATGGGGTCGGGTATGCAACACAATGGTACAGAATCAGATGACTTTATTTACACAATTTTGATCTCTCTCTAATTATCATCTGCTGTATTATTTTCAGTATTTTCTGTACTACATTTTTCTGCAGATGATTCTTGTGCTTCTTCTTCTTCTTCACTTTCACCTTGGCTCTTGCCTACGGATAGATACTCTAGAGCAGTTACTACGTCGCTGATCAAAGGCCGCGTTGAAGCTTCCTCTTGGAGACACATAGCCGCAACAGCAAGAGCTTGACAGAGTGCTTTTTCCGGGTAGTTTCCCTCGAGCAATGGATCTGCCATCAAATGGAACTTTTTCTTGTCTTTGAATAAAGGTTGTGCCTGCCATTTCACGGCATATAGAAATATTAAACTCAGCTTTCATCGCACTAATTGAATATGGTAAAATGAAACTGGATGATGTCAAGAAACGTAATATTTTTGTGTAACTGATACATTGTCATGATACTGTATCAAGAATAAGTATCTATGATTAAAATTTTTTAGTTGAAAACAAGGTCGATAAGAGAGAGGCAAACCCGTTAAAAGTAATTTCCTTCAACATTTCAGAAAAAGTAATGCTGGATCAAACATAATGGAAGTGGGAAAAGGGCTTAAATTATTGTTGTTGATCACAAGTTAGATGCAGTTTGGAGATGGCATAAGACTCAACTCCTTCCCCCCAATCTCATCAATATGAAAATTGGACCTTTTGTGGTGTAACTTCTATTAGATGTTAGGCTTTCGCGCCCTCAATGTACCAAGAAAAGGGATCTAGACTTGAAACTTTAAAACAAGTTCCAGTAAATTTTTGAACGCTGATATTTTCGAGTAGTCATTCTGCCTAATGCATGATTTGGTCATGGAGAGGTCTTGAGATTCGCTAACGTACCCAAGTAATTAAGTTTTGTTGTTCACTTGGTCTTGAAGTGTCAATGACTCTCCGACCAGTGATTATCTCCAGAAACACGACCCCAAAGCTGTATACGTCTGACTTTGTAGTCAACTGACCTGTGGATGCATACTCGGGTGCACAATAACCATAGGTTCCCATCACCCTGGTAGAAACATGTGTTTTGTCACCAGTAGGACCTAACTTGGCAAGGCCAAAATCAGAAAGTCTCGGGTTGAAGCTCTCGTCTAAAAGTATGTTGGATGCTTTAAAATCTCTGTAAATCACAGGAGGATTAGCTGTCTCGTGCAAATATTCAAGTCCTTTTGCTGCTCCTGCTGCAATTTTTATCCTCGTGTTCCAATCAAGAAGCTTTTTGTCCGGACCTATATCTGGAAAGCAAAGTTGGGATTATCAGCATCTTTTACAAGTAAAATGAACATCTGTAGAAGATAAGGCAAAGTTCATAAGGTAGTATGAAGTCTGAATAGATAAGACTTTGTTGGGTCGAGTCGAGTATCATTTTTACATGCCATTTGTAAATAGCATAGGGAAACCTGTCAGACGTACTTAGGAGGTGATCCTCGAGTGAACCATTGGACATGTACTCGTAAACTAATATTCTCTGGTCACCATCAGAACAATATCCTACTAAATTAACAAGGTTAGGGTGATGAAGAAGACTCAAAATCAGAACTTCCACGAGGAATTCACGATTGCCTTGGAAACCATTTCTGTCGAGTTGCTTGACTGCAACATCCTGAGAGACATCAACGCAAGAAATAGAAAAAAGTTAAAAATGTTGGCTCTAATAGTATGCAATTAGAAGACAATGAGAATGAAAATAATAAATGGGAAGGAAGGATAGTCGAAATACTGTATTTTTGCTTTCAATGTGACCTTTGTACACCCTTCCAAAACCGCCTTCACCTATCAAAGTCTCAGGGTTGAAGTTTTGAGTAGCAACACTCAACTCATGAAACGTAAAAATCTGAGCAGAAATATTCCCCTTTCCGAGTTTTTCTATTTCTTCGGTTATATACCTTCTCCTGCTGCTATCTGCATTAATAATCAGTCAGTTTTGTAAATCTCAAAGAGCGTTGAAGTACTCACTAGAAAACCAAGTATTTCGGTCTAAAGGCTGGGTATTTTGTGGCTCGTATCAAACCACATGCATTCTGTACAATTATTACGATACATTTCTTAACACAAGTTCATTAATTGTTGTTAACCATGACAGCACATACCCGTATGCATCTTCGTATAATAGAAATAACATTTAAATCAGAATAAGTACTGAAGTCCGAGATCTCAAAAAAGGATTTAAAGAAAAATCTGAAAACCAGGTACATGTCTATTTTTTTCGCTACATATCCTGCACCCGCGAAGGGGTCAAGAACCAGGAAGATCAAGTAATATATGCAATGAGAATGAATAATACGAAAGATATGAATCATCAAATAGAAAATGAAACAGGGAATGGAACGCGAACCTCTCAAAAGGACAACAATAATCGCGATAAATATACATTAATCTAACCAGATTTGTAGGAGATATTAGCAAATGAGACCAAGGATTTGTTGTCCTTTTGATCTTGAATGCTCTTCTTCGAGGACTTTTTCTCAATTTTCTCTTGTGACATGCAACACGATAAACAACTCTTCATCCTTTATTCTCCTTGTGCTATCTCAACTCAACCATTCTAGATAACAAAACCATAAAATCCGAAAATAAATATGAATTTTTTTCTTCTTTTCATCAAAATGACAGAATTATAATTCCGAACTGTGTCGCGACTCAGAATCTCATGGCAAGGTAATGGAATACCTTAGCCCTGAAAAGAAAGAGTCGTTTTTTCTGGTCTGTCAAGAAACACAGAAGAAATCACCAGAGTTATTTCTCTCACTTCAAACCAAGTGTTAGGATAGTTTTGAAGCTGTCAAATTTTCTAAATTTAGTACATGTTCATGATCCTATATTCCTATTAACTACTGTCCATGGACAAAGGATAACAAGTATGTCCACAAATAGCTAATTACCATTTTGCATTAACTAATGCACCATTCAATAAGAACAAAATAAGCGGGAAATGATATGCGACACGACACTTGGTAATCCTATTTCTGAATATCTCCTCGGGTTCTTTTGACAACCTTCTCTTGGGAATCATTATTCAGATTTTCTTCACCCCGGTCTGTTTCCTATTTTTGATACCGAAGGATGCTACAGGAATATCAGCATAGTTTAGAATATAGAGCATTCAAAACAAATGGAAGTTTTTAGAGCATGTTTGTTGGAGTTTCTTTTGAACTTTTTTTTTTCGAAACTCATTTTTCAACCACATGTTTCATAGGACCCACAACTTTATCAATTTTTCATCCACACTTCATCAATTTTTATTAAAATCTCCTAAAAATCTACTTTTAAACTCCACCAAACAGACACTTATTAGGCAACAGAAAGAAATGAGATTTTTCCCTTTGGTGAATTTTTGTTTTAACTAGAACTTTAGATACACGGATCAGACTCAAATAATTTCATTACATACTCATACAGAGCATTTCTCGGGAGATTTTTTTACTTGGTAAAACAGATATTTAGAAATTGTTTTGATTATTAAAAGGTTGCTACAATATTGTGGTTGAACAATTATCTATTTGTTGTTCTATTTGTATAGTCTCGTTTTTATGAGTATTGTGTTTTTTTTTTTTTTTTTTTTTCTATTTTTACTCGGCAAATGCTAGTGTACATGTTCTTTGGTACTATTTATTTGTCCAACATTATATCCCGACCATTTATACAAGTGGAATGTGGAAGAAAGGACAAGAAAATCACTGAAAATCGACATAAAAAAATGTTTTGTTTGTCATTGTCTCATACGAGCTCAAGAATTGAAATTTTCTCATGTTATTTGTAATAGTCAGGGCTTTTCAATTTGATTGGATTCACAGTTTTTACATCTATTCAAATTCAGAAACTGATGGCTCTGAAAATGGGAAAAATAGAATAAAAAAATAAAATAAAATAAATGCATTGCTATGTTCTGAAAATATTGATAATTATGATCTTTTATTTTGGAAAAAGTAAAGTAAGGCTAAAAAAGGCGAGTGGGAAGAGAAGCTCTCTCTTTATATCAGAGCCAGGTTTCGATCCTGGGACCTGTGGGTTATGGGCCCACCACGCTTCCGCTGCGCCACTCTGATTTGTTGCTAATATATCTCTGAAATAAATATAATATAGTGTAAAACTTTTTTGTTAAACTGGACCAATTAAACAAGAAAAGCGACTTTAAGAATAAAATAATAATTCAAATGAGGATATACACGACTACTCTTTTAAAGCAATAACTTGAATATTTTTTTCCCCCCTTTTACCCTTTCAAGTTGAGTCTTTAACTTTTTCCAACAAAAAGATTTGGATTATGTTTTTTCAGATATCTTTCATTAACTAGATATATATTATGGATACATTTATATAAACTAGACGTGTGTTGCACATGATTTTGCAATAATATTGTTAATTTTAATATTTTTAATTTTTTTTAATTGTTAATAGTTAAAATATTAAAATAGCAATTGTAATAATGATAAAACAACACAGTTATTGATAATATACTTTATTATATTGTTCGATGTTATAATGAAAATTTTTGATATTTTACTTACGTTCATAGAAATACAATTGTAATCAGAGATGAGTTTTATATGATGATAATATTAACAATAAGTTGAACCCAATAAATATCTTTTGATGATTTGAGCTTTGATGATTAACGAACCCTTAATATCAAATCTTATGGAATTGATTATGTATTAATAGGGATCTCCATGGCTGCATTTTATAAAGAACAAAATTAATAATTACTAATTTTGTTGTGAGAGAATGTAATAATTGATTACATAATATTGTATCTTTGTTGAACTAATAGCTCCTTGTTAAAAATATTGATGATATAAATAATGATAATTGCTGTATGTTATTTATCTATGGTGACACGCCCGCCTCAACGACTTGCCCGCCTCACCAGCTTGCCCACCTCGTTGGTATTATGAGCACACTTCTGACAGATAGACTGTACAATCCAACTATTATCAGATTAGCTAGGCGGGCAACCCATTAAATGACAGTTACCACCAGTCATTGAGAAGATGAAACATCTCTCATTAACTCCTAATAATGAGGGAGATGAAGGGACACCCGTTATCAAACGAGGAAGATGAAAGGATACACTTACCAAATGAGGGAGATAAAATGACACCCATCATCAATAACTGCAGGCCATCCCTATAAATAGAGGCCAACCCCCCAGGTAAAATGACGACACAATTCTTATACACTTTATATGATTATTCTGTATATCTGGTTTTAATCATATACTGATTATCACACCGGAGTGGCCACGGGAGAAAAAAGCTTCGCCACCTTTTGCAGGTCTCCACCACTGTTGCCGCCGTGATCGGAGGAGGAGAAAATCATTTATCATCAATTGGCGCCGTCTGTGGGAATCGCACAAAAAGTTATGGCTCGAACCAGAAGAGCTAGGAATGTAACCGCCCCACCAGCTCCTGTTGAGGATGTAGGCACTGAGTCCAACGCTCCCACTAATCACCCACAACAAGAATTTGCCTCTGCCACTCAACTCGTGGCACTGCAAGTTCAGGTGACGGCCTTAACGGCTCTACTCCAAGATCGGAATGCTGCGGTTTCTCAGCTACCACAGGGTCCTAACCCTCTACCGGTAGGATCTTCATTACCAGGGGCCCTGCCCCAGAGTCCTAGCCATCCACCGATAGGGCCCTCACCGCTAGGGGCTCCTCCCCAAACTTCTAACATTCCAACAATGGAAACACCGCCAACGACAGCTCTATTGCAGGCTCCAGTTTCTTTAGCTCCACCTTCCGCGCCCTACTTCCATTTATTGACATCTGGCCCAAATCCATACGGGGGGCAACCGTCATAAATGCCCACACCTATGCTGGTTGAGACACCAGTGTTAAGCCTGGAACAGAGATTAGAAAAAATGATGGGTCGCCAAATAGCTGAGGCTATGTCCAATAAAAGTAGTAAGCAACAATCCATGGTGCTGGAAAAAGACCCTTTTTCCCTAGAAGTGATGGCAGTCCCCTTGCCATGAGACTTCAAGCAGCCAAATATCGAGAAATATGACGGATCCTCTAATCCTGTCGATCACCTCAGGACTTTTGTTGACTTGATGAGGTTGCAAGCTACCCCAGATGCGATTATGTGCAGGGCTTTTCCTCCAACGCTTAGGCGCGAGGCCAGAGACTGGGTAGCCACTCTTCCCCCAAAATCGATCCGTACATTTAACGATTTTTCCAAGAGTTTTGCTACCCATTTTGCCAGCAGCAAACGTGTTAAGAAAACTGCCATCAGTCTTATGCAATTGACACATGACAAGGATGAACTGCTAAAAGATTTTATTGCCCGGTTCAATAAAGCAACTTTGGGAATCAAAGATCTGCAGATGTCTGATGTAGTCACTGCCATGATGAGTGGAACTAGAAGTCATCATTTCAAGATGTCACTATCCAAAAACCTGCCGAATACGATGCATGAGTTACTCAATAAAGGAGATAAGTATGTGGACGCTAAAGAAGCATATCTCATTACCAAGAGTATGAAAGATCGAAATAAACATGAGTCTAACAAAATGAAGATTAAGGACGAGCCCGAACCTCAAAATAACAGAGGCAAGCTTACCCAATACGAGGCATCATCGCCCAAGCCGAGGCAAGTCAACCAGGCAAGCTCACCCAGAGAGCCGAGCTAAAAAAAAAAAAAAAAAATTTAGGCGAGCTCACTAGGCGGGCGGTGACCTCGGCCAGGAAAAAAAAAATTTTAGGCGAGCTCATTAGGCGGGCGACCTCGCCTAGAAAAAAAAAATTAGGCGAGCAACCTCGGCCAAAAAAAAAAAAATTGATGAGCAAGTGCACTAGATTACTTCTACTTTTCATTAACGATAGTGTATGAAAAGTAGAGGGGCTTATAAGGCCAGCTGCCCAAAAATAATGACAGCTACTGCTGTCTGAAAAACAAGGCCAGTTGCCCAAAAATAATGACAGCTACTGCTGTCAGAAAAACAAAGCCAGATGCCCAAAAACAATTACAGCTGCTACTGTCTGAGAAATAAGGCCAATGAACCTCTATCCAAAAATCAAGGCGATGAGCCTATATTTAAAAATCAAGGCAGTAGCCAATATTTAAAAATCAAGGTGATAGCCACCATTGAAAAATAAGGCGATGAGCCTATATTTAAAAATCAAGGTAGTAGCCACTATTTAAAAATAAGGCGATGAGCCTATACTTAAAAATTAAGGCAATAGCCACCATTGAAAATTAAGACGATGAGCCTTTCTTTAAAAATCAAGGCGATGAGCCTCTATTTGAAAATTAAGGCGATGAGCCTCTGTATGAAAAACAAGGCGATGAGCCTATGTTTAAAAATCAAGGCGATGAGCATCTGATTAAAAATCAAGGCGATGAACCTCTGCCCGATAAACAAGGCGATGAGCCTCTGTTAGAAAAACAAGGCAATGAGCCTATCAAGGCGATGAGCCTCTGTCCGGAAAACAAGACGATGAGCCTCTGTCCGGAAAACAAGACGATAAGCCTCTACCCGATAAACAAGGCGATGAGCCTCTTTCAGAAAAATAAGGCAATGAGCCTATATTTAAAAATCAAAGCAGTAGCCACTATTTAAAAATCAAGGTGAAAGCCACCATTGAAAAACAAGGCGATGAACTTCTATTTGAAGAAGTTAAAGAATAGCAGGTGCAGTAGATTATTTCTACTTCCCATTGACAACAGTATATGAAAAGTAGTCTATGGGAAGTAGAGGGCTTATGATGATATAAATAATGATAGTTGATGTATGTTATTTATCTATGGTGACACGCCCGCCTCAACGACTCGCCCACCTCACCAGCTTGCCCACCTCGTTGGTATCATGAGCACACTTCTGACAGATAGACTGCACAACCCAACTATCATCAGATTAGCTAGGTGGACAACCCATATAATGACAGTTACCACCAGTTATTGGGAAGATGAAACATCCCTCATTAACTCCTAATAATGAGGGAGATGAAGGGACACCCGTTATCAAACGAGGAAGATAAAAAGATACCCTTACCAAATGAGGAAGATGAAAGGACACCCATCATCAATAACTGCAGGCCATCCCTATAAATAGAGGCCAACCCCCCAAGTAAAATGAGGACACAATTCTTATACACTTTATATGATTATTCTGTATAGCTGGTTTTAATCATATACTGATTATCACACCGGAGTGGCCACGGGGGAAAAAAGTCCTGCCACCTTTTACAGGTCTCCACCACTGTCGCCGTCGTGCTCGGAGGAGGAGAAAATCATTTATCATCAAATATTATTTATGTATTTTCTCTTTTTGTTAAACGTGTCTAATTTGATTAACATTTTGTGGTAAACATTGAAGTGTCACTTGATAGTGCAACACATAGTTGGCCATGATAGAAGACATGTTGGGGATGTAGTTTGTCTTTGAACTTTATTTATCATCATTGCAAAACAAGATATATGAAAAATTACTTTCTTTTAAACTTGAATGGATATCCTTCATTATTTGCTGGGACTAAGTGGGATCCTAGGAGTAGGACTTGCTTTCCAACATGTTGTTTCATTGTTAATTCTGCATGTATGACATGGTTACCAAAAATTTTGCACACCATTCTTGTTCCATTACATAGGACATTAGACGGATCCAAATTTCTTAACTGTATATATAACTGGACAACTTTTCTTAAGAACAAATATGTGTGGTGGAATGTCATTTTGTAGTAATGTATTTAGAAATTCTTCATAATAATAATTATTAGTGTCATCAACTGCTTCATCAAAATTCATGTAGGTTTTAGGTCTTTAAGAAAAAGTTATGTGAGCTCCTCATTTAGATGGTCAACATACTCATTTTTTTTGTCAAAATTTCTTTATTCGTTATATATTCAAAAAATTGAAAATGTTGACTCAACTCTGCAAAGATGCTATGAATTAACATCGTTTCTGATTAACAACTTTATAATTCTTGAATGAGCATTTATCGAGGTGTGAAATGAGATCTTTATTTATAGTGGATTCTTGTCCATCACCGATTCTCAGAAGAAAATCTGCAAAACTTGAATCACATAATGCTCTCTTATATTTTTGTAAGTTTGAGTAGCTCTAGTTTTTCTCATAAATATGATATGACTAAGCTGACATTCATTATTTGTTATCTTGTAGCTCTAAATATAAGATAAACAAGCAAACACAAGTTTGACCAAAGTTTAGGGTTACGAATATGCGTACCTTGAAATGAATGGAGTTGTGATATTTATAGGGAAAGAGTTGGAATTAATTTAGGAAAGCAATTAATTAGTTATTTTCCTTCCTTGTGAAGACAAGGTTGAATCTAAGAGCATCTCCAATGCACTACGTCTATTATAGTCTATGTGGCAGATAAAATAGACGGACTTCCAGTCCATGTGACACTACGTCTATTACAAAGACGGTTAAATTATAAATTCGTCTCCAATGGGTTCTATCTAAAATTAATATTACCACTTATGTGGTATTATTTTTTTTTTTAAAATTGGTAAGTTTTCAATTTATATTTTCATTGTCTTGCTTTTTTTTTTTTTTTAAATAAAATCTTTAGATTGATTAAAATTTCCTTGGTCACTCTGTCTAGAAGTCCGTCTGTCTAGAAGTCTAGACGGAGTCTATTTTTAGTGTATCAAATCAGCTAAACGGAGTCTTCGTCAACATGCATTAGAGAGAGTTTTTTATAACTCCATCTATATATGCTTATGTGACATATCTAAAAAGTAATAGACAGAGTGCATTGGAGATGCTCTAATATTATCGTGATTCCTAAGATTTCGATCATAATCCTAATCAATCTCTAAGATTGCACCGTTGATTTTTAGGGGATTGACATAGAATTTTCTTATAGGTGTCATCAGTTCCTTAATTATCAAGGACAATCTCTTCCTTAATTATCTCCGTGGCTACGTGCTGACATGGTGTCATATGGTAAATCAAGGACAATCTCTTCCTTAATTATCTCCATAGCTACATACATGGAATCATTGCCAAATTCAGGTGGTTAACAACATTAAATTAAATTAAAAATTTTAAAAAGTTTCAAACGTTAGTTTTGAATTATAATTATTGTAATATAATGTATTAAAAATAATCTTTTTATCTACATTTCAGTTTTGACGTCCATAATTTGAATTTTAACATGGCAATAAACAAGGTTACAGATTTTTTTAAAAACTAATTTCTCCTTCATTTCATCTCCGTAATAAATAAAAAATTGAGATCATATTTTCAAAATTTTATATGTACATGTAATAAATTATAAAAAATTTAATGTACGATGATGATGAAGGAGACCTACTCTAATCTACCACTTGGAAGAATCGAAGTTGGTGGTGGAAGGTGATTTTCATACGCTGATCGCAAACTTAGCAAAACCTGCTTTGGTCCACCACCTGCAAGAGTCAAAATTGGGAGTGGAAGGGATTTTCCAATGCTAACCACGCCGCTTGGAAATCGGTATTGATGGTGGATCTAATTTTCCCACCACCGCTCCACCGTCGTCTGAGCAATGGTCACGCGTCATTGAGAGTAATTTTTTGGAGGATTAAGTTCTCTTTCTCTTAGGCAAGAGATGTTTCATTTATTGAATGATGAATTAATACAATTTTAATTTAATTAGGTCAACTTAAAATGTAATAAATAAAATATTAAAAGATAATTGTACGTTAATGAACACTAAGGGTGAATATAAAATTTTAAAAAATTTGAAAAAGAATAGTATTAAAATATTTCTTTATTTTATGGCCTTTTAGATGTAATAAAAATATAAATATAGATATAGATATAAATTAGATGTAGTATTGTGTGTGTGTGTAACACTAAGGGTGAATATGAAATTTTTTAAAAAAAATTGCAAGGATAAAATAGTCCAAAAATATTTATCTCTTTTAGGAATGTAGTATAGATATAGTTATGAATACTAAGAGTGTATGAAATTTTTAAAAAATTGTAAGGATATAATAGTCCAAAAATATTCCTTTCTTTTAGGGATGTAGTATATATTAGATGTAGTATAGATATAAATATGAACGATAATAGTGAATACGAAATTTTTAAAAAAAATTGTAAGAATATAATAGTTCAAAAATGTTCATATCTTTTTTTATTGCATTCTCTTATCTCCAACATTCTATTAATTAGCACATCTTGTTTCTGACGATATTTTTTGTCCAAAAAAATCATTTATGAGGGTTTAAAAATACTTATTTGCCCATCATATTTTTAATTAAGTAAAAATAAATGAATACAAAAATTTAACAAAATATTTGCTTATCATTGTATGCAAATCTAACCAAAATCAAACCAGGCAAACTAGTTAAATTCAATATCAAATAAAATTTAATTAGATTTGGTTCGTATAACCAAGATTCAAGTGATTCTTGTCCGATTCTTAGTTCTAGCTACGTAATTGAATTTTAATTCGATTCTCCAATTATTTATGTTATAAATTCAAATTTTCATTATCAAATTAACATTACATTAATATAATAATTTAAATTAAACAACACTTTATCGCATATAATTTAGAGGACAATTTATACTTATTGTAAAATTATAGATAAT
Source organism: Forsythia viridissima (assembly GCA_030279155.1). Classification (NCBI taxonomy): domain Eukaryota; kingdom Viridiplantae; phylum Streptophyta; class Magnoliopsida; order Lamiales; family Oleaceae; genus Forsythia; species Forsythia viridissima. The sequence goes on along the minus strand of CM059039.1, from coordinate 44,831,435 downwards.
GATAAATGACTATTTAGATTTGATTAAATGTTTATATAGTTGTCTACTTGTTTCACAAGAGTGTATTTTCTATCTAGATTGTAACTTCATTGAAACCCTATAAATATAAATTATTTTTATAATAAATTTAGTCACAAGTTGTAATTTTTGTATTACTATATATTAAAATCAAGAAAATAAATATAATTTCTAATACGTAAATTTATTTTCTTGCTTTACTCCATTTATACGTTTAACTCGGCCTAATCTTACAAGTTTAGAGGTTCGAGTTCATTGTAAAAATCTTTACAACCTCGTTCCCATACCTCTAAAATAAAGTATCTACAATCATATTAAAATTTAAAACGCCTAAATTTTGGTGTATTGTTCGCCTTTTTTAATAATATCATTCTACTTTCGTCATGTCACTTTTATAAATTAAAATTATTTAAATTGAGACAAACGAATGTTTTCACCATCTAACTCATACTTTTATAGTACGAATTTAGAGAAAATTAGACTATTCGAAAAATAAACAAAATTTTTCACCATCGATTGCACATTCACATTTGAGATAATGACAGCTTAGTTGTGTATTTATAAAACAATATATTCAATGTAGAAAAAGTTGAAAGGTTTAGATGAATAATTCATTTGTGATAAAACACTTCACAATTCACTTATTATTGATGTAATGTGAATTTGGTCCTTTTTTAAGATTCTACCATTATTTATGAACAAGTTTTACAAGTGTAGAATCCCACATTGCGGGTGTGCTGTGCTATATATGAAAGATTTGTACGAACTTCTATATATCGATATATTGGGTAAGTTTTAACTTTCACAATAATGATTTTGGTTTCCTGCCAGTGAGATGTTTCCTGACAATTTCTATTGATGCTTCAAGTTGTAGAACTAGTTTGTCCACATAACTTAGAGTTCATTGCATACAAGTGAATTTTAGTATCTTGAAAATGTGATTTTGAACAGTGGCTTTAGGATACTGTGAAAGGGTGCACCTGCTTGTTTTGTGGGTTTTGGGGTGGGGTGGGGTGGGGTGGGGAGGGGTGTTGAATAGCCTTGTGTTTCTACTAATTTTTGACATATTCTTGACCCTTGAAGGAGCTCTAAAGATGCTTTACTTTGAGAAAGAATATGCAATATAACTTTATCTTTTCAGTAAGCTAATAAAATTGTGAAAAACAATGTTGGAAAGTCAGATGAAAAACATAGAAAGTCCACCCCACACCTTGGATCAGAAGGTCAATCCCTAATTCAAAATTATCATTGCAAATTAACTGAAAATAGTAAGATGGCTTCAAGACACTGTTTTGCTTATATATCTCATCAAATGGTACACAAATCGTAGTGTTCTGTAAGAAGAATTGGATAGCATACATAAGAAATAAGTTAAAACCGTGTTTATTATACTGCATATCATTATCCAGTATTGCAACCAAAACATGCATTATACGTCTAACGTTCTTAGTGTTCTTTGTATCTACTAGTTATTGCAGCCGCAAAAGAATTAATTTTACTAATATCACAGCATTTTCTGCAATAATTTTATTTGTTCATAGGGTACAAGTTGTGTCCATGAAGGAGAAATATATGAATGTTTATTCTATATATGATGAAATAAGAATAAAAAAGGCAGTATAGATTGTTAATACAGACAGCATATATATAGGTCCTTATTTTTCTTCATTTCTGTATATCCCTTTCAATAATCCTAGCACTCTGGCCCAAATTATTTCTTTTCACCTGAAAAATGAAAGAAAAATTTCAAGAAAAGCAGATTATTTAATTCTCAATTGAAGAAATTATCCAAATTTTTTAAAATTATCACGTCGGTCGTTAAAACATGCCTTCAAATTTATCAGCACAAGCTCATGTTACGAAGTAAAATCAAGCTTTAGAAAATTGGACATGCAAATGTTACGTGACGAGTTAATAGACTTTAGATTGTTGTATTATTGGGGACAGATTATTAGTGGGGGCGATTTTCTCGAGTAAAAAAATAGTACTTTTACCTGATTGGAAACATCCATCTTAACCTTCTCTTTCTGATTCATAAACTCATTGATATAAGATATCTGCTCAAAGAAAAGAGAACAAATGTAAGGTCAAGAAACCACATAAATAAAAACTGTGAAAATTGTAGGAAGAAAAAATATAAGGATCCATGCATGCAATTTTCTAACCTTTGGACTATTTACAGGAGAACTAGCAGTGTCCACTAAATCTTCATCAACTTCTGGATTTTTAGGTTTCTTCTTCTTTAAGTTATTTAAAGCTACAGTGGGATTGCAATTCTTATTGATAAATCTTTTGACTGTAGAAGAAGCAGCATCTGAAAGAAGAGAAGGGGTTTCATAATCAGAAGAAAAACAAGAATTTTCACCATTTTCACACATGAATTCTTGAATGTAGAATGTCCAACTACTCTCCTCAGCCTCATGAGTATTATTATTATCTGCTGCAGCTTTCTTTGAATGACAAGAAATGGTGGTATTCTCCATATAGGATTAGAGGAGAAAATGTTTAGGTTATAATCTGACCACTACTTTTGGAGAAAGCTTTCATGATGATACTATATATTGTGGAATTATGTATAAAATATTGCATAATTAAATAGGTATGAGAATTGGAAGGGTTTGACCTTTGTGGTGTGATATTAGAATATTACCAACACAAATTTGCCAAATCTTATTTTCTTTGTTATTCAAGTCTTATTTGAATAAGCCCACAACCACAAGAGAGGATTCTATGTTTTTGTTGAGGACAATATTTATATACATAGAAATTACGACCTGTACGTGAGGGGCTTGTTGAAGAAAAACAATATGTTTCTAATAGTTTAAACTCTTAAATGTGATGGTTCTTAGTTTTTTTAGATTTTTTTTCTTAATGAGAGAGAGAGAGAGAGAGAGAGAGAGAGAGAGAGAGAGTTACTACGTCCTATTTGGAAAGAAACTCGAAGAATTTTGAAGAAAAATATTTGTTGATAAAAAAAAATTATTACATATTATCTTTTCTATACTATGTTTAATTATCAAACATGTTACAAGTGTTGATAAGATAAAGAAATTCTGATAATCAAATGGAATGTTGTAATGACTTAGATGAGCAAAGCATAATTAATAGCTTAAGAAACCGACTTATGGATATAAGCAAGTTTTGACAAAAGAAAATTTAATTGTTATTTTCTGTTTATTATTGGCTGACATTTATATTATATTCTTTATTTATTAATTTGTTTGACTTTGATATATTCTCTTATACTAATAATTAATAAGTTTTGATTACAATAAAATTAAATCATCAAAGTCACTAGGAATAAGGATTCATTTTGGGGGTTTTTTTTTTTTCTTCTTTTTTTAATTTCTAAAAGAATGTATTAATTATTAAAAACATAATTAAGAAGTCGTGTTTATAATTGTTAAAACAAGAGACAGTATATCAGTAAGAGTCGTGTCATTTATGAGAAAATAGAAGTCTGTATATAGTTGACTCTAAAATAGGCAACTTCAAATAGTCATGCTACCCATTTCCATTTCTTAGAAAACTGACATTAGAAGATTAGGATGTGCACTGACCATTGTTGCAACATAAATGTTGGTGATTTATATTAATATCCCTGCATTTACATTATTTTTTTAGTAATAAATTTAGTTTTTAAGAACATGAGTGGTGCGTCCTTCGCACATGACGTGACAATGATCTCCAACTACTCAATCGTATGGAGTTTTGATTGCTTACCTGATCGTGATATCTTGTGGAACCTCAATTAGTGTCAAAAGAATATTTGCTTGATCGCCATGGTTCTCAATCGAGAAGAAGGTGAATACTTGGTACACTTAGCATCAATATTCATATACTTTTTTATATTTACTTAAATTATAATTTTATATTTAATGAAACTGGGGCGCCAAAGAAATTTAAAAGTTGCTAATTGTCATATCGTGTATGCAGAATAAAAAATGACTAAACAGTATAATAGACAAGATTTTAATATTGTTTAATAACATTTTAGTCTACCTTATTAGATGCATCATGGCATTGTTTAAATAATTAGTAGATATGTTTTATGAGAGAAATGAATTAGCCTGCAATTGACCTAAATAATTACTTTTAATAAAAGCTTAAACAAGAATGAACATCAAGAATGAACATGGAGAAAGTGACTCACTAGCTATCATGTCTGACGTGATGGATCTCAAAGAGTCAACCATTTTTTTTTTATTCTTTTTTCTCCAGAATTTAGGTAAAATTAATAATTTGCAGTGTACTGTTCAAAGGTCTGCTCTTAATTCTGGACTATTCTTTCTATCTAATTAGAAAAATTGTACTTTCAGGCCTCAATCATTTAACTACTCCATGAATAAACACAGGTGGGCTATGCTTCAATTTTAGGAAGGGGTGAGGATTTTTTCAAGAGGAATTACTATTTTTTTTTTTTTTAAATATTGTACTTCAAGATTGAACTACTATTGAAAAAAAAATTTGTATGTCAAAAATAAAATTTTCCAGAGCAGGACGAGACTGCCGGTCCTACCCCTACCTCCACCCCTGTTTGAATTGATTATTTAGACAGTATATTATGTTGAGGAATTTTTCAAAATGGCTTTCATACAAAGGTGCAAAGCCAATATTAGTTTAAAGTTGAAATGACCTCAATTGGCATACAATATATATAGATAAACTACACTCAATCAAAATTGAACCCCATAAAATTGTTGTTCATTTTTCTAGATTGGGTTGTGCTAGATGAGGATACTTTTTAATTTGTGCTAATAAGTTGGAATCTTTATTTATGTATCATTTAAAATTTCATCAATTTGTAGTTCCTTATTTAATTAATTTAATGAATTTAACATTTTTTTTAAAATAAATTTGGAGTCATAATAAACTTTGAATTATTCACATCTTATCATATAGATGTATTCATTACACCCCCTCATCCCACGTAGAAAGAAAAAAGCATGAGTATTCTTTGAACAACAAAACAACTATGATTCTCTGAGTTTGGAAAATTTACTTTTTTTTTAATATATATATAACTCACAACTTATTAATCTATAACTTCTTGTTAATTTTGATCAATAAAAAAGTGAATTATTCAATTCGCCATTTTTCATTACGAAATACAATATTTTTTTGTCAATATATATATTTTATCAGTGTTCTAAAAAGCGTAAAGCATGATTAGGCGTAAAAGTCGAGCTTCAAGGTTTTCAGACCTAAGCGAGCGCGAGGCGAGGATGAGACATGAGGCGTGACTAAGTATGGAAATCAAGTCTCACGCTTAGGCGAACTTTTTAGAACAGTGCATTTATATAAGTAAAAGTGATGAGCGACCAAAGAGAGACAAGCTTTAGGTGTTTGATAAACTTATGAAAAACTAATTAATAATATATATGATGTGACAACATATTAATTTTGAGAAGTAGCAAAATGTAGTTTATCAGATTCTGCAATTAACTCCACCAATTATTTATAATTAAAATATCAATTTTAACCCTAATTAATTAAATTAAATCATTTTATATTATACGGACATTGTTTTTATTTTATAATTTTAAAAATTTTAAGATACGATAGATATTAATTTTTAATTTTATTTAAATAACTATAGTGAATATATTGTCTTAAAAAATTATTTGACAATATTATATATTATTATACGAATAAAAATAATACAAAAAGACATAATTATAATTAATAATTTTAATAACTGTATATATACACGTCAATAAATTATTTTTATTTATCATACATTAAAATGTCGAACGCTGATTCTTCCCATAACTAATTTATTATTCAATACATTAAAAATCGAATAATGACAATATCAAACCAAGTCAGAACTCGTATGAAAATTCACGTAACTAGCTAATTCTTGTCAAATACTTGAATAAATGTAGCTTCGGCAAAGAATTTTTCCCTGGAAATGCGGTCATGTCAAAAGATGTTTGTCAGTGAATTTTATTTATTTATGTTTATCAACGGAAAATATTATTTTCAAAATTTTAAATTTATTACTATTGACCATTGTTGACTTCTCTTTCTTCTGTTTCATTGAAGAAGCATACTAATTACATGTTTAGTATAAACGGGATTGGTTTAACGAAGAGAGATATGTAAGTATGTGACAAGAAATTTGTCAATTATTTTGTTTAATTAATCTAATTCAATGTACTAAATATATTAATAAAAAATCTGACAAACAATTACATAGCTACAGGTGTACAAAATTGCTAGTTGATTACCACATATTATTTCTAGATAAATAGTGACAAATAAAATTTGATTATCTTAGCGTATTTCTAATACACTCTATCTATTGTAGTCTACGTGGTAGATACAGATTTCCAATCTATGTGGTATTACGTCTATTAAATAGACGGTCAAACTAAAAACTCATCTCCAATGGATTCTATCTAAAATTAATATTATTATGTACGTGGCATTAATTTTTTTTTTTTTAAATTGGTTGGTCTTCAATTTCTATTTACCTCGTCCGAATTTATTTTTTATTCATAAAATGCTAAGTTTGATTTAATTTTGTTGAATTATCCTGTCTAGAAGTCCGTCTAAATTTAGACAGACTTTTAGACGAAATCTTTTTTTTTTTTGTGCCACATCATTTAGACATAGTCCCCATCAACATAATTTGGAGATGATTTTTAGAACTCTGTCTATTTATACTTATGTGACACGTATAAAAAGTAATAGACATAATGCAGGCTCTTTGTAATACCCAATTTTTTATGTTAAATTATTTATTTATGATCTTTAGTTATACTTTGAATATTAGGTGTTATTAAATTTTCTATGCTAGTTTGATAAAATTTTGAGTGTTTAAGCACCTGAAAATTTATATATCAATATTAGGTTGGTTTCGAAGTTCATATTAAATAATGTATAATTAGCTTTAAAAAAAATTATTTAATTAAGTTAGATCCTACGTATAATTGTCAAAGTGACTTCATGAGAAAATTAACTGTGGTGATTATGTAATTATAATCAATAACTTAATGATCAGAATGTATTTATTGGTTTCCTTTATATTAAATAATTGTTATGATTATAATTAAGATAATTATTCCATTGTATGCCAATTGATTAGGCGGTGGATAAAATGAAGATAAGTTTTCACAAATTTCAAAAACTTCAGAAGACTTTCATTACAGTGGAAAAACGGTGGCGGTGGATAATAAAAATAAATTATCCTTCCTTATCAGTGGCCGTGGATAATAAAAATAAATTATCCTTCCTTATCACAATTGCCATTGTTTTCATTGTATATAAAGGCAATAGTCTTGCCTTTATTCATTTCATATACCTTGTAAGAAATCTTAAGAATTATGTTTCGTAGAGGTTTTCATATTTTCAATTACGTTTCTTCAAAATATTAAGGTAAGACATTATCTAATGCTTAAGTGATAGAATTTTCATGATAATAATTTAAGCTTAAGTTTTGCATACAAATTAGTATAGAAATTGGGGGATAAGTCTACTCAGTTAGATATCTATAAATGCTTTAGGACAAGTCCCAAAAGTACCGATAGACCAGAATATTAAAGTATGTGTTGAAATTGCTTTTCTTTCACTTTGATGTTAACATGTTAAGTTCGAGCATAATGTCTTACTGAGTACTTCTTATACTCATACTATTCATATCAACTTTTCAAATAGCTTGATTGTTAGGTTAGTTGGAGTTGGTCGATGTGCTCGACGTTGGATTTTGAACAAGTTGTAATGATACAAAAGTCTCTTCTTATAGGCTTTTCCAGAGCTAGTAGCCCACTAAGCAAATGTACATGCACTTAAATATATGTTTATGGATGACAAAATATTATGTTTTCTACTCTGAAAGTAAGTTGAATTTGTATCTTTTGATTTCTTATACTTTAGGATAATGGTTTAGATTCACTCTCATGTAGTCAATTTATCAGTGAACCTATGAAATTCAGAAGCTGAGTAGTTTCATAGCCAACTTTCAAGTACTATCACGGACTCCACAAGAATTTTTTTGAGACTCTAAAAATATATCTGCGTCCGTATTTGAGTTTTCTTTATATAACTAAAAATAACTCTTTGATTTGACGTTTGCAGCATTAAATATACATATTTTAGTGTTAGGGTGTCAAACAGAAATTTTGGCACTGTCGATTATGACCATCTCACGTTTTTAACTCAGTCGTTCATATGAGATGATTTTAGAAATTTTTCATATTTTACAAGATAAAAATAGTTTTAAATATCTTTCTAACCACACAAATTTCACAGAAAAAAGATTTGAAATGTATTTTATAAAAATCGTTAAAGTGACTACAACTGACAAAAGTATATGCATTGGTTCCGTATATTTGGGGCGAAGTTTCAAATCTTTATTTCCATTTTCTTGTCATAAAATTTTACAGAAATGTTGTGTAATGAATTATCTTTCATTAGGCACAAGATTCACTATTTTCTAATATGTATAAAAGTTTATACATATTTTTTTGTCAGTGAGGTGCAAACTGAATGTGTAAAACGGCGAAGCATCTTTCAAAATTTATTACAAATATGTCGTGCACCAATAAGCTTTCAAATTTGGCATATCATTAGAATATTAATCAATAGTGCTTTTCTCAAATTTTTGCAACTCGACGATACCATTTAGATATCAAACAAAAAAAAAATTTATTAGTGAAAATCATTTATAATTTTGAATCCTAAGTTTTAGTAACACTTGACACCAGAAGGTTAAGCTTTGAAGCGTCATAGCGTGGTATCAGAGTTAGTTTAATTTTTTGTAGACTTTTTATACCGTTCTATTCGAATGATATGTTCTAAATTGTGTGTACAAGATAATTACATAGTTTTAACTCTTTTAAGTCAAGATCCAATACCGTCGAGCGAGCTAGCGATTGACTTTCAACACGTGATTCAAGTAAATAGTAAGGTGAATGTTTAAAACATAAGAATTATGTATAGTTTTACGTTATACATTGTTTATCTAATGAGTTATTATTTATTATATGAATATGAAAATATTTTGAACCAAGTCATGTTTAAATTTGTAAAGTTTAGTTATGTTTATCATTAATTGGCATTATGGTAATCAATGTGTGTGTGTGTGTTTTTTTTTTAGACAAATAGTGCGACATAACTAATTTATTATCCTAGTTATGACACCATCAATTAGAACCCCAACCAAGACAGATGCATATGGTTTTACACGGAAGTGAGACGTGTTGTTGGCATTTTACCATAATTATCGCATGTGTCCCACTCATAGTCTTGAGCAGCATCTTGACCTATTAGACTGTATCATTGATATGTTGAGGAAGGCACATCATGGACTGTGTGATGAGGTTAAAATATGGCAATTATGTGAGACTGTTCTAAATTTTTGGGCTTTAGTCATAAATGAGATTGTGCAATGGAGTGATAATGATCTTTCATATGAGGATGTTACCTACTTGCCTCATGAAAGTTATAACATTAGTCTTGATCTACAGGAAAACTATAAAAAAAACTATAAAGTTAGACCTAAATTCTAGTTTGCGAGCTATTGTGTCTAGGCCAAAAAATGACTATTGGCTAGATCCTTCCTAAGAGTACTTGATGAGAACCTTTCAGTACCAATTCTAGATAGAGGAAGATCCAGAGGAAGACCCCGAGAAGGACCCAAAAGGTAGGAAAGATTAGAGACTGCCTTGACTAGTTATCAATCTATTTTGAAGTAGAGTAGGATTTAAAATGAACTTTTCCTTTTAAATGTATGTATCCTATGTGACTTGTAAAAGGCGACCTTTCATTTCTTTCGGCCTCTTTTAAGTTTATAAAGTTAATGTCACTCTTTGGATTAATGCTAATTGGATGACTATTTTTTTTTTCTCAAAAGAAATTCCACCCAAGCTCAACAAGGGAAGTGCGAAAAATACTAATGCCGACTCAAGTGGTAGCGAAGTTAATGTCGCAGACTTTGCGCGGGAACTACTCGCACTAATGTAAGAGCTGGGGCAACATCATGCACATCAGATGTTGAGCAGTGGTTGATGAGGCAATATCTGGTATACCTGTTGTTGTCCCAGCTCTCGCATTACTGTGAGTAGTTCCTACGTAAAGTTTGTGATGTTAACTTCGCCACTACTTTAGCCATCATTGGTATTTTTCGCACTTTCATTGTTGCGCTTGGGTGGCATTTCATTTTAGAAAAAAAAAATAGTCATCCAATTAGCATTAATCCAAAGCGTGACAGTAACTTTACAAACTTAAAATAGGCAGAAAGAAACGAGATGTTGCCTTTTACAAGTCACATAGGATACATACGTTTAAAAGGAAAAGTTACATTTTAAATCCTACTCTACTTCAAAATAGATTGATAACTAGACAAGGTAGTCTCTAATCTTTCCCGCCCTCTGGTTCTTTCTCGGAGTCTTCCTCTGGATCTTCTTCTAGCAAGCCCCATCCCAAACTATCTAGAATTGGTACTAGAAGGTTCTCATCAAGTACTCTTAGGAAGGATCTAGCCAATAGTCATTTTCTAGCCTAGATACAGTAGTTCGCAAACTAGAATTTAGGTCTAACTTTATAATTTTTTTATAGTTTCGCTGTAGATCACAACTAATGTTATAACATTCATGAAGCAAGTAGGTAACATCTTTATATGAAAGATCATTATCACTCCATTGCACAATCTCATTTATGACTAAAGCCCAAAAATCTAGAATAGTATCACATAATCGCCGTATTTTAACCTCATCACGCAGTCTATGATGTGCCTTCCTCAACATATCAATGATACGGTCTAATAGGTCAAGATGCTCCTCAAGATTATGAGTAGGACACATGCGATAATTATGGTAAAATGCCAACAACACGTCTCGCTTCTATGTAAAACCATATGCATCTATTTTAGTTAGGGTTCTAATCATTGATGTCATAACTATAATAAGAAATTAATTATGTCACACTATTTGTCTAAAAAAACACATTAATTACCATAATGTACGTTAATGATAAACAGAACTATAAACTTTATGAACTTAAACATGACTCGGTTTAAAATATTTTCATAATCATATAATAAATAATAACTCATTAGATAAGAAATGTATAATGTAAAACTAAGAGAATTCTTATATTTTGAACATTCACCTTACTATTTACCTGGATCGCCTGTTGAAAGTCGATCGCTAGCTTGCTCGACGATGTTGGATTTTGACTTAAAACTATGTAATTATCTTGTATACACAATTTAGAACATATCGTCATTCATAAAGAACTGTATAAGAAGTCTATAGAAAAGTAAACTAGCTCTGATACCATGTTGTGACGCCTCGAAGCTTAACCTTCAAGTGTCAAGAGCTACTAAAAATCAGGTTGTAAAATTATAAATGATTTTCAGTAATAAAAATAAATTTCGTTTGATACTTAAATGGTATCGTCGAGTTGCAAAATTTTGAGCGAAGTATTATTGACTAATATTATAATGATATGCCAAATTTGAAAACTTATCGGCTCACGACTTCTTTGTAATAAATTTTGAAAGATGCATCGCCGCTATACACATTCAGTTTGCACCTCACTGACAAAAAATTACGTATAAACTTTTATACATATTGGAAAATAATGAATTTGGTGCCCAATGAAAGATAATTCCTACAAAACCTCTCTATAAAATTTAATGACAAGAAAGTATATATAAAGACTTGAAATGTTACCCCGAACAAGTGGAACCCCTTGAAATGTTGGATGGCGGAGATTGATTTTGTTTTATGGTTGATATTTTTTCTCTAAATTATACTTTGTAGATATTTACATAAATTTTTCTAGTAATATTGTTTCCACAACATTCTAGACATCTCTTACAAGTTTCAAAAAATTCTTAATGAGGCATATAATTCAAAGAAAATATTTTTCAAATATCAAAAGACATAAAGAATACTAATTAGATGTTTAGTATACACGAGATTGGTTTAAAAAATAGAGATATGTAAGTACGTATGTGACGAGAAATTTGTCAATTATTTTGTTTAATTAGTCTAATTTAATGTATTAAGTGCTTGTTCGGTTGCCATTTTCTCAAAAAAAAAAACTCATTTTTTTGCTTACAATTTTTGACTTTTCAACCCTTTTTACCCTACAAAAAAAATTGAAAAGTCAAAAAGTAACCAAAAAAATCCATTTTTTCCCCAAAAAAACTGTACCAAACAAATTTTAATATACTAATAAAACAACTGATGAACTACTAGATAGCTACAACATTACTAAATTTCGAGTTGATTACCACATATTATTTCTAGATAAACAGTGACAAAATAAAATTTGATTATTTTGTATCGTGAATAAATTAGACTGGTAATTTGATTTTTTAATTGATTCACGATCTTGGCTAGTCGCACTCTCCTTAGTAGATATATTCTGGATAAATTAGACAACTTTTAATTGTTCCAAACAACATTAAATTTTGATTTTATTTAACACGAAGTCGAAATTTTCGTAAAGAATAACCTAGCTTTTCTAGATTTTCTATTTCAATTTTCCAACTTAAGTTCAATTCTCCTCGTGATTCATACTAATAATAATTCTAGAGAGATAGAGAGTTTGAGAGAGGAAGATGAAGGGTTAACACGCAAATGGATCAGTTTCAGTGCCCAGATCTTTAAATCAAAGTTTGATTGGTTATCTTTGGTGTTTGATTCTCACCTTTTCATATAAACAATTTTTAAATCAAATAAGTCCCCCCACCCCCCCCCCCCCCCCTTTAACCCTAGTAACATGAAAAGCATGATAATATCCCTGATTCAAGAATCTATTTAAGATTGAAAATAATCTGACTGACTTAAGAGTTAATTTATATTCATAGTTTTCAGTTTGAGGAAATTGGCTAATAATTTAATTCTGTTGTTAATTTGCACTTACTGATATTGGGAGTACATTGTCTGAGAATTGTATGCCCTCCTCCATCTTGATTATATTCAGTTCATAGTTCTAAACACCCTCAACTTTCCGATCTCTCCTTTAGAGAATGGAGGATTTACTTCAAAAAAATACTATCCAACGTGCGAGTGATCTCCTTATGTCGGTCTCAGTTTGTGCTGAGACACACAAGGCAAAAATCATGGGCCAATCTTTTGCAGCAAGTGAAGAGCTAAGGCAAATGGTGCAAGAACGAGAACCCTTATGGGTGTTTGATGTAGACAGGAGTTTCGAGGTTCTGAATTTCCTTGAGTACAACCGAAGATTTTCATCGCTTGATCCAACTTTGGAGGAGATGATCAGAGTGATTACAATGGGAGGAGGGCCTGCAGAGCTTCCAAACTTTAATGAAAGTGGATGCAGACATGTACAGCCCTGTGAATCTGAAGCATCCAGGGAAATTGGGGTTGTTTCCAGCAATCCAATTAGCCTTGTGAATATGTTAATGGATGTGGTGAGTTTTTATGATCCCTAGTTTGACAACACCAATTTTGGAAATAAAATTTCTATGTTTGAACATTTTGGAGAGAGATAAACGACGTAAGATTCCTTAACAATGTATACATTTCTTTCTTTTTTATCAGGATGAATGATCGAGAATTTTCTCCAATATAGTATCGAAGGCCCAAAATCTTGGAGTTCTATTGAAAGGACAGTAGGGAAACCCTGATGGTGTTCTACAAGTGGTATTCATATACTTTTTCAAAATTTGGTGATTGCAGTGCTAATATATTACTTACATATTTGGTACATTGGACAAGACGTGATCAAACGCCTTCAGTTGGACTGTATAGTCTTCTGTCTACTCGAGTGAACCAAATATGTTGTACACATTTTGTTTTCAATATGCTAAGAGGAAAACATTTTCGGATGGTGGCAGAGTTTCATGTTCCTTTTCCACTTGTTAGGAGTTGAGAGATGTGTTTTGCAAGATCCTGTAGGCAGCTGGATTTCGACACTTGGATAGTGGATGATGTTTCTTTGGAGATATTTTCCAAATGTCAAAGAAGGCCATCAGGCTGTTTAATTCGAGCACTTCAAGAAGGATTGTCCATGGTAATTAATGAAAATCTTTTTCGAAAAACAAGTGACAACCAAACAAATTTTCCACAAACTTATGCTTGTGTTGATCCTAAAATTTCTAGGTTACTTGGGTAGAACACAATGCCGTGTGTAATAATCTTGCTCATAGTATGTTTGTTAAACCCGTCTTTGCATTCAGCGCAAAGCGCTGGATTTCATCATTAGAGAGACAATGTGACAGAAACATTAACATTTTGGGTTGTGTATTTCACTAGCCAGGGCTTGGAGCATCAGGGAACAGTCTATTAAATTTGGCAGAAAGAATGGTTAGAAGTTTTAATGCCAATATTTGCTCAAACCAAGAAAATGCATGGAGACCATTACCTATAGCAGGTGCACAAGACATCCTAATCAAAACCAGCCTTAACATTGATCAACCAGGGATACCTTGCGGCGTCTCAGTAACTATTGCAACTTCATTACATCTCCATGTTCAACAGAATGATGTGTTCGACTTTCTTCGCTGTGAGCAAAATCGAAACAAAGTACATACTTACCATTAGGCTTAATACAAGTAATTACTTATTTCCAGATGAATTATTACAAAATTAAGCTCATTAATTTGTACATTTTGATGTTCTAGTGGGATATACTCTCCTATGGCTTGGCAATTCGAGACATTATACGCAATTTCTTCTGCTCGCAACTCAACAGATTGCGTCTCAGTGGTTTTAGTTGAGGTTAGTCATGATACCACATTAGAAAAACATATGCGAATTGCGTATACATAAGTAAAGAAATGCTTGATTTTTGCAGCCAACAGAAAACAGAAGAGCAGTTGCATACTTGCACGAAAGTTTCTGCGATTCAACAAGCTATTATGTAGTATATGCTCCAATTGACATATCTGCAATGGATCATATTATAGAAGGCAAAAATTCAGAGAACGTTTCAATATTGAGCTCAGGATTTGCAATCCTCCGGTGGAAAAGTGAAAGGGAAAGCATACTCACTATTGGATTTTGTTAGGAATGCTGCCCATTTGGCCCATTATGCACTTCAAGCCCAATCTGATTGTGTGATCCGATGAGGCCCATGGATCAATTGTCTAAATCATGTTGCTGAATTAATGCTTATGATTCAAAGTGCTAATTCATCCAGATGCTGACACATGGAGAATTGAACATCTCTGATTGAACTTCTGGAGGCTTCTGAAGATGATATGGATTGAAGTGTATAGGGTACGCATTCGGTGAATTACATTGGGATACGAAACACTCTCTCTCTCTCTCTCTGTGGTTCTTACGCTTCATATTCTTCCGTTTTCTTTGTCTCTGTAAACCTTTGTTTTACAGACTTTCTGAGTGATTAGAAACAAAGGAGGGTTGGTTTGTTGTGTGGTTGTGTGAACAGTAACTTGGGTGTTACCGATTTGATTTCTTGGTGTATTTCAGATTAGATGAAGGAGAGTTGTGATTTGAGAGGTTTATGTTGTATCTCTGTAAAACACTGATTATCTGCCGTTGTTCTATGGCTGGTGCTTAGTGCTTGAGCGTTATCCTTTGGTGGATGCTCAATGAGTGATTTAGGTCATTAATTTGGCTGAACATCCGGGCCCTTTTTTTGGGCAAAATAAATCCTTGTGTTTTTACCGTTTTTATTTATCTTTGATGCTGGTTGGGATCTAAAGGGTACCAACAGTGGTATCAGAGCTAGAATCCCTAATTTTTTGATATAAACCTTCAAGATCTTTCGTTGATCTAAAAGTGTTCTTGGTGAAAATCTGAAAATCTTTGATTCTCTTGGTGAAAATCATAAGCCAGTGCACTTCTTGGCTCTAGATTCTTTGTATCCTCATATTCACGTGGTGAAAAACTACTGGAAAGTAAAACTTCTCCTCTTCAAAGGTTTCTTGGTTACTCTTTCTGCTTTCTCTCATTTATTTTGAGAAACTCTGGTAACATCTCTAAACTTTGTCTTGTTCCTTTAGAATAAGTGGTTTTGTTAATAGTTCAGAACACAGAAACCTCCATAATATCCTTTGTCTAAGATCTCCTACGAGGATCTTAGAATCTGAGGGTCATTCTGGCTAGGCGTAGTGTTACCTTGAACTATTAAAGTTTCATAGTTAACTTTACTTTATTCTAACTGAAATTGTTGCATAGATAAGAGTTCTTGCATGCTGAATGTTTCGTGATTTGTGAAAAATGAGAATTAACAACTATTTTTTTAACGACCAAATAAATATGGTCGTTACAAATGCTTATCAACGACCAGAATAAATGTTTAGTCGTAAATAGTGTATCACAAAATATCATATTTTTGGCTAGTTGGAGATAAATTTTAACTACCATGATATTAGTTGTAAATTTTTTATGTTCAACGACCAATGTAAAGCTAGTCGTTGTATATGTGGTGCCAAAACATTGAAACCCGCCAAAACAACAAACGACTAAAAGAATATAGTTGACGACCGAATAATTGGTTGGATTTAGAATAAATTAACGACCATCTTATTTCAGTTGTTGACATTGATAAAAAATTACAACCAATATTAGATGGTCGTTAAAAGGAATATTTGACAACCATATTAGATGGTCGTTAAAAATACTATTCACGATCAATAAATTTGGTCATTAAAAACTATTTTCAACAACTAAATGATATGCTTGGTTGTTGACAATTAATCGTATA
Source organism: Forsythia viridissima (assembly GCA_030279155.1). Lineage (NCBI taxonomy): Eukaryota > Viridiplantae > Streptophyta > Magnoliopsida > Lamiales > Oleaceae > Forsythia > Forsythia viridissima. The sequence goes on along the minus strand of CM059039.1, from coordinate 44,814,761 downwards.
CAATCAAATTTTGAGTTAGCTAGAAATATATTGTAACGACCAAAGTATTAGTTGTTAATCCTATATTTCTTTTAGTGGCCAAAATGAGAATTAACAACTAATGTTTTGACGACCAAATAAATATGATCGTTACAAAATGTTTATCAACGACCAAAGTAAATCTTTAGTCGTAATTAGAAAGTCACAAACAATTGTATATTAACAACCATGACATTAGTTGTAAATGTTTTATGTTCTACGACCAAGTTAAAGCGGGTCGTTGTATGTGTGGCGCCAAAATAATCAACGACTAAACAATATATGTGACGAGCAAATAATTGGTTGTAGTTAGAATAAATGAACGACCATCTTATTTTAGTCGTTAAAAGTGATAAAAAATTACAACCAATATTTTTAGTCTTTAAAAAGAATATTTGTCAACCATATTAGATAGTCATTAAAAAAATACTATTTATAACCAATAAACTTGGTTATTAAAAATCGTTTTTAACAACTAAATAATATGCTTGGTTGTTGACAATAAATCATATACAATCGAATTTTGAGTTAGTTAAATAATATGTATTTAGATTTAAACATAACATGGGTTTAGCATTAATTTGAAACAAATGCACTGATCATTAATTTTTTTTATTCTTTCTTTTATACAATATAAGTGGGTGTCAGTCGTGTGTAAATCTATATATGGTCCTTGAGTGTGTTTATATATATAAAGTTTATAAACACACGCATACATACATATATAAATACAAAATCTTTATATAATACCAAAATTTTGCAGCCCAATTTGAGCAAAATCATCAATCTATATGATAATTTCACAAATCTCCAATACCACAAAATCTTTCCATATTACATTTGGAAAACCTAAATTCACAAATCTCATTATTTTCCTTTGCTCTAAAATAAGAAAAATCAACCTCATATTTTTCTCCTACTCTTTAATTATTGTGGACAGCCATTGGAGTTTGTATTCTCTGTTCAAATCATGTAAGAATTCTTGTATTAAAAATGATTACTTTTTTTTCTCATATTTTTGTTTGCCTTTGTGATAGTCTTGTAGAGTTATTTTTAGATTAGTATGTTGTGTTTATTCTTTCTGCAGTGGTTAATATAAATTAATTTTTACTCTTTCATTCGTTTTGTTATTTTTCTTTTATAGGTAAAAAAAATGTCAATCGATAAGAGTTGGAAATTGTATACTAATAGGAGTTCAAGATCTTCGTTCTCAGTTGAAATATGTGAAGAGATTCTTTGGCGGCCTATTCAACATTATGCGTCTCTGTCTAATGGTTCAAATGATGATAATTAATGAGTTTTTGACCTTTTTTTTATGACGGTGGCAATAGATATATATTTTTCTTCAATCGAGACAATAGTCTGTAACTCTATATTTCTTGTTTTTATATTGAGAATGCCAATGGTTGAACTCGGTGTAATCTTTGTTTAAGTCATAACATTTGATATTGACATATAGTTCTAGTTGATATTGTGATATTTTAATTTATTGAAGGTCTATGGAAATTTTAGTTTTTGTTAATGTTATTTATTTTCTTTACTTCTTATAATTATTATGGTTGTGGGTAAAATTTACTTGTAGTATGATGTGTATGGGAGAAAGTTATGGAGCCATGAATATTATTTTTGCCAAGATTATTTCTCGTTATTTTAATATTCGGTAATTAATATAGACTTTTTACAACCACTTATTTTGTCATTAAAAAGAAAGGAAACTAAATTCTTGTTGCTTCAATATTGTTCATTTATCGACCAAAATAATTAGTACAACGACAAACCAAGCAGTTGTTGAAACAAAAATCGATTTTCAATATTAAATATTAACGACCATTCTTTTTGTTGTTGAAATGAAAGATAACTAAATTTTGGTTGCTTTATTGTAATTTAATGACAAAATAATTAATACAACGACAAATCAAACTGTTGTTGAAATAAAAATCGATTGTCACTATTAAATATTAACGACCATTTATTTTGTTATTGAAATGAAAGGCAACTAAAATTTGGTTGCTTTCATAGTATTTTAACAACAAAAATATTTGATACAACAACCAAACAAGTGGTTGGAAAATAAAAACTGGTTGTCACTATTAAACATTAATGACCATTTACTTTGTTGTTGAAATGAAAGGCAACTAAAATTTGGTTGCTTTTATTATATTTTAACGACAAAAATCTTTGATACAACAACCAAATAAGTGGTAGGGATAAAAAGAGTCGGTTGTCAATACAAACTTTTTACGATCAGTTATTTAGTTGTTGAAACATTACATTTAACGACCAAACCTTTTGTAGTCGTTGAATACATTCGCCAAGACCTCTTTGCCAACCAACGAACGACCAACTGATTTTGGTTGTTGAATGTAATCAACAACCAAAAATGTATATTTTACGACCATTTTTATGGTGATTGAATGTGATATTTCTAGTAGTGAAAGGAGGGTTGGTTTGTTGTGTGGTTCTGTGAACAGTAACTTGGGTGTTACCGATTTGATTTCTTGGTGTATTTCAGATTAGATGAAGGAGAGTTGTGATTTGAGAGGTTTATGTTGTATCTCTATAAAACACTGATTCTTTGCCGTTGTTCTATGGCTGGTGCTTAATGCTTGAGCGTTATCCTTTGGTGGATGCTCAACGGGTGATTAGTCCATTAATTTGGCTGAACATCCGGGCCCTTTTTTTGGGCAAAATAAATCATTGTGTTTTTATCGTTTTTATTTACCTTCTTGTTTTATCTTTGGTGCTGGTTGGGATCTAAAGGGGACCAACAGTGGTATTAGAGCTAGAATCCCTAATTTTTTGATATAAACCTTCAAGATCTTTCGTAGATCTAAAAGTGTTCTTGGTGAAAATCTGAAAATCTTTGATTCTCTTGGTGAAAATCTTAAGCCAGTGCACTTCTTGGCTCTAGATTCTTTGTATCCTCATATTCACGTGGTGAAAAACTACTGGAAAGTAAAACTTCTTCTCTTTAAAGGTTTCTTGGTTACTCTTTCTGCTTTCTCTCATTTATTTTGAGAAACTCTAGTAACATCTCTAAACTTTGTCTTGCTCCTTTAGAATAAGTGGTTTTGTTAATAGTTCAGAACACAGAAACCGCCATAATATCATTTGTCTAAGATCTCCTACGAGGATCTTAGAATCTGAGGGTCATTCTGGCTAGGCTTAGTGCTATCTTGAACTATTAAAGTTTCATAGTTAACTTTACTTTATTCTAACTGAAATTGTTGCATAGATAAGAGTTCTTGCATGCTGAATGTTTCGTGATTTGTGAATACTTTTCTTAAAAAGAGTTATAAAGGAATATAGTAATATTCTATTTTTAACAAATCAATTCTTGTTTCTCAAAAATATCTGTTTCTTGAAAGTTGTTGTGTAAGATGTCTCCAAATAAGTTTGAGGTAGAAGTGTGGTCTGGCAATGGAGACTTCAGTCTCTGGCGCCAAAAAATGAAAGCTGTATTACTACAGCAAAGGTGTGCTAAGGCCATTGATGAGTCTTGGCCTAAGGATGTTGATGATATCAAGAAACAGGAGATGGATGAGATAGCATGGAGTTCCATCTTTCTCCATCTATCTGATAGTGTCCTTAGACAAGTAGGTGATACAACTACTGCTGTTGCTCTTTGGACTAAGCTTGAGACCCTTTATATGTCTAGGACCCTTCTAAATAAATGCTATCTTTTAAAACAGTATTATGGGTTTAAGTTTGACCAGTCTTTGAGTCTAGAGGTTAATCTTGACAGATTTAGTAAGATAGTAAAGGACTTAGCCAATTGTAGTGAAATCTTATCTGAAGATCAGAAAGTTGTTGCCCTCTTAAACTCCTTGAGTGATAAGTATAAAGACATTAAAAATGCCTTAGAATATGGTAGATAGAACCTTACTGTTGATATTATCTTCAATTGCCTGAGAAATAAAGAATTAGAATTCATTAGTGATCAAAAGGAGCAGGTAATGGGAGAGAGTCTAATGGTTAAGGGTAAAAACCAATTTAGACATAATACCAATAGTAAGTCTTACCATAACAATAAGAAGGGCCATTCTGAAAAAGGTAAGACTAAGTCTAAGGCTAAGTCTAGTGCTAAAGGAAAGAAATGCTATTTCTGTGAAAAAACTGGTCATTTTATAAAAGACTGTTATAAAAGAATAGCTGAGTTAAAGGAGAAAAATGAGGTTGAGGGTGCAACTGCAGTGGCCTATAATGAAGTTGCAATTGCAGATGGTCAGGTCTTTGTGTCCTCTGTGTTATCCAGTTGTCAGGATTGGATTCTTGACTCTGGATGCTCTTTTCATATGTGTCCTATTAAAAACTGGTTCTCTGAATTCCTTGAAGTAAATGGAGGGCAGGTAACCATGGGAAATGATGTTTGTTGCAAAATAAAAGGAATTGGTAAAATTGTTTTAAAACTGGAAAACAACAATCTCTTGATTTTGGAAAAAATTAGATATGTGCCTGAACTTCAAAGAAACTTGATTTCTTTAGGAATCTTAGATAACCAAAACTATAACATTGTTTTATCAAATGGAAGAACAAAAGTTTTTAAAGGAAATTTTGAAATTCTTAATACCCCAAAAGAAAATGGTCTTTATGTTTTGAAGGCCAAACCCTTAGTGGGAAATAGCCTTGCAGCCATTACCACTGATAATGACAAGTCTGATTTATGGCACAAAAGACTTGGTCATATTAGTGATAAAGGCCTGAAATCCTTAAACAGTGAAGGGTATTTGGCAAGGGCAAAATTGAAAAGCTATCCTTCTGTGAACAATGTATAATTGGTAAACAACACAAATTGCCTTTTAAAACTGGAACACACAAGTCAACCTCAATACTTGAATACTTTCATGCTGATCTTTGGGGACCTGCCCCAATTAATACTTTCACTGGATTCAGGTTCTATTTTTTGATTGTTGATGATTTTTCGAGAAAGGTATGGACCTTCCTCCTAAAAAACCAAGTCTGAGACTTTTCAAATCTTTAAAGATTGGAAAACTCTAATAGAAAACCAAACTAATAGGAAAATAAATGTCTTAAGAACTGATAATGGTTTGGAGTTCTGTAATTTTGAGTTTGACTCTTTCTGTAAAGTTTTTGGAATTCTTAGACATAGAACCTCTACCTATACTTCTAAGCAAAATGGAATTGCTGAGAGAATGAATAGGACTATCCTAAATAAAGTTAGATGCATGCTTCATAGTTCAGGTCTTCCAAAGTTATTTTGGGAGGAGGCTGTTATGACAGCTTCTTATCTCATAAATATGAGTCCCTCTAGTGCTCTGGAAAATAAGTCTCCAGAGTCAGTCTGGAAACGTCACACTCCTGATTACTCCTTCCTCAAAGTCTTTGGATGTGCTGCTTATGCACATCAAGATGGTGGAAAACTTGAACCAAATGCCTTGAAATGTGTTTTCTTAGGTTATGGGATTGGAACAAAAGGCTATAGGTTGTGGGTAAGAGAACTTAGAGGTTTTTAAGTCATTGTCAGTAGAAATGTTGTCTTCAATGAAACAATAATGCCCTGTCTGAAAATGTTAGATCCTGAAAGTGAAGTTGATGAGTCTGTTCAAACAAGTCTCATAACTCCTCCTCAGATTGAGGTGGAGCTTACTAAAAATGAACTCCAGTCTGATAATCCAGTCGAAACAGAAACAGAGAATTCTGTTAATGATCTTCAAGCTGTTGAAAAAAACGTTTTACCTGACCTATTTGATTATCAACTGGCTAGAGATAGGGAAAGAATGACTAATATCAGATTTCCTTCAAGGTTAGCTGACAATGACTTTGCTTTATCCTCTCTGCTCAATCTTCAATAGGTAGTGAACCTGCCTCTTTTGAAGAGGCCATGACCTGTAAGGATTTAAAACATTGGCTTTCAGCAATGAAAGATGAAATGCAATCCTTAGAAAGAAACTCAACTTGGACCTTAGTAAGTAGGCCTAAACTTCAAAAGATTGTTGATTGTAAATGGTTGTTCAAGTTAAAGGAGGGTGATTCCATAGATGGGGTTCCTAAATATAAAGCTAGATTAGTAGCAAATGGTTTTACTCAAAGGAAAGGTATTGATTATAATGAGATCTTCTCTGCTGTAGTCAAGTACACTTCAATTAGAATTTTGCTTGCCTTAGTGGTCCAGTACAGCTGGGAATTAGACCGTAAAAACTGCATTTTTACATGGGGAGTTAGAAGAAACCGTCTATATGTCTCAACCTGAAGGATTTGAGAAATCTGGTAAGGCTGATTTGGTTTGTCTCCTTAAGAAGTCTTTATATGGTTTAAAGCAAGCCCCAAGACAATGGTACAAAAAGTTTGATTCTTATATTCAAAGTATTGGTTTTAATAAAAATAGTTATGATCAATATTTTTATTATCAAGGTAATGGTGGTCCTGATTCCATTTACTTGCTTTTATATATTGATGATATGCTTCTTGCTGGTTCTGACAGGAAAGATATTCAAATTGTAAAATATAAATTGAGCTGTAAATTTGAAATGAAGAATCTAGGTCCTGCTAGAAAAATTCTTGGTATGGAAATCAATAGGAATAGAAGCTTAAAAACTTTGTTTTTGAATCAATGTTCTTATATTTCTAAACTTCTTGAAAGGTTTAGAATGAATGAAGCTAAGTCTGTTACCTTACCTCTATCTAATTATTTCAAACTCTCCTCTGATCAATCACCTAATTCTGAAGAAGAATTGAAAAGAATGGAAATGATACCTTATGCTAATGCTGTAGGATCTATCATGTACTTAATAGTTTGTACAATCCCTGATATTGCTCATGCTGTAAGTGTTTTAAGCAGGTTTATGAGTAATCCTGGTGAATATCACTGGGAAGCTATGAAATGGTTATTTCGATATTTAAAAGAAACTGCTAGCTTAGGTTTAGAATTTAAAAAGGGGAAGGAGAGAATTATGTGGTTTTGTAGACTCTAATTTTGCTGGTGACAGAGATAACAGAAAATTCACATTTGCTTATGTTTTTACAATAAATGATAGCTGTATAAGTTGGAAATTCCAACTTTAGAAATTGGTAGCTCTTTCTTCAACAGAAGCCGAATACATTGCTGCAACAGATGCCATCAAAGAAGGTATTTGGTTAAAAGGTTTACTTAGTGAATTAGGATTTATCAATAATCATGTTGTTCTTTACTCTGACAGTCAAAGTGCAATTCACTTAAGTAAAAATCTTGTCTTTCATGACAGAACAAAACACATTGAGATAAAATTTCATTTCATTAGAGATGTCATTGAGAAAGAGATAATCAAATTTAATAAGATATCAACTTTAGTTAATCCAGCTGACATGGGAACAAAAGTTTTACTTCTCAATAATTTCAAATTTTTTTTAGCTTTGTTGAATATGGACTGTGGCTAAACTAGTCTCTTTAGCAAATGAAACTGAAGCTGAAAGCCTCAAGCACTACTGGTATGGCCTAATAGACAGCAATGTGGAGAATGTTAGGAATGCTGCCCATTTGGCCTATTATGCACTTCAAGCCCAATCTGATTGTGTGATCCGATGAGGCCCATGGATCAATTGTCTAAATCGTGTTGCTGAATTAACGCTTATGATTCAAAGTGCTAATTCATCAAGATGCTGACACATGGAGAATTGAACGTCTCTGATTGAACTTCTGGAGGCTTCTGAAGATGAAATGGATTGAAGTGTATAGGGTACGCATTCGGTGAATTACATTGGGATACGAAACACACACACTCTCTCTCTCTCTCTGTGGTTCTTACGCTTCATCTTCTTCCATTCATTTGGTTTTCTTTGTCTCTGTAAACCTTTTGGTTTACAGACTTTCTGAGTGATTATAAACAAAGGAGGGTTGGTTTGTTGTGTGGTTCTGTGAACAGTAACTTGGGTGTTACCGATTTGATTTCTTGGTGTATTTCAGATTAGATGAAGGAGAGTTGTGATTTGAGAGGTTTATGTTGTATCTCTGTAAAACACTGATTCTTTGCCGTTGTTCTATGGCTGGTGCTTAGTGCTTGAGCGTTATCCTTTAGTGGATGCTCAACGGGTGATTAGACCATTAATTTGACTGAACATCCGGGCCCTTTTTTAGAGAAAAACAAATCCTTGTATTTTTACTGTTTTTATTTACCTTCTTGTTTTATCTTTGGTGCCGGCTGGGATCTAAAGGGGACCAACAGCTTTGAGATTATGGATGAAGAACTAACGACACCAGAGTACCTGCTTCCACAGCACACAGACTCATGAAAGAAACTATTTCTCTTATTAAGACTGCAGTTATATCCTAAATATGAGATTTGTACATGAATGTCCATAGTTTGACTGTCGTTTAGGATTCAGGGTATAAGGTTAAGAAGTTGAATTAATAAAACTCATAATCTTAAGTTAAGTACACCTTTTCAACTTAAACAACTAAGATGCTATAGTGTCCTAAATCACAAAGGTTTGTGAATTTAGGTTCTCATTGAAACTCTAGAGTTTAATTCTTAGTATATTGGACTATTTTATTTCTAGTTAAACTCTATCATTCTTTTCTTATAAATACATAGATTTACATAGTAAAAAACATACTCAAAAAATAATAAAAAGCAGAATTCGCCACCCCTCTTTCAGTCCTCCTTTAAGCAGACTTCCACCTCTTTTAAGCAGACTTCCACCCCCGTTTTGCCTCTTTAAATCCTTAAAGACATGCCATTAGCATATACATACTTTGGCCTTCAATTCGCAACAAAAACATAGTTGAAACGTCAAGATTTCAAGTGTTTTTCGGAAGTGTTCGGTCAAAATCCAAAATCCAAAATTCACATATACCTTTCAAAATCAATTAAGATTTTACGAGTTTCCATACAAGATAAGATACATAAGGTATAATTGGTTAAATTCTATTTTGGAATATTTACAAAATGAATTTCATTGACTTCTTTCGAGTTAAGAAATGTAATTTCTTCATGATAGACACTTGAATCAAGAGAAGAAGAGAATAACACGCATCAAATATCCTCAAAGGCATCTCAAACCCTCGGGTATTATATACACACGCATATATACATATGTATTTTGATTTTGATTTCTCTCAGTAGATTTTTAGTTTATAATCCCTTTATGGATCTCACCTTTAGAAATAATTCATATTTTATTGTGATAGTCTGGTTTGTTCAACATATATATAGATATATTCTGAGTGTAAGGAAAATGGGTTTCTTTACACATTGGTTAAATATCTTTAAATTTAAAGTATCAAAGAGTATTATAATATCTCTCAAAACTCTTATTCTCATTATTTAACTTTTAACTTACTTCTAATTTGGTTAATTACAAATGAGGTTTCTTTGACATTTTCTAGTTTTACATCCTTTAAATGGACGGCGGAGATTGATTATGTTTTATGGTTGATATTTTTTTTCTAGATTATACTTTGTAGATATTTACATAAATGTTTCTAGAAATATTGTTCCCACAACATTCTAGACATCTATTACAAGTTTCAAAAAAATTCTTAATGAGACATGATTCATGAAAATATTTTTCAAATATCAAAGGACATAAAGAATACTAATTACATGTTTTGTATACACGAGATTGGTTTAAAAAATAGAGATGTGTAAGTATGTATGTGACGAGAAATTTGTCAATTATTTTGTTTAATTAGTCTAATTTAATGTACTAAACATACTAATAAAACAAGTTACGAACTACTAGATAGCTACAACATTACAAAATTTCGAGTTGATTACCACATATTATTTCTAGATAAACATTGACAAAATAAAATTTGATTGTCTTGTACTGGTAATTTGATTTTTAATTGATTCACGATCTTGGCCAGTCGTACTCTCCATAGTAGATATACTGTGGATAAATTAGACGACTTTTAATTGTTCCAAACAACATTAAAATTTGATTTTATGTAACACGAAGTCGAAATTTTCGTAAAGGATAACCTAGCTTTTCCAGATTTTCTATTTCAATTCTCCAACTTAAGTTCAATTCTCCTCGTGTTTCATACTTCAACTGTACATAAAATTTCTCCAACATATATATATTTACAAAAAAAAAAAAAAAAAAAAAAAAACAAACTATATCTTAAAGATCGTTACAATGGTTATACACAAATAAATCATATGATATCCAAATTATTAATAAAAATTCAAGGGTCCATATATAATTATTAAAACAGATTTGCTGTATTGAAATTCAGAACGTAAGATTAGGCATAGAGCTAGGTAGGGTTCAAACTGAAAATTTCGACCTGGCTTCTTTCAATCATATATATAATAATTCTATAGAGATAGAGAGTTTTTGGGAGGAAGACGAAGGAGTTAACAAGCAAATGGATCAGTTTCAGAAATTCCCAGATCTTCAAATCAAAGTTTGGTGTTTGATTCTCACTTTTTAATGTAAATTTTTTTTTATATCAAACGAGCCCCCCCCCCCCCCCCCCCCCCCCCCCCCTCTTTCTTTTTAACATGAAAAGCACGATAATATCCCTGATTCAAGAATCTATTTAAGATTGAAAATCATCTGATTTAAGAGTCAATTTGTAATCATTGTTTGCAGTTTGAGGAAATTGGCTAATAATTTAATTCTGTTCTTAATTTGCACTGACTGATATTGGGAGTACATTGTTTGAGAATTGTATGCCCTCGATCTTGATTAAATTCAGTTCATAGTTCTAAACACCCTCAACTTTCCGATCTCTCCTTTAGAGAATGGAGGATTTACTTCAAAAAGGCAATGTAAATACTATCCAACGTGCGTGATCTCCTTACATCGGTCTCAGTTTGTGCTGAAACACACAAGGCAAAAATCATGGACCAATCTTTTGCAGCAAGTGAAGAGCTAAGGCAAATGGCGCAAGAACGAGAACCCTTATGGGTGTTTAGAGTTCTGAATTTCCCCGAGTACAACTGAAGATTTTCATCGCTTGATCCAACTTTGGAGGAGATGATCAGAGTGATTACAATGGGAGGAGGGCCTGCAGAGCTTCCAAACTTTAATGAAAGTGGATGCAGACATGTACAGCCCTGTGATTCTGAAGCATCCAGGGCAATTGGGGTTGTTTCCAGCAATCCAATTAGCCTTATGAATATGTTAATGGATGTGGTGAGTTTTTATGATCCCTAGTTTGACAACACCAATTTTGGAAATAAAATTTCTAGTTTAAGCTTTTAGATATATGGAATTGCATGTTTGAACTTTTTGGACAGAGATAAACGACGTAAGATTCCTTAACAATGTATGCATTTCTTTCTTTTTTACCAGGATGAATAGTCGAGAGTTTTCTCCAGTATAGTATCGAAGGCCCAAAATCTTGGAGTTCTATTGAAAGGACAGCAGGGAAACCCTGATGGTGTTCTACAAGTGGTATTCAAATACTTTTATCAAAATTTGGCGATTGTAGTGCTAATATATTAAATACATATTTGGTACATTGGACAAGATGTGATCAAACGCCTTCAGTTGGTCTGTATAGTCTTCTGTCTACTTGAGCGAACCAAATATGTTGTACACATTTTGTTTTCAATATGCTAAGAGAAAAACATTTTCAGATGGTGGCAGACTTTCATGTTCCTTCAACACTTGTTGGGAGTCGAGAGATGTGTTTTGCAAGATCCTGTAGGCAGCTGGATTTCGACACTTGGATAGTGGATGATGTTTCTTTGGAGAATATTTTCCCAAATCCAATGGTAAAATGTCAAAGAAGGTCATCTGATCAGGCTGTTTAATTCAAGCACTTCAAGCAGGATTGTCCATGGTATTAATGAAAATCTTTTTCGAAAAACAAGTGACAACCAAACAAATTTTCCACAAACTTATGCTTGTGTTGATCCTAAAATTCCTAATCAAAAACCAGCTTAACATTGATCATCCAGGGATACCTTGCTGCGTCTCAGTAACCATTGCAACTTCGTTACATCTCCATGTTCAACAGAATGATGTGTTTGACTTTCTTCACTGTGAGCAAAATCGAAACAAGGTACATATTTAGCATTAGGCTTAATACGAGTTACTTATTTCCAGATGAATTATTACAAAATTAAGCTCATTAATTTGTACATTTTGATGTTCTAGTGGGATATACTCTCCTATGGCTTGGCAATTTGAGACATTATACGCATTTCTTCTGCTCGCAACTCAACAGATTGCGTCTCAGTGGTTTTAGTTGAGGTAAGTCATGATACCACATTAGAAAAACATATGCGAATTGCGTATACATAAGTAAAGAAATGCTTGATTTTTGCAGCCAACAGAAAACAGAAGAGCAGTTGCATACTTGCACGAAAGTTTCTGCGATTCAACAAGCTATTAAGTAGTATACGCTCCAATTGACATATCTGCAATGGATCATATTATGGAAGGCAAAAATTCAGAGAACGTTTCATTATTGGGCTCAGGATTTGCAATCCTCCGGGGAAAAAGTGAAAGGGAAAGCATACTTACTATTGGATTTCAGATTATGGATGAAGAACTAACAACGCCAGAGTACCTGCCTCCACAGCACATAGACTCATGAAAGAAACTATTTCTCTTATTAAGACTGCAGTCATATCCTAAATATGAGATTTGTACCTGAATGTCCAGAGTTTGACTGTCGTTTAGAATTTAGGGTATAAGGTTAAGAAGTTGAATTATAATAAAACTCATAATCTTAAGTTAAGTACACCTTTTCAACTTAAACAGCTAAGATGCTATAGTGTCCTAAATCACCAAGGTTTGTGAATTTAGGTTCTCATTGAAACTCTAGAGTTTAATTCTCAGTATATTCAACTATTTTATTTCTAGTTAAACTCTAGCATTCTTTTCTTATAATTACATAGATTCACATAGTAAAAAACATACTCAAAAAACAATAAAAAGCAGAATTCGTCACCTCTCTTTCAGTCCTCCTTTAAGCAGCCTTCCACTCCCGTTTTGCCTCTTTAAATCCTTAAAGACATGCCATAAGCATATACATACTTTGGCCTTCAATTCGCAACAAAAACATAGTTGAAACATTAAGATTTCAAGTGTTTTTCGGAAGTGTTCAGTCAAAATCCAAAATCCACATACACCTTTCAAAATCAATTAAGATTTTACGAGTTTCCATACGAGATAAGATACATAAGGTATAATTGGTTAAATTCTTTTTCGTACTATTTACAAAATGAATTTCATTGACTTCTTTCGAGTTAAGAAATGTAATTTCTTCATGATAGACACTTGAATCAAGAGAAGAAGAGAATAACACGCATCAATATCCTCAAAGGCATCTCAAACCCTCAGGTATTATATACACACGCATATATACATATATATTTTGATTTTGATTTCTCTCAGTAGATATTTAGTTTATAATCCCTTTATGGATCTCACCTTTAGAAATAATTCGTATTTTATTGTGATAATCTGATTTGTTCAACATATATATAGATATATTCTGAGTGTAAGAAAAATGTGTTCCTTTATTTGTTATAGTCAAATTGGTTGGCATATGAATTCGTAGAATAATTTGGAACTTTTGTGAAGTTTTAGTTTTAATTTAAAAAAAAAACGATTTTTATTACTTTTTTCTGCATGTAATGGATTGTTTTAAAGTATTTGGATAATATGGGCTTGCTGAGAACTTTAGGTGTGGGTAGCATTTATAATTCATTAGATTAGTTCAGTTAATGGACGTGCTTTGGATTCCGCCATGTAAATTAAGGGCAAATAAAAAGGGTAAAGCAAAGCTAATTTGGGATCTTGAGGTTTTAAGAAATTTTTTGAGCAATTGATTAACGTGATTACTCTAAGTCTAAGAAATGTGTTGGTACGATATGTACATCTTACTGAGTGATTTTTGAAATACTCGTTCTTACTACTAAATTTCAAATTAATTAGATCGGGATGTGTTGGATGCGTGGCGGATTGGTGGAACTAATCGCCAAGTAAACTCAGTTATTTAGGATATATTAAATTATTAGAACGTTTGACGTTAATTTCGGCTTCTAGTTCGAAGTATTAGTCATCTTGTTTCTTTTTATTAAATTAAGTTTGAGACTCGTTTAAAAGTTTATGAAATTTGAATTTGTTTCAATTATTAAGATTTATTTTGCATTATTATGTTAAGTTATGTATTTTAGCAACTCTTCGAGTTTATTAAAATTTGAAGCCTTACATGATGCGCCTTTAATCCAAATAGACAATATATATTAATACAAAAATATGTCAAAATAACACAAAGGAAGGTATGTAGATACGCTGGACCAGCCAAATAAAAATAAAATATTGGTCGCACCCACCCCACCCCACCCCACCGAGGGACAACATCTATCCATGCTCCTCTCACATCCCAACTTGGTTATATATCTAAGTTCAGAATTTATATGAGATCTAAGACGTGGTTGCCTTATGTCCAAAATATTTGTGGCTCATAAGGAATAAAATTATATGTTATTATGATATATTTTTTTTGGTATAGTTTTATATGAGGATGAAAATCGTTATCACAACAATATGTGTTAATTAATTGAATGTTAAGGATAAGAATGTTATTATAGAAAATTGAGGATATAAGTATGATAATAAGTAAATGTTAGAAATTTTTAATGCAATTAAAATATAGCAAAAATTGTGGTGTGAATATTAAGTATTCTGTACTAAACCGTCTATTTAATGTGAATTGTACTCTTCGAATTGACAATAAACCATTAATAAAAGCGGAGAAATCCAAAGAGCCATTAAGGAAACCATTGCTTCAATTGCCTGTTTATTTTATTGATTTGAGTCTTCAAAATTTCACATGTACCTCTGACGGATTTAGGCAACCAATTTCAATTGTAAGATAATATACAAAGGAACCCAGTTGAGGTGGGATTCATTATACAGGGAATGATTTCCTACCCACTTATGTTGCTCACCTATGTTACCCGCGTTGAAGTGTTCTGAATTCATATTTGCTGTTGATACCATTTATTTTTCTTTAGTGATTAATTATGACGTCGAAACCCAATTTTGACAGTGCCCTTTGACTCACAGGTGAATATTTTATTCAATGGTCACACGGACCTAATTTCACTGTTCCAAAACTTTGTGCCAAAGAATTTAAGGGATAGAGATACTGCTGCTCTGTGTTTCAACAATGTTAGGAAAGTCACCTGATAGGTGTCGCGGAGATGATGGGCCGATCCACAAGGTGGGAGAGGATGGAAGGAAAGAAACAGAAGCATGTATTGAATTTGTGAATCGGGTTGCTAAAACTTTAGACGACAATTACAAGTATAAATCATTTCTTGATGCTGTTAATGGTTTGGGAGAAGGCAAAGACATTGATCAAGTTCGTAACGAGGTTTATCTTATATTCAAGGATCACCCGGAATTGGAAATTGAATTTTCATGGTTTTTAGCAGATTTTTATGAGGTCTCCGGGGATGAAGTCGGCACCAATTTCAATTTCTTTTCTAGGAGTAGGAGAACTGAGGGTGGAGAAGTGCGCAAGAAAAACCGCTATGAAAAAATCCTTTTTGATTGTGAAGATCAAATGTATGAATTTGACATGATGTATCATTATGTGGAATCAACCATGAGGGCTGTGGATAAAATAGTAGAGGAATTGAAAATGGATCGAAAGGGGAAGAAATTAAAAAGAAATGAGAAAGTAACTGTCTACATTGAAGAGTATCTCAGTGTTTTGAATTTGAAGTGCCTCAATGATTTATTCGGTGAGCATTATGTGTCAAATATGAGAGGAAATCCAATTGATGCAAATGTCATAGCCACCATAATGCTAGACCTGAATAAGAAGTACATAGAACTTGGAAAGTACCGTGAAAGGGCTAAGATAAAATGGGCGAGAACTTTCAAAGAAAACCATGAAAAGGCATACAATCATTCGACTTCTGTCAAGAAAGAAAGTGCAAAGAGGTCAAGCCCATATTCGAAGGGATAATGTACTCGCAGAATGTGGTGAATCCAGGATTTGATTCCGAGCATGTTCAGCCGGTTAAAAGAATCAAAGTAACATATTCAAAGGGATTATTGTAAAAATTTATCTATCAATGCAGACTTTACGAAAATATTCTTTCCCTATTCATGGTTGAATTTGTGTGAGGTATAAGATTTGTTAATCTGTTATTGCACATACTTGAAGTAATCATAAATTCAATGAAATATTCCAATTCTTGTGCAATTTTTTCTTGTGTAAAATCCATTAAATTTTTTGTTCTCCAACATGTTTCCGTCCTTTTCTTTCTTGTTTGTAATAAGTCTCATCTAAAGTATCATCTAACATCTTTAAACCGTCATAAAAAAGAACAATAAAAACGGATTAATTTAACCAACACTGGTTTTTTGTTTTAGGAGAAGCATCCACTGCAACCCACAACCCAAGCACGAAAAATAAAACAATGCATCTGATCTGAAAACAATTACAGAATGGACCAAAACGTAGGACAAAACAAAGAGTAAGATTCACGACAAAACAAATAATTGGTGGGTTTTAGGGCAGCAAATGAACAAAGGTATAAGGCCAAATAATTCTTCTCATCTCCTTGCTCTCTTTTCTCTACTTCTCACCAGTGCTGGTCCTTTGATTTTCATCGTCGGAGGCGAACTTCATAAATTGGGCCCCCTTAAGAGTCCCAAATTATATTATATATTTAACATCTATAAGATTTTTACAAAACTAATGTTAACTTAAAACTCAACAATAAAACGACAAACAAAATATATTATATTATAATAAAGTAACAATATCAAAAGTGTTCTAAATGATCACTTAAATACTACTTGTCTTGCAGTTTTAAAAGCAAAAATATTAATCAAATTTGAATAATCTAGTTGTTCAACTATTTCCTTCTCAATTGATAACCTAGTCAATCCATTCAATATTTCTTGTGACATAATTGAACGAAGATACGTTTTGATCAACTTCAACTTAGAGAAATTTCTTTCTGCAGATGCAACTGTAACCGATATGGTCAGCAAAATTTTATAAGCAATATAAGCTGTCAGCGATTTTATATCTTTAATAATTCCGCAAGTGCACGGATCGCTCAAGTAATAAAGTGGATTGTGAGTCCAAGTATCGTTCCCACGAAGATTTAGATAGTTCAGTTCAATTATACTAACCTTAACCGAATCTAATGAACTTTGGATGTTTGTATGATTAAGAACTAATTAAAGTATTTGAACTAAAATTAATTAACTAATTATAAATTAAATAACTAAAAATTAGATTAATAAAGATTACTTTAAAATTGAGAAAGAAGAGTACTAGGATCCCGAATCTATTGATAATCGTTAATTCCTCTATCTTGATTCTTGGTCTTGACAAATTACATCAGTTATGAAGATCAATATCCCTAGATTGTTTAACAGTTTCTTTCGAATAAAGCTAAACCTATTCATATGCATGACTCGACTATATTTCTATGACGAATGCGAATACAAATGAAAGCATTAAATTTCTATGGATAATTAAAGATCACCTAAAGCATAGCGGTATATTTCTATCCCCTATCGGACTTTAAGATAATTAAAATATTGTCTAGCATGCTTTCGATCTTTCGACAGTAAAGCACACCACAACAATCATACAATTATTGATCAAATAATTGTAGATTCATATAAATCAAAATTAATTATTCAAAACTATCATGAAATAAATTTGCCAAAAATCAAGTCTCAAGATGGAAGAATTTAGATTACAAACTTCATCGTAATCCTAGCACAAAATAAACTAGCCTAACATACTAATACTAAGAGAAGAAGGAGAAGAAGAAACAATGGAATTCATAACCCGGAACGAAGAAATCTTGAGCGAGAAGAAATCTTGATCTTGATCTTGATCTTCGTTCTTGGATAGATGAATCTTGATCTTCCGCGTTGTGTGTCTTGTAATGTTCTCTTTCCCCAAAACTCAACAAAAACCCAACAACCCTTGATATGAGTTAATAACTCATGTATATACTTACCTAATTGTGCCCTAAAAGATCCCAAAAATTCATTAAAATCGTGTCCCAAAGGTTTCCTAAGTGTATCAGAACTCAAAAAGGAAAGAAAATTACGTTTCTGCCGAAAATACACTAGGCGATCGCCCAGTACAAACCCGGGCGGTCGCACAGGAATGATCTTTTGCATTCTGCTGCCAAAAAAGGGTTCCGGGCGATCGCCCCGCTTTGTCGTGGGCGATCGCGCAGTTCAGCATTTTTTCTCTGCGGCGGCTGTTTTTCAAATGACCATAACTTCTTGTAGAAAACTCCAAATTGAGATCCGTAAAAAGTGTTGGACTTATAATTCAATTATCTTTCCAATGGTATATCATTTGCCTTGTGAAGATTTTAATATCAATAGTTGTGATCTAATTTCTCCACATGCGTCGGTAGGTAGTTTCTCAATTCGGTTCTTTAGCTTTCTGATGTCTCAACCATTGATTCAACTCTTTATTGTCACTCCAAAACACCTTAAACTTATTGATTTATCTTCTTCCTCATGCTCCAATGTTTGTCTCTTGATATTCACTTCAAAAACTCCATTTACTTGTCGATTTCACCAAGTTGTTGCTCTTTCCGTCCATTCTTCTCCAATTGCTATTAAACAGGTCCAAAACTGAAATATGAAGATTAAAACACAAAATTAAGTAATAATTCAATAAAATGACGGAATAAAAGCTTAGTTTAAAGGTCCTAATAAGTGTACAAAATACACTTATCATAAGCATTTGGGAAACAACCATTCAATATCTTCAAATGTTGTAGCACTTCAATTGCTCTCTTGGTTTCACTTGGTAAATAACACATCAAGACTGTCAACTTAGAACATAAATCATCTCCATTAATGTATAAACGGCCATTATGTTCCAGATACAGATACTTCTCAAGATTCATACAAGATTTCAACAAACTCGCAATACTTACAGTTTTTAACCTCTCCAAATTTAACAAAAATTCAAAGGTCTCTTCATATTGTTTAAATTGTTCAAATCGAGTTTGGAGTGAAGATCGAGCTTGATCAATTATAAAGAGGAAGTAATCAATTCGAAAAGATTCTTCAGCTGATTGCTTTACCTCATCATTGCCACTTTCATCAAACTGCTTCTTCCTTTGAATAGTACGTATTTTCCGAAATAGAGTTTCAATTCCCATTTCACCTGCCATATTTTTTGCTTCATCCATGGCAATAGAAAATCCAGTTTTTCTATAATCATCGAGAAAGGAAACAAGTCCTTTTAAGAGGTTGATAGCACCATCAATATCCATGTTTTTGGCTTGAAGAAATTTACTTACAATATTGACTGCATGCAACAACCTGTACCATATTATCATGCCAAGCAAGAATTCAAAATTTCCAAGTTCATATGTTGCTAAGGACTCAGCTTCACTCTTTATTTTAGGATCTTCACTAATATCTGTCAATTCTAGTAAAACATCTTTTATTTGTGCAGTTTGCTCTTTTATTGGTCAGACACTTTCAACATGACTTTCCCAACGTGTCTGTAACAATGGCTTCACCGTCGGACCTTCCACCTTATCTTTGAAAATTTTCCATCTCTTGAGAGAAGAAGAATAATATGTAGATGCGTTGTATTACTCTGAAGAATGACATTGCTTTAGGACAATAATTCGCCATATCACATAATGTTATATTAAGACTATGATAGCCACATGGAGTATAGAAAGCTCTCGGATTAATTTCAATTACTCTTTTTTGCACACCTTTGTGCCTTCCACTCATATTAGATCCATTGTCATATCATTGCCCTCTAATAACATCAATATTAAGCTCAAGATTGGTTAAAATATTTTTAAGCTCAGTTGAAAGTCCAAGTCTTGTTGTATCATCTACCTTCAAAAATGCAAGCCAATACTCTTGTATCATTGGTGAGTTTGCTGAATCATCAACACATCGTATTACTAGAGACATTTGCTCCTCGTGACTTGCATCTGGAGTTCAATCAAGTATGACTGAGAAATATTTTGCATGTTTAACTTTCTTGATAATTGAACTTTGCACCTCACCTGCCAACATCTGAATCAGTTCATTTTGTATTTTTTTACCGAGATATGTATAATGAATCTCACGCGCTTTAGCACGCCAAATGTGCTATTGCATTTATGGATCAAACTCAGCAACCATTTCTATCATTTGCAAAAAGAGACCATTGTTCTCAGCATAAAGGTGCTCATCATCTCCTCGTAGTGCCAATGTATTTTTGGCAAGACTTTTCACAATAGCGATGATTCTCGTTAACACTTGTCTCCAATGTTCTCTTTCTTCATTGATCACCAATTGCACGCTTTTATCAATGGTATTTTTTGTTCGAAGCCTGCTTTCCAATTCAATCCAACTAGTCATGTAATGCATATGCTCCTCATTTCCATCATGACTTTTAAGACACCGATGCAGATTATGCCAATCTTTGTACCCATCGTCACCCAGTTGCCCGATTTGATTAATCGTTTTTGGCATTTTATTAAATAACCTACAACAAAAGCAAAAGATCTTGTCCAAAGAAACTGAATATACTAGCCATCTTCTATCAATTGTCTGCTCATTTGGTAGTAACCGCTTATAGTGTGATGAATCGAAATGTCTATTTGTACCATCTTTGAGAAACAAGATGCCATCAACTCTTTTTGGACCAATTTCAACTAAATAATCTCTCATTTTTTGATCAATGTCTTTCCAATTCCCTAGATCTTCAAAATTCAAAGAAAAGCAATCATCTTGATTTAAATCCTTATGTTGAACATTATCATCATCATTCTCCTCTAATTCTTTCACAGTGGCAGGTTCATTCATGTTATTCACTTTCACATTCTCAATCGATTCATTTACATTGTCATTGTCATTCACATGCATTCGTTCTTCAAACACCAAATTTTCCACTATTTCTTCCACCTCTCTTTTTTTTGTTGCGATTGAAGTACTTATCAATATCTCCTGCTTGACTTTGAACTAATGTCAGTTCCTTTCGTTTCCTTTTTCTTTTTTGAGCTCCAGACTTTGGCATCGTATAAGATTATCGTTCAATGGTTAACCTAAAAAATAGAGAAATAGCAAATTATATTAGGATTATCAATGTATCATTTATCTATACAGTGATATCACAGAAATTGGCGCAAGACATCACAACAATTAACCATGCGATCGCATGGTCATCCAAATCTGCGATCGCAAGTCTGACTTTTCTGATGGAAAATGTAATGGCTACGAACCATGCGATCGCATATCGCACTTAATAAACCCATGTGATCGCATGGTAATCCAAATCTGGGATCGAAAGTCTGACTTTTTGAGGCAGAACGTAATGACTACAAACCATGCGATCGCACGAAATAAGCCAATGCGATCGCAAGGTATTCTCCTGGAGAAGTTTGCCAAATTTTCGCTTATTTTTCTGAGTTAACCAAAAGGTCCAAAACCAACTACAAAATTCATCTTCTTGAAAGGAACTTAGGAACAAAAACAGAAAATATATATAAAAAAAATTTACTTGGCTGGCGCTGGTTGACGACTGGTTCGAACTTTGAAGTCTTCGTCTTGTAGTGCGAAATGCGGATGCAAACAGAAACGGAAAACCCTCTTTCCAGTGATGCATGTAGTTGCGCTCGCCGAAAAAAAGTAGAAGACGCGATCACATTCACGTGAAGACTGAAGAGTCAGCTAAAATGGCGTGAAAGCTGAGAAGAAATCAAGCAATGAGGGAAGCTTGGCTGGGAAGGGAAAGCTTTATGGACTATGAGTCTATGACCCAATCAGGCAATCACTTAAGCAATTTTTTTGGGTTGTTCAATCTTTTGTTTAATTTTTGGGTTGTTCCATTTTTTTTTCATTTTGGACTGTTCAATTTTTTATTTTTTTTATTTTGGGCCCTTTCTACATTTGGGCTTGAGGCCTGTGCCTCTCCTGCCTCGAGGCAGGATTGGCTATGCTTCTCACTTCCTACCCGGTTCTTTAAAGGAAAATCCCGACAATACAAGAATTCTAAGTGTATATTTTTCGGTGCTTATTAGTACTTATAAGTTAGTTAAACATTATTTTTATTCACGCATTTTGTAAGATCTACAACTTTTATCAACGCGTTTCGTAAAACTCATTGCTTATAATCTACAAAAAAAAAAAAAAAAAAAAAAAAAAAAAAAAAAAAAAAAATTACCAATTTTTTTACTTCAACTATATATCAATAGAATCTGAAAGATTTTTTTTTTTCAAATATTACTATTTAGATTCAAGATAATTTATGTTGGAAAGTTGAATTTGAGGTCTACTTGACCATAATAAAAAAGAAGGATACCTTTTATAAAAAAAGGTTTACTTTACAATAAAACATAACCTTTTTAGGTGACCACTAGATTATATTGAAGCAATATTGCACCTATCTATAATATGCACACTAATAAATTTGCTGAGGGTTACTATTTTTCTCAACCGAAATTAGAGATGCATTGTATCGAAGAAATTAGATGGGGAAGTCACTTTTAGAAAGATAGTGAAATGTGTTCACTATTTTTTTTGTTTTCTAAAAAAAACTCATTTTTTTAAAAATAATATGTCAATTTATCTAATATACCATTTTATTTTCAAAATTGTTAACAAATTAACATTCTTTCTTTTTGCACGAAATTCAAAGGTATTCTCGTTAAATTAGAAAAATTTGACAAGAGAGCTTAGTCCATTTAAAAATCATTTCTATTCTTTATTGCATGAATTTCAAACTCTCCTTTGTTCCAGTATATTGTTGGACCAGCCCAGCCTAGTTTTGAGTCACTGGGCCAACGGGCAAGCCAATCTATATATATTTTTTATTTTTTTATATAATTAAAATATTTTGATAATTTTAAAATGTTCCCAAGTTTTCAATCATTTTTATTTTATTCTTAAATATCATCGGTTGATTATAAATTAAAAATTATACTTCAAACAATTCTAGTAAGGATGGCAATGGGACATGGCAAGCCCAGAATGGGGTCGGGAGCCTCTGCCTTGTTTATTGCTCTGTTTAAATTTTTTTAGTTTTAAATTATTATATTTTAAATATTAAAATAATTTATTAAAAAACTTGAATTATTAAAACAATGAAATAATAAAACAAAATTATATCATTTATAGACATTTTTTCCATAGTATGAAGGATAATTTTTTGACGTGGTAAGATTCCAACACTTAAAAAGTAAATGTATGGAATCCCCCATCGAATTCTTTAATTAAATGTATTGAAAGACAAGTTTATCTAAGAGAGTGATTGCCCAATTTATTATTAATAAATAATGAGTTTTTTTTTTTTTTTCTTTCCAGTTAGACTAGACTATGTCCTGGACCACCCATCCCCGGCCCCTCAGT
Organism: Forsythia viridissima; assembly: GCA_030279155.1. Classification (NCBI taxonomy): domain Eukaryota; kingdom Viridiplantae; phylum Streptophyta; class Magnoliopsida; order Lamiales; family Oleaceae; genus Forsythia; species Forsythia viridissima. The sequence goes on along the minus strand of CM059039.1, from coordinate 44,791,463 downwards.
GATGGGTGAAGGTAAATCGCGGGATATGCCCAAGTTGACCAGGGTTCGTGCACCCTTTATACTCCTGGCCTCAAGGGAGCCCTCCTCCATGGATATTACATCACCAAGCTGCTCCACCCATAAATGAATATTACATCACCTAGCTGCTCCATCCAGGAATCGAACTCTCCACCCTGAGGTTGGAAGCCCCGCAATGCCCGTCCTTTGCCAACTTGGCTGTGCCCCGGGGGGCATGAGCCAAGTTAATTAATTTTGATAGGTCATGAAGGGATTTGTGATTTTTTAATTAATTTTTAGCTTGTTAGTACATTTTTTTATATTTTCATAAATATAATAAAAAAATTATTTATTGACATACAAATCGAGACGGGGAGTCGGGACGTGGCAGTCTAAAAACAAATCTGGCCAGCCAAATATGAGCACTATTTTGGACTAGATTTTTACCGAGCAAAAATATGAGTTATCTAGGCAGGCTAGTTGGCCCGACGTATTTTGCCACCTCTAACAATAACTATGCCAAATTGCAGGGTTTGTTCATTCATTCCATTTATATACGCGATAAATACAGAAGATAATTAACACTACTTAAAGTTGTTGATTCAATTATATACTCAGAATTTGAAAAATATATGAAGAAAATCTCACAATATTTATCAACAAAGAATTTGGACAAAATGTGAAGAAAAATCTCACAATATTTTATTGATGACGAAAACAAAACTAATAAGTATGAATACATAACAAACTTTAAGAAATTACAAACCAAATCCCTCGTCCTCTAAAAAAAATATACAATAAGCCCTAATTGCAAATTGCATAAAATAACATTAGTAAATAAAATAAAATGCAAAAACCGTCCCTAGCCTTTTTGCCTCCGTCCGCATGCGCGATGCGCCTATTGTGTATCTGTGCTGCATCGAGATCAATATATTATTTTTCCATTGCCAAATAGCCTGAAAACGAAAATAGAAAAGAATATTGTACCATAGGCAACTATTATTACAAATATGGATTCTTTCCTTGAATTGATTCCAATTTTCTTTGAATTTCCATCATTTTTTTTATTTTTTATTTTTTTTATCATATTGGCTTGTGTGGGAGCAATATACACAAAGGAAGCAAGTGGGATATCCTTTAAATCCAAGACAGGTTCCAAGATTATAACCACATTATTCATTGTTGGCATGAGTTTAGGACAATGGCTCAAGCATTGAAAAGCCAATGCAGCCACTTTATCAGGATAATTATGTTCACACTACGGTTTTTGTTATTTACACGACATTTTAATTGTAATAAATATTCTTCAACTTTTGATATTTTGACACTTATATCTCTAATTTTTTCGTCGCATTTTTATCATTATTTTTAATTAATTTTTACATCTCGTACGTCTTTAATGAAAATTTGTCTAAATAATCTGTTAAAGCGCATTGAAATGAGGAAAAATTATTTTTTCAAACTTTTTTATTTGTTATTTGTTTTGCTAATTTGAAAATACGAGAGGCGGACAAATCTTTTTACAACATATACTGATTAACTTTTTGAATAGAAATCATTATTAAAGACAAAGATAAGACATGCAAATTAATAGGTTGATGATAAGAATGTAATAAAAAAAATTTAAACACATAAATACAAAAATAAACAATAGTAAAGATTTTTATTACAATTAAAATGTGGTAAACAATTAGTGTGGTGTGAATATAATTACATTTTTATTGTCACCTTCCATTGAATATTGACCTTCCAGTCTTGGATCCAATAATCTATTGTCTAGCCTATTAGGATACTTCAAAAGAGGTCTAGCCCATTTCACCAGATTCTGTTCTCTACCTCGATGGTTCTTATGCATAACGCGTTATTTGGTCAATATTTCTAACAGAACCACTCCAGTTGTACACGTCATTCATCGTTGTCAAATGACCTGGAATTTTTCAACAAGTTTAATTGAAGTAATGTTTTGTATTTCCATCAATTATATTATATTTTTTAAGAATTTTATATACATTAATTAATTACCAGTCATTACATATTCTGGTGTACCATATCCATGGGTGCCAATGACACGGGTTGATAAGTGTGTTTCATTTTATTCCGGACCATCCTTTTCTAGCCCAAAATCAGTAAGCTTAGCAGTATAGTCCTGCAATGTAACAACTCAAAATCAGTAAGCTTAGCAGTATAGTCCTGCAATGTAACAACTAGCTAGATCAAGTTAATAATTCTATTGAAGACAAGATGTATAAATGTACGCGTATCAATATTCACGTGAAAAGACGTATTAAGAATGAGATTTTAATAAATAGTACTTTTGGTATCTCAGCTTTAAGTAACAAAACAAGTTTATGCATAATGGTCGAACCAAGGCACTTAAGAAGAGAATTTACAGAGTTTAGTCTAGTAGGATATTTGAAGTCTTAAAATCCCTATATATATCACTGGTTTCTCTTGCCCATGAAGAAATGCTAGACTTCTTGCGGCATCAACTGCAATTTTTATCCTCGTCCAACCATGGCAAGGAACAACTATATCCTGCATCAAATGTAAATAAAATTTATGGGTCTTACAAAATGTATATATAAAAAATAATATTTGACTAATTTATATATATTATAAACACTAACAAATCAATAAATTATCAACATACATGCATACATACATATATATCTAAGAAACATGCATGCATGCATGGGATATATAAGATGGAGTACTCCAATACACAATCTAATCTAGTTGGGACGTCGTGATGCATCTTCTCATTCCTGTCTTCACCAACCTTACGCAAAAAAAAAGATGGTATATTAATTAACTTACTTCGGAATAATTGATTTGCTTGGTTGCCTCTAGCCATGTATTCATAAACAAGAAGCCTGTGCTCATCCTCACAACAATACCCAATCAATTTCACAAGGCATGGGGATGCCTTATAAGTTACCCGAGAAGCACGACTTCAGTCTATAAACACAACGAGAAAACACGACTTATGTAATGAAATGAAAATAATGAAAAGAGAAAAAAGAAAAATTAAAAGATTGACCATCCACTCCCTGTGGCCCTGAGTGACATCCAAATCAAGGAACTTAACAGTAGCAGCCAGCAGGCTGAGGCTCCAAGCCTGCAGGCAATATAAACCTATAATCAATGAATCCCTTGTGCACCGGCCCGAATCCACCTTCACCAAGAAAATTACTTGATGAAAATGTTGGGTTGTATATCCAAATAGTATAATTTTGCTATGATAAAATAACAAATTATATTGAATAAAACTTTGGTTTGTATTCATTTATTATTATTATTGCATTTATTTAATATTGAGTATATAAATAAAGTGTCAATGATCACTTGTGATAATATAAGTTCGATACTTGCGTTGAGAAGTATAGTATGACACAACTTATATTTTGATCATCAATAAAATTGTTCACAACTAATGTATAAGAGTTGGCATCTTGTACCGGAAGGTTGTAGTGTTGACTATTTAATCATTTGAGTTTGCGAATTGTACTTATCGCAGAAATGGATAAATGGTGACACTAGTACATTTGGAGTGTATTGAACGGACGTGTAGAATTTAATTATATAGCATGATCGTGCAAATAATTAAATTCCACTTGATTACCGGATATTTCATGTAAATCCATTGATATGATTGTGTATATCTTTTTGTTAGTTTGATAGTTCTTTGATTTACTAATGGATGAGATCAATTTAGTTGATCAAATATCTTGATGAGTTGGGAATATGAGAATGAGCGAAGTAGAGAACACGAATTCGTGTCGGGAACTGTCGGCCTGAAAAATTGCTTGAGTGACAACTTAAGTATTTTTTGTTAAACGGTTATAAATTTGAGCTCAGTGTTTAGCGACGGCTAAATTTCGAAATCTGTGAATTAGTTCACAGGACCGTTGAAGAAAATGTAACTTAAAGTTAGTGAAAATAATTAGAAGGGCATAACAGTTATTTATGCTCATACCTAATTATCGGATCTCAGACAGGGATGAAATATATATATATACACACGATAGGTCAGAGGAAAGTATTACAGCTTCTATAATTTTATATATTCCAAGAGTTCAGTCTCTTACATTTAGTGGAAAAAGCAAAAGACTAATATTTAGATTGAGGGGTCTAGGGTCGACTAGATAGAATCTAATTATTGGAGCTTGGAAAATATATGTCCGAACAGGTCTGTGGTAGCTCTATAAAGTTTTGGACTTAATCACAGTTACTAAAAAAGTTTTGGACTTAATTGTAATTGTGATATAAGTTCAGGGATTACATGTGTAATTAAATCAATTCTAAACTAATTGGACTTGGATGTTTTTTCATTGTTTGCAATCAGGATGCTTGTTATATTTATATCACATTGCATGTGATGTAAATTAATTGATTCAGTTAAAGAAAAGAGAAGAAAGTAAAATTCTTAAGTCTTGTTTGATTTGAATTTTATCTTCTCGGTTGTTTAAATCTGACCAGTCCAGAAATTAGTTTTTGATTTAATTAAAAGGTGCCCACACGCCGGTGTAATCCAGACTTGGGAGAATACCATAGAAGACTTGAACGTTGTGAACACTAAGTTCGTGAATCAAAAGCATGAAGTTCCTGAATCAGATCCATACCAATATCGTTTATCGATTCAGGTATAATACTAAATCATTAGTATTTTAATTATAATAAACACGTGAACGCCTAGCAAAGATCCTGGTTTTATTGAATTAAAGAAAAATTTTATTTTATGGCTAATTCTCGTGCCAGTTTTCAACAATTAGTATTAGAGCGATCTAGATCGTTCACATACTTGTTATATTATTTAAATCTGATAATTGCATGTTCTAGGATTATCTGTTTATATGTTGATTGAATAATTAGTATTATTTTAAAATGTGATCCAATATGTGCTAAATAATTGAAGATTGAGAATAAGAATGCAATTAAAAAAAGTTAACGATGTGATAATACATAAATATTAGGGATTTTTAATGCAATTAAATTTTATAGTGCATTTACAAAAAACCATGGTTTTAATATTATATAGATTGTACTAAACCGTGAACCGCATTTTCGAATTGACAACCAAACCATTAATCATAGCAAGGAAAATTCCCGACATTAAAGAAACAATTGCTTCAATTATGCGCTTATTTTATTGATCAGTGTCCTCAAAATTTCACACGTGCCTCTGATGGATTTAACACTCGAATTTCAATTGTAAGATAAGATATTAATATTATATGCCCTCTTAATCTCAAATACCCACGAAAACGGGAAAGGAAAATAAATCTCGAGCCATTTAAGAATCCATATTAAAGTAGGACTAGGCTTGAGTTAATATAAGTCTGAAATTCACATTCTGAATACAAATTAAATTTGATGTTGATGCCATTTATTTTCCTTTGTTGATTAATTATGGTGTCGACACCCAATTTTGACAGTGCCTCCTATCATATACTGCGATTGTCAAACAACGAATTCAAGATCAAGAAAGCGTTTTTCAAGAATTCTGTAACATCTTTGAATTATACATAGGAGGATTTGTAGACCCACAAAAGTGTAGTTTTACATGTGGAGGTTTTGATCAATGGTCACACGGACCTGATTTCATTGTTCCAAAATTTCATGCCAAAAAATTTACAGATCGTGAGGGACACAAATATTGCTGCTCTTTGTGTTCCAACAATGTTAGAAAAGTCACCCTGATAGGTGTCGTGGAGGCAATGGGCCGAAGAGCAAGGTAAAGAATAATGGAAGAAAAGAAACGAAAGCGTGTATTGAATTCGTGAATCGAATTGCGAAAACTTTACACGACGATTACAAGTATAAATTGTTTCTTGATGCGGTTAATGATTTGGGAGAGATCGAGGACATTGATCGGGTTCGTAACGAGGTTTATCTTATATTCAAGGATTACTCGAAATTGGAAATTGAATTTTCGTGGTTTTTAGCATATTTTTATGAGGTCAAGTCTAGGGTTGAAGATGACGCCAATTTCAATTTCTTTTCTAGAAATAGGAGAGCTAGGATGGAGAAGTGCGCCACAAAAACCGATACGAAAAAATCATTTTTGATTGTGAAGATCAAATGTATGAATTTGACATGATGTATCATTATGTGAAATCAACCATAAGGGCCGTGGATAAAATAGTAGAGAAATTGGAAACAGATCGAAAGGGGAAGAAATTAAAAAGAAATCAGAAGGTAAATGTATGCATTGAAGAGTAGCTCAGTGTTTTGAATTTGAAGTGCTTCAAAGATTTGTTTGGTGATCATTAAGTGTCAAATATGAGAGGAAATCAAATTGATGCAAATGACGTAGCCACCATAGTGCAGGACCTGAATAAGAAGTACATTGAACTTGAAAAGTACCACATAAGGCTAAGATAATGCTATCAACCACCAACCATGATAATCACTATTGTAGGTGCATGGTAGTGAGATCCACAATCTCATTATCCAATGAATAAAAATACATTCTAACTTTATTAGACAACGATTCCATCTCGTGATGATTATCGTCAGTGATAGATAGCATTTTACTTTTTGATTTACCATATGTTGCACGCAAAAGTTGCAATCTTGGTACCCCAATCTTTTTATTGAGTTGCAAGTTGGTCTTCAATCAACATAAAGGAACACATTGGTTAAATATCTTTAAATTTAAGTCTCAAAGAGTATTATAATGTCTTTCAAAACTCATACTCTCATTATTTAACTTTTAACTTACTTCTAATTTGATTAAATTACAAATGAGGTTTCTTTGACCTTTTATAGTTTTACACCTTTTAAATGGATGGCGGAGATTGATTATGTTTTATGGTTGATATTTTTTCTCTAGATTATTGCTTGTAGATATTTACATAAAATTTTCTAGTAATATTGTTTTCACAACATTGTAGACATATATTACAAGTTTCATAAAAATTCTTAATGAGACTTATAATTCATGAAAATATTTTTCAAATATCAAAGAAGGACATCACCAAGCATACTAATTACATGTTTAGTATACACGAGATTGGTTTAAAGAATAGAGATACAAGAAATTTGTCAATTATTTTGTTTAGTTAGTCTAATTCAATGTAATAAACGTACTAATAAAATAACTAACCAATTAACTACTAGATAGCTACAACATTACAAAATTTCTAGTTGATTACTACATATTATTTCTAGATAAACAGTGACTAAATAAAATTTGATTATCTTGTATCGTGAATAAATTAGACCGGTAATTTGATTTTTTAGTTGATTCACGATCTTGGCTAGTGGTACTCTCCATAGTAGATATATTGTGGACAAATTAGACAACTTTTAATAGTTCTAAACAACTTTGAAATTTGATTTTATGTAACACGAAGTCAAAATTTTCGTAAAGGATAACCTAGCTTTTCTAGATTTTCTATTTCAATTTTCCAACTTAAGTTCAATTCTCCTCGTGATTCATACTTCAACAGTACATTCAAAAAAAAAAAAAAAAAACTATTTCACGTTCATGATCTGAAAGATGGTTACGATGGTTATACAGAAATAAATCATAAGATATCTCAATCATTACTAAAAATTCAAGGGTCCATATATAATTATTAAAACAGTTTTGCTGTATTGAAATTCAGAACGTAAGATTAGGCATAGAGCTAGGTAGGGTTCAAACTGAAATTTTCGACCTGGCTTCTTTCAATCATATATATAATAATTCTATAGAGATAGAGAATTTTGCGAGGAAGACGAACGGGTTAACACGCAAATGGATCAGTTTCAGAAATTCCCAGATCTTCAAATCAAAGTTTGGTGTTTGATTCTCACTTTTTAATGTAAACAATTTTTATAACAAACGAGTCCCCCCCCCCCCCCCCCCCCCCAAACCCTCTTTTTAACATGAAAAGCACGATAATATCCCTGATTCAAGAATCTGTTTAAGATTGAAAATCATCTGATTTAAGAGTCAATATATATTCATTGTTTTCAGTTTGAGGAAATTGGCTAATAATTTAATTCTGTTGTTAATTTGCACAGACTGATATTGGGAGTACATTGTTTGAAAATTGTATGCCCTCGAACTTGATTATATTCTGTTCATAGTTCTCCACACCCTCGAACCTTCCGGTCTCTCCTTTAGAGAATGGAGGATTTACTTAAAAAAGGCAATGTAAATACTATCCAACGTGCAAGTGATCTCCTTATGTCAGTCACAGTTTGTGCTGAGACACACAAGGCTAAAATCATGGGCCAATCTTTTACAGCAAGTGAAGAGCTAAGGCAAATGGCGCAAGAACGGGAACCCTTATGGGTGTTTGATGTAGACAGGAGTTTCGAGGTTCTGAATTGCCCCGAATACAACCGAAGATTTTCATGGCTTGATCCAACTTTGGAGGAGATAATCAGAGTGATTACAATGGGAGGAGGGCCTGCAGAGCTTTCAAACTTCAATGAAAGTGGATGCAAACATGTACATCCCTGTGAATCTGAAGCATCCAGGGCAATTGGGGTTGTTTCCAGCAATCCAATTAGCCTTGTGAATATGTTCATGGATGTGGTGAGTTTTTATGATCCCTCATTTGACAACACCAATTTTGGAAATAAAATTTCTAGTTTAAGCTTTTAGATATGGAATTGCACGTTTGAACTTTTTGGACAGAGATAAACAACGTAAGATTTTACCTTAACAATTTATACATTTCTTTCTTTTATATCAGGATGAATGGTCGAGAATTTTCTCCAATATAGTATCAAAGGCCCAAAACCTTGGAGTTCTATTGAAAGGACAGCAGGGAAACCCTGATGGAGTTCTGCAAGTGGTATTCAAATATTTTTATCAAAATTTGGAGATTGTCGTGCTAATATATTACATACATATTTGGTACGTTTGGACAAGACGTGATCGAACGCCTTCAATTGGTGTGCATTGTCTTGTGTCTACTTGAGCGAACCAATTAATGTTGTACACATTTTGTTTTCAATATGCTAAGAGAGAACCATTTTCAGATGGTGGCAGATTTTTATGTTGCTTCTCCACTTGTTAAGAGTCGAGAGATGTGTTTTGCAAGATCCTGCAGGCAGCTGGATTTCGACACTTGGGTAGTGGCTGATGTTTCTTTGGAGAATATTTTCCCAAATCCAATGGTAAAATGTCAAAGAAGGCCATCAGGCTGTTTAATTCAAGCACTTCAAGAAGGATTGTCCATGGTAATTAATGAAAATCTTTTTCAAATAACAAGGGACATAACCAGACAAATTTTCCTCAACCTTATGCTTGTGTTCATCCTAAAATCCCAGGTTACTTGGGTGGAACACAATGCAGTATGTAATAAGCTGGTTCATAGTATGTTTGTTAAACCCGTCTTTGCATTCAGTGCAAAGCGATGGATTTCATCATTAGAGAGACAATGTGACAGAATTGCAACATTAACAAAGGTACTGATTTTCATCCTCTCTCTTCTCGAGAATCCATACGTCATTTTGCTTCTTTTTCTCTTTTTTATTTCCCAAGTTAGCACATTTTTGGTTGTGTATTTCACTAGCCAGGGCTTGGAGCATCAGCGAAAAGTCTATTAAATTTGGCAGAAAGAATGGTTAGAGGTTTTAATGCCAATATTTGCTCAAACCAAGAAAATGCATGGAGACCATTACCTATAGCAGGTGCACAAGACATCCTAATCAAAACCAGCCTTAACATTGATCAACCAGGGATACCTTGCGGCGTCTCAGTAACTATTGCAACTTCATTACATTTTTATGTTCAACAGAATGATGTGTTCGACTTTCTTCGCTGTGAGCAAAATCGAAACAAGGTACATATTTACCATTAGGCTTAATACAAGTACTTACTTATTCCCAGATGAATTATTACAAAATTAAGCTCATTAATTTGTACATTTTGATGTTCTAGTGGGATATACTCTCCTATGGCTTGGCAATTCGAGACATTATACGCATTTCTTCTGCTCGCAACTCAACAGATTGCGTCTCAGTGGTTTTAGCTGAGGTAAGTCATGATACCACATTAGAAAAACATATGCGAATTGCATATACATAAGTAAAGAAATGCTTGATTTTTGCAGCCAACAGAAAACAGAAGAGCAGTTGCATACTTGCACGAAAGTTTTTGCGATTCAACGGGCTATTATGTAGTATATGCTCCAATTGACATATCTGCAATGGATCATATTATGGAAGGTAAAAATTCAGAGAATGTTTCAATATTGGGCTCAGGGTTTGCAGTCCTCCCTGGAAAAAGTGACAGGGAAAGCATACTTACTATTGGATTTCAGATTATGGATGAAGAACTAACGAGGCCGGAGTATCTGCCTCCACAATCAGTGTTAACAGCACACAGACTCATGAAAGAAACTATTTCTCTTATTAAGACTGCAGTCATATCCTAAATATGAGATTTGTACACAAACGTCCCTAGTTTGACTGTCGTTTAGGTTTAGGGTTAAGATTCAAGAAGTTGTATTTGAGGGGCAACTGACGAACAGATTTCACCATTGTTTCTCCCTTTCATGCGACATTATGCATCATGGCAACTAATGGATGGTTCAAGATGGTATTCTTGGATTCTTGCAATGAAGGGTCAGATAATTGTGCACGTAGGAAATGCTCGACTAGACAATAATGCTTTCTACCACCAGCTTTGATCATCACTAATATGTATGGTAGTGAGATCCACTACCTCATTATCTAACGAATAAAAATACATTTCAATTTTATTGGACAACGAGGGTGATCATTATCGCAGCCGGTGATAGAGATAGCATTTCAATTAGTGATTTTAGATAGCATTTCACTTAGTGATTTACCAAATGTTGCAAGGAAAATTTGCAATCTTGGTCCCCCAAACATTGGTCATTAATCTTTTAAATTAATGTGTAGAACCCCAAAATTTTTAAGCTTGCTCCTACAATAAGCCATTATATATGAATTGTCATGTCTAGTTACTACAGATGGTAGTAATGACTTTTGAATTTCAAGTTAGTTCGATGGACTTCCTCAATAATTTGAGATGTTCAAAGGACTTTAGCGGAGATAAGTTTAGGAATCGATAAATTTTTGGGCTAAATAATTAAATATTGAAGGAGTGAGAATTAGCGTATCAATACCAGTGTTCTAAAAAACGTAAAGCGTGGCTAGGCGTGGAGGTCGAGTTTCAAACTTTTCGGACCTATGTGATGACGAGACAAGAACGATGCAAGGGTGATGCTTAATGTGTAGCTAGGCGTCGAGGTCGAGTTTCAAGTATAGGCGGCACTTAGTTAGCTTTTTACAACAGTGATCAATACTAGGCTTATTTTGTAGCTCGTATTAAATTACGTATATTTGAATGGAAAAAAATTGGATTTTCAGTGCCAAAGATATTTAATTCCAAGGAATTTTATGTTAATTGGTAATTAAAGATATTAATTGCAAGAAATTGAATATGACTCGGTCACAGGTTTAGGATATGAATTTGGTTAATTTATAGTTGAATTGTAATAAAACTCATAATCTTAAATTAAGTACACATTTTCTACTTAAACAACTAAGATGCGATAGTGACGCAGGCAGAAACGTAAACAATGAAACAAAGCTCAAAATCAATTTGTTGATTCCTATGAACGCCGAATTAAATTGATTAATTGTGGATAAAACTCCAAGAATAATATTCTTCTTAAAAAACAACTGCTTGATCAAATAATAAAAGGACTCTTAAATACTAAACTTCTAGTTGAAATAAAACCCTAATTGATAAATAAAATGCAAAAAGACAAAAATAGACATAAACTTAAAGAAAGCAGTTTTAAACTAACTAAACGACTTCAAACGGCTAAAATCCACCATCAGCAATTGCAAAGCTATTGGTCTTGTCCGGCTCGTCGAGACGCTTCCGAAAACATATAATAATAAAAATTCTGAGCCCTATGTCCGTTTCTTTGATAAATCACGATTAAGATCCCTTGCGTCCAGATAAGCTAAAGCTAGGTCCTCTACGCCATCAAATAGTGTCCTACATCACCAAGGCTTGTGAATTTAGGCTCTCATCGAAACTCTACAGTTTAATTCTTTAGTATATTCAACTATTTTATTTCTACTTAAACTCTATCATCCTTTTCCTATAAATACATGGATTCACATTGATAATTATATGTCTTCCTCTCCTCCAAGTGCGACGACAGCAGTGGTGGAGACCTACAAAAGGTGGCGGGGCTTTGTCCCCCGTTTCCACTCCGGCGTGATAATTAGTATAGTATCAACTCAAATATGCAGGATAACAATATTGAGTATATATGTTCTGTCCATACCTGGAGGGATGATCTCCTATTTATAGGAATGACCCGTAGCTGTATCTTCAATGGTCATTAATGGCGGGTGCCTTTTCATCTTCTTCATAATTAGGATTTAATGTGGGACGTTTCGTCTTCTTTAACTGCTGGTATTTCATATTTCCAATGTACGTGGGTGACTGTTGTTCTATCCACTGTAGGCGGGCATATGAGGACAATGAGGCGGGCGGACTGACGAGGCGGGTAGACCAACAAGGCGGGCAGACCGACGAGGCGGGCAGATTACTTAAGACAGGCGTCCACAAGAGAGCAACCGTCATTTACCAAAGTGTAATCATATTTATCATCATAAATCCCTCTACTTTTCATGGACTATTGTCAATGAGAAGTAGAAATATTGCCTTTTAATCATCTACTTTTGACCAAAACCTTTTTTTTTTTAAAATAAAATAATTCGTGTAATAAATAATTAATTATTTATTTACAATAAAAGATATATGGTAATTAACTGACCAAATATAGAATAAATATTTTGGGCCAAATTTGAAATTGATATGGGCTTAGATTTTAGCCACATTTAGAAGAGTTTTTTTTTTTATATATATATAAGAGAGGTAGAGGGGATATTATTTGTAGTATTCCCGTATCTCTCAGTTTGGCTGGAACTCTCTTCAGACTGGTCTCTTATTTTCTGTCTAATTCATAGAGGTTTTTCCTTCTTTCGTCATCTAAGGTAATTTTTTCATTCTTGTGCCTTTTTCTTCAAAAAATTTCGGCCTTATTCTTAGATGTATAAGACGGTGGTCACCTCTAGTAGTGGTTCTTCAACCAATAATTCTAACAGCAGTCCCTCTTATCGTGCCCTATCTATAGGAATAGATGATAATTTTCCACCAATTGAAGAATGGACATTTGTTAGTTCTTTAGGACGTGGTGGGCCTCGATATTTGAATGATCTTGTTGATGAACTTGATGCAGGTCCAGACGAAGAAAATTCATTTATAGTTCAAAATTATTCTACCCGGGACGAAAATGGGACGGGGCGGCACTTAAGCCCAATGCCCGCCGGGGGCGGGCTGCCTTGCCCGTCCCCAGCTAGGGGCGGGCAGCCGTACCCGCCCCGGCTAGGGACGAGAGGCCATGCCCGCCCCCGGCTGGCCGCCCGCCCCCTGCTGGGGATGGGCGGCCAGGCTCGCCCTCTGCTGGGGGCGGGTGGCCTCGCCTGCCTTTACCTGATACTAACCTTATAATTGAGTTTTCATCTTCCAATGGATTGGTAGATTCTGATGTCGATTCTTCTACAGTGTCCCGCCCACTCAATATTCAAACTGAACATTCTCCAAGTGGCAATTTGATAGAATTAGATATACCAAACGATGCCAGTATTTACAATTCAAAAAGTTTTATGAAAATGCTGAAAAAATATGAATTACCTCCCGGCCATATATACCGAGTTCCCCATTCTAGTGAAAGAATTCCAGGATCGGACCCTTTGGAAGTGGTAGTCTACCGTGATAGCATGACAGCTGGTTTAAGATTTCCTCTTCATCCTTTATTTGTTTCTTTCCTCAACGAATTTCATGTCACTCCTGGCCAATTAACCCATAATTCTTGGCGCATATCAACTTACTTCTTATATTTGTGCCTTACAAATAATATCGAGCCGTGTTTAAGGCTTTTTAGAAGTGTATTTGATATGTATCCTGTGCTTGGGAGTAACTGTTACGCATATATTCAACTTAAGGTAAAATTGTTAGTACCTCACTTTCCCAGTTCAAATAGTGGTTGGAGGAGACGTTTCTTTTTTGTTCGAACTGAGGTAGGACAGTTCCCCTTTAGAACTTGTTGGAGAACTCCTTTTTGCAAACACTTTAACGAGCCCCTGGATCTTGATCATGAATTGAAAACACGATTAGATAAGCTTTTACGATTGACGCCTCCGGGATCACAAATGAGCGAGGTGTTATCTAATGAGAACTTGAGGCGGGTTCACATTGGATCACCTGAGGGTAGGCTACTTTTATGTCTTTATTCTTTTTTGGACTCTTCATTTTTGCCTGTATTTGTTTCATCAATTTCTATTTTTCTCACAGCTATGGATAATTTTGACTTTAGAGGCGTGATGGATGTGGCAGGATTCGCCACTGATGCTGAAGACCCGTCTTTATCTCCTTTAAACAAAAAGAAAAGGCGGGTTGATAAAGGAAAAGCTACTGCTGAAATGACAGTTGTCCCTCGCTCAACATCGCGCACTACCAGGGGTAATGATGCCCATGCTTTCAAAGAGTTTGGATTTCCTCCTGTTGATTCAACTGTTGAGGCTGAGATCATGTTAGGCTGTGTGAATGAGAAGCTCATTGATAATTTAAAAAATAAAGAAGCAGCTGCCATGCGTCGTATTATGTACACCAACCACCGCAGGGTAAGCTGTTATATTTTGATAACACTCTATTGCTTTCTCACTTAACTTTTATCCTCCATTTAATTTCGATTTCTTCTGTTGTGCAGATGCTTGTTATGGAGGAGAAAGTATTGCATGATTTGGAGAAATTTGAAAAGTGTGCAGCCGATAAAGACCATGATAAGAAAAAAGCCGTTGCAGAGATACAGTCTTTGTTGGACAAGGCAACAACTGCGTCTAAGAAAAAAGATAATGAGAATTCTCTCCTTCAAAAAGAGATAGACCAACTTCGCAAAAAGTTGGAGATTGCAGATGATGAGGCCATAGCACGGTACAAGTTGTCTGTCGAATACAAGGGTAGCTTACACATGTATGGCGCAGAATCTTTGAAGGCCGCTATCAAAATGACCAAGGAGTGGCTAGTTGATGATCATCCAGAGATAGATCCAGATGAATTTGATAGGTATCTAAGGAAACGTCGAGCTGCAGACTTAGCTGCTCAGAAAGTTAAAGTAGTTAACCGTGGAGGGGTTGGATCTCAACCTGCTGGCTCTCGTGATGATTAAACAGTAGTTTTATTTATTTTAATTTCATGGCGGTTGTCCCGCTTAATTATGAAAATTTTAATATTCAGTCTATTTCCTTTCAAATACCGTTGATTACTGCGAATTTCAGTTTTGTATGTTCGTCATCAAACGTACATCATTAATAAAATTGTTTTTCACTTTATAATTTGTTGGTTGCAAAGTATAACATATTATTTATACCCTCCCCCAAACAAAATAAGAAAGTGAAAACACGTTGAAAATAATCGAATGGCAAGGTGTGTTAAAAACAACGAAAGTGACTTCGTGTCAACTTGGCCAAATATACAAGACTCGACCCAATCCGTTTAGGGAAATTTGTTTGCCACTTTAACGCTTCGGGGGCAACGCACCCGGAACGGGGATCGACCTGCCCGGTCAGGTCGCGGGGTTCGAGGGGGCAGCGCCCCTCGTGAGGGCTCGGGGGCAACGCCCCCGGAAAAAAAATTCAAATTTATCTGCATGTTTAAAGGGTATATTTGGCATCTCGAATCCAATATCGGATGAATGACAAATTAGAGGCTGATAGGGTGGGTTTTCGAGCGCCCCTACCCCTATGGGGGCGGGCGGCCAGCCCCCTTTTGGGAGCGGGTGGGCGCCCCTGCCCCCTATGGGGGTGGGCGGCCAGCCCCCTCTTGGGGACTGGTAGGGGCCCCTGCCCCCTATGGGGGCGGGCGGCCAGCCCCTTTTTGGGGGCGGGTGGGCGCCCCTGCCCCCTTTTGGGAGCAGGCGTCCAGCCCCCTGTTGGAGGCGGGTGGGCGCCCCTGCCCCCTATGGGGGCGGGTGTGCGTCCCACTTTTTTTTTTTTTTTTTATTTTTATTTTTAAAACGAACTTTTGATTAAAGTTCAATACCTGAATAGGCTTATCACCTTTCTTTTCGAGCCATAGGCTTATAGCCTTGGTCTTTTGATTAAG
This sequence comes from Forsythia viridissima, assembly GCA_030279155.1. Taxonomy (NCBI): domain Eukaryota; kingdom Viridiplantae; phylum Streptophyta; class Magnoliopsida; order Lamiales; family Oleaceae; genus Forsythia; species Forsythia viridissima. The sequence goes on along the minus strand of CM059039.1, from coordinate 44,775,304 downwards.
GTTCGTCACCTTACTTTTCGAGACATAGGCTTATCGCCTTGGTCTTTTGATTAAGGTTCATCACCTTACTTTTGGAGCCATAGGCTTATCGCCTTGGTCTTTTGATTAAGGTTCATCACCTTACTTTTGGAGACATAGGCTTATCGCCTTGGTCTTTTGATTAAGGTTCATCACCTTACTTTTCGAGGCATAGGCTTATCACCTTGCTCGATTAAACGTTGATAGAGACTATGTTAAATAACAAATGATTGCCGTAGGTTGAGTTCAGTAGGTGCACCAGGACTTCCCAGCTAGGCTGATCCTTCCGTAGCACCCTCATCATTCATCCGCCTCGGCATTTTATTGATTTGGTAATTAAACATAGGAATACTCATGCAATACAACATAAAAAAAACTGATAAATTACTAATAGTATTTCTTCAAGTGCTCTGCATTCCATGGTCTTCCCAAAGGTTTTCCGTTCGCATCTTTTAGACTGTATGCTCCTTTCCCTATCTTCTTAATAATCTCGAAGGGACCATGCCAATTAGGCTCCAGTTTAGACGGTGGATGTCCGGCAGCTGCATTGCTCCTTAACACTAGATCATGTGGTTGGAAACTTCTGGGCTTAACTCGGCGATCGAAATATTTAGCAGCCCTACGTTTGTAAGCCATTGTCTTGATAGCGGCTCTTTCTCTGACTTCTTCAAGTAGGTCAACTTCTGCCCTTGTGATGTCGTCATTCGTCTGTTCAACCTGCATTCTCAAAGTTGGATTTACAATTTCAGCAGGTACTACTGCTTCCATACCAAACGATAATTTGAATGGTGTCTCTCCTGCTGGTCCTCTAGGAGTGGTGTGATACGCCCACAATACATTTGGTAATTCATCTGCCCAAGATCCCTTTTCTTTTCCCAACCTCATTTTTAGATCCCAAAGTATGATACGGTTAGTGACTTCAGTTTGGCCATTGCTCTGAGGGTGTGCTACTGAAGTGAGTCGGTGCGAAATTTTGTAACTGTCACAGAAATTCTTAAAGCTGTGGTTATCGAATTGCCTTCCGTTATCTGTGACCATCACCCGTGGTATCCCAAAACGGCATATTATATATTTCCACACGAAACTCTGTATCTTGGCCGTAGTTATAACAGCTAGTGACTCGGCTTCAACCCATTTTGTGAAATAATCTATGGCCACCAACAGAAATTTTCTTTGACCTCTAGTAAGCGGTAAAGGACCTAGAATGTCCATCCCCCATTGATAAAATGGACATACCGCGTAAATTGCTGATTGTGGCTCGACCAGTTGATGAATTATGTTGCCAAATCTTTGACAAGCATGGCATTTCTTGACTAGTTGCTTGGCTTCCTGTTTCATTGACGGCCAATAGTACCCTTGCCTTAAAGCTTTGAAAGCAAGGGCGTCTCCACCCAAATGATTTCCACACAAACTATTGTGTATTTCAAACAAGACCTCAGCTGCTTCTGTGGGCCGGAGGCACTTCTGATAAGGTACAGAGAATCCCCTTCGGTATAGTTTTCCATCAATCACAGAATACATAGCAGCTCGTACTCTCAACCGTTTTGCTTCAATTTGGTCTGTTGGTAGAGTACCTTTCGTAAGATAATCCAAGATGGGGTCTATCCACGAAGGTTCATTATTCACTTCCAAGACAGCAATCAACGATACCGTGCTAGGCTCACTAAGCACTTGAACACTAGCAGTGGTTGGAAGATGTTTGTGATTGGCTGATGCTAACTTGGCGAGAGCGTCAGCCCGTTCATTCTCTTTTCTTGGGACCTTTGCAATCTTGAACTTTTCAAATTTTTTCTGCAAATCTCTTACTTTCATCAGATATGCAGCCATGTGGCCATCTTTGGCTTCGTATTCTCCCAAAATTTGCCCGACAACCAACTGCGAGTCGCTGCGAATTTCTACAACTGTCACTCCTAACTGTGTGGCGAGTCCCAGCCCTGTTATGACCGCTTCGTATTCTGCATCATTGTTAGTGGCTGGAAATTCAAAGCGAAGTGAGTATTCAAGTTCTTCAGCATCTGGTGAGAGAATTATGACCCCTGCTCCTGAACCCTCTCTGTTGGAAGATCCATCTACATATATTACCCAGGTTGCTTTATCGCTTATAGGTGGTTCTTCAGGAAGAGTGAGTTCTGCAATAAAATCTGCCAAGGCCTGTGCTTTTATAGCTGTGCGTGGTTTAAAATCAATATCAAACTCACTTAGTTCAATAGCCCATTTCAAAGGACGTCCAGATGTCTCCGGCCTATGCAGTATCTGTTTAATTGGTTGATCAGTCATCACATGTATCTGATGAGCCTGGAAATACGGTCTTAACTTTCTGGCTGCCACGATCAGAGTTAGAACCAATTGCTCAACTAAGCTGTAGCGTGTTTCTGCCCCTCTCAATACTTGGCTTACATAATAAACAGGTTTCTGCCCTTTCGAAAGGTCTTTCACCAATACCGCACTGACCGCATGAAGAGATACTGCTAAGTAGAGACTTAGCTTGTCCCCGGGGTTGGGACGTGCCAACACTGGTGGTTGTTGCAGTGATTTCTTTAACTGTTCGAAAGACTCCTCGCATTCCTTTGTCCATTCAAAATTTTTGGACCCTCCTACAGCCTTGAAGAAATGATGATATTTATCGGCAGCTCGCGACATAAAACGATTGAGAGCTGCCACTCTTCCAGTCAACTGTTGAACTTCTTTCTTGGTAGTCGGGCTTTTCATGTCTAAGATAGCTTGTATTTTGTCAGGATTTGCTTCAATACCTCGGTGTGTAATCATAAATCCTAAGAATTTTCTACCCGATGTGCCAAACACGCATTTCTTAGGATTTAACTTCAGTTTAAGTTTTCGAGCAACACCGAAGACTTCCTCGAGATCCGTTATGTGATCTTTCGCTAACCGGCTTTTGACCACCATGTCATCCACGTAGGCTTCAACATTATGACCAATGAGCCCATGAAATCCCCGATTTACCATCCTCTGATAAGTAGCCCCTGTATTTTTTAGCCCAAAAGGCATAGCGGTGTAGCAAAAAGTTCCACTATCAGTTATGAAAGAAGTTTTCTCCTGATCACCTTCAGCCATAGAGATCTGATGGTAACCAGAAAAAGCATCCAGGAAGCTTAGCCTTTCATGCTCTGAAGTTGCGTCCACCAAATGGTCTATCCTTGGAAGATGATAAGAATCCTTGGGACAAGCTTTATTCAAATCAGTGTAATCTACACACATCCGCCATTCTCCGTTTGATTTTTTTACTAAAACTACATTTGCCAACCACTCAGGGTAGTGTACTTCTCGAATAAAACCAGCCTCTAACAATTTTTTTATTTCCGTAGAAATAGCCAGCTGTCGTTTTGGAGCAAATTGTCTTTTCTTTTGTTTTACCGGCTTTATTCCAGGAGGAATTGCAAGTCTGTGATGCGCAATCATGGGGCTGATTCCATCGATGTCATGGGGTCCCCAAGCAAATACATCTATGTTGTCAGATAAACATGTCACTAGTTTGTGCTTTTCCTCAGGATCTATTCCGCCTCCAATTTTTAAAACCTGACCTTCAGCTATCACCACATCCTCAGTGAGTTCCAACGGTTCTATTCGCCCCTTAGGCTGCTCAATATCAAGCATCATCACCGTATTTTTGATATGTATGCTGTCTACATAACACCTCCTTGATGCCTGCTGGTCACCTCTTACACACCCTACTCCCCGACTAGTGGGAAATTTCATCACCTGGTGGTATGTGGAAACCACAACCCTAGCCGCATTCAAAAGTGGACGACCATAAATTGCATTGTAGGCCATAGGAGCTTTTACCAACAAAAAGTTAGTCATTATCACCACACTAGTTGGGTAAGTACCCAAAGTCACTGGTAATTCAATTGTTCCCTCTGGTATAACTGTAGCTCCTCCAAAACCATGGAGGGGAGTGGTGATAGGTCTGATCTTACTAGGTGAGATCTTCAATCCTAGGAAAACTTCCCAGGACATAACATCAGCTGCACTACCATTGTCCACCAACACTCTTTTCACGTCGAAATCTGTAATATCAGCGACTATCACTAGAGCATCATCATGTGGACAGGTAACACCATCCAAATCCTCATCACCAAAGGTGATATTCTGGCTGAACCTTTTATTCTTATCTACCGAAGTAGATCTATTGACTCGAGCATAGTTCTTCCGTGCTGAATTTGAGTCACCCCCTGCAGCAATGCCACCCACAATGACATTTATAACTCCAGCGCGAGGAGGTGGTTGTTGTCGGTATTCAGCCTCTTTTCCTTTCTCTTTATCCGTTTTTACAAATTTGGACAGGTGTCCTCTTTTTATAAGTCTTTCTATTTCTTCCTTCAGCTACTGGCAATCCTCCGTATCATGTCCATGATCTCGATGGAATTTACAATATTTAGTCTCATCTCTCCTATGTGGTGGTGCCCACATCTTTTTGGGCCATACGAGCTCTTTCATATTTCGGATTTCCATCAAGACATTAGTCCTGGAGGTGTGCAGCGGTGTACTATACGCCTCCTTTCCAGTACTAGGCCTATTAGGGCCTGGATGAATCATTTTTTTCTTGCCTTTATCTTCACGGGGCCTTGGTTCATCTCGGGCCTTCCTTTTGTTAGACTCCGGCTCTTTTCGATCTTTCATGCCCTTAGTAATGAAAAAGGCCTCTTCTGCATCTACATATTTATCACCTCTTCTTAACAACTCATGCATCGTATCTGGGGGATTTTTAGAGAGTGACATTTTAAAGGCATGACTACGGGTTCCATTCATCATAGCAGTAACTACAGCAGACATCTGTAGATCCTTAATTCCCAAAGTGGCCCTATTGAACCGGGCTATAAAATCTTTCAATAACTCATCTTTGTCTTGGGTCAATTGCATCAGGCCAATAACGGTTTTCTTAGAACGTTTGCTACTGGCAAAGTATGCAGCAAACTTCTTAGAAAAATCATCAAACGTGCGAATTGACTTTGGGGGGAGAGTAGCTACCCAATCCCTGGCTTCACGCCTGAGTGTGGGCGGGAAGGCCCTGCACATGATTGCGTCAGGGGTAGCCCTCAACCTCATCAAATCGACAAAAGCTCTAAGGTGATCGACCGGGTCAGCTGATCCGTCGTATTTCTCCATCTTCGGCTGTTCGAAATCCCGTGGCAATGGAACTGCCATCACTTCTGGAGAAAAAGGGTCTTCTTCCAACACCATTGATTGCTGTCTACTGCCTTTTTTCAACATAGCCTCAGCTATTTTGCGACTCATCGTGTCCTCCAGTCGCTGTTCTAGAGTTAACACAGGTGTCTCAACCAGAGTAGGCGTTGGAACCTACGACGGTTGTCCCCAAAGTGGATTTGGACCAGATGCCAGTGAATTGAGATGAGGTGCAGAAAATGGAGCTAATGAACTCGGAACCAACGGTGGAGCTGTTGTCGGCGGTGTTTCCATCGCTGGAAAATTATGAGCCAACGGAGGGGCTCGCGGTGGTGGTTCTGTTGCTGGAAAATTATGATTCTGGGGAGGAGCCTCCGGTGGCGAGGGTCCTAAAGGCGAAAGGGTGGGACCCTGGGATGGAACGTCCAGCGGTGAAGGTCCTGCCTGCGAAGGGCCAGGACCTTGAGGTGACTGAGAAACTGTAGTGTTACGACTCTGGAGCAAAGCCGTTAAGGCCGCCACTTGAGCTTGCAACGCCGTAAGTTGAGCAGCAGAAGCAAACTCTTTCGGTGGATGATTAGTGGCGGCATTAGACTCCGTATCTGCATCCCTGACAGGGGCTGCCGGGGCCGTTGCATTCTTAGTTCTTCTGGTTCGAGCCATGATTTCTTGTACGGTTTCCCACAGACGGCGCCAATTGATAATTATATGTCTTCCTCTCCTCCAAGTGCGACGACAGCAGTGGTGGAGACCTGCAAAAGGTGGCGGGGCTTTGTCCCCCGTTTCCACTCCGGCGTGATAATTAGTATAGTATCAACTCAAATATACAGGATAACAATATTGAGTATATATGTTCTGTCCGTACCTGGAGGGATGATCTCCTATTTATAGGAATGACCCGTAGCTGTATCTTCAATGGTCATTAATGGCGGGTGCCTTTTCATCTTCTTCATAATTAGGATTTAATGTGGGACGTTTCGTCTTCTTTAACTGCTGGTGTTTCATATTTCCAATGTACATGGGTGACTGTTGTTCTATCCACTGTAGGCGGGCATATGAGGACAATGAGGCGGGCGGACTGACGAGGCGGGTAGACCAACAAGGCGGGCAGACCGACGAGGCGGGCAGATTACTTAAGACAGGCGTCCACAGGAGAGCAACCGTCATTTACCAAAGTGTAATCATATTTATCATCACACATAGTAAAAAATACACTCAAAAAGCAAGAAAAGCAAAATTCGCCACCCCTCTTTCAGTCCTCCTTAAAGCAGCCTTCCACCCCCCGTTTTGCCTCTTTAACTCCTTAGAAACATACTATAAGCATACACATATTCTGGCCTTCAATTCGCAACAAAAACATAGTCGAAACGTCAAGTTTTCAAGTATTTTTCGGAAGTGTTTGGTCAAAATCTGAAATCCACATCAATTAAGATTTTACGAGTTTCCTTACGAGATAAGATACATAAGGTGTAAGTGGTTAAATTCTTGTTCGTAATATTTACATAATGAATTTTATTGACTTTTTTTAAACTTTCAAGTTAAGAAATATAAATTCTTCAGGATAAACATTCGGGTCAAGAGAAGAAGAGAATACCACGCATCAAATATCATCAAAGGCATCCCAAACCCTCAGGTATTATACACACACAGATATACATACATATTTTGATTTTGAGTTCTCTAGGTGGATTTTTAGTTTATAACCCCTTTAAGGATCTAAACCTTGGAAATAATTCGTATTTTATCGTGATAATCTGATTTGCTCAACATATATATATTCTGAGTGTAAGGAAAATGGGTTGCTTTATTAATTATAGTTAAATTGGTTGGCATCTGAATTCATAGAATAATTTGGAGCTTTTTGTGAAGTTTTAGTTCTAATTTCTTTTTAGAAAAAGAAGAGGAAAAAACGATTTTTATTACTTTTTTCTGCATGTAATGGATTGTTTTAAAATATTTGGATAATATGGGCTTGCTGAGAACTTCAGGTGTGGGTCAGCATTTATAATTCATTAGATTAGTTCAGATAATGGACGTGCTTTGGATTCCGCTATGTAAATTAAGGGCAAATAAAAAGGGTAAAGCAAAGCTAATTTGGGATCTAGAGGTTTTAAGAAATTTTTTGTGCAATTGATTAACGTGATTACTCTAAGTCTAATAAATGTGTTGGTACGATATGTACATCTTACTGAGTGATTTTCGAAATACTCGTTCTTACTACTAAATTTCAAATTAATTAGATCGGGATGTGTTGGATGCGTGGCAGATTGGTGGAACTCTAGTGCCACTAATCGCCAAGTAAACTCAGTTATTTAGGATATATTAAATTAATAGAACGTATGACGTTAATTTCTGCTTCTAGTTTGAAGTATTAGTCGTCTTGTTTTTTTTTTATTAAATTAAGTTTGAGACTCGTTTAAAAGTTTATGAAATTTGAATTTGTTTCAATTATTAAGATTTATTTTGCATTATTATGTTAAGTTATGTATTTTAGCAACTCTTCGAGTTTATTAAAATTTGAAGCCTTACATGATGCGCCTTTAATCCAAATAGACAATATATATTAATACAAAAATACGTTAAAATAACACAAAGGAAGGTATGTAGATACGCTGGACCGGCCAAAGAAAATTTTCCAAACCAAACCAAACCACTTTTTGCGGTTTGGTTCGGTTTAAAACTACGATTTAGCAAACAAACAAATACCTTTTTGGATTATACTTGTATTATTATGGATTTAGCAAACAAACAAATATGTTAATTGTTGGATTATACTTGTATTATTATGGATTTGTGTTTATTGTTGGTGTTGGATAAATAGATATGTGGTGTTAAATTGTTGTTCCATTGTTGATATAACTTTGGTTGAAAACTTGAATTTTGGGTCATTGAATTGTTTTTTCTATGTTTTTTAGATAAGTCGTATATTTTTGCCTCCAAAAATTGTAACGCGGGTATCACTTAAATGATTATTTGGAACATTTTATTATTTGAGTATAAGATAAGTATTTTGGATATTAATTTTTATTTGTCATTTTATTATTGAGTTTTGAGTTCATTGATTTAGTTCTCGAAAATTTTTATGAAGAAAAAATTTGAATGCACCCTACGATTTGAGGCCCAACTTTTAAAGTTCGACTTGAAAAACCTAAAGTTCGGTCCTACATATAGCTTATGTTGGTGTATTAAAATATATAATAGAAAATGCACATTATGACTATAATTTAAATAAATAAATTTTAATAATTTAATATATATTAAAATAATTGTACCATGATCATTAATTAAAATATTAATTTCAATAGTTTTTATGGTAAGAAAAAATATGTGCCAATTAATATAAGGTTGAGTATATGAAAATCGTTATCACAACAATATGTGTTAATTAATTGAATGTTAAGGATACGAATGTTATTATAAAAAGTTGAGGATATAAGTATGATAATAAGTAAATGTTAGAAATTTTTAATGCAATTAAAATATAGTACATTTACAAAAAAAAAAAAAAAATTGTGGTGTGAATATTAAGTATTCTGTACTAAACCGTCTATTTAATGTGAATTGTACTCTTTGAATTGACAATAAACCATTAATAAAAGCGGGGAAATCCAAAGAGCCATTAAGGAAACCATTGCTTCAATTGCCTGTTTATTTTATTGATTTGAGTCTTCAAAATTTCACATGTACCTCTGACGGATTTAGGCAACGAATTTAAATTGTAAGATAATATACAAAGGAACCCAGTTGAGATGGGATTCATTAAACAGGGAATGATCTCCTACCCACTTGTGTTGCCCACCTATATTACCCGTGCTAAAGTGTTCTGAATTCAAATTATATTTACTGTTGATACCATTTATTTTTCTTTAGTGATTAATTATGATGTCAAAACCCAATTTTGACAGTGCCCTTTCACTCACAGGTGAATATTTTATTCAATGATCACACGGACCTAATTTCACTGTTCCAAAACTTTGTGCCAAAGAATTTAAGGGATAGAGATACTGCTGCTCTTTGTGTTTCAACAATGTTAGGAAAGTCACCTGATAGGTGTCGCGGAGACGATGGGCCGATCCACAAGGTGGGAGAGGATGGAAGGAAAGAAACAGAAGCATGTATTGAATTTGTGAATCGGGTTGCTAAAACTTTAGACGACAATTACAAGTATAAATCATTTCTTGATGCTGTTAATGGTTTGGGAGAGGGCAAAGACATTGATCAAGTTCGTAACGAGGTTTATCTTATATTCAAGGATCACCCGGAATTGGAAATTGAATTTTCATGGTTTTTAGCAGATTTTTATGAGGTCACCGGGGATGAAGTCAACACCAATTTCAATTTCTTTTCTAGGAGTAGGAGAGCTGGGGGTGGAAAAGTGCGCAAGAAAAACCGATATGAAAAAATCCTTTTCGATTGTGAAGATCAAATGTATGAATTTGACATGATGTATCATTCTGTGGAATCAACCATGAGGGCCGTGGATAAAATAGTAGAGGAATTGAAAACGGATCGAAAGGGGAAGAAATTAAAAAGAAAAGAGAAAATAACTGTCTACATTGAAGAGTATCTCAGTGTTTTGAATTTGAAGTGCCTCAAAGATTTATTCGGTGAGCATTATGTGTCAAATATGAGAGGAAATCCAATTGATGCAAATGTCATAGCCACCATAATGATAGACCTGAATAAGAAGTACATAGAACTTGGAAAGTACCGTGAAAGGGCTAAGATGAAGTGGGCGAGAACTTTCAAAGAAAATCATGAAAAGGCATACAATCATTCGACTTCTGTCAAGAGAGAAATTGCAAAGAGGTCAAGCCCATATTCGAAGGGATAATGTACTCACAGAGTGTGGTGAATCCAGGATTTGATTCCGAGCATGTTCAGCCGGTTAAAAGAATCAAAGTAACATATTCAAAGGGATTATTGTAAAAAATTATCTATCAATGCAGACTTTACGAAAATATTCTTTCCCTATTCATGGTTGAATTTGTGTGAGGTATAAGATTTGTCAATCTGTTATTGCACATACTTGAAGTAATCATAAAGTCAAATGAAATATTCCAATTCTTGTGTAAAATCCATTAAATTTTTTGTTCTCCAACATGTTTCCGTCCTTTTCTTTCTTGTTCGTAATAAGTCTCATCTAACATCTTTAAGCCGTCATAAAAAAGAACAATAAAAACGAATTAATTTAACCAACACTGGTTTTTTGTTTTAGAAGAAGCATCCACTGCAACCCACAACCCAAGCACGAAAAATAAAACAGTGCATCTGATCTGAAAACAATTACAGAATGGACCAAAACGTAGGACAAAACAAAGAGTAAGATTCACGACAAAACAAATAATTGGTGGGTTTTAGGGCAGCAAATGAACAAAGGAAATATAAGGCCTGATAATTCTTTAATGAACAAAGGAAATATAATTTCTTGAAATTTTCTTTCAAGTTGCTACTCAAGAATAAGGCATTTGGTTTGAAGATGTATTTAGTTTTAACCATGAAGAGCAAAAAGAATAAATACAACTTTGTTCCGATCAAAAAAAATAAATACAACTTTGTGTTATTTCTTTAATGATGCTTTAAACTCTACCCCTATTCCTCTTATCTCCTTGCTCTCTTTTCCCTACTTCTCACTTCCCACCCAAGGAAAATCCCGACAATACAAGGATTCTAAGTGTATGTTTGTCAGTACTTATAAGTACAAGTACTTATAAGTTAGTCAAATATTATTTTTATTCACATATTTCGTAGGATCCACAACTTTTATCAACACATTCTGTAGGACCCATTACTTATAATGTACAAAAATCTTTATAAAACATACACTAAAAAGGTTTTTTTACTGAACTATTTATCAATAGAATCTGAACGAATTTTTTAACAACTGTTACTGTTTAGATTAAAGATAATTTATGTTGGAAAGTTGAATTTGAGGTCTACTTGACCATATTAAAAATGGAGGATACCTTTTATAAAAAGGGCTATTTTACTTTTCAAAAATAGCACCTTCCGTCTATATATGTTTTTTAATACATTTGCTTTTAGCTGTGAAAGTAATAACAACAATTTTAATTTCTTTTATTCGAGGGAATATACAATTTCAGAAACTTTGGAATTTGACTTTGCTGAGGGTTACTATTTTTCTCAACCGAAATTAGATATGCATTTTGTATCGAGGAAATTAGATGGGGGAGGTCACTTTTTGAAAGAAAGTCAAATGTGTTCACTATTTTTGTTTTCTAAAAAAAACTCATTTTTTTAAAAAAATTTGTCAATTTTTCGGTATTGTCGTCATTAGAAAAAATTGATGAGAGAGCTTAGTCCATTTAGAAATCTTTTCTCGTCTTTTAGTGATAATTTTGCTACATAGTTAATTTCTATTAAAATTTCACAATTACTTTTTAATATTTTAAACTCCAAATGTAACAAATATAACACATTTTTTATAAAAAAAAATATAACAAGCGTAACAAATGTAAACAGTATTTTTAGAATAAAAAAGATTAGATAGTATTTTCTAAATTATTTTATATTTTGTGGTTAATAGTGAAACTATCCCTTCTTTTATGTATGAATTTTGAACTCTTCCTTGTTCTTGTATATTGTTGGCGAGTCCAGCCTAATTTTGGGTCACAGGCAAACAGGTCGGCCCATCTTTATTTTTTTATATATTTATTCATTTAAAATATTTTGGAAATTTTAAAATGTGACAAGTTTTAAATCATTTTATATGATTCTTAAATATCATTTATTGATTATAAATTATACTTTAGACAATTTTATTAGGAATGGCAACAGGACAAGGCAAGACCGGGATGAAGTCGGGAGCCTCTACATTGTTTAATTCTCTGTTTAATTTTGTTTAGTTTTAATTATTATATTTAAATATGAAAATAATTTATTAAAAAAAACACTTGAATTATTAAGAAAATAAAATAATAAAACAAAATTACATAATTTATAGACGTTTTTTTCTTTTTTATGTGGGACAAAATGAAATAGTTTAGTAAGGTCCTAATACCTAAACAATAAATGTATGGAATGATCCCCTTCGAATTCTTTAATTTAATGTGTTGAAAGAGAAATTTATATGAAAGAATGATTGTTCAATTTATTATTAATAAATAATGGAAAAAATTTTGATAAGTTACTTGTAGGTGACTTCTTCCACATTAAGTCAATACATTTTTTAAAATTGTGATTAAGTCATACTCTTCAACGATATTTCAAATTAATCCAAAATTAACCCTGAGATCCATATTTTCCATCGGCTTTTTCCACATCCACAAATCTCCTCCACCTCCGGCGATTGTTTCTTTTCCGACGCGGTGGTAGTATTTTTCTACGTCACAAATCTCATCCACCTCTATCGAGTGCTTCTTCTACGGCGTGGTGACATATCGTCTCCATAAGACAGAAATTCCTTCCACCTCTATGGGCCACTTACATATTACGGAATTGAACCAGATCATTTCCATAAGACAGAAATTCCTTCATCGACCTATGCATTTGGAAGGTATGAAGCAGGATGGGCATCCAGAAAGTACATGTTATAGCCGTGGCTAATAGTACCACATGAAAATCTTCAACGTTCTCAGCAGACATGAGCTAAATGTAATTGTATCTTTTATGTTCACTGTAATAATATGCTGGGATGATCTCATACCTTGCCATTTCTCACTAAATATGTTTGTAATGTAGAGAAATAAAAAGTACTAGGGATTTGTAGCTTAAAAACCATCTCTGTTTAATACTTGTTGTACTCTTCTGTGTATATGATATACTACTTCTCATCTTACACTTGTATGTGTATTAATGCGTATTCGGTCTATGGAACCACACTGCTGCAACAGCCGTTTAGGCACGCCTCCTACACTATTGCAGCATGCCTCCTTGGGGCGACAACATTGCTTGTGTCATGTGATATGAATTTCAACTTGTAAATTGATTTGTTGGAATTGATAACCATGTTGGAAAATGTTTCAGCTTGATACTGTATTAAGTTGGGCATTATATTATATTTTTGTGATGTTAGTCTTGTTTGATACTGTATTATAGAAAATAGTATCACAAAAAATAACATTATAACAGAAATGACATAGAATTCGTATACATGCTCAGAATTTTTATTATAATATGTTTTCGGAATCGCCTCGACGAATCGGCCAAGACTTGTGGCTTTGCCACTGCTAACGATAGATTTTAGCCGTTTGAAGTCGTCTTATTAACTTAAAATGACAATCTTTAATTTTTTTGGTCTAAACAGTATCATACATACTAAAACAGTATCATAGATAAATATATCAGTATCATACATGAAAATATCTTAATAAAACAGTATCACATACACAAATTACAACTCAATAAAATAACACTATTATAGATTAAATAACAGTATCATATGTTAAAACATTATTATAATAAAACAGTATCAAAGATAAAAGTATGGTATAAGTATATCAATGCAAATTATATAAATAAAACAATATTATAGATAAAACAAAGAGATTGAAACAATATAATAGGTTGAAACATTATCATAATAAAATAGTGTCAAAAATAAAAGTATGGTATAAGTATACCAATTAATTCACATTATTTAAATAAAACAGTATTATAGATAAAACTAAGCACAATATAATTTAATGGTTGAAGTAATGATACTGTTTTAATATATTGAAACAATATCATAGGTTAAAAAACAGTATCAAAGTAAAAACATGGTATAAGTATACTACTACACATTATCTAAATAAAACAGTATTATATGTAATAATGGCTTAAGATATCAACATATTAAATGTATCTTAATATTTCACTATCATTAAAAAAAAGGAAAAAAATCAGCAAATTTTACTGTCATTGGAAACAATATCACGCATTTTCCATGGGTAAATAACACGTTCTAACAAAAAACAAAAACAAAAAATCATCAAAATATTAACACATAGTATACAGTATCACTCATTTCAAAACCCTATATTACATGTTCTAACATAAAACCCTAACTCACAGCAACTACATTATAAAAAACTAGTCGAATCCAAACTCCATTCATTAATAGCATTGCATATGTTTCAATTGGAATAGTATCTCAACATTTTCATGGTTATTTTTAATCAAAAATGGTTGCTTTATACCCAAAAAAATTAGGTTCTCCATTGAAATAGCAGCTTTCGAATTGTTTGTATGTGGTTACAGGTTATTGTGAGAAGAATCAAACACGAGAAGAAGATGAAAATTCCTAAAGTAAATGGAGAGGTTTCTAAACAGGTAGTGGCTGGATGATTTCAGGGGTTTTTACGTGTTCCAATGAGAGGTTTTTTTGCAATTGAAGGGTATATTGGTCGTTTGACAGTAAAATATGACTTTAAATGAATTAACTTTGAACCATATGACTTTAGAGCTCACTATGGCATCAACAGTTACTGGCCCAAAATTTTTCCATAAATAATATGAACGATCTCCTACCCTCAATGACCAATTTTTTGGATCTAGATTTTTACCGAGCAAAAATATGTGTTATATAGGCAGGCCAGTCGGCCCGACCCATTTGCCTCCTCCAACATAACCATGCTAGATTATAGGGTTTGTTCATTCATTCCATTTATACACGAAATAAATATAGAAGATGATTAACACTACATAAGATTGTTGATTCAATTGAATAGTTAGAATTTGAAAGAATATGATGAAAATCACAAAATATTTTCTTGATCAACAAAGAATTTGGACAAAATATGAAGAAAAATATCACAATATTTTATTGATGACCAAAACAAAACTAAGAGGTATGAATACGTAATAAACTTTAAGAAATTACAAACCAAGTCCCTCGTCTTCTAAAAAAATATACAATAAGCCCTAATTGGATAAAATAACATTAGTAAATAAAATAAAATGCAAAAACCGTCCCTAGCCTTTTTGCCTCGGTCCAAATCCGCGGTGCGCCTATAAAGTATCTGTGCTGCATCGACGTCTATATATTATTTTTCCATCACCAAATTGCCTGAAAACGAAAATGGAAAAGAATATTGTACCATAGGCAAGTATTATTACAAAGATTGGTTCTTTTCTTGAATTTGATTCCAATTTTCTTTGTATTTCCCTCAAATTTTTCTTTTTATCATGTTGTATTGGCTTGTGTGGGAGCAATATACACGAAGGAAGCAAGTGGGATATCCTTTAAATCCAATACAGGCTCCAAGATTTTAACCACATTATTCATTGTTGGCCTGAGTTTAGGACAAGGCTCAAGCATTGAAAAGCCAATGCAGCCACTTTATTGGCACCTTCCATTGAATATTGACCTTCCAGTCTTGGATCCATTAATATATTGTCAAGCTTCTTAGGATCCTTCAAAAGAGGCCTTGCCCATTTCACCAGATTTTCCTCTCTACCTCAACGGTTCTTATCTATAACGCGTTTTCCTGTCATTATTTCTAACATAACCACTCCGAAGCTGTACACGTCATTCATCGTTGTTAAATGACCTGGAATTTTTGAACAAGTTTAATTTGGAGTATTATTTTGTTTTTCCATCAATTTTATTATATTTTTTAAGAATGTTATATACATTAATTAATTACCAGTCATTTACATATTCTGGTGCACCATATCCATGTGCCCAAGACACGGGTTGATACGTGTGTTTCATTTTATTCCGGACCATCCTTTGCTAGCCCAAAATCAGTAAGCTTAGCAGTATAGTCCTACAATGTAACAACTACATCAAGTTAATAATTCTATTGAAGACAAGATTTAAATGTATGTGTATCAATATGCCCGTGAAAAGACATGTTAAGAATGAGATTTTAATAAATATTACTTTTGGTATCTCAGCTTAAGTAACAAAACAAGTTTATGCATAATGGTTGAACCAAGACACTTAAGAAGAGAATTTACAGAGTCTAGTAGGATATTTGAAGTCTTAAAATCCCTATATATACATCACTGGTTTCTCTTGCCCATGAAGAAATGCTAGACCTCTTGCAGCACCAACTGCAATTTTTATCCTCGTCAACCATGGCAAGGAACAACTATATCCTGCATCCCCATGTTTCTATATCTTGCTAGAAACCGCTGGATTTTAGACAATTTCAAGACTAATCCGTAGTATTTAGTTAGGAAGATTAAAACAAATGTATACAAAGTTATGTTTTCTTTATATCCCTATGTTTTGATTCGTTTTGATTCCTTAGCTATACTTCCTTAGAGTAGTTTAGCTCTTGTCTGGGTATGCCTAATTTTTTGGCTTGTCTTTTTTTTTTTTTTTTTTTTTCGCCTAGGGATGTCTAGTGTATATGTATTTTTTTTTTGCCTATCTTTAGTATAACATTTTGTACTTAGGTAGTGCTCTGTTGTTTGATTTCTCTTCGGGAATGCCTAGTGTATTTGTACAATTTTTTATCTATATATTTTTACATTCGATCAAAAAAAAAAAAAAACTATATCCTGCATCAGATGTAAATAAAATTTATAGGTCCTACAAAATGTATATATAAAAAAATAATATTTGACTAATCTATAAATGTTATTAACACTAACAAATCAATAAATTATCAACATACATGCATACATACATATATATCTAAGAAACATGAATGCATGCATGGAATATATAAGATGGAGTACTCCAATACACAATCTAATCTAGTTGGGACGTGGTGGTGCATCTCCTCATTCCTGTCTTCACCAACCTTACGCAAAAAAAGATGGTATATTAATTAACTTACTTCGGAATAATTGATTTTCTAGGTTGCCTCTAGCCATGTATTCAAAAACAAGAAGCCTGTGCTCATCCTCATAACAATACCCAATCAATTTCACAAGGCATGGGGATGCCTTATAAGTTGCCCAAGAAGCACGACTTCAGTCTATAAACATAACGCGAACACACGACTTATGTAATGATATGAAAATAATGAAAAGAGAAAAAAGAAAAATTAAAAGATTGACCATCCACTCCCTGTGGCCCTGAGTGACATCCAAGTCAAGTAACTTAACAGCATGCAGCAGGCTGAGGCTTCAAGCCTACTGACAATATAAACCTATAATCAATGAATCCCTTGTGCACCGGCCCGAATCCACCTTCACCAAGAAAATTACTTGATGAAAAATCATTTGTAATTTCTTTGAGTTGTGCCAAAGTGAAAATGTGAAGATTTGATCCAATACATAGTCGGCCCTGAAATTTTGGGTGTCCTGTGTGACAATTTAAAATAGTTTCCCTTTCATTTAACTAAGAAATATATTAAGATAAAATAAATTATATTTCAATAATAATATTTTATTGCAAAAATATGACATTTAAATATGTTGGGTGTATATTGTGTAAAGTGACTCCAAAGTAAGAAAACCGAATGAAAATAAATGATATGTAAAGTCGAGGTAAGTGTTGAACACTTTGTCCTTAGGTCGAATTTGTCCCGCAACGATGCTTACGGTTTATAGTAATCAACTCCCAAGATACAATGACTTCTACTTGTATTTGTAGCACTTCAAAACATAAGCACAACGAACCAGAAATTATTTTTGTACTCCAAAGATGAAAATGAAATGGAAAAAACCAGAATTTCACAACAAAATACAAGAAATTTGGTTCAAGATATGAATATATATATGAATTTAGTGTGTTTGCATATCAATTCTCTGTCAAAAGGACGTCCAAAAGGTCCTAAATATAGAGGATGAAGAGTTGAAAACGAAATGGTATGGAGTCAAATCGTGCAACACTTCAAAAGGACATGTCTGTTCGCGCATAAACTTATGCGATCGCATGGTTTTACAATATTGCAATCGCAAGGTACACTTTTGAAAACAGAACTTAATCAAGTCTAACTATGCGATAGTATGGCTTTGGCTTTGTCTCCTGCGATCACATGGTATGACCAAAAAAATATTCTGCTGAAAAATTCAGCCAGTTGCGATCGCATGATGACATATCCATGCAATCGCATAGTCAAAAATTGACCCAATTTTGTCATTTTTTGTAATTTCTCATTTATTAGATATTTGTTTCGAAATGCCAAAATTACCCTTCAACACATGCAGAGAAATTACCCTTCAACACATGCAGAGAAATCGAACCCCGCGACCTGGGCAGGTCAATCCCCTTTTCGATGCCCTGAAGCGGCGAAGTGGCAAACTAATTTGTCTAAACAGATTGGGTCGGGTGTGAATATTTTGGCCTAAGTTGACACGAAGCCAATTTAATTATTTTAAACACTTAGTCAATTTCTCGAATTTTTAAACTAATTTCTAACAAAATATTTGTTTATTTTCTACACATCATTAAAAAAAAAAAAAAAAAAAAAAAAAAAAAAAAAAAAAAAACAAGTCATCAAGCTTCCTACACCTAGTGCGTGCACTTCACTCTCGATGAAATCTGTTACGCTATATGATGTACGATGGTCGATGAATTGCAGTATTGCACCAACCATGGAATGTGCGTCATAAAATAAATACTTGCAAACAAGTAGATTGTTATTTGTTTTACTTATTAAGTAGGGGAAAAAAAGTAATCACTTCAAATATGTTTGTATTTTGCAAACTTTTACATTGAGCATGGACGAACAAATATAAGGGAAGATGTATTTACATATAAATATGATAAGAGAAAATAAAGAAAAATCTGAAATTAAGCATGGACGGTAAAATATATGAGAAGATGCATTTACATTTTACAATTAAATATGAATATATGATAAAAGAGAATAAAAAAAATCAGAATGTATGTAGATTTAATTACCTGAAAATTTGCTTCTCTTTCAGGCTATCCAGTAGCTATGGAATAAATGAGAAAAATAAAGATTGATTAAATATTAAAGAACATGAATCTTATAATTCTTTTCGTAAATAGGCCATAGAAGTTTTCTTGATAATTGACCATAAACTCTTCAACTCCCTTGTCTTTTATGGGGAACATTATCACTTATTAATAATTAGTTGCTTTTAATTAATCTCAAGACTCTTAAGACATTTTGTTGCTTTAAAAAACCAAACGTGTTGGTAAGTATTATGGTATATTTGAGAAAACTTATAAATATTCTAATAAAACATTTTAAAAAATTGTTTTGAAGCATCATTTTAAATATTTGGGAAAGCTTATAATAAAAAAATTATTCTAAATTTTTAAAATTAATAAAAAATTTAAATACATATAAATACATAATAAAATTGATTTTGGTGCCCCTATAATGTTGAGGTCTATATATGTGGTCGCACCACCTGCACACCCTCAAAATCACCTCTGATCCAATAAGAGAATTAGAGATATCACTTATATCAGCAACTGATATCCTTTTGACAGAAGCTTGTTTGAAAATTTTAATTGTGAAATATGAAGAGAGGTTTTTGGCCTTGGAACAAGAGGGTAGGAGACATCTCCATCTAATATTCTTGAAACCCATCTTTTCTCTAACTTGTGAGATGCCTTCTACCAAAAATTAGAGATGTATATATAATATTATAGGTTGGGGATCATAGTGAAACTTGGTTAATATATTGGAGACCAATAATGCAATTTTATCTTAATTTTGAGGGGAAATTCTACTTAAGGTCACCAACATTTCTTAAGTAAGACACTCGTGTCTCTAATCTTTTAAAATTATGGCACCCATGTTTCCAACTAACTGAAAAAGTATTTGAACACTAATGATCATGTGATGTCAAATTGAAAGAATTATAATCCAAAAAGATTTTCTTTATTTCAAAACAATCCAAATAGTAACTTTAATTTAAAACTTGAATAGATCTTACATAGTCATTTAACTTTCAAATTAATGTATTATATTAGTTGGGGACATGAGTACACAGTTTTAAAAGGCTGGGGACATGACTGCAACATCTGGTAGGTTGGGGACATATGGGTCACACTCATGGAAGGTTTGAGGCCCCTGGTAAAATTTACCCTATTTTTACTGGGGTAGAAAATTAAGATATTGGTTAATGCTATTGACTCACATATATCAAATTCTATGACTTTAGTCTATCCCTTTGTTATTTGTTACACGTGAAGATATTACATTAATATCTCTTTGATTTAATCTCACAATTTTACTATGTGACAAAGAGAGATTGAAAATTCATATATACTCGGTTTATACAAAAAATTTGAAATTCGCAGTGTCATATAACAAGAATTGATTGTTAGTATAAAATTACAGTATTGAAATATAAAGGTTTTGGAATCTGTAAAGCCTCATGATGCACTTGTGACCTTTGAATGTAAAGTCATGGAAGTTATCAACATCTACCAATATAAAGTTTTCCACATAAATAATTGGATTAATTACTCTAATGGTCCCCATTCTTTTAGATTTATAACGATTTTATCCTCATTCAATTTTTTTAGTAGATATCATCCTTACTTATTCTCACATACTATCCCCACCCACAGAATCTGTCAAAAACTGTCGTTAAATGCATTCACACTATATTTTTTATATTTTTAAAACGAGAGCATTATAGGAAAACCACCTAAATTATTTGTGGAAGAATATGACAACCGTAGTTGCAAGAACATTTCAATAGGATCACCGACATCAAGGGAGCAGTAAAAAAGAAGAAGAATATATGAATTGTCACTAATGTAGATTTGTGAAAGAAGATAACATACTTTTTGTTCAATTGTTGTTAGTTGTAAATTGTGAAATATCATTTATGTGCGTTGTTGCAAGAATACTTCAACAAGAACCACATGCACCAAGGAAGTAGCAAAAAAGAAGAAGAATGTATGAATTGTCACTACTGTAGATTTGTGAAAGAAGATAACATACTTTTTGTTCAATTGTTGTTAGTTGTGAATTGTGAGATGTCATTTATGTGCGTGGTTGCAAAAACACTTCAACAGGGACCACCGGCGCCAAGGAAGCAGCAAAAAAGAAGAAGAATGCATGAATTTGCCACTACTGTAGATTTGTGGAAGAAGATAACATACTTTTTGTCCAATTGAGTTGGTTGTGAATTGTAAGATGTTATTTATGTACGTGGACATGTTCAATTTTTCCTTTGAAAACTGTAGCAGTACAGGTCCACAATCTTTAAATGTAGTCACATTGTCTGTCCCTATTCTTTATATTCAATTAAAGCGTAGGTCTCCATTCTTTACATAAAGTCTACAGATATGTAATCTAGTATATCAATACCTAGGCTACAAACAACTAAATTATAGCAAAAAAATCCAAGTTTGACTTCTCCCAGCTGCCGGTGTTTGTTTTTGTGCTTATCTTCTGTTCTCAGCACGTAATTTTCCATTCTCTGCTTCTACTATTCTATTCTAAGCTTGTAGTATTCTGTTGTCAAATTCAAATCTTGAATGACCACATCTGCATATTCTACCTTATATATCTTTGTTGTAATAGTATAACACAGAACAGAGAACAAAGTTAAGGAAATAAGAAAGATGAAAACAGTAGAAGAGAGATGTTAGATGAGAGCTAAATGAACAAATCTGAACTTGACCATTAATATAAGATCACCATATCCTTTACTTGACAAATGGAAGAAAGAAAGAAATATTTTTAGGTGGTTTGCCTAAAATGCCCTCGTTTTAAATAGATAAAAAATGTAATACGAACCCATTTAATGGCAGTTTTTTACAGATTTCGTGAGTGGGGACGATATGTGAGAATAAATAGAAGAATGCGGATGATATCTGCTAAAAAAATTGAATGGGGATGAAATCGTTACAAATTTAAAAGAATAGATACCACTAGTATAATTAACCCTAAATAATTTTTATCATTTTTTTCTCATAAAAGAAACGCATTTTCCAATGTATACTTCTTTTAACAACGAGTATACAAGATGACTAAGTTAAAACTAAAAAGATTTATAGTTGTTATAGATTTTGTGCAGTTAGGTTATTACAAACACTAATATACAAAGGAGTCCAAAACTCCAAAACTAATGTAACACTCTTGCAAGCTTCAACTCTAAGAATCGGCCATAACACTGATGATTAGGATTCACGAGCTTAACATTTTACGCATAATAACACTCCCTCCCTCCCTCACAAGGATACACTGCATACTTCAAACTAAGCCAGAAACATGTCAACAACCATACTTAGACCAAAGATATTGTTCCTAGAAAACCTAATCACCCCAATAATACGATTAATCACTCATATTGTTGTTATCCTTCTGAGCCACAACTCAAAGATAAAATAAAATATTTGTGATTACTGAAGTTGACCCCAAAAAAATTTATCAAATATGGTCCAAAATCAACTCTGGCCATATTTTTTTTAAGTTAATAATTAATTACATTAAAAACTTGTGGGTTTTGATTGCATACCATAATTTGGGGTTCATTAGAGGCCTAATTCGTAGAATTCGCTTGACGCTCTGAAAATCATAGGACCAATCCTGATTCTACTATAACTTGCCCGTGTGGAATGAGGATATACAAACATAAAATAGTTAAATAAATTTATGGTAGTAATGACACGTTTTGAATTTCAAGTTAGGCAATCGACTTTCTCAATAATTTGAGATGTTTGAAGGAATTAAGTGGAGATAAGTTTTGAAATCGATTAATGTTTGGGTTAAACAATTAAATATTGAAGGAGTGGGAATTAACATATCAATATTAGGCTCATTTTATAGCTCTTATTAAATTACATGAGTTTGACCCAATAAAAAGTTGGTTCAGATTTTTAGAGCCCATGCAGGCCCGGTTTTGGGCCGAGGCGAGTGAGGCGACCGCCTCGGGCCCAAAACCGGAGGGGGCCCATTTTCGTAAAAAAAAAAAAAAAAAAAAAAAAAAAAAAAAAAAAAAAAAATTTAATTACTAAAGTTGCCCAATAAAAAATACTTGTACAAAAGTTTGAAGTCCAACAAAGTAAAGCAAGTCGCATTCTATATTATTAAGTAATGACCCAAAATTGAAGTGGCCTATTTTTTTAAAAAAAAAAATTCTGAAGTCCAGCCCACCAATAACCGACTATAACTTCTTGATTTGGGGGCCTAAATTTTGGATCTCGCCTCGGGCCCCGAAAATGTCAGAACCGGCCCTGAGCCCATGATATTGCAATCCAAAGAAGTTTATGTTAATTGGTAATTGAAGAAATTAATTGCAAAAAAATGGATTTGACTCGGCCACAGGTTTAAGATATGGAATTGATTAATTTATAGTTGAATTATAATAATACTCATAATCCTAATTTAAGTACACTATTTCTACTTAAACAACTAGGATGTGATAGTGTCCTACATTACCAAGTCTTGTGAATTTCCTCACTCATCCAAACTCTATAGTTTAATTCTTAGTCTATTTGAGTACTTTATTTCTAATTAAATTATATCATTCTTTTTCTATAAATAGATGCATTCACATAGTCAAAAACACACTTAAAAAGTAAGAAAAACAGAATTCACCACCTCTCTTTCAGCCTTGTTTTAAACAGCCTTCCACTTCCTGTTTGCCTCTTTAAATCCTTAGAAACATATCATAATTATATACATACTTTGGCCTTGGATTCGCAACAACAACGAGGTGAAGTTCAGAAAGGGGAACTAGGGTTTCAAGAGAGTAAAAAACGAAGACAGAGAGAGAATAAAATATATGTTCTCAATAATTAATCACCAATGAATAGTATATATACGGCCTACAAAACAATTGAAAGTAAAAACGTGTTTTAATAACAACACTTTTACAAATGGAAAACGACTTTGGTAAGCTTTCTCAATATCCTCCCTCAAGCGCATCTGAGGAGAATCAGTAAGCTTGTCACCAGTAAGCTTGTCACGAAATGCAGCAAACTAAGCTTATCATGAAATACAGTAAGCTTGTCACGAAATGCAGCAAACTTTGCACCAGCAATGGACTTGGTTAAAATATCAGCAATCTGATCTTCTCTAGCTATGTATTGCACTTGCAAAGCTTTCTCAATAACCTTCTCTCTAATGAAATGTATATCAATCTCTATATGTGTTGTTCTTTGATGAAATACTGGATTGGTAGCAAGAGAACATGCACTAACATTATCATACCATATAATAGGACAAGAATGTAAAGTAATATGCAATTCTTTAAATAGATTTTGGAGCCAAACAATGTCAATGGTTGCCTATGCCAGTACCCAATATTATGATTCGGTACTGGACCTTGCTACCACTTTTTGTTTTCTGGAACACCATTGAATTAAATTCTCACCAAGGAAGACACAATAGCCACTAGTTGATCGACTATCATCCACACAACTAGCCCAATCAAAGTCTGAATGCTTCTAGAGTCAAATTGGTAGTTGGTTTGAAGTGAAGACCAAGTGTAGTGATGTTCTTTAAATACCCCAAGACCCTTTTACAGGCTTACCAATGTAAGACAGTAGGAGCATATAAGAACTGACCGGGTTTATTTATAGGAAAGACAATATCAGGTCTTGTCATAGTAAGATACTGTAAAGCACCAATGATGGACCTATAAAGTGTAGGAGATTCAAATGAAGCACTATCAGTCAATGACAATTTTTGTCCACACACCCCTCTGCTCTCATCATTTTTGTTTTAGCCAAAAGATCTTTGATATACTTTGATTGAGTCAAATATATCCCAGTATCATCTCTAATTGCTTCAAAACCCAAGAAATACTTCAAACTTCCTAGAGTTTTAAAAGCAAACTACTTGTTCAGATCATAGATAAGTTTTAAAACCTGATTCTTATCAGCTCCAGTGATAAGAATGTCATCAACATATACCAGTACAAACAAATGTTTTCCAGATGAGAAATGAATAAATAAACTAGTGTCAGAAGTTGATCTTGTGAAACCCCAATCAAACAAAGCATGTTTCAATTTTTCAAACCAAACTCTAAGAGCCTGTTTCAGCCCATATAAGGCCTTATGCAACTTGCAAACAAATTTTGGTAATTTCTCATGTACAAAGCCCTCAAGTTGAGTCATGTATACAGTCTCTTAGAATTCTCTATTGAGAAAAACATTATTGATATCTATTTGCTGAATATAACAACCATATGTAACAGCCAAAGTAAAAACTACTCTTATAGTGGAAGGTTTTATTACTGGACTGAATGTTTCAAATAATCAATACCTGGGGTTTGTTGAAAACCCTTGGCAACAAGTCTAGCCTTATATCTCTCCACACTGCCATCTGAAAGATATTTTACTTTATAAACCCATTTGTTTCCAACCATATGCATATCATCGGTAAGAGGAATAAGACTCCATGTTTGCTTTGCTTGTAAAGCATGTAATTCAACAGTCACAGCCTCAACCCACTTTAGATCCAGCAATGCTTCTTTAACTGATGGTGGTTCAATAGGTTGAGACAAAGAGAACATATAAGCAAAGGTTTTTGGTTTGTGAATTCCTGATTTGGATCTAGTTTGCGTGGAGTGACAAAGTGTAGGGCTGTGGAAGGATGCTTCAGTAGAAGGCCTGGAAATATGATATGAAGTAGTAGTAACAAGATTATTGTCTTGTTTTGAGTAGAAACAGCACTAGGAATAGATGAAGATGGAGGATTTTGTGGCTGACTGAATGAAGATAGAGAGTTTTGTGGCTGGCTAAATGAAGATGGAGACTTTTGTGGCTGACTTATCTTTGGAGAATTAGCTATTGCATGTATCATATCTTCATATGTGTCCTTATTCATTGATGACTAGTTTTGAACAAGAAGTTGATTGGAAATTTGATCAGAAAAGGCAACTTTAACAGGGGAATAAATACCATTGGTAATTGGAAACAATTTTTCATTGAATGTTACACTTTGAGCAATATAGATTCTTCTAGTAGGACATAAGCATCTATAGCAATTGTGTTTGTTGCTATATCCAAGAAAAACACATTGTGTGGTATGAAAATCAACTTTATGCTTGTTGTATGGTCTAAGAAAGGGAAAACAAGCACAACCAAAAATTCTAAAATGGCTAAGGTTGGGTTTTTCTTTAAAAAACAATTCATATGGTGTTTTATGGTTAAGAGTGACAGTAGGAAGTCTGTTTATGAGTAGAGTGCTTGTAGCAAAAGCATCCCACCAAACAATTAGTGGCATACTGGCCTATGCCAAAAGAGTTAAACATGTCTCTACAATGTGTCTGTGTTTTCTCTCAAACCTACCATTTTGTTGGTGAGTGTGTGGACAATGAAGCCTAAACAAAACTCTTAGTTTGGTGAGAAATGGTTCAAGTTTCCTATACTCCCTTTCTCAGTCAGATTGAACACATTTGATCTTTTTATTGAATTGTCTTTCCACAAAATTTTGAAATTGTTGGAATATGGAAACAAGGTCAGATTTAAGTCTCATTGGAAAAATCCAGGTAAACCTAGAGTACTTATCTATAAAGTGGATATAATATCTATAATCCTCAGTCGAAGTGACATGTGAGAGTCCCCATATATCAGTATGTATGATGTCTAAGAAAGATTTAACACAATTTGAAGATAAAGAAAAATGAGATTGAGATAACTTTCCATATTAACACACATTTTAACATCAATGGAAATTTTGAAGGAGTTCAGAAAATGTTGCAATGTATGTTTATTGGGATGTTACAATCTTTGATGCCATAAGATGGCATCAGTACTATTCAAATAGGTATAGAAAAATGCAGAAACAGATTTTAAGTATTTTTGTAAAACAGCGGAATTGGAATTACAGAAATTAGAATTTGACAATGGAGTGGATTTGGACACATCTAGCTGATAGAGTCCATGTTTAAGCCTTTCCCGAAGAAGAGCCATCTTCGAGAACTTGTCCTTAAAGACACAAGAGTCATTTTCAAATACAGCAATCAAGTTATTGTTAGCAATAAATTTTGACAATCTGAGCAAATTTTTTTTGATAAATGGGACATGTAATATGTTTTTCAGAAATAAAAGGGTATGTATGTTAGAGTTAAAGATGGATGAACCAACATGAACAATAGAAATAGCATTACCATCATCAATTGTAAGCTTACCCTTTCTTTTGTAGTCAGCATGAATCTGAAGATTGTCAATATCAGATGTGATGTGATCAGAGGCCCCACAGTCCACATACCAAGCATCATCTTTAACCATAGAAGGTGATACTGTATAGGCTTGTGAATGATTGGAATTCCCTCTGTTCTATGGGAAGTTTATCTCACTCTTAAATGACATGTCAAACCTCTTGTAACATTTCAAACTAGTATGCCCAAATTTATCATAGATTTGGCATTGCACATTTGTTCTATTTTCTTAGCCTCTTCCTTTACCAGAATTCTGGTGATTATGACCAAAATTGGCAAATGAAGATAAAAGTTGTCCAGGGTTTGAATAATTTTCCTTGAACCCTTTCCTAGCAGCAAAATTTGTAGAACTACCACAAAAAATTAACAATAGAGGCTGCACATAATTGTTCTACACGCATCTCATGTGATTGAAGAAGATACTGAGCCTCTTGCAAGGTAACTAACTCACTTCGTGATGTGATATTAACAACAACATCATCATACTCAGAACCAATGCCCCCTAATATGTACATTAAAAGATTCGTATCACTCACAAAATTTCCAGCAGTAGATAGACTGTCAGCGATTTCCTTCATTGAAATGAAATAGTCATGGATTGACTTATTTCCTTTCTTTGTGGATTGCAACGCAACAATCGCTCGAATGTTTGCTATGCCTGACTTGCGGTGGCACATGCAACAACGTGTCCAAAAATGCTCTCAGAAATTGAGCCAAGAAGCCAATTCATAATCAGTTGGTCTGTTCGCAACCACACAGAATAGGCAGGGTTGAATCGCCTTATGATTTCACCGGTGTCTGTAGATCTGGCCTCAATCACCTTATGAGGACAGGTCATGCTTCTAATAATGAAACCTTCAATATCGTATGCCCGAAGAGTACGCAAGATCTGTGATTTCCAAAAATTGTAGTTCGATCTCCATAATTTCATCATTATCGGTAATAAAGTAGACAGACTATTTAGAGCACTAGTCACAGCAACACTTTCGGTAATCGAAAGGCTACCAGTGATGGCGTCTTCAGTCAAAGGAACATTTGAGGTTCCAGAATCCATAGCTGTAAAGCAATATGCTCTGATACCAAGATGAAGTTCACAAAGGAGATCTAGGATTTCAAGATAGAGGAAAACAAAGACACAGATAGAATAAAATATATGTTCTCAATAATTAATCACCAATGAATAGTAAAGATGAAGTTCAGAAAGGAGATCTAGGGTTACAAGATAGAAGAAAACGAAGATACAGAGAGAATAAAATATATGTTCTCAATAATTAATCACCAATGAATAGTAAAGAGTATATACAGACTATAAAACAATTGAAAGTAAAAACGTGTTTTAATAACAACACTCTTACAAATGTGAAACAACTTCAATAAGCTTTATCAATACAACGCAGCCGAAATGTCAAGTTTTCAAGTATTTTACGGGGTTGTTCGAGAAAAATCTGAATCCAACATACACCTTTCAAAATCAATCAAGATTTTACGAGTTTCTATACAAGGGTAAGATGCATAAGGTGCAAATTGTTAGATCCTTGTTCATCGTAATATTTACATAATGAATTTTGTTGACTGCTTTTAAAATTTCGGATTAAGAAAAATCCAACTCAATACGAGAGTATGAAGAAAGCCCTCAACACGTTTGGCCTTCGAACATGTCATCTTCACAGAAACATGGACTGTGGCCATGAATGAAAACTAATTAGTCTTCTATTATCAACCTTTTAAACTGATGCACCTTTAGTCCAAGTAGACAAATATACATTAATCCAAAAATATGTTAAAATAACATAAGGTATGTAGATATGCTAGCAAGTACAGTCCAAATAAAATATTTACCAGCAAGCCGCTTACTACTTTGAAGACAAAATGTGATAGACATCTGTACATGACAGATCTAATTTTCAAATCCAACAAAACAAAAAGGTTATTGCAATACTAAATATGTGTAAAACCTAAATAATTTTGATAAAAATATAAACAAAGGAAAGAGTAGAAAATAAAATATTGGTCGCCTCACCTGACCTATGGATGTCATTTATCCATGCTTCTCTCTCATCCACAACTCACTCACATATCCAAGCCCAATTTTGTATGAGAATTAATAGGCGTTGCCTTGAGCCAAAAATATTTGGGGTTGGGAATTTATTTATGGGTAAATTCAAATTTGGTCACTGTTGTTGTACATATGGACTCTAAAGTCATATGGTCAAAACTTAATTCAATCAAAGTCACAGTTTAACGCTAAAAGACCAACATACCCCTAAAATTTTAAAAAAAAAACACTAATTCAATGACTGTTTTTGTATGATACTGTTTTATCTATTATACTGTTTTGGTATTTTTATACCATATTTTTATCTTTAAAACTGTTTTATTATGATAATATTTTCAACATATGATACTATTTTATATATGATACTGTTTCATTTAGATAATGTGTATTTGATGTATTTATATCATGCTTTTATCTTTGATACTGTTTTATTATGATAATGTAACAATCTATGATACTGTTATTGAATACAAATAATATCAATGATCTTGTACTACTAATAAAGTATTTTAAGAATAGTGTTATTACTTTAATCATTAAAACATATTGTACTTAGTTTTATATATGATACTGTTTTATCTTATACTATGTTTTTATCTTTGATACTGTTTTATTATGATAATATTTCAACATATGATATTATTTCAATCCATGATATTGTTATTGGTTGTAGTTTCTGATATTGTTTTATTAAGATACTTTCATGTATAATATTGATATATTAATATACATTTATCTATGATACTGTTTTAGTATGTATGATATTGTTTTAGTATGTATGATACTGTTTAGATAAATAAAATTAAAGATTGTCATTTTAAGCTAAAGAGACGACTTCAAACAGCTAAAATCTATCATCAGCAGTGGAAAAACCATTGGTCTTGACCGGCTCGTCGAGAAGATTACGAAAACATATTATAATAAAAATTCTTAATACTTATGCAAATTCTATGCCATTTCTATTATGACACTATTTTATGTGATACTGTTTTCTATAATACAGTATCAAACAATACGCATGACTAATTAACAACACAGAAAATAATCTAATTGTCAACTTTTGTCATAGCAATGCCCACATCAAATTAACTTTTTTATTCATACAGAAAGTTGCTATTTACAGCAACAAATCATGGCAACTCTACAGAAATTCATCAAACGAATCTTCCCTAATGTTTTCTATATTACATTATCAAAGTATGGGATTGTTATTCAAACAGATCCAAAAAAACTACAAGTATTTAATTATTAGTGGAGCCTGTCGAAAGATTGTGGAGTATGATGCAGATGATACGGAAACAATGGTACTTCCAGTAGATGACAGTGAGATTTTTGGCTCCTACTTTTGAATATCTCACCACGTCAAGTTTACAATTAATGCACCATTTTTGCTTGTGTGGCACAACAAGCTCATGCTGTTTCTACTTAAAAGCTATCATATTACATTCTGAATGACCAGTTTACTATGTTATCATACTAATTACTACTCTGTGGGCATTTGCATCTTTTCTGGAACTCTCTCTAGTTTTTCTCTCTGAATGTCCAATTATCTTATCTCTTTTCTCCAAGCACTTCAATCCTCTGTAAATGATTATTCAAATTTAAATTTATTTGTTTTTTTGCAGACAGAAGCAAGCTGGTAAATCTGTTTTACCGTCTTAAACATCAGAAAGAAGATTTAAAGTAGAAGAAAGAAGCAGATCATGTATTGGTGCATCTACAACGAGTTTCTGATGTGAGGCATTTATATGATTATGCCTTGAACAAAGCACTGCGAGCTAAGCTCAGAGATTAAAGGAGTTGGTGGTGGTGGTGGTGGTGGTGGCGGCGGCAGTGGTGGTAGGAGTGGTGTCAAGGGCAATGATTGTGGCAAATATGAATCACATGGATAATTTTGAAATTAATATGAAATTTTTTTAAAGAGTATCACTTATTGACAATTTTAAAAATTGTTTTGACCTAATTTGAAATAATTCACTTGCCGGTGACTTTTAGGCAATTTTTTCTTTACTAGTTAAACACGCGTGTATTGCACGTGTTTTTGTAATTATATTGTTAATTTTTAATATTTTCAAATATTTTTTATTTTTTAATTGTTAATAATTAAAATATTAAAGTAACAATTGCAATAAAGATAAAAAAAAATTGTTGTTGATAATATGTTGTTTTGTATTGTTCGATATTGATATTTTATTTACATTCATAGAAGTATAATTATAATATTTTCGTCTCGATGATTTGAATTTTAATACGGTAATAAAAAAAGTTACAATTTTTTCATTCATTTTTTTTAAATCCATTTCTCATTTCCTTCATCTACGTAAGGCAAAAAAAAGTTGATATTGTCTCTTCACCTTCATATTTAATTTAATATGTTAAATATTTACAAATTTTAAATTTACGTTTAACAAATTGTCAAAAATTTAATATACAATAATAATGAACAGTAAAAGAGTAACAAATAAATATTAAAAGATAATTAAATTCATTTAAAGAGTTTTATATGGTATCAATAATAATTTGAACACAATTAAGACCTTTTGGTGATTTAAATTTTGATGATTGACAAACAATTGATATCAAATCTTATAGTATTAATAATCTCCAGAGTTGCATTTTACAAATAATAAAATTAATAATTACTAATTTTATTTGTGAGAAAATGTAATAATTGACTACAAAATATTGTACATTTGTTGGAGTAGTAGTTTCTTGTAAATAATATTCTTTGTGTATGTTCTCTTTTTATCAGACGTGTTTGATTTGACGACTTAAATGAAACGTCATAAATGTGAGTAAGAAACAAAATTAAAGAAATTACAATATTTGACAACTATAATTTGAATTTTAAATACGGTAATAAACAAAGTTACAATTTTTCGAATTCATTTATTTTTTTTTTTGTTGAAACTCATTTCTCATTCCTTTTATCTACTTAATGCAATAAATAAATAAAAATTGTGATCATATTTTCACCTTCATATTTAATTTAATAGATTAAATGTTTAAAAATTTTAATTGTATATTTAGTACATTGTTCAAATTTTTTAATGTACAATAAGGATGAATAATAAAAGAGTAATAAATAAAGTATTAAAAAAGTAATTATACATTAATGAATATTAAAGGTTAATATGGAGTTTTAAAAAATTTGTAAGGGTACAATAGTCCAAAAATGTTTCTCCGTTTAAGCCCCTTTTAGAAGTAGTATAGATTTATTTATTTTTTGTTATTTGAAAACATTGGCCCAATCAGCCCAAATATACATCCAATTTAAAAAAAACTACCAAATTAAATCACAGTCCAAAAACTCTAAACCCCATCTTGCACGCTAAAGCAACAACAATTCATTGAAATGATGCAATAAAAAATTTACAATGCCCTTAACCTATTGTACTTGGAAGCTTCTACCCACGTAACACCCGATTAAAACTCGCCTTCAAAACTCCAAACTCCATCTTCTTGAAGGATGAAGCAAAGACAATCTCATAGAATTGATGCAATAGAACCAATGATATTTCTAGTTTTTTGAAAACATTATTTTGGTTGGTTGGGTTGAAATTTTTAGTGGATTACAAATTGAAATAATAATTATAATTAATTCTATATATTGTTGAAAACTTAGATTATTATTGGCTTAGATATTATTATTGTTGTTAATTGTTGAATTATACTTAAATTATTGTAGATTTGAGTTGATTGTTGGTTTCGGATATGTAGATATATAGTATTGAATTGTTGTTCGGTTGTTGGTAACTTGGGTTGAAATTTTGAATTTTTGGATCATTGAATTATTTTTTACATGTATTTTTTTTATTATTAAATCATATACTTTTGCCTCTTTAAATTTTAAGGCGGGTAACATTTAAGTAATTATTTGGAACATTTTCAACCTTATATCTTATGTTGGTACATTAAAATATATAATAGAAATTACACATTTTTTAACAAATAAATTTTAATAATATAATATATTAAAATATTTTGCCATGATAATTTAATTATATATTAATTTTGGTATTTTTTATAGTAAGAAAATATATGTGCTAATTAATTGAAGATTGAGGATAAAACTACAATTAAAAAAGTTAACGATATAAGTGTGATAATACGTAAATGTTAGAGATTTTTAATGCAATTAAATTTTATAGTGCATTTACAAAAAAACCATGGTTTTAATATTATATAGTACAACACTTTTCGAATTGACAATCAAACCATTAATCATAGCAAGGAAAATTCCAGCCATTAAAGAAACAATTGCTTCAATTATGCACTTATTTTATGGATCAGTGTCCTCAAAATTTCACACGTGCCTCTGATGGATTTAACACTCGAATTTCAATTGTAAGATAAGATATTAATATTATATGCCCTCTTAATCTCAAATACCCACGAAAAAGAGAAAGGAAAATAAATCTCGAACCATTTAAGAATCCATATTAAAGTAGGACTAGGCTTGAGTTAATATAAGTCTGAAATTCACATTCTGAATACAAATTAAATTTGATGTTGATGCCATTTATTTTCCTTTGTTGATTAATTATGGTGTCGACACCCAATTTTGACAGTGCCTTATCATTTGCTGCGATTGTCAAACAACGATTTCAAGATCAAGAAAGCGTTTTTCAAGAATTCTGTAACATCTTTGAAGGATACATAGGAGGATTTGTAGACCCACAAAAGTGTAGTTTCACTACAAAAAATTTTACTTTAACAATGCAATTTTTTGTTGTAAAAAGTCATTTTTAGGTTGTTTTGTCGAAAAATGGTCGTCGAGAGACTTTACAAGACCAAAATGTTTGTCGCTAAAAGTGAAATTTTTTGTAGTGTTTTACATGTAGAGGTTTTGTTCAATGGTAACATGGACCTGATTTCATTGTTCCAAAATTTCATGCCAAAGAATTTACAGATCGCGAGGGACACAGATATTGCTGTTCTTTGTGTTCCAGTAATGTTAGAAATGTCACCTGATAGGTGTCGTGGAGGCGATGGGCCGAAGCGCAATAATGGAAGAAAAGAAACAGAAGCATGTATTGAATTCGTGAATCGAGTTGCAAAAACTTTACATGACAATTACAACTATAAATTGTTTCTTGATGCGGTTAATGGTTTGGGAGAGATCGAGGACATTGATCGGGTTCGTAACGAGGTTTATCTTATATTCAAGGATTACTCGAAATTGGAAATTGAATTTTCGTGGTTTTTAGCAAATTTTTATGAGGTCGAGTCTAGGGTAGAAGATGACACCAATTTCAATTTCTTTTCTAGAAATAGGAGAGCTAGGGTGGAGAAGTGCGCCACAAAAACCAACACGAAAAAATCATTTTTGATTGTGAAGATCAAATGTATGAATTTGACATGATGTATCATTATGTGGAATCAACCATAAGGGCCGTGGATAAAATAGTAGAGAAATTGGAAACGGATCGAAAGGGGAAGAAATTAAAAAGAAAATCAGAACGTAACTGTCTACATTGAAGATTACCTCAGTGTTTTGAATTTGAAGTGCCTCAAAGATTTGTTTGGTGATCATTAAGTGTCAAATATGAGAGGAAATCAAATTGATGCAAATGACATAGCCACCATAGTGCGGGATCTAAATAAGAAGTACATTGAACTTGAAAAGTACCACAAAAGGGCTAAGACAATGCAATCAACCACCAACCATGATAATCACTAGTGTAGGTGCATGGTAGTGAGATCCACAATCTCATTGTCCAATGAATAAAAATATATTCCAACTTTATTGAACAACGAGGCCATCTAGCGATGATTATCGTCAGTGATTGATAGCATTTTACTTTTTGATTTACCATATGTTGCACGCAAAAGTTGCAATCTTGGTACCCCAATCTTTTTATTGAGGTGCAAGTTAGTCTTCAATATACATAAAGGAACACATTGGTTAAATATCTTTAAATTTAAAGTCTCAAAGACTATTATAATGTCTCTTAAAACTCTTACTCTCATTATTTAACTTTTAACTTACTTTTAATTTGATTAATTACAAATGAGGTTTCTTTGACCTTTTATAGTTATACATCCTTTAAATGGATGGCGGAAATTGATTGTGTTTTATGGTTGATATTTTTTCTCTAGATTATTATTTGTAAATATTTACATAAAATTTTCTAGTAATATTGTTTCCACAACATTGTAGACATATATTACAAGTTTCTTAAAAATTCATAATGAGACATATAATTCATGAAAATATTTTTCAAATATCAAAGGACATCACCAAGCATACTAATTACATGTTTAGTATACACGAGATTGGTTTAAAGAATAGAGATATGTAAGTATGTGACAAGAAATTTGTCAATTATTTTGTTTAGTTAGCCTAATTCAATGTACTAAACATACTAATAAAACGACTAACCAATTAACTACTAGATAGCTACAACATTACAAAACTTCTTGTTGATTACAACATATTATTTCTAGATAGATAAACAGTGACTAAATAAAATTTGATTATTTTGTATCGTGAATAAATTAGACTAGTAATTTGATTTTTTAGTTGATTCACGATCTTGGCTAGTCGTACTCTCCTAACTAGTAGATATATTGTGGACAAATTAGACAACTTTTAATTGTTCTAAACAACTTTAAAATTTGATTTTATGTAACACGAAGTCAAATTTTTTATAAAGGATAACCTAGCGTTTCCAGATTTTCTATTTCAATTTTCCAACTTAAGTTCAATTCTCCTCTTGATTCATACTTCGACTGTACATTCCAAAAAAAAAAAAAAAAAAACTATTTCACGTTCATGATCTTAAAGATAGTTACAATGGTTTTACAGAAATAAATCATAAGATATCCTAATTATTACTAAAAATTCAAGGGTCCATATATAATTATTAAAACAGTTTTGCTGTATTGAAATTCAGAACGTAAGATTAGGCATAGAGCAAGGTAGGGTTCAAACTGAAAATTTTGACCTGGCTTCTTTCAATCATATATATAATAATTCTATAGAGATAGAGAATTTTTGCGAGGAAGACGAAGGGGTTAACACGCAAATGGATCAGTTTCAGAAATTCCCAGATCTTCAAATCAAAGTTTGGTGTTTGATTCTCACTTTTTAATGTAAATTTTTTTTTATCAAAGGAGTCCACGCGCCCCCCAAACCCTCTTTTTAACATGAAAAGCACGATAATATCCCTGATTCAAGAATCTATTTAAGATTAAAATCATCTCATTAAGAGTCAATTTATATTCAGTGTTTTCAGTTTAAGGAAATTGGCTAATAATTTAATTCTGTTGTTAATTTGCACTGACTGATATTGGGAGTTCATTGTTTGAGAATTGTATGCCCTCGAACTTGATTATATTCTGTTCATAGTTCTCCACACCCTCGAACCTTCCGGTCTCTCCTTTAGAGAATGGAGGATTTACTTAAAAAAGGCAATGTAAATACTATCCAACGTGCAAGTGATCTCCTTATGTCAGTCACAGTTTGTGCTGAGACACACAAGGCTAAAATCATGGGCCAATCTTTTACAGCAAGTGAAGAGCTAAGGCAAATGGCGCAAGAACGAGAACCCTTATGGGTGTTTGATGTAGACAGGAGTTTTGAGGTTTTGAATTGTCCCGAGTGCAACCGAAGATTTTCATCGCTTGATCCAACTTTGGAGGATATAATCAGAGTGATTACAATGGGAGGAGGGCCTGCAGATCTTCCAAACTTTAATGAAAGTGGATGCACACATGTACAGCCCTGTGAATCTGAAGCATCCAGGGCAATTGGGGTTGTTTCCAGCAATCCAATTAACCTTGTGAATATGTTCATGGATGTGGTGAGTTTTTATGTTCCCTCGTTTGACAACACCAATTTTGGAAATAAAATTTCTAGTTTAAGCTTTTAGATATATGGAATTGCACGTTTGAACTTTTTGGACAGAGATGAACAACGTAAGATTTTACCTTAACAATGTATACATTTCTTTCTTTTATATCAGGATGAATGGTCAAGAATTTTCTCCAATATAGTATCGAAGGCCCAAAACCTTGGAGTTCTATTGAAAGGACAGCAGGGAAACCCTGATGGAGTTCTGCAAGTGGTATTCAAATATTTTTATCAAAATTTGGAGATTGTCGTGCTAATATATTACATACATATTTGGTACATTTGGACAAGACGTGATCAAACGCCTTCAATTGGTGTATATTGTCTTGTGTCTACTTGAGCGAACCAATTAATGTTGTACACATTTTGTTTTCAATATGCTAAGAGAGAACCATTTTCAGATGGTGGCAGATTTTCATGTTCCTTCTCCACTTGTTAAGAGTCGAGAGATGTGTTTTGCAAGATCCTGCAGGCAGCTGGATTTCGACACTTGGGTAGTGGCTGATGTTTCTTTGGAGAATATTTTCCCAAATCCAATGGTAAAATGTCAAAGAAGGCCATCAGGCTGTTTAATTCAAGCACTTCAAGAAGGATTGTCCATGGTAATTAATGAAAATCTTTTTCAAATAACAAGGGACATAACCAAACAAATTTTCCTCAACCTTATGCTTGTGTTGATCCTAAAATCCCTAGGTTACTTGGGTGGAACACAATGCAGTATGTAATAAGCTGGTTCATAGTATGTTTGTTAAACCCGTCTTTGCATTCAGCGCAAAGCGATGGATTTCATCATTAGAGAGACAATGTGACAGAATTGCAACATTAACAAAGGTACTGATTTTCATCCTCTCTCTTCTCGAGAATCCATACGTCATTTTGCTTCTTTTTCTCTTTTTTATTTCCCAAGTTAGCACATTTTTGGTTGTGTATTTCACTAGCCAGGGCTTGGAGCATCAGCGAAAAGTCTATTAAATTTGGCAGAAAGAATGGTTAGAGGTTTTAATGCCAATATTTGCTCAAACCAAGAAAATGCATGGAGACCATTACCTATAGCAGGTGCACAAGACATCCTAGTCAAAACCAGCTTTAACATTGATCAACCAGGGATACCTTGCGGCGTCTCAGTAACTATTGCAACTTCATTACATCTCCATGTTCAACAGAATGATGTGTTCGACTTTCTTCACTGTGAGCAAAATCAAAACAAGGTACATATTTACCATTAGGCTTAAAACAAGTAATTACTTATTCCCAGATGAATTATTACAAAATTAAGCTCATTAATTTGTACATTTTGATGTTCTAGTGGGATATACTCTCCTATGGCTTGGCAATTCGAGACATTATATACATTTCTTCTGCTCGCAACTCAACAGATCGCGTCTCAGTGGTTTTAGTTGAGGTAAGTCATGATACCACATTAGAAAAACATACGCGAATTGCATATACATAAGTAAAGAAATGCTTGATTTTTGCAGCCAACAGAAAACAGAAGAGCAGTTGCATACTTGCACGAAAGTTTTTGCGATTCAACGGGCTATTATGTACGTAGTATATGCTCCAATTGACATATCTGCAATGGATCATATTATGGCAGGTAAAAATTCAGAGAATGTTTCAATATTGGGCTCAGGATTTGCAGTCCTCCCTGGAAAAAGTGTTAGGGAAAGCATACTTACTATTGGATTTCAGATTATGGATGAAGAACTAACGAGGCCGGAGTATCTGCCTCCACAATCAGTGTTAACAGCACACAGACTCATGAAAGAAACTATTTCTCTTATTAAGACTGCAGTCATATCCTAAATATGAGATTTGTACACGAACGTCCCTAGTTTGACTGTCGTTTAGGTTTAGGGTTTAAGTTTCAAGAAGTTGTATTTGGGGGGCAACTGACGAACAGATGTCACCATTGTTTCTTCCTTTCATGCGACATTCCAAGTCTGTCCAATAAAAAGCCGGATGCATCATGGAAACTAATGGATGGTTCAAGATAGTATTCTTGGATTCTTGCAATGAAGGGTCAGATAATTGTGCAAGTAGGAAATGCTCGACTAGAGACAGTAATGCTTTCTACCACCAGCTTTGATCATCACTAATGTATGGTAGTGAGATCCACTATACCTCATTATCTAATGAATAAAAATACATTCCAATTTTTTTGGACAACGAGGGTGATCATTATCGCGGTCAGTGATAGATAGCATTTCACTTTGTGATTTACCAAATGTTGCAAGGAAAATTTGCATTCTTGGTCCCCCAAACATTGGTCATTAATCTTTTAAATTAATGTGTAGAACTCCAAAATTTTTAAGCTTGGTCGTACAATAAGCCATTATATATGAATTGTCATGTCTAGTTACTGCACATGGTAGTGATGACTCATTTTGAATTTCAAGTTAGTTCGATGGACTTCCTCAATAATTTGAGATGTTTGAAGGACTTTAGAGGAGATAAGTTTAGGAATTGATAAATTTTTGGGCTAAATAATTAAATATTGAAGGAGTAAGAATTAGCGTATCAATACAAGTGTTCTAAAAAACGTAAAGCGTAGCTAAGCGTGAATCTGAGGCCGAGTTTCAAGCTTTTTGGACTTAGGTGATAGCGAGACAAGAACGATGCAAGGGCAATGCTTAATGTGTGGCTAGGTGTCGATGCCGAGTTTCAAGCATAGGCGTCACCTAGTGAGCTTTTTACAACAGTGATCAATGTTAGACTTATTTTGTAGCTCGTATTAAATTGCGTATATTTGAAAGGAAAAAAAAATTGGATTTTCAGTGCCCAAGATATTGAATTCCAAGGAATTTTATGTTAATTGGTAATTAAAGATATTAATTGCAAGAAATTGAATCTGACTCGGCCACAGGTTTAGGATATGAATTTGGTTAATTTATAGTTGAATTGTAATAAAACTCATAATCTTAAATTAAGTACACATTTTCTACTTAAACAACTAAGATGCGATAGTGTCCTAAATCACCAAGGCTTGTGAATTTAGGCTCTCATCCAAACTCTACAGTTTAATTCTTTAGTATATTCAACTATTTTATTTATACTTAAACTCTATCATCCTTTTCCTATAAATACATGGATTCACATAATAAAAAATACACTCAAAAAGCAAGAAAAGCAAAATTCGCCTCCCCTCTTTCAGTCCTCCTTTAAGCAACCTTCCACCCCCCGTTTTGCCTCTTTAACTCCTTAGAAACATATTATAAGCATATACATACTTTGGCCTTCAATTTGCAACAAAAACATACTCGAAACGTCAAGTTTTCAAGTGTTTTTCGGAAGTGTTTGGTCAAAATCTGAAATCCACATCAATTAAGATTTTACGAGTTTCCATACAAGATAAGATACATAAGGTGTAAGTGGTTAAATTCTTGTTCGTAATATTTACGTAATGAATTTTATTGACTTCTTTTAAACTTTCAAGTTAAGAAATATAAATTCTTCAGGATAAACATTCGGGTCAAGAGAAGAAGAGAATACCACGCATCAAATATCATCAAAGGCATCCCAAACCCTCAGGTATTATACACACACAGATATACATACATATTTTGAGTTTGAGTTCTCTCGGTGAATTTTTAGTTTATAATCCCTTTATGGATCTAAACCTTTAGCAATAATTCGTATTTTATCGTGATAATCTGATTTGTTCAACATATATATATTCTGAGTGTAAGGAAAATGGGTTCTTTTATTAATTATAGTTAAATTGGTTGGCGTCTGAATTCGTAGAATAATTTGGAGCTTTTGTGAAGTTTTAGTTTTAATTTCTTTTCAGAAAAAAGAAGAGGAAAAAAACGATTTCTATTATTTTTTTCTGCATGTAGTGGATTGTTTTAAAGTATTTGGATAATATGCATGGGCTTGCTGAGAACTTCAGGTGTGGGTCAGCATTTATAATTCATTAGATTAGTTCAGATAATGGACGTGCTTTGGATTCCGCCATGTAAATAAAAGGGTAAATAAAAAGGGTAAATAAAAAGCTAATTTGGGATCTAGAGGTTTTGAGAAATTTTTTGAGCAATTGATTAACGTGATTTCTCTAAATCTAAGAAATGTGTTGGTACGATATGTACATTTTACTGAGTGATTTTCGAAATAGTCGCTCTTACTATTAAATTTCAAATTAATTACATCGGAATGTGTTGGATGTGTGTGGGGAATATTGGTGGAACTATAGTGCCACTAAATTCCAAGTAAATTCAATTATTTAAGATATATTAAATTAATAGAACGTTTGACATTAATTTTGACTTCTAATTCGAAGTATTAGTTGTCTTGTTTCTTTTTATTAAATTAAGTTTTTGAGACTCAGTTTATGAAATTTGAATTTTTTCAATTATTAAGATTTATTTTGCATTATTAGGCTAAATTATGTATTTTAGTAAATCTTCGAGTTTATTAAAATTTGAAGCCTTGCATGATGCACCTTTAATCTAATTAGACAATATATATTAATCCAAAAATATGTTAAAATAACACAAAGGAAGGTATGTAGATTTGCTGGACCGGCTAAAGAAAAATAAAATAATGGTTGGCCCCACCCCACCCCACCCCCACCTCACTTAGGGACGACATCTATTCATGCTCCTCTCACACCCCAACTCAGCTATATATCTAAGTTCAGACTTTATATGCCATCTAAAAGTCGATTGGCTCATGTCCAAAATATTTGTGGCTCATAAGTAATAAAATTATATGTTATTATGATTTTTTTTTTTTTGGAATAGTTTTACCATATACGATAAAAAAATAAAAGAATTTATAAATTACTATTCACTTTTTTTTATTTTAAAAATACTCTTTTTACTTTTGTATTACTTGTTGTTATATGTGTTACGTTTGTTATATTTTTTACTTAAAATATGTGTTATATTTGTTACATTTATTACTTTAGAATTAAAAATTTAGAAAAGTAATTGTAGAATTTTAATATAAAATCAAGAGTGTGGCAAAATTATCATTTTTCCCGTAACCTATTGTACTTAGAGGCTTCTACCCACGTAACCCACCCAATTAAAACTCACCCTCAGATCCAAACCCTATATTCTTGAAGGTTGAAGTAACGACAATCCCATAAAATTCATACGATTCAAATGATATTTCTAGTTTTTTGAAAATATTATTTTGGCTAGTTGAGTTGACATTTTAAGTGGATCAAAAAATTGAAACAATAATTATAATTAATTAATATATATATTCGAAAACTTGGTTTATTATTGTTGATGTTAATTGTTGGATTATACTTGTATTATTATGGATTTGTGTTTATTATTGGTGTTGGATATATAGATATATGGTGTTGAATATTGTTGTTCGATTGTTGATATAACTTTGGTTGAAAACTTGAATTTTGGGTCATTGGATTGTTTTTTTCTATGTTTTTAGATAAATCGTATATTTTTTCTTCCAAAAATTGTAACGCGGGTATCACTTAAATGATTATTTGGAATATCTTATTATTTGATTATAAGATAAATATTTTGGATATTAATTTTATTTGGGTTTTGAGTTTATTGATTTAGTTCTGGATAATTCTTATGAAGAAAAAAATTTGAATACACACTACGATTTAGGGATCTAATTTTTAAAGTTCGACTTAGATTTGAACAACCTAAAGTCCGGTCCTACATATAGCTTATGTTGGTGAATTAAAATATAAAATAGAAAATGCACATTATGACTATAAAATGAACATTAGTACTAATCCGTCTAGCTATTCAATGTGAACTGTACTTTTCAAATTGACAGCCAAAACAAATAATCAAAGAAAATCCAGGAGCCATTAAGGAAAACATTGAATCAATTACCCGTTTATTTTATTGATTTGTGTCCTCAAAATTTCACATGTACCGCAACGAATTTCCATTGTAAGATAAGATATTAATATTATATGCCCTATTAATCTCAAATACCCACGAAAACGGAAAAGGAAAATAAATCCCAAACCATCTAGGAACCCAATTGAGGTGGGATTCATTATATATACAAAGTAAATCACATATTAAAGTAGGACTAGGCTTGAGTTCCTATATAAGTCTGAAATGCACATTCTGAATTCAAATTATATTTGTTGTTCATGCCATTTATTTTTCTTTATTGATTAATTATAATGTCGAAACTCAATTTTGACAGTGCCCTTTCACTTGATGCAATTGTCAAACAACGACTTCACGATCAAGAAATCATTTTTTGAGAATTCTGAGGAGGATTTATAGACCCACAGCGTACAGTGTAGTTTCACTTGTGAAGATTTTATTCAATAGTCACACGGACCTGATTTCATTGTTCCAAAATTTTGTGCCAAAGAATTTAAGGGACAGAGATACTGCTGCTCTGTGCTCCAACAATGTTAGGAAAGTCGCCTGATAGGTGTCATGGAGACAATAGGCCGATACACAAGGTGGGAGAGGATGGAAGGAAAGAAACAGAAGCATGTATTGAATTTGTGAATCGGGTTGCGAAAATTTTAGACGACGATTACAAGTATAAATCATTTCTTGATGCTGTTAATGGTTTGGGAGAGGGCAAAGACCTTGATCGGGTTCGTAACGAGGTTTATCTTATATTCAAGGATCACCCAGAATTGGAAATTGAATTTTCATGGTTTTTAGCAGGTTTTTATGAGGTCTCCGGGGATGAAGTCGATACCAATTTCAATTTCTTTTCTAGGAATAGGAGAGCTGAGGGTGGAGAAGTGCGCCAAAAAAATCGATACGAAAAAATCCTTTTCGACTGTGAAGATCAAATGTATGAATCTGACATGATGTATCATTCTATGGAATCAACCATGAGGGCCTTGGATAAAATAGTAGAGGAATTGAAAACGGATGGAATGGGGAAGAAATTAAAAAGAAATGAGAAAGTAACAGTTTACATTGAAGAGTATCTCAGTGTTTTGAATTTGAAGTGTCTCAAAGATTTGTTCGGTGATCGTTATGTGTCAAATATGAGAGGAAATCAAATTGATGCAAATGTCATACCCACCATAATGCTAGACCTGAATAAGAAGTACATGGAACTTGTAAAGCACCGCGAAAAGGCTAAGATAA
The DNA here is from genome assembly GCA_030279155.1 of Forsythia viridissima. Lineage (NCBI taxonomy): Eukaryota > Viridiplantae > Streptophyta > Magnoliopsida > Lamiales > Oleaceae > Forsythia > Forsythia viridissima. Next base: position 44,731,212 of record CM059039.1, on the reverse strand, counting down.
AGTGGGCAAGAACTTTCAAAGAAAATCATGAAAAGGCATACAATCATGCGACTTCTGTCAAGAAAGAAAGTGCAAAGAGGTCAAGCCCATGTTCAAAGAGATAATGTACTAGTAGAGTGTGGTGAATCCGGGATTTGATCCCAAGCATGTTCAGCCAGCTGTTAAAAGAATCAAAGTAACATATTCAAATGGATTATTGTAAAAATTTATCTGTCAATGCGAAGTTTACAAAAATATTCTTTCCCTATTCATGATTGAATTTGTGTGAGATATCATATCTGTTAATCTGTTATTGTACATACTTGAAGTAATTATACAATCAATGAAGTAAGATTCCTGACATAAACAAAGGAAATATAATTTCTTGAAATTTTCTTTCAAGTTGCTACTCAAGAATAAGGCATTTGATTTGAAGATGTATTTAGTTTTAAGCATGAAGAGCAAAAAGAATAAATACAACTTTGTGTTATTTCTTTAATGATGCTTTAAACTCTACCCCTATTCCTCTTATCTCCTTGCTCTCTTTTCCCTACTTCTCACTTCCCACCCCGTTCTTTAAAGGAAAATCCCGACAATACAAGGATTCTAACAGTGGTAGACATAGACTTTTGTTCGAGGAGGGAGCACTACGTAAATAATAAGGAAAAAAATTTCAACAAGAATTATACATCGAAAACAAAATCAATATAATATATGAAATATGGTGGGTATCTTATCAGTGTTGTAAATGAAATATGATAAGCTTTTTCAACATAGTATCTCGTGTAGTACATTACAATATTGGATCTTTGCAAAATTAATTTTCAACATATTAATATATTTGGAGGCTATTGTTTACTATTGAATCATAATATGCTATTTTCCAACATCAATATAAATTCAATGCATATATTTGAACAAACCACTTTGAACGATAATCAATTATAGTGGAAATTTGAGAGGGCCATGGAGATGGGAATAGGAAATGGGCATTTCTTGGACCTCAAATGGTGAGAGGGGGATTGGGACTCCCCTTGTCTTCAAGTAAATCCGCCACTCATTCTAAGTGTAGGTTTGTCAGTGCTTATAAGTACTTATAAATTGGTCAAACATTATTTTTATTCACATATTTTATAGGACCCACAACTTTTATCCACACATTCTGTAAGACCCATGACTTATAATTTACAAAAAACTTTACCGAACATACACTAAAAAAGTTTTTTTACTTGAACTATATATCAATAGAATCTGAACGAATTTTTTAACAACTATTACTGTTTGGATTAAAGATCATTTATGTTGGAAAGTTGAATTTGATGTCTACTTGACCATATTAGAAAAGGAGGATACCTTTTATAAAAAAGGGTTATTTTACTTTTCAAAAAAAGCACCTTCTGTCTATATATGTTTTTAAATACATTTGCTTTTAACTGTGAAAGTAATAACAACAATTTCAATTTCTTTTATTGGAGGGAATATACAAATTCAGAAACTTTGCTGAGGGTTACTATTTTTCTCAACGGAAATTAGATATGCATTTTGTATCGAGGATATTAGATGGGGGAGGTCACTTTTTGAAAGAAGTGAAATGTGTTCACTATTTTTCGTTTTCTAAAAAAAACTCATTTTTTTTAAAAAAAATAAAATTGTCAATTTTTCTAATATACCATTTTATTTTTCAGAACTGTTAACAAATTAACATTCTTTTGCATGCAATTCAAATTATTTAGGTATTGTAGTCAAATTAGAAAAAATTGACTAGAGAACTTAGTCCATTTAGAAATCATTTCTCTTCTTTTAGTGATAATTTTGCTATATATACGATTTTTATTAACATACCACAATTACTTTTTAATATTTTAAACTTCAAATGTAATAAATCTAACACATTTTTTTATAAGAAATATAACAAACGTAACAAATATAACAAATGTTACAAAAATAAAAATAGTATTTTTAGAATAAAAATGATTATATAATATTTTCTAAATTATTTTATATTTTGTGGTAAATAATAAACCTATCCCTTTTTTTATGCATGAATTTTGAACTCTCCTTGTTCTGGTATATTGCAAGGCCAGGCCAGCCTAATTTTGGGTCACGGGCAAACAGGCCAGCCCATCTTTATTTTTTTATATATTTATTCATTTAAAATGTCTTGGGAATTTCAAATTGTGACCAAGTTTTCAATCATTTTTATTTGATTCTTAAATATTATTTATTGATTATAAATTAAAAATTATACTTTAAACAATTTTATTAGGGATGGCAACAAAACAGGACAAGACCGGAATGGGGTCGAGAGCCTTTGCATTGTTTAATTCTTCGTTTAATTTTGTTTAGTTTTAAGTATTATATTTAAATATGAAAATAATTTATTAAAAAAACACTTGAATTATTAAGACAATAAAATAATAAAACAAAATTACATCATTTATAGACATTTTTTCTCTTTTTTTAAGCCTATGCATTGTTTAATTCATTCGATTTATACACGAAATAAATATAGAAGATGATTAACACTACATAAGATTGTTGATTCAATTGAATAGTTAGAATTTGAAAAATATATGAAGAAAATTCCAAAATATTTTCTTGATCAACAAAGAATTTGGACAAAATATGAAGAAAAATATCACAATATTTTATTGATGACCAAAACAAAACTAAGAAGTATGAATACGTAATAAACTTTAAGAAATTACAAACCAAGTCCCTCATCTTCTAAAAAAGTATACAATAAGTCCTAATTGCATAAAATAACATTAGTAAATAAAATAAAATGCAAAAACCGTCCCTAGCCTTTTTGCCTCGGTCCAAATGCGTGGTGCACCTATTATGTATCTGTGCTGCATCGAGGTCTATATATTATTTTTCCATCGCCAAATTGCGTGAAAATGAAAATGGAAAAGAATATTGTACATAGGCAACTATTATTACAAAGATGGATTCTTTTCTTGAATTTGATTCCAATTTTCTTTGAATTTCCCTCAATTTTTTTTTATCATGTTGTATTGGCTTGTGTGGGAGCAATATACACAAAGTAAGCAAGTGGGATATCCTTTAAATCCAAGACAGGCTCCAAGATTTCAACCACATTATTCATTGTTGGCCTGAGTTTAGGACAATGGCTCAAGCATTGAAAAGCCAATGCAGCCACTTTATTGGCACCTTCCGTTGAATATTGACCTTCCAGTCTTGGATCCATTAATATATTGTCAAGCTTATTAGGATCCTTCAAAAGAGGCCTTGCCCATTTCACCAGATTTTGCTCGCTACCTCGACGGTTCTTATCTATAACACGTTTTCCTGTCAGTGTTTCTAACATAACGACTCCAAAACTGTACACGTCATTCATCGTTGTCAAATGACCTGGAATTTTTGAACAAGTTTAATTTGGAGTATTATTTTGTTTTTCCAACAATAATAAATACTTTTTAAGGATATTATATATTCATTAATTACCAGTCATGACATATTCTGGTGCAGCATAGCCATGGGTGCCCATGACACGGGTTGATACGTGTGTTTCATTTCCTTCCGGACCATCCTTTGCTAGCCCAAAATCAGAAAGCTTAGCAGTATAGTCCTGCTTGACAAACACCCGGTAAGCAATTAGATCATGTTAATAGTAATTCTATAAAAGACAATAATTAAATGTATAAATGTGTCTTTTTCTAACAACTTTAAATTTTAGATGACACGATTATATGAAAATTGTACACGTATTAGACATACATAAATTTGGCATGCACTTGAAAAGATGCTTGAAAAACAAGATTTTAATTAATACTTTTGGTCCCTCTCTAACATCCAGGGGTGGGACTCTTCAGAAAAAATTAATTTTTGAAGTGCCAAAAAAAAAAAAAAAAATAGTAACAGTCCAGCTTGTAAGTGTAAATTTATTTTATTTTTTTAAATAGTATTCTTCTTTCCAAAAAAATCTTGACTCCGTCCCGACTAACATCTATAGTACTTGATAGTTGAACCAAGGAACATGAGAATTTACGGAGTCTAGCAGGATATTTGAAGTCTTAAAATCCCTATATATCACTGGTTTCTCTTGCTCATGAAGAAATGCTAGACCTCTTGCCGCACCAACTACAATTTTTATCCTCGTCAACCACGGCAACGAACAACTATATCCTGCATCAATCAATCAAATATCAACATACATGCATACATACATACATATATCTCTCAGAAACATGCATGCATGCATGCATGCATGGGATAAGATAGGGTACTCCTATACACAGTCTAATCTAGCTGGGACGTCCACAGGGGCGGATCCAAACAGAAATTAAAAAAATTTAGATAGAAATAATATATGAAAAAAAATTAAATTTCCATATAAAAAATTTACTATACTAAAAAAAAAAAATTTAGGTCAAGGCACTCCAGCAAAGGAGAGTCCCACCCTGTATCCGCCTCTAGACATCCGAATCTTCTCATTCCTGTCTTCAAAAAAAAGATTATATAAATTAATTTACTTACTTCGGAATAATTGATTTTCTAGGTTGCCTCTAGTCATGTATTCATAAACAAGAAGCCTTTGCTCATCCTCACAACAATAACCAATCAATTTCACAACATGGGGATGCCTTAGTTGCCCGAGAAGCACGACTTCAGTCTATAAACATATCGCGAAAAACACGAGTTATGTAATGTTGTGAAAATAATGAAAAGAGAAAACAGAAAAATTAAAAGATCGACCATCCACTCCCTGTGGCCCTGAGTGCCATCCAAATCAAGTAATTTAACAGCAACAAGCTGAGGCTCCAAGCCTACAGGCAATATAAACCTATAATCAATGAATCCCTTGTGCACTGGCCCGAATCCACCTTCACCAAGAAAATTACTTGATGAAAAATCATTTGTAATTTTTTTGAGTTGTGCCAAAGTGAAAATGTGAAGATTTGATCCAATAAGAGAATTAGAGATATCACTTATATCAGAAACTGATATCCTTTTGACAGAAGCTTGTTTGAAAATTTTACTTGTGGGCTCTGAAGAGAGGCTTTTGGCCTTGGAACAAGTGGGCAGGAAACATCTCCATGTAATATTCTTGAAACCCATCTTTTCTCTAACTTGTAAGTTGCCTTCTACCAAAAATTAGTGATGTATATATAATATTATAGGTTGGGGATCATAATGAAACTTGGTTTATATATTGGGGACCAATAATACAATTCTCTTTTAAGACAATCATGTCTCTAACCTTTTAAAATTTGTTACATGTGAAGATATTATATTATATTTACACTGTGACAAAGATAGATTGATTGTAATATAAAATTAAAGTATTGAAATTTAACGGTTTTGGAATCTGTAAAGCCCCACTATGCACTTGTGACATTTGAAAGTATAAGTCATGGAAGTTATCAACATCGACATATAATATATTTAAAGTTTTCCACATAAATAATTTTTCATCATTTTTTCTCGAAAAAGAAATGTTTTTTCCACTGGTTCCTCGAAGACAGACATTTAGAAAAGTCTAAAAATTTCTAGTCACATTTTTTAGTGGAGAGGAATAGTGCGGGATGAGATTGAGATCAGACAGATCAGCCTACACCTTTTAGTTCGCTCTTTAATCCAAGACTACAAGAAAAATAGTTTTTTGCAACATTTAAACAATAATATTCGTTAATTACTTGTTGCTAAATAAAATTTATTGCAACAATTATTAAATATATGTTGTCATTAGTTAACTAAATTGAAATATGGCAACAATATTTACATGAACGTTGTCAATACAACATTTTACAATGTTCATTGTCAATTGTAAAAAAAATTATATATTTTGCTATTTAATAACGGGCACTGACCATTGTCAAAAAATATCGTATTTGGAAACGTTCACACACGTTGTTAAGCATATGTTTGGTAGTGTTGAAATTATTTTTAAGAGCTTCTATTATAAGTTGTGGGTGAATGTGTGGATAAAAAGTCAGTTGTAAGTTGTAAATCATATAAAATGTGTGGATAAAAAGTATGTTTGACTAGTTTGACAAGCTGAAATTATAATTTAAACAATGACAAAAATGTGCTAAAACATATAATTTTAGAACATTTTACAACGTTCATTGTCTGTTGCAAAATATTTATTTAATAGAGTATTTAACAACATTCGTTGAACATTGTTAAAATTAATAATATTTCGCAACGTTCGTCGAACGTCTCTATCATTTTAGCCAGTTATGAGTTAACCCTTCATGTAAGCCATTTAATCAAAACCCAACCTTCGATATCTTGATTCTTGGCTCCCCAAAATCGACATCCCAACTTTACATAGTCTATATCCCAAAAAATGTAAACCCAAAATCCAATTGAAAACCCTTCTCTTTCAATTTCATCACCATTTGAGTTCTCCACAACACACAAGCCAAAATAATTTCATACAAAAATCTCTTATTAAGCACACCAATGAGCTTATGCTTATGCTTTTCCATTGTTCTCAAACCCCCAATTCTAATCCATGAACCAACGTTGTTAAAAGATCACATGTCCAGTCTTATCACTACAAACAATGCATGTTGTTAAAATCCACAAGTATGTTGCTAAAACAAAAATGACAATGCGCTTTTTATCTTTCGCGACGAACATTATCGTAGACATCTACTTTTCGGCAATATCAAGGAACGCAACATACAGGTAAACGTTGTTAAATCTCTATGACAACGTACTCCGACCGTTGCTAAAAATATTTTTCTTGTAGTGAATAAAATAAGAGTACCATGTTAGATGAACATAAACGGTTCTATCAATTTCATCATGCTTTTTTAACTCGTTCATCATGTATCCTCATTTAATTGACACATAGGTTAATGAACCAAAGAAGCAAGTTAAGCTGATAAACTTTACTTATAATTATATATCAGCTGCATTAGATTGACTAATCTTCCAAATCATTCATAGGAAATTGAAAGTGTAAAATCTTTAATAGATTTTCTTGGCAAGTGAGGTGGGCCGGAGATATAATTTAATTCATGCTCTCTTGAACATATATTTTCTTCACAATAAGCTTTGACTCCACGAATCAACAATTGTATTTAGATTTTGTTTAATTTTAATTAAAATTTTGCAAAAAGGCTAAAGTCAATAAAGTCAACAATTAATTTTAACCACACATTTCATGGAATTTACGATTTTTATCAATTTTTCAACCACCTATATATTTCATCAATTTTAAGCAAAACCAGACAGAAAATTTATAAAATACCAACATGTGACAAATATTCCCAACTAATCTATTATCATAAACGTCTAATAATACAACGTCCAATGAATTCATTAGCTCAAGTTAATTTTTATGTACATGTTTGATAGAGATGAGCGAATAGTAATCGATATAAATAAAAAATAATGTTTAAATCTTGTTTATTGTATTGCTCAATTTTATATAGTACTACTCTATGATGAAGTAAAGGTGGTAAAGATTTGTGTCAGAAGAAAGTGTCCCAAATTCCGTAACCTGCTGGCGTCTCCACCGAGGTAACATGTCGGTTTTTATTCCTTTTTTTTCAAGAAAAGGAAAGGAATTAGAAAGAAAGATAGTTAGTGGCAGTTTTAGTCAAAAACTTAAATAATTAAGGCAAATTAGTTTGATCAAGTGAAAATTAAGTAGAGATTTGGTTGGTAAAGAAAGTGCATGCACTTTCACATTCATGGCGTGTAAAGCACAGTGGAAGAGGTTTGTTAAAACAGTCCAAAATGGCTTCTCAATAATTAGTGGCAAAGTGTTGGAAAATTTTAGAGTTACGTCATGTTTTGGGAATAATGTTGTGTAGGATCAGTTTTTTTATTGTGGAAGATAGTACATTCGTGTTCTTTTTTACGCAAACTTTGAATTCGTATATTTACTTGCCCAAAATAATATTAGGATGAAAGATAGATTAAAATTCAAAGTAAAGTTAAAAAACAGTTAGTCAAATGCAATTATGCAAGTGGCTTATTCCACATTGGAAAAGTAACAATTTTGACTAGTATATATACACTTTATAAAGGTATGATCTAGAGTAGCATAAAAGGAGTGCAAATCACGAACAAATTTACACCTCGGGCCATTGAATTGTCATTAATTTTTCCAATATATTTTTCTAAATTAATTCCACACCTCCCAACTTCTGTAATTAACTCCATAAGGCTGTTATTGCTGGATTAAATGATGTGTTAATTCTGTAAAACTTGAAATTGTCCTGTTTATGGACAAATTGAAAGGTCATCTCGGAGCTTATATAACATGTCCGAATTTGTCACAGTTAAACATATGAAATTCATCCTGCTCTCTTCCTTCTCGGTTCAGAAAATTTCAATGTCCATTGCATTCTATTTTTTTCTTGTTAGAGTCCTTAGTAATTTTAGTTCAAGAAAACTCAATTTGCCATAGTAGAGGTTTTGTGCTAAGCTTGCTACTAGTTCTACCATTGAATCTTGAGAAGCAAACGCTCAATTATCCTCAAACACCTACGATGAAGGGACAAATATATTTTAAGGACATTGTATTTACATAGTCCTCGATTTGCTTAAATATGTTCCCTCTTCAATTATTACTATATATTTTTTGCAGCTATTCCATGTCTTGTTTTTTATTTAATTATTAAATATATTAAATTATTTTCGTATATTTCTTTTAACAACAAGTATACAAGATGGCTAAGTTGAAACTTAAAAGATTTACACTTGTTATCGATATTGAAGCACAAGTTTGGTTACTACAAACACTAAGCTTGTGTTTAATTTAGATTAAAAATCGTTTTTGATTTTTTTCAGCCGTAATTTTTGACTTTTCAATCCATTTTTAACATGAAAAGTCAACATTTTCAACTCAAATAAACTACTTTTGATTTATAAACTGTTTATAATCTCTATCAAACGCACTCTAATATACAAAGAATGTGTAAAATACAAACAATCAAGGAGTCCAAAACTCCAAGTCTGATGTAACACTCTTGCGAGCTTCAACTCCAAGAATCGGCCACAACACTGATGATTAGGATTCACGAGCTTAACATTTTACGCATAATACTAACCTCCTCACAAGAATTCACTGCAGACTTCAAACTAAGCCAGCAAAACCAAAACCTAATCACCCCAATAAGACGGTTAATCATTCATAGTGTTATCCTTCTAAGCCAAAACTCAAAGAACCGCCCAAATCAAAAGTCGCAAAAGAAAATTCAAAAAGATATGAAGGAACAGAGAGAGTCGGTTCAGTTTGTCTATGGTGTAAAATCTTATGAAAGACAGAGAGTTGGTTAATTTATAGTTGAGTTATAATAATAATCATAATCCTTAAGTTTAGTACACTATTTCCACTTAAACAACTAGGATGTGATTCCTACGTACGTCACCAAGTCTTGTGAATTTCCTCACTCATTCAAACTCTAGAGTTTAATTCTCTTGTGAATTTCCTCACTCATTCAAACTCTAGAGTTTAGTGTATTCGAGAATTTTATTTCTAATTAAATTCTATTATTCTTTTCTAATAAATACATACATTCACATAGTCAAAAACACACTCAAAAAGTTATAAAAAAAAAATAGAATTCACCACCTCTCTTTCAGCCATTTTTTAAGCAGCCTTCCACTTCCCGTTTACCTCTTTAAATCTTTAGAAACATACCATAAGCATATAAATACTTTGGCCTTGGATTCGCAACAACAACGCAGCTGAAACGTCAAGTTTTCAAGTGTTTTCAAAAGTTCACTACAAGAAATTTCATTGTTGAAAGTGAAATTTCTTGTAGTGGTTGTTCGGTCAAAATCTGAATCCAACATACACCTTTCAAAATCAATCAAAATTTTACTAGTTTCTATACAAGGGTAAGATACATAAGGTGCAAATGGTTAAATTCTTGTTCTTCGGACTGCTTTTAATCCGAAATGAATTTCATTGACTACTTTTAAACCTTCGGATTAAAAAAAAAATCCAACTCAATACGAGAGTATGACGGAGGCCCTCAACACGTTTGGCCTTCGAACATTTCATCTTGACATAAATGTGGACTGGCCATCAAACTAATTAGTCTTCTATCTACATAAAGGAACACATTGGTCATTAACCTTTTAAATTGATGCACCTTTAGTCCAAGTAGACAATATACATTAACCCAAAAATATGTTAAAATAACATAAGGTATGTAGATATGCTAGTACGTAGATAGGCCGCTTACTACTTTGAAGACAAAACTGTAGGATGTGATAGACCTCTTTACATGACTATCTAATTTTCAAAGCCAACAAAACAAAAAGGTTATTGCAATCCTAAATGTGTAGAACATAAATAATTTTGATTAAAAAAAAATAAACAAAGGAAAGAAAATAAAATATTTGTTGCCTCACCTGACCTAGGGATGCCATCTATCCATGCTTCTCTCTCATCCCCAACTCACTCATATATCCAGGCCGAATTTTGTATGAGAATTAAGATGCGTTGCGTCGAGCCAATAGTGTTTGGGGTTGGGAATTTTATTTTTATTCATTTATTTGAAAACATTGGCTCAAGCAGCCCAAGTTTGCATCCAATTTAAAAAAACTACTCAATTAAATCATAGTCCAAAAACTCTAAACCCCATCTTGCCTGCTAAAGCAACAAGAATTCATAAAAATTATGCAAAAAACAATTTTCAATGCCCTTAAGTTATTGTACTTGGAGGCTTCTACCCATGTAATCCACCCAATTAAAATTCACCATCGGAACTCCATCTTCTTGAAGAATGAAGCAAAGACAATCCAATATAAATGATGCAATACAACCAATGATATTTCTAGTTTTTTTGAAAACACTATTTTGGTTGGATGGGTTGAAATTTTTAGTGGAGTACAAATTGAAATAATAATTATAATTAATTCTATATATTATTGAAAACTTAGATTATTATTGGCTTAGCTATTATTATTGATGTTAATTGTTGAATTATACTTAGATTATTGTGGATTTGAGTTGATTGTTGGTTTCGGATTTATAGATATATAGTATTGAATTGTTGTTCCGTTGTTGGTAACTTAGGTTGAAAACTTGAATTTTTAGATCATTGAATTATTATTTTACATGTTTTTTTTTTATAAATCATATACTTTTGCCTCTAAAAATTATAAGGCGGGTAACATTTAAGTGATTATTTAGAACATTTTCAACCTTATCATTTGATTATAAAATATTTTGAATATTATATTTTATTTGATGTTTTATTGTTGGAGTTTTGTCTTAATGATTTAGTCTTAGAAAATTCTTATGAAGAAAAAAATTCTACGAGGTCTCAACTTTTAAAGTTCGACTCATGAAGTACGAAAAATTTAAAGTCCGGCCTTGCATATATCTTATGTTGGTATATTAAAATATATAATACAAATTGCACGTTATAACTATTAATTTGAACAAATAAATTTTAATAATATAATATATTAAAATATTTTGCATTGATAATTTAATTATATATTAATTTCAATATTTTTTATGGTAAGAAAATATATGTGCTAATTAATTAAAAATTGAGGATAAGAATGTAATTAAAAAAAGTTGACGATATAAGTGTGATAATACGTAAATATTAGAGATTTTTAATGCAATTAAAATATAGTACATTTACAAAAAAACCATGGTCTGAATATTATATAGATTGTACCAAACCATCTATTTAATGTGAACCGCACTTTTCGAATTCACAACCAAACTATTAATCATAGCGAGGAAAATTCCAGTGCCATTAAGGAAACAATTGCTTCAATTATGCACTTATTTTATTGATCAGTGTCCTCAAAATTTCACACGTGCTGTTGGATTTAAACCTCAACTTTCAACTGTAAGATAAAATATTAATATTATATGCCCTTTTAATCTCAAATACCCACGAAAACGGGAAAGGAAAATAAATCTCGAGCCATCTAAGAATCCAGTTGAGTTGAGGTGGGATTCATTAAAAATACAAAGAAAATCACATATTAAAGTAGGACTAGGTTTGAGTTAATATAAGTCTGAAATGCATATTCTGAATATAAATTATATTTGATGTTGATACCATTTATTTTCCTTTATTGATTAATTATGGTATCGACGCCCAATTTTGACAGGGGCGGAGGGGATCCTTGGGGAGCATAGGACTCCCCAAAATTCTGAAACTGTGTTTTTATTTTTTTTATTTTTTTTAAGTGATAACCATCAGCCCAAACCAAAACATAAGAAAATAGCCCAAACTATTTTTGTAAACTCAATAAATATTACCTAACCAACAAAAAGCTCAATTCATACTTCTTCTTCAATCTGATAGTCAGAAACGCAATTGCAAATACGCACACAATTAGTAAAACTTCAGCGGCTCAACCCTTATTTTGAAAAAAAAAATAAAAAAAAAATAAAAAATAAAAAAAATCCTTGAATCACTTCTTCATCTTCTACAAACTTCGAATTGAAGAATCGATTCGACGATTCCCTACATCACGTTCACCACGTAAAGTAATAGACTAACAGCAAATCAGCAATGAGAGTCCCTCTTTCTGGTAAACTCTTATGTTTCTATTTTAAGAGTTTGTCTGGAATCGATTAAAACCGCAGATTTTGCTAAATTTGTTTTGACTTTTTGATGCAATAGGATTCACTTCTGAATTTGAAACATAACTTTTTAAAATTGTGAAAAGCTCAAATTACCTTTGTAACTCTGGAAATGCTTCCCATATTTGGTCAAATAATGTAATCAAGGGTATTTTTGTCCATAGTTGTTTGAATTAGTCAACAATTTCGGCATGCAGGTAAGAAACGGCAGCATTTTTTTTTTCTTTCCAAAATCTGAATTGTTGTCAATATTTTAATACAATTACTATTTGGTCAAATTATAAATTCTGCAAAAAATCAATTCCAGACAAAACCTTAACTATTTAAAGTTTAAGGTTTAGCGTAATTTTTTAAGCTCATTTGTTTAAGATATGTGTTTACGTGAAAATTGCAAAATATTTAAAGTTTAGATCTTGAATATTTTTGTACAATGACTTTTTGTAAGTTTTTTAAATATTATGACTTATAAAAAAAATATTATTCTCATAAAAATGAGCTTAGTAATTATGGTTTGAGAAAAAAAAATTCGAGAGCACTACCCCCGAACCCCCATGAGGGCTTCGCCCCTCCCCAGACTCTCTCCATAGAAGATCTCCCAACTTCAAATGTCTGGCTCCACCACTAGTACCATATTATTCACTGCAATTGTCAAACAATGATTTCAAGATCAAGAAAGCGTTTTTCAAGAATTTGGTAACATCTTTGAAGGATACATAGGAGAATTTATAGACCCACAAAAGTGTAGTTTTACATGTGGAGATTCTATTCAATGGTCACAAGGACCTGATTTTAATTGTTCCAAAATTTCATGCCAAAGAATTTACACATAGCGAGGGACAGAGATACTGCCGCTCTTTTTGTTCCAACAATGTTAAAAAAGTCACCTGATAGGTGTCGTGGGGCAATGGGCCAAAGTCCAAGTGAAGAATAATGGAAGAAAAGAAACAGAAGCCTATATTGAGTTCGTGAATCGGGTTGCGAAAACTTTACATATGACGATTACAAGTATAAATTGTTTCTTGATGCACTTAATGGTATGTTGGACAAGACATATCAAATATTTTATTGAAAGGACAGCAGGAAAACCCTGATGGAGTTCTACAAATGGTATTCAAATATTTTTATCAAAATTTGGAGATTGCAGTGCTAATATAATACAGATATATTTGGTATGTTGGACAAGACATAGCAAATATAATCAAGGAAGACAAACACCTTCACTTGGTCTGTATAGTCTTGAGTCTACTCGAGCGAACCAAATATGTCGTACGCGTATTGTTTAAAATATTATTTGTTTTCAGATGGTGGCAGAGTTTCATGTTCCTTATCCACTTGTTAGGAGTCGAGAGATTTATTTTGCAAGATGATGTAGACAGCTGGATTTCGACACTTGGGTAGTGGCTGATGTTTCTTTGGAGAATATTTTTCCAAATCCAGTGGTAAAATGTCAAAAAGGCCATCAGACTTTAATTCAAGAACTTCAAGAAGGATTGTCCATGGTAATTAATGAAAATATTTTTCAAATATCAAGGGACAACCAAACAAATTTTCCTCAAACTTATGCTTGTGTTGATCCTAAAATTTCTAGATTACTAGGGTGGAACACAACGCAGTGTGTAATAATCTGGTTCATAGTACATTTGTTAAACCCGTCTTTCCACACTTAGACACACAGATTTCATTCTACTCTCTTCCATCTCAGTCCAAAAAATGTTAGTTTCCATTGCAGTCTATTTTGTTGTAGTTGTTCCAGTCCTGAGTGATTTTAGTGCAGAAAAACTCAATTCGTCGAAGTAGAAGCTTTGTACGAAGCTTGCTACTGGTTCCACCGTAATATCTTGGAAGACAGACACTCGATTATCCTCAAACACCTACGGTGAAGTGGCGAATCTATTTTAAGGATATTATGTTTACAAAGGTTTCTATTTGCTTAAATTTGTTCACTCTTCAATAATTATTTTAAATTTTTCTGTAGCTGTTGTAACAATTCTCTGTTATGTTTTCCATTTATTTATTGAATATAGCACATTTTTTATGTAAATTTCTTCTAACAATAAGAGCATCTCCAATGCTATACATCTTCTAAAAAGTCTACGTGGCAAGAGAGAGAAAAGAAATGAGGAGAGAGATTGTAGAATGAGAAAAGAGAAAGAAGAATAGATGAGAGAGATAGACACAATACGTCAGCATTTATTGTTGAAAGTGTCTAGCAAGCCGTCTAAAAGTGGACATCCTTTTGAACAACTTTTTACAATAAATGTTGCCATATTAGTTTTGTCTCATCCACCTCATCGTCACATCATCTAGACATTCAAAATAGAAGCCATCATTGGAGATGCTCTAAGCATACAAGATGGCTAAGTTAAAACTAAAAAGATTTACAATCGTTGTCGATCTTGAAGCACAAGTTAGGTTATTAAAAGCATAAAATATACAAAGAATGCTTAAAATACTAAGGTGGTGTTTTCTTTGTGTTTGAGTTTTGTGTTTTGAGTTTTGAATTCATTTTGTATTTTGTGTTTTGAGTGTTTGTTTTGAAATTTTTGAAAATGCGTTTTTTTTTTAATTTTCGAAAATTGTTTCTGTTTCTATTTTGAATTTTTTTTTTTGTTTATTTATTTTTATTTATGACCATATATAAAAAAAAGTTTACATGTACACACATAAACACATAAAATTTAATGTATTTGTATTTGTAATTCGCCAATTTATAGTTGCTTATATATATTTTTTGTAGGGTGGAAGGATTCATGCAACGATCAAGCAATCGTTGATTCGGACATTCAAAATATTGATCCACAATGGACAACTATATATTGTACGCAACTTTGTAGTTGGATACAACAACATGAAGTGCAAAACCACAAATACAAGCTAAATTTTATGCCAAAAACCAATGTTGTAGAAGCGGTGGATGAGAGTTTTATCTTCAGACCATTTGCTGATATATTGAGTGCCGCTGAACTTTCATTAGACAAATTATTATAATCTTAGAATAACTAATATTTTTTTCTCAACTTCTATTATAAAATATCATTGAACAGATGGTTGGCAAGGACAAAGTTAAATGCCAATAATCTTGTGAAAGGACGAGCAAGCTCATAGATATTGTGATTGACGACCTAAAATACGAATACATTTTTTATTTATATTGTTGTGATTACTTTTATTATTTTTCAATAGTATATTCTAATTTGAGTGTTTGAATTGTTATTATTTTTTTAGAAAAAACAAGCTTCAGTGTATTTTGTTGGGAGGATTATGCAAATGAGGTTAATAGTTATCCAGATGCTAAAAAACTAGAACATGTGATTATCATACTCCAAATGTACTTGTCGTGCTAAAAAATTCAAAGGTTGTACTTATAGTTTCTACATACATTCCATTATTGACTATTTTTCTCTCTCTAAGAAGATTGTTTAATTTGATAAAAAATTTCATCTCAAGTGAAGTTAGAGTATCTAATACTTATTACATTACGAAGTTGCTTGTCAATTTTCCTATAAAAGAAGTTATTGAATTTCGAGACAAATATGCCTACATTTTTATAATTTTCTCAATCTATTTTGTATTAATAAGATTTTATCATCTTATTCTCTAATTGAATAATAATTAATTTTTTACTAAGGATGATGAGTGGATTAGGAGAATGTAGCTCTCAGAAAATAAGTCAAATAGCTTCTTCGTCTGTCCATTCAATATCTACTAACCTGGCCACTGAGGAAATCGAAATAAAAACAATAGAAGAGTTGTTGGAATCTGTAGATGTTAGAAAATTAGATTATCTCTATTAATATATTTTTTTCAATTGTGTACTGTGCATTTTTTTTAATAAATTCGATTTGTAAATTTTTTTATTAAATACCTTATTATTATTTTATTAATAATCCTAGCTAGGTTGATAGTTTTGGGTTCTTGCTACTGTTATTACAATTGAAATCGGTCAATATAGATCTTCACTTAAAATAATAAAAAATTTGTCATCAAGTCCCAAAACTTCTAATTATGTTCACCGAAAAGACATTTGGAGTTTTTACAGATTTCGTACTGTGATCCGTTAATTGACAAAAAATTATACCTATGATCTAAATTTGACAAATTTAACAAGGATAAAATAGTTTATTATCATGTAAACGATGTCCAAAGAAAGTCAGTCCAATTGGCCAACATTTTTATTGAAAAAAATGTGACTAGTATGACAACACCAGAATTCCTAGGTAAAAGAACTATCATACCTTTACAATATAATGTTTATTACTCAAATTTTTAATTTGCATCTTTGTCATCAGTTGTGTGGTCGATTGATTATGTTCAAGGTCCATGTGTGGGTTATTGATGGGACTGGTAGTGCTTCATTTTTGTTGTGGGATCATGAATGTTTGCAGCTTTGGGAAGACTGCAAAAGAGTTACGAGATGACACGGTGAAGGTAACTTTTGTGAGAGTGAACGATTGATGACCTTATGACTGTTATATAGTTTAACAATTAATTACATGTGTACTAAATATTATCCAATTGAGATTGATACTATAGTAAAGGAAGATGATGTTCAAGGTTCATATCAAATTTCAGAATGTTAGTGAGCATAACGAAGTATACACCGTTATAAGATCGACTAACAATAGTGAGATAATATCGAAATATGTCTCAAGATATTATATAGAAAATTAGGTTAATGTAGATTACATTAATTTTTTATTGAATAATTTTCTTCCATGTTTAACGTTTGCTTGATTGATCTAACTAAAAAAATAATTATATTCAGAACTATGAGTGCCTTTCACGACTTAAAACACACTGATGCTACTGGGTTAGAGGTTATTTTTATTTTAAATTTTGTTACTACTGACATATTATTTATGATAATATTATGCTACTAATAATTCAACTAGCTTTGTTTGATATGCAGGACTCTAATAGTGAGGTCAATACCAACCTCCATAAAACGATCTAATACAATGATATTTGAAGATGTTGGTTCATTTAAAGATTTATTAATGATGGCGATCCAACTACCCATGTGTTAAGCAACAATATGAAAACATCTGTGAAACAAGAAAAAGATTAATTGTTATGTGATCATTTTATTTTTATATTTTTTTGCATTCTATGTAGGATGACTTCATTTGCGTTATATTTGTTTAACTGCTCTGTTGGTTTAATTCTATCAGACTCGATTTAATGTTTAATTAAATATGATTAATGCTTTGTTGTAGGACTATAAATCATGTGATATCTTTTATTATTTTTGGAGTAATACGTTTTAATTTGATTATTATCCATAATTAAATTGCTTAAGTTATTGATTTATTTAATAATCATTCATTAATCTGAAATTATTAAATAAATTTTAAGTCAAATTATAAATTAATTTTCATTTTTTTGAGGTATTATTATTGTTATATAATATATAACATTATATTTCTTAATAGATTAATTTATTTATTGATCATTAATTCGTCAAATAAATCAAATTCGAGTTGTTCATATATACTATTATTGTTTTAATTTTTATAAAATTATATATGTTACATAAAAAATACTATAAAGTATTTTATAAGATGTTAAATAAATATACGCTTTAATTTAATTATTATCCATAATATACTTGCTTAATTAATTTATTTATTATTTATTAAAATTTTATGTAAATACATATTTTAATTTAATTATTATATCCATAATATAATTGCTTAATTAATTAAGCAATTATATGTTAATTTATTAAATAAGTTTTAAGTCGTTCAATAAATTATTCTTATATACTATATATAACAAATATAACAAATATAGCAATATGCATAAAATATATATGACATTATATATAAGGTTATATATATGAGATAATTGTCCATTGAGTTCCAAATTAATTACACATGACATTTATATAAGAATGATTTCCATAACATTGATTGTAGTAATTTATCGATTTATCAAGAGTCAAATTTCATAATTATTAATGTTTGTTTTGCGGATATCAATTGCCATAACTTCTTGGTTGTGTACTTAATACCTAATGTATTAATTAAAAATTACTTTTTCATTTTTAATCGTGCTGAATTGAAGATACTAATTTATGATAAAGATGGAAAACCAACCAATTCAACCACAAATATGGTCTTCAAAGTTTTTCCAAATTTGGAACATTATTTATTTGATGCTTTTTTTTGTGGATTCGATTACAATCAATAAACTTTCATATATTTTTATCAAGCGCACTTTTACGAAACACAACTGTTGTGCATTGCACATGTAAACACACTAGTATATAAAAAAGAAAGATATTCATAAATAAAAGTCAACACATTTTTCTGTCCAAAACATCTCCCACATAGTAATTGTCAAATATCAAGTAATTAATAATCAGATTTAATGTGCAGCCCGGATGAGATTCTCAATTATTCATTTGTTAAATAATTGCCTAACTTTAGTTAATTAATTATCAATATTCATGTTGACGTCGGAACCTGCACCGTCCACGTGTCAACAGATCTCCAGTCACTCATCTGCCAACCTGTATGTTACCTGCACACTCGGACAATCGTTAGGCACCAAGATCTCTGGAGAAAAAGGGTCCGATGATCGTTGGTACTCCGACGATCAAGTCAACTGCAGGTATAAGGGATAATACACGGGGGGCGAAAATAATTGGGTGTGGGAGGGACAAGCAGGCAGAGATTTGAGCAGAGTTTATGGTGAGATTTAAGTGTAAAAAGAGCGTTATAAAATGCGGGTTCTAAATAATGCGTACCTTAGTATAACCGGAATCTGATATTTATAGGGGGAGAATCCTAATTGATTTAAGGAAGCAATCAATCTCGAAAGATCACGGCGAGATTGGAACCTACCTTATCTGATAAGGAAAGAGAAACCCAACAGAATTCTAATTGAATATTTCCCTAAATCAATTAGGATTCTCCCCCTTATAAATATCATATTCCAGTTATTTTAAGGTACGCATTCTTTAGAACACGCATTTTATAACGCTCTTTTTACACTTAAAATCTCAAACCTAAACTTTGATCAAATCTCTGCCTGCTTGTCCCTCTCACACCCAATTACTTTCACCCCCCGTGTATTATCCCTTATACCGGTAGTTGACTTGATTGTCGAAGTACCAACGATCGCCGGACCTTTTTTCTCCGGAGATTTTGGTGCCTAATGATTGTCCGAGTGTGTAGGTAACATACAGATTGGCAGATGAATGACTGGAGATCTGTTGACATATGGACGGTGCAGGTTCCGACATCAACAGATTGGCGCTGTCTGCGGAAAACAAAAAATATTACACGACCAAAAACTTGTGGTAAAAACGTGTTTTTCTACCCGAAATAGCATGGCAATAGAAAACTACATGGAAGAGGAAGTAGAATCCCATCATACTGACTTGCGGCAGAAAAGCATTCAAGACTTTCAGAACATAACCTGACGCAAGAGAAAAAGACAACGACAGAGACGAGCAATCGAGCAAGACATCTTGGACCAGAAGTTGGACAACGCCCGGATGAAGGCGGCGCTTGAACTGTTAGAGAATCAATCTCTTCAACATAGACACAAGCGTAGCCATGTCCGGTGAAGCCCTTCGAGGTCCGGCTCTATCAAAAGTCGTCGGTCTCAAGATGATTCGCCAATCCTCAACGGGCGAAATCCCAGAACTAGGAGAAACCTCGTGCCTCGTAAGTGGAGAAGCCGGTCTCCTCTGCCAGCGTATTCGACAGGTTGGGGTCTAGGTTGTTTGTGGCTCGACCTCAATCGTTGAGTAGCCAGCGAGCCCAGCGATGACCACCGAGAGAAGAGAATGGACTCCAGGGCTGCGGATAAAAGACCAGAACGATTGTGCGACTTTGACGACGACGACGACGACGACGATATCCCATTCTCCAAAGAGTTGAAGGCTAGAAAACTCCTTGCAGGGCTCAAAATGCCCCATATGGATAAATATAACGGGAGAGGTGATCTTACGGATTCTATTGGAGGTTCGCTTTCTAAAGGCCTTCGTCCTCATTTAATACTCCTTCTTAAAGTCCCACGCCTGATATAAATAATAGGCTTGGATTTGGGATACTATTGTTACCACCCAATTTTAGTAGGGTCTCCACGTCAGCAAATGCCCAGTGAAGATCCCGCATAGGCCCAATTCAGGGCTCGCTAAGGCCTTATAGGCCCAGCGAGAGCCTTCCAGATTCATAAAGGTCCCATAGGCCCGGCGAAGGCCTTGGGGGCCCAACAAGGGCCTTGTAAATTTTTAGAAGGCCTCGAAGGCCCATCGAACATCTTAGTATTTCTGAAGCAAAGTACTGTGAAGCCCATGAAGGGCCTCGACACTCATGGCCGACCCAGAGAGTCTCGTCAAGCTTCGTATTTATTATAGTCAGCATATATATCTGATATTTTGGGACAGTTAAAAGGATATCTCAATGAAGATTGTGTTTGATTGTCACGAGGAAACCATATCCCAATCCAATAAAAATAGACAACACAATCTTAAAGATTGAGAGAGATTAGGATGCAATCTTGGAAGATCACGGCGAGATTGAAACCTACCTTATCTGATAAGAAAAGAGAATCCCAACAGAATTCTAATTGATTGCTTCCCTAAATCAATTAGGATTCTCCCCCTATAAATATCATATTTCGGTTATTATAAGGTACGCATTCTTTAGAACAGGCATTTTATAACGCTCTTTTTACACTTAAATCTCACTCTAAACTCTGCTCAAATCTCTGTCTGCTTGTCCCTCCCACACCCAATTACTTTCGCCCCCCGTGTATTAGCCCTTATACCGGCAGTTGATTTGATCGTCGGAGTACCAACGATCGTCGGATCCTTTTTCTCCAGAAATCTTGGTGCCAAACAATTGTCCGAGTGTGCAGGTAACATACAGGTTTGTAGAGGAGTGACTGGAGATCTGTTGACACGTGGACGGTGCAGGTTCCGACGTCAACAATTCCAATACAGTGTAAATAGTATCGCCGATTCAACTTCTATACCTTTTAAATTTTCTATGATACGTTGGTAAAATTGAATAAAATTATAATTTGACATTTACAAATAAAAAATACATATCTTCCATAACAAGATAAATTTACTTTAATAATTGGTAATAACAAATTTGAATACTATATTAATTAATTAATATAAGATTTAGAGTATGTAAATATTACTAATTGTCTACAAATAGAAAAACAATAAATTTGCATAATATCATTAACGCAATCTGCATCTTTACAATTTAGAAAATCAATTTTCAAATTATAATATAAGAATTAGTGGGTTATTTAATGAGCAGTGCAAAAAATTAAGCAGAAAGTACTTCTTAAAAATTAGAAAATGATAATCAAGTATTCCATTAAATTAAGTATTCCAATACAATTTAATCAGAATAAGCTTTCCAATGTTTCAATTTCTTATGATACTCGGTTAAAATGAATAATATTATGAATTAACATTTAAAAAAATGCACATCTTCCAAAACAAGATAAATTCACTTCAAAACACAAAATAGATGAGCTTATGTATTCCAATGTCTTAATTTATAAAGGGATTTAAATAAGTTATGTTTTCAAAAAAAATGAAACATCAATGCATGAGAACTATTAACAATAATGCAATAGTTTTTCAAAAATGGACTTATTTTTCCCACAAATTTTTTATGCTTCCTATAGTGGGTTTAATAAATAGGTTGCATTTAAAAAAAAATATCATTACTCGGAAAACATATAATATGTTATATTATCAAAGCATTTGATTTATTGATTTAAAATAATAAGTCGATTAAACTAATAAAATAGATATGATAATATCAAAATTAAATTCTTACGGTTCAAAGACCGTCTCAAATTCTAGCTCTTCAAAAGGGTTCCAGACAAATGATAGGCTGAGAACGTTAAATAATCAACGTTAAATTTTAATAATATTTTATTACATAGGCTTAAAACGTTAAATAATTAGATTCTAACTCCTCAATATTTTATTACATAATAATTATTATTATTGCTTTGTCTTTTAAATTAATTATAGTTGTATATTTGTCTCGATTTACAAATTTAGAATTGAATGATGAAGAAATACAAAATTATACACTCCCAGAGATTGAAAAAATATTGCAAAGTAGAGGAAAGAGTCTTCGAGACTTTCAAACAATGTTCCCTGAAATCGTAAATGTTTCAATTCGCAGTAATAGACTTATAAAAGATGAATTGTGTTATAATAGAAATGCTCTGGCTGAATAATGAAAAAAAAATTGTTTCTAATTTCACAACTGAGCAAAAGAATGCTTATGAAACAATAATGCAGCTCGGATGAGATTTTCAATCATTTATTTGTTAAGTAATTGCTTAACTTCAGTTAATTAATTATCAGTATTTACTGTCGGTTCAACTTTCTAATGTTTTGAATTTTCTATGATACTCAGTAAAAATGAATAAAATTATGAATTGACATTTCTAATTATAAAATCCACATATTTGAGAACAATATAAATTCACTTCAATTATTATTAATAACAAATTTGAATGCTACATTAATTAATTAATATAAGATTTAGAGTATGTAAATATTATTAATTGTCTACAAATAGAAAAATAATAAATTTGAATAATATTATTAACTGCATCTTTACAGTTTAGAAAATCAATTTTCAAATTATAATATACATGTGCCAAAAATTAATTAATTGTCTCATACGCTGTGACTATCAAAAAGAGTTAGGGTCAATATTTCTTCCGCGTGATATTATATTTGAAAAAATCAATTTTTAGTCATTGATAACTTTATGTTGTATTGTCTAGAGTTACAAATCGTACGGAATTGAAGATATTGATTTGTGATAGGGATGAAGTGCCAACCAATTTGACCACAAACGTAGTTTTCAAAGAAGCGTTTGAAAATCTGAACTAGCTATGTTGTTGTTTTTTTTTTTTCAATCTCAATGAGTAATCAAATGTTATTTATATGATATTTTTTTTAATATAATAAATAAACAATATACTATTAAAATATATTAAAATCACTATCATGAAAAACAAGTACAACAATTGTCATGCATTGCATAGGTGATATACTAGTTTTTTATTAAAATAAAAATTTTGTATTGTCTATGACCTGCATGCCAGGTGTTTGCCAACATATCAATGTAAATATAAGAAGTGACATTTGTGAATTGTGATGATTTCGATAAAAAATTAAAGCCAAATTTAATATTAATTTTAAATATACAATTTATAAGACTCACAATTTTTTAATTATACATTTCATTAATTTTTAAAAATATAATTTTAATCAAAATCAAACACACCTTAAATCTCAATAACACATTGAAGTGGACAATGCTGTCTTTTCAACATCTAAATGAAGAGTAAAAGTGTATTTGATTTTGATTAAAATTAATTTTTTTTTTTGTAAATATTAATAAAATGTGTAGTTGAAAATTATAAAAAGTTATAGATTAAAATTAATTGATGATATTAATTATAATTTTTTATCAAAATTTTAATTGAAGGTGAGTGACAGTTGTGGAGTGTCAGCATCGAATTAGACATGGACTATTTTCCAATTGTTTTATTATCAATTTGACTTTTCAAGCATGCAAAATAGAGAATAATCTCCATTTTTAGATCCATCACAATTCACACGTGGGCCTAATATATGTAAAATTTGAAAATAGAAAACCTTAAAATAACATCAAACCAATTGGTCCTTTTCCTTGGAGCTTGTTCGGTCAAAATAGAAAACCTATTTTGTCCAAAACACTCTACTGAATAGGCTCTTAGTGTTTTTTCCTACCTTTTCCAATACCGCTATCCTTCCCCTCTACGTGACTCCACCAACTCAATTGACACTCTTTTTAATCTCTCTCGTCTAATCTGCTCTAACTCTGTGACGATGTAAGCGTCGATCTGAAAGGTTCAATCAATGAATTGATAGATTGAAGCATGAAAGTATTCAAAAAATTCCAACAAAAACTCTTAAAATTGTAAATTTAAGCATAGGAAAAAAAACCATCGAGTCCCGGTTCATGTTTTGAAATAATTTTTTGCACAAATGGTCCCTATTATTTGCCTATGCTGTGAACTGGGAACCTATCTTTCTATTTTTGGCAGTGAGATCTTTATTTCAACATTTGATGGCGCAAATGACCATTGCCGTCTACTGCCGTTTATTTTCGTTGTTTAAGACGTGTGTGCACATGAGTTATTTTGCAAGGGTAATTTCGTCTTTGTACTGTTTTGAACATAAAAAATAATAAAATTTGCAATAGAAATCCCAAAATTAAGAGAAAATTAAGG
Organism: Forsythia viridissima; assembly: GCA_030279155.1. NCBI lineage: Eukaryota > Viridiplantae > Streptophyta > Magnoliopsida > Lamiales > Oleaceae > Forsythia > Forsythia viridissima. The sequence continues at coordinate 44,706,389 of CM059039.1, read as the reverse complement.
AAAAAAAAAGTCTTTCTTTTCCAATATCCCCCACCCTCAACCCTCACTCTCCCAAAACTTGAGTATCGAAGCATTGCAATGGGTTTATGATTTCTTTTTGTGTGTGTGATTGGGGTTTTTTTTCATTGGATCAATGATGAGGTATTAAGAATTCATTCAATAATACATCATTTTTGACTTATCAGTTTAATTTTATCTGATTGCTGTAATGGGTTTATGTTGCTTTTTTTTTTCTTATTCATGTTTCAGGATCCTACTTCATTAAAAAAAAAACCTGATTTCAGAATCCAGGTATTTGATGCCAGTGTTTACAGTTGATTATTCTGCAGTTCCATTTTCCTTTATGCGTTTGCATTTAAGTATGTATATTAGATCTGCACACTTGGCTTGCGTTCTTGTGATGCATCATTTTGGTGCAAATGAGAAGGTTGAGAAAGTCACATATTGTGATAGGAATACTCCTCTAACATTCCTACTGGGTGTGGGTGGAGAAAAAGACTAGTTTTTAAATTATTTTTTTTCTATTTTTCGAAAACTTTGCTGTAAATTTTTATTTATTTTTTATGTTCAAAATAGTGTAAGGACGAAATTACCTTTATGAAATAATTCATGTGCACTGCACGCACGCATTTAACAGATAAAATGAACGGCAATAGACGGCAAGGACCATTTGCGCCATGAAAATTTGAAATAGGGATGTCATTGTCAAAATTGGACAGATATGTCCTCAACCTGTAGCATAAGCAAACGATAGGGACCATTTGTGCAAAAATACCGTTTTGAAGAAATAAAAAATTTTAGTTTCATTATCGACCGTAAAAAGGTTTTTATCTCTATTACAAAAAAGTGATATACATTTGTCTTTACTCTCTCAAAAAAATTTCTCAATGTTCACAAATATCTCCTTCCTAATTTTCTTTCTCTACACCATTGTTCTCCAAATTTTTCATTCTCAACCTCGTTCTTCTTTATTATTTACCACCATTCACTTACCAACATCTATCAATCTTCATTTATTTTTATACGATTGGATTCCACCGAAAAACGATATACTAATTTATTATTTATTTAATTTTTTGTAATCTTTAACTCTATAGCACGAGGACCACAAGTTGATAGTTGATACAAACTAAAATATCAGTTCTCTCTTTTTCCAACAAGAACCCAAATCTAATTTCTGTTTTTCCCATTAATTTCAGACACCCGCGTTTCTGCTTCAGTGAATTGATTCGCATTGAACAATCCCGCTTAAAACCAATATACGATACATACAGCCGAATTATACGTTTCATTTCCCAGCCATGTGTAGTTAATTATTAATTGACTTTCAGAATTTATTAACCCTTTCTTATAGATCTATCAATTTGGCAATTTCAACACTCTCTAGAGTGCTGGAGAATAACCATGGTTTCGACAAGTAAAATCAAATCCGTCGATTTTTACAGGTAAGATTGATTTTATGAATTTGTTTGGAAGGCTTTATGGTCAAATTTTAATTTGATGAATCAATAATTTTGGGATCATTTGCTGCCCTAATACCCTTCAATTATTGTTTTGTCGTGAATCTTACTCTATGTTTTTCCTACGTTTTGGTCCATTCTATAATTATTTTCGGATGAGATGCACTGTTTTATTTTTCGTGCTTAGGTGTTGGGTTGTGGGTTGCAGTGGATGTAACATGATTCTACACTTGGTGATTTCATAAGAGGTTCCAGTTAAAACTTATATCCCTTGGTAGACGGTCCACTGCATTGGAATAATCCACATGAAAATATCATTTTACTATTTAACCCCATGTCTGATCTGGAAAAGGTGTTGTTGCTGCCGTAGGCTCTAAAACTATTTAGTCAAAACAATGTAGTGGACGCTGTGGTGCATTGGTGGACCTGGAAAAATCCCTGTACACGTGATGATAAATGGCATTTTTATGTAGGCACTTTTTCCGGATTTTTTAGGAGTAAATTGGAAATAACTGGTATGGCCGTAAATGGCAAAGGTGGACAATTGAAGAATTTGGCAATGTAGACATTATCTTATAGGAACTACGATTTTGGCATCTTTGATTTGGTGGAATGTTTTCACTGCCGAACAACCAGTTTGTCCTTACACACACCATTCCATTTCTAATCATTTTATTAATGCTTCCGTTTTATTTTCCTGGCCCAGGAACATTTTTTTCGATCTTGTTTCTGAACAATATATTGTTAGTATGAATGTTTGCAGCTTTATGAATAATTTGTGGTGCCTGTTACGTTGTCTAGTGAATCTAGCACATTTACCTGTATTCTGGATCTAGTTCAGACTGCTTTTCAACACTTAATACAAATGTTGCATGCTTAAAGAGGAATTTCACATCAATATACTCATTCTTTATAGACTTCTTGCTTTCTCTCTGATATGGTGTCTGACGATGGCATTAAGGTTGGTCTTGCACAGTTGAAAGCCATCAAAATTGGCCCACTCCCATGACAGTGAGAGATGTAGATTTTATGGGTAGTTCTCTGGTTGAGGCTGATTTGTTGGAAATTTCAAAACTTTGGTTAATCCTTTCGAACTAGCTCCTATTCTAGCAATATTAGGTTCTGATAAGATAAATTGTGATGTATTTCATGGAGTGATTAGAGATATCTTGACGTTAGGAGATAGCTTATTGCATCTCCAAGTAAGAAGCTGACTGTAGCTGAGCCTAGCTGGTTTCCATAGGATTAGAGTTTCAAGAATATTGGAGACAGCCCAAACCTACTGTCTTTTTTTGGGGACTTTGAGGAGTCAACTAAAAACTAACTTTTGAAGTCATCCACAAACAAGCGTACTGTCGTACAATTGATAAATATTTGTTATTTATAATTGAAATATTATTTCTGAAGGAGAAAGATGAAAAATGAAACATTGACAAGCTTAGTTGTTCACCTCTTTCTTTTAATCCTTTGAAAAATTAATTTTAATTCTATTTAACAAACTTTTGAATAAAAGAGGAAGGGCTACTAAGAGTAATAAAATTCAGTTTCATCTTTCCTATGTTAGTTTTATTTACATTAACTGAAAATGTTGTGTTGCTAATGATGCTGCATACTGACATGTGATGGGACTCGAGTTTCTTATTATATATATATATATATATATATATTTATCTTTTCATTTCTTTGCAGGAAAATTCCTAGAGACTTGACTGAAGCATCTTTATCAGGTGCTGGGTTGTCAATTATAGCTGCCCTTTCCATGATCTTTCTATTTGGAATGGTAGTAAGCTGACTCCTTGCGGGTCAATCATTAATAGCTTTATGCACAGATAGATCTATCACAAAATAAAGATGATTTATCATTGTCTAAATTTATTCAGCAAAGATTGCTTTGCATTCAGTTATAGGCTGTTCTCTGTCTGCTTGTGATTATACTTTCACATGCAGGAACTAAATGATTATTTGACAGTGAGTACCTCTACATCAATTATCGTTGACCAGAGTTCTGATGGGGACTTCTTACGAATTGATTTCAATCTTAGGTAAAAATTGCTTGGTTAATGATTTTTAACATCAGGTGAATATAGCATGATAAATATTTTCACCTGTAGCCTTTTCTTATTGCTTATACCTTCCTGTTCGGTATGTGCAATTTGAGACTAGTTGGACTGGAGGCTTGCATTGTTCAGCAAAGCAAGTGGTATATTAGTGGGCCAATTCAAAAAGATTTGTTCTCTTTTTCACCGTTCTTTTCAAAATATGGGAAAGGAAAACACATTGGACATTTTCCTCTCTCCAAGTGTATTGCTCTTATATTAAAAGATTGGAACTCAAAAATATGTTTTTTCTATCTTCCAGTTTGTTTTTTAAATTTTTAAATAAAGAAAAATGCATTGTGGGAATTCTGAATGCACTTCACTGCAGCAACAAAACTATTTGGTAACTGACGAGCTCCTTTCATTTTCATTATTGAAATCCTAAAATTAGCATTTTTCTTCACCAGTCATAATATAGATATTCCTACTTTAAACTTGGAAATGGAAAATAGTGAAAAATGCATTACAAGAATTCTGAATGCACTTAACTGCAGAAACAACCTATTTGGTAACTGACAAGTTCCTTTCCTTTTCATTATTGAAACCCTAAAGTTGGCATTTTTTTCTTCACCAGTCATAATATAGATGTTGTTACATCAAAGTTTACTTCCAGTAACATATATAAAACTGGAAGTCTGGAAACTGAATTTGAAGTACTCTCTTTCTAATCTTCTCGCGACACAACATCTCTTTCAATCTGTTTTCTTCAATATATTCCTTTACTCTGTTCTATATACTTCACTCAAAAGAAAACGTACACTTCTGAAATAATTACTAAATTATGTCTCAAAAATTGCCACCTTCATTTTCTGACTAGATCGAAGGTGATTATCTCTTTATAATCCTATATTTTTTCTACTTGTGTGTTTGTCTGTTTGATACTCATGATTCAGTCAATTACCCTTTTAGATTGAAGCTCCATCATATTGAGACACGGTAGGATTTCTCTAGTGTTCTTTGGCTAATTACATATTCCAGTTCCAATTGTCAGCTCTGGAGCTACTCTAAAGTGCTTACTATCATGGATACATCAGTACATTAAACTAGAATTTTTTTTTTTGGTTATTGTTCCTCATACGTCTCTCTCTTGTCCTTTAAATAATTGATTTCTTCACTTTCCAATCCGTCTTTCCTTTAAATCTATCTTGACAATTTCTTAATACTATCTTGTAGTTTTCCAGCACTGTCTTGTGAATTTGCATCCGTTGATGTCAGTGATGTCTTGGGAACAGTAAGTTTCATCCATTGATTCCTTCACATGTATATCTTTCTTCTTCATGTATCGAGAACAAAAAATATATCATGTAGCTCACTTGCTTCTATGGTTTCTATTTTGACAAAAAATCTCGTTTTTGCAACATGTTCATTTCGTATATTGCTGAACTGGTATCCTATTTTTCCAGAATAGGTTAAATTTAACTAAAACTGTCCGCAAGTACTCGATAGATTCAAATTTAAAGCCTACTGGCTCTGAGTTTCAATCTGGACAAATTTCAACAGCAATTAAGCATGACGAGGAAGTTGACGAAGAACATGGTGAAGGGTCTGTTACACTTAATGCACACAATTTTGACAGAATTTCACATCAGTAAGTGGATTGTGCTTGACAACCTTGAGTTCTGATCCCTATCTTTGTTTTGTCATTACATCTGCATTTTTAATGTTTCTCATGCAGTAGACTTCTGATTATTAAAAATATTGCTTTGACAGGCACCCTATTTTGGTAGTAAATTTCTATGCGCCTTGGTGCTACTGGAGCAACCGCCTGGTAATCTACTTCTTTTTCTATGTTGCTGGCTGGCAATGATTTACTTACTCAATTTCCATCTATTTTGAACTGTTCGCTCTTGCAATGAATGAGAATATTAATGGATGGTTATAGATTGACCAACACTTATTTTTCTCCACGGTTGTTAACAGAAACCTTCATGGGAGAAAGCAGCCAAAATTATAAGAGAAAGGTCTAATTCTTTCCTGTATTTAATTGTTTTTTAAACTGAAAATATGACCGCATTCACAGAATTCTCTACATTGTGAAAATGGACATTACAATGATAATTTTTCATTCAAAGCTCATCTGCAACTTTGCTTTTAGGTATGACCCAGAAATCGATGGACGTATTCTTTTGGGAAAGGTTGATTGCACTGAAGAAGTTGAGTTGTGTAGAAGGTACCTTTTGATAAAGCTTTTGCTTGTCAATAAATTATTCTTCATTTAAGACAGTTGGCATTTTCCCATTTTGTTTACTCATTATGGCTATCTGCAAATATGGAATATCTTGACTTTGATTGACGCTTGTGTTCTATAATTTTTTTTATATAAAGTAAAAGTGTTGTTTCTGTATATTGATGAGGAAGATTGAAAAATAAGTTTGTAGTCGCTTTTGGGCATGAATTAGCACATGATAAGTTGTATAATTATCTTGGTACCGAAGTTGTAGAGAAACTTACTTGCATGATATCTTAACAAAAGAAAAAAGAAAAAGAGATCAGAATCAACTTAAGTGTATGAAGGATAAAAACCAAAGAATTTTGCTTCACAGCAGCGAGATTGTAGAGGCATGGAAGTTGGGGACATGTCAAACTATACTGACTATAGAAAATGTTAACTATATTAGAAGGATCCAAGGTTCAGACGTAGTACATATGATGTTAAGAAGAATGCATGATTATACTAGAATGAATAAAATTCGACATTCACGAGTACGTATACTAAGTTACTAACAAGTGGACGTGTGATCAATTAAGGATAAATTAAGTGAAAGTCAACTTCGATGGTTGAGACTTGTCTTTTAGATATAAAGAAACTCCAATACACGAGAGCATGCATTGCCAATAAAACAAGTTACAAAGGAGGGGTACTCCAAAATTGACATAGCATGACATGGTTGTGAATGATTTGATTTTATTGGACCTCTCAATAGGCGTGGTGTTGGATCAGACAGAGTGGTGAAAAAGGATTTATGTAGCCAATCCCTAATTTTCTGGGAATGAGGCGTATCTTCTTTCAATGATATCGTTTGGTTTCATGTTTTATTAATATTTGGTAGTTCATTCCATAATTGTTCTCCTTAATCATATCCTTTTCAGCATAATGTTTACAATTGTTGCACTAATTAGTGTCTATGCTTAAATTATAATCTATGATCTAGTCAAACTAGTTAAATATATTTTTTATCTACATATTTTGTAGGATTCACAACTTACTACTCACTTATTATCCACACATTCTATAGAACTCACAACTTATAAGCACTTAAAAAATAATTTGAGCACCACCAAGCATGCACTAAGATTGCGGTAGTATGATTTTGCTGCATATCACTACTTGGCATATATTTCTTCCAAATTTATTACCATGACCAAAATCTTGCTTGACAATCTTTAATAATTTTGGCATTTTGACTTCTTATATAAGTTTGCATTCTTAGACTTTATTGCTTGCTTCTTATAGACCCCATGTACAACCCATATCCCTATGCTGTTTAGCCTGTTTTGTTGCATACCAGCAAGCCTTATGCCTTTCTGAATTGTTGAGCCAGTGATCAGTTGCTAATGTTACTTTTCTTGCTGTGGTGCTTTTCCTTGATCTTTTCTTCCCTTTGCTTAACAGTCTCTTACTAATGAATGTTCAGGAATCACATACAAGGGTATCCATCTATTCGCATCTTCCGTAAGGGAAATGATGTCAGGTAAATAGTTGATTCTTTTGCCACTCCTTATCATACTATTTCTGTAATTCTTTCAGATTTGTTGTTACTTTGAATAAAGTTATTGTTAGACGCTTGCTTTTTTGTCACTGTATCTGTAAATTCAAAGATCAGCTTTTGCTAACCTTAAAAGGGGAAATTGGTGCTAAAACTATAAACTGGAGTTAACGACTATGTTTGGCAAACATGATCGTTACATGCCAACCTACTACTAGCAGCCGTAGGGTACATTGTCTGGCTTTGTCCTAATTATGGCTGTCTTTTACTTAGTAACTACTCTTCCGTTTAGTCAATCACCTAGATCAGGGGTAAAAAAGAATGGCCAACAACAGTTAGTGGTCCCTTATGTATGGGTAGCTGCTTTGTGAAAATAATGCCTTCAGTTGAAACAAATTGTTTTCTCTTAGCATTGTGCTACATGAAGACTTCATTGCGCTTATATGAATGTTCTTATTTAAATAATAAGTTCATTTTGCATACTGTCCCTCAATTAAGCTTATATCTTATTTAAATCTCTTCATTTTGTTTGCTGTTGGGTTTTTCTTTTTTTTTGACACAGAGAGGATCATGGGCACCATGAGCATGAGTCATATTATGGGGATCGAGATACAGATAGCCTAGTTAAGGTGAGACTTTTGACAGTTAATTGGAAATTTTATTTGGGAGGCAAAATTGTAAGATGAGGAAAGAAAGGGATAAATAGAAACTATGAACTGAGACTAGGAAGAATATTCTTGCTTAAATTGCTGGATGGCATGTGGTATTGTGACTATCTGTCTAAAATAATTGGTGACCTTAAATTGAGTTTGATCCTTGCAGACAATGGATGAATTGGTAGCTCCTATATCTTTGCAGTCCCAAAGTGCTTTAGATAGTCAGCCTTCCAAGGTGACAGATGATGCAAAAAGGCCTGCTCCTTTAACAGGAGGATGTAGAATTGAGGGTTTTGTACGTGTAAAGAAGGTATTGTTTACTTAGATAATTGTAGCGATTCTTTTGTTGGAACATTGTTCTGTCCTCAACTATTTAACAGGAGGATGTAGAATTAAGGGTTTTGTACGTGTAATAAGGTATTGTTTACATAAACTATAGTTGTGATTCTTCCATTGGAACATTTTTCTGTCCTCAACTAGTTATGGTCCAAAGATTGTATGCTCGTCTTATGTATGATCTTAAGCTTGCCTTGTGTTGTGCAGGTTCCTGGCAACCTTATCATATCAGCTCGTTCAGCTTCCCATTCTTTTGATGCTTCTCAGATGAACATGTCGCATGTTATTTCCCATTTTTCTTTTGGTAAAAAGATCTCCCCAAGGGTAATGAGTGACATGAAGCAAGTGCTGCCATATCTTGGTGGAAGCCATGACCGGTTGAATGGCATGCCATATATCAGTAATCCAAGTGATTCAAATGCAAATGTTACTGTATGTTGTCTCTCTTTACATGCATCATTTTTCCCCCTTCATGGGCCGACCATATTTTGTAATATATTGTTTCAACACGCTTCTACGTTTGCCATCTCCATTATCCCCCTTCCCGAGGTCAATTAAAAATGAGTATAAAGTCACTTGCAATTTAGCTTTTTAGCGACTGTTCAAAGAGAAATGAATGTGCTTAAATTTTGTTGGTCTATCAGCCTTACACCCGATTTTTTATTGAGCTTCATGCTGATGAACCAATTTGCATATTTGAGTTTATAATACTTGCCTGATGATTTTGCATTATATCTACTATATTGTGCACTTGCAGATAGAGCACTATCTTCAAGTAGTAAAAACCGAGGTGATGACTGGATCTTCTAAATTAGTCGAGGATTATGAGTACACAGCCCACAGTAGTTTGGCCCACAGTCTTGACATCCCTGTTGCCAAATTTCACTTTGAGCTATCGCCGATGCAGGTTTTGGGCCAATTTATTTAAATCATTCATTTAAGAGTGAATTATAGAGTTTTATCCATTAGCTTCATCTCTTTCTTCTTTGACTAGGTCTTAATCACGGAAAAGTCAAAGTCTTTTTCGCACTTCATTACAAATGTCTGTGCCATTATTGGAGGTGTTTTTACGGTAGGTTCTCTCCCCTCCTCCCCTTCTCCTCTTCTCTTCTCTTCTCTTCTTGGGGTCATCGCTATTTTTCTCGTTGCTGTTTGACACCAACATTAATTTGTGTGGTTCCAGGTTGCTGGAATATTGGACGCAGTACTGCACAACACCATGAGACTGATGAAGAAAGTTGAGTTGGGGAAAAACTTTTGAAACGAAGTTGGAATTAGGCAGGTGTATAAAAGAACATCAATTACTGTGCACATTTTTTATATAGATACTTGAGCTAAATGAGGTCATTTAATATGTATTCTGTTATTCAGAATTTTTCAAGCAAGCATGAGAATCACCCAGTTATCATCACTTTGGTGGTGGCTATATTATGCAAACTGCCTTGGGGCAAATTTTAACTTTCATTGTGCATTAAAAATTCTATGCCATCAGATGATACAGGTGTTGATCGTTGATCAAGAACATAAAATTTTGAAAAATCATTGAAATTTTGGATGCTATATGTATTGGAGCCAGTACCACTGGTAACAATTGGAGAAGGATCATCCTTTTTGGAGACTCCTGAGCTGGAGCCGAGTTTATCTCGACCCTGGAAGGTGATTTGAGCTGGGTTTATCTCGACCCAGAAGACAGCATCTCCACCCGGAAGGTGGTGCCGGAGAAGGGAAAAAATGGTTTATCAAATTAGATATTTTCTAATTTAATTTGGCCTCAATTTGTCTCCACAGGATCTGTTCTAGGGATCACCTTAAGAGAGAATTTCTCCGGCTTAGTTCTTTTTGTGTTGAGAAAAATGGAATGGAAGACAATTTTACATAGCGTGTCCCTATCACATGAAAGACATTAAGAGCGTGTTCGGTACATTGTAACATGTTAGATGGTATAATACAGAGATTTAACATATTTTTCTTCTTTAATATTATCTATTATAGTCTAATTATCCAAACAAACACATAATAGCACTAGAAAAGGATTAGATTGTACATGGTGAAGGTGTGTTGCACAAAAATTTGGTTATTTTAGAAAACCGGTCCAATCCGACCTGAATCGACAAAAAATCTATTTCGCGAAAGCCACCAAAAAATCTGAAAATTGGGCCAGTTTGAAGAACCAAAGAATTTTTTTTTTTTAAACTAACTCGACTGGGCCCAAAAACCAACCCAAACCAACCCGAGTCGAATGGCTTGGGTCGGATCAATTTTGTGGATTTTTTGTTCAGCCCTAGATATATTTATATATATTTTTTTCAGACTAGTGTGAAATATATGTGGGGGCCCGAGGGGGGTTATATTGTAACTATATTTTTATTTTATTTTTTAGTTGCATTAAAGATTTTTAACCATTGTTCGTTGATGTACTTATGTTTTAAACTGTTTTTTTGTCGCATTTTTATTATCAATATTTCATTACTCAGTACATCTTGTTTCTAATGACGATTTTCGTCCAAAAATGTTATTAGAAAAGCATAAAAAAGACTTTGTTTGTTTCCTATACTTTTAAATAAAAAAATAATAAATACAAAAGTGTAATAGAATATTTGGACATACACCATCATCAGAAGCTAGATGTGCTAATTAATGAATGATTAAAGATAAGAAATGCAACAAAAAATGTAGAGAATAAGTACGACTATGAAAAAATATTTAGTCTTATTTCAAAAAAAAAACTTCCATTAAACTTAATACACTTTATCTCATAATTGTACACAAAAATTTAGACCTCAAGCTATAACTTTAGAAGAGCGGTCACACCGATTGAGGTGTAACATCTTTGCACTTGCTCCTAGTCGCTCCTAGCTTTTGGACAAGAGCAAAGACACAAGTGGCATAGAAGAAACCGCAACATAATGGATTTAAATTATTTTATAACATGTTTTATGGATACAGATCCGACCCGATTTGTCTTTGTAACCAACTGAATTTACCCAATTTATAACATGGATTGATGGATAGAGACTTCCTAAACGGGTCGGTTCAGGACTCCACTGGTCAGACCCTGGACCTAGTCTTTGACAGGGACAACTAAGGTAACTGCCAACACGCTTCATAGACCCGGTAAATTTTGGAAACGGCCTTGGGTCAAACTCAACTAGTCTGCGGTCTGCCCGGCCCATATTTATATATTTTTGTCCAAACCCTTACACAGACAAATCAACCCACTCGCGACATTTGGCGCGTTGTTTTAACTCCCCAACCCTCTTTCTCTTTGAAGCACCCGCGAATAAAGGCGAGTGGTCACCAAGTCCCTCGATCCCACGTCTTTTCCGCTCCACGCACAGCACTTGCATATAAACTAGAGAGAGAGAGAGGATATTATCATGGAGATTAACGCATTAAACGGGGCATTGTTTGTGGATGTGTGTTCGGGCCGGGTCGAATATCTGTAAATCCACCTCATTCACCAACCTTCCCAACTGCTAAATTAAAGAAGAAAAACAAACCATTATTTAGAGCAAAAAAAAGTTTTTTTTCTTTTACCTCGTCTTTATATATCCCCTGAATCTTTGTCAAAAAGAACACCAGCTATTAATATGGGGCCCATGGAAATGTTTTTCTTCTGAACTTGATCTGGGTTTTGGGAATTTTCAGCTCATTTTTGCTGGTTCTTCAGTTACTTTTGGGAGATTCTTTTAACTTGTTTGTTATTTTTCAAGAAATTGAATTGAGAAAATGTGGAGGGACCCTGGAGCTCCTGTTGATTCTTATTATGAGGTCCGGCCTGAATGCACTGATGTTCCCAAAACCAAGTTCAGAATCAAGGTTTGCTGATTATTTCTTATATTCGATGTAAAGAATATTCGATTTCTTTCTTTTTGCTAGATTGTGTGTTCCAATGATGTTGTTTTCGTCGTTTACATTGATGCTGGAAATTATTATGAAATATTTTGGCTTTCTATATTCTCTAATGAATCGATCAAACAATATGGTTGCTTCATTGTATTTATTTTCTTCACATTTTCATTGAAAACCTTCATTTGCAATTTACATTGTGATGGCACGCTCTTTCATTTTCATTTATTTATCTACCATGGCTAAAGTGATAACCATGATATTAAAATATGGATGAATTTGATTTGAGAACATGGCAGTTTTTTATGTCACGGTTTGATGTGGGTGTATTTTTCTTGGTTCCTGCCCAATTATCCCGATTTCTTTGTAAAGATTATGGATGGAGGTTAAGTTAGATATATGTTGCTATGATCTTGTAAAATTGGTTTTTGATTATATATCTATGACAGGTTGAACCAAGGACTCAAATTCTGATATACTAGGATATGGGAAATGAAGGTTTTTAGATGACTACTGCTACATTAAATAATTGATGATATTGCTTATGCAAAAGTATAATCATGCACAAACAAGAAATTAGGCTACCAAATCTGGAACTAGGTTTTGGCAATGAGCATATATCCCCTATAGACATCTCCAAAAGTTAACTGCATAAGTATTTTTCAATAGATTTTTCCCTCCGAGCATTTGACAACATTTAACCCTGTGATTTCATTTTAATGAGTCAAACTCATACTATGTCCTGTCCAATGAGGCAATCTTGTTGAAGAACGCTCTATTCTTCTCATCTCAAATGCTTTTTTAGTGGTGTAAGGGTGGCCAAGATGTTTTCTTCTCAATAAAAGTCTCCGAGCTTCTGAGTCTGGTGAATGTCTGTAGTATCTTGAGATATATAATAAGAAAAGGAAAATAGAGTTATAATTAACAGAAAAAAGATTGTCAGCTGCCTCGTTAGGTGTAAAGCATGCAATGTCTTTTCGAGGAGAAATTCAGCTCTCATCTCTTCCCAAATAGCAGGCCTGAAGTCACACTGAATTGTATTGCCTCACAAAGGAAGGCAGGGGGACAAAAATTTCCTGGCCTGTTAAGGTGTCTATTCTTTAGAAATGTACAAGCTTTGAAGGGAAAATGGAATTCAGCATCCTGGATGAGCTAAGATATTCTGTATCATGAGGTTGCGAGAGCTTTGAATTGATTTCTTAAACAGAGATGTACTTGAAGGCCCATCATGGAGCAGAAGAGAGGATGAGAGTGTGAACAATGTGCAAATTGATCGAGGAACCATATTTGCTTGCATATGCATTCAAATACACAATGGATTGTGATTAAAAGGTGTAATGACTGTCTTCCAGAATTGCGTTTATTCAACAAGGGGCTTTCAGATATTTGAGTATATTCTCTTCCTGGTAGATTCTAGAAGTATAGATAGCATCTTGAAAATGGAATCGTATAGCAAATTGTATTTTGGAGAATAGAAGCAATCAAGTTCATTTAGTATAAATGGAGATGTGGTTATATTTGTCTTTTCCTTCTTTGCCCTTTATATTTAGGGGCTAGTCAAATTTTATTGCCTCACCAAATGATTGAACTTCTGGACAATAAGAGGGCCTAGTAAATAATGTACTTTTGTAGAGTGATCAGACTAATAAGAGGGCCTAGTAAATAATGTACTTTTGTAGAGTGATCAGACTGTGCAGTTATCTTGATTCCAGGTCTAACTTCTACCCATCCCTTTTTTTGCATATGTACAATAGTTTCTGAGGGCCTGTACACTTGTCTACATGTTTGATTGAACTAAATCAAGAGATATGCAACTAGGGCTAAGAATGGCTTGTTTAATGATATAATTTAAGGAGAAGGTGACTTCCCAATTGTGCTGACCATCCTCCGAAATAGGTGCGATAAAGTCTGAAATCACTTTTTGTTGGGCTAGATTCCCACCTGTGCCCATAAAGTTGTCTTCCAAGATAGGCCTATTACATTCATAAGAATTGAGTACATTCTCCTAAGATGAGTCTACCACTATTGACCTTGTCTTTAAGCCTAGGATTTGAATAATCAGGTCTTGTTACTGATGGACATCATTTATTCTTGATTTAAGCTTAGAAGACTGATTACTTAGACTTCTTGTGATGAAAGCTAAACTCTTGCTTGTTGGATGAGTCAAGAGATTTACTTTAATGAATTATATATCTTGCTAATAAACATTCAGAGTTAATTGGCCATTCTTTTTGCACTAGGATTTCATTTAGGCATTCTTTTGAATTCTTCTAATTATTATTTCCCTTTAACTCCTATTACATGTAGCCTGCTTCCTGTCCTGAAACAACTTTTATTTATACATAATCAGGCTGGCAAAACTTTAAGTGCTCGGAAATGGCAAGCTGCTTTGTCTCCAGAAGGTCAACTTGATATAGGCAAAACACTCGGTCGAATTCAACGTGGAGTAAGCTTTTCGTTTTTATATGAAAAATGCTACTTGTTTCCACCATGCAAATCTTTCTAGGTTTGTTCATCCAAAGGTGGATATAATCTGATGAAGACTATTTTGATCAATATACAGTCATCTGGTTTTTCTTGGTTAAGTATGTGATATTCTTTACTGTATTTGTAGCTGTACATGTTCTTTCTTGTCTTTGTCTCCTTTTCTTACCAAATGGATTTTTTTTTTCTTTTCCTTTTTTCTTTTTGGAGCAACAATCTGAACTTCATAAAATTAGATAGAATCATTAATCCTTGGTTTCTCTGTTTAGGGTCATGAAGCTTTGTTTTGTCTTAGATCAGCCACCATAGCACATTGTCAGATCTTCCACGAACACAATAGAGTATTCTAATATCAATTTTGAAATTAATACTTATCATCATTTATTTGTGGCAAATAGGGGATCCACCCATCAATTAGAGGTGAAGTTTGGGAATTTTTACTGGGTTGTTATGATCCTAAGAGTACTTTTGATGAACGAGAGCAAATACGGAAGCAACGAAGGTAATCTGGTCTATGTTCATTTTATTGCAATGAATGGTACATTTGGGTAAGCTACCTTGCATGTCCAAATGAAATATGTTATCTCGATCATTGCTAACAAGAACATATTCCTGCATTGCTGTAAAAGAAGCATTTTTAGCTGTATTAGTGCATATTTGGTAGTTCTGAAATTATTTTTTAAGTGCTTTTAAGTTGTGGGTCCTATAGAATGTGTGGATAATAAGTAGGTCGTAAGTCATGGTCCTACGAAATGTGTAGATAAAAAGTATATTTGACCAATTTGACTAGTTGAAATTATAATTTAAACTTGACCAAACATGCGCTTAATCAGTGTGTAAATGATGATGATGATAAGGATATCCGTCTGTCAGTTTGAAGGATCTGGCATAGAGGTATTATGGAGAGCTTTTATATTTGTCTTTGAAGCTGCATGATTTAGTTTGTCATCACATGACAATGTGCAGCTACATTATCCTTATAAACCTATCAATCTATTAAAGATATAATAAAATATTCTGAGGATAGAATTTGATCCTTATATTTTTTGAGGGATACACTTTGTTTCTCTTGTAATTAGTAGTGGAAACCTTTTTTGTTTCATTTTAATAATCAATTATACAGTTTGGTAGCAACTTGGTCAAATTAAATCCTAACTTACATTCCTGTTGTTCTGTTTCTCTATTTGGCCAAATATTTAAAATTTAAGAATTATTAACACACTCCACTCCTTTTTCAGATCTGATTAGTTAAATATATCTTCAATTATTTTTTGATTCCTTGCTTAAACTTCAGAGTTCAGTATGCTGTGTTAAAAGACGAGTGTCGGATAATGTTTCCCTTGATTGGAAGTGGTAAATTTATCACTGCACCAGTAATTACTGAAGACGGCGAACCTATTCATGATCCTCTTGTACTTCAAGAGGCAAATCTTGGCAAAGAACCCACATCTTCTGCTGTGGGAAATGGTATTGTGTAATTCTGAGCTTTCTTTCATAATACATTGCTAACCCAAGGGGAAAAAACAACCAATTTCTTGCTTCACATAACTTATAATGCCTTAAATGTTGCAATAACAGATCCAAGTACTCACAGTACTCCGAGCAAGAAAGAAATTCAATGGAAGCTTACCTTACATCAAATAGGTGGGTAATTTGTAAATTAGACGTGTTCTTATGCTTATTCTGTGACTTTTTCCTCTGGTGTTCAGTGGCAGAGCAAGTTATTTGATTAGTTTATTCCTCAATTCAACATATATATGTTAGAGATTCTCCAACAGATTTGTTTAACCATCCAGAATTAATTACTACACTATGTGATTATTGATGTAATACTCCCTATGTGCCATTTTGAAATGCTTATTTGACTTTGTACGGGTATTAAGATCTCACCTAAATGTAGTGTCATCTAGAAACTTCCACACAACATTCATGAATTACCTCTTACTAGAGATTCATTTATTGCATTAATGTCATAAAACTTTCAACAAATTTAACTTAATGAGGAGTATAATAAGAAATTTTTTTGAATTGAAATTTTTTGAAATTTTTGTGATGAGAAGAAATTACAAGATAAACGATTATATTGTAACCCAGAAGAACAAACTGGGAGAAGGGATAATTTTTTATATCATTAGTTGGCAAATATGTTACGCAATCTTCTTTTCTGTTCCCTTTTTGATGTCCTAGTTTGTGATTATTTATTCTTGATTTGATTTTCATTCCAGGTCTAGACGTGGTCCGAACTGACAGGACACTAGTGTTTTATGAGAAGCAAGAAAATTTGTCAAAACTTTGGGATATTCTGTCTGTTTATGCCTGGTTTGATAAAGATGTTGGCTACTGCCAAGGTGGGTAACATAATTAAATTCTTTTCAGGTATTAGGTCTCACTTAGCTCCTTTGTTGCTTCACCTGTGTGTATATACCTGAATTTGATTATGGATCAAGGTCTTCGAAATGTTATAAATTGTTTCTTCTGTACCATTTCCTTGAATGTAATTAACTTACGTCTTAACGTGAAAAACACAGTTTTGTCAGTTATGATACCCCCTTCTCTGAAAGACAAATTGTAGAAGAGGTCAATTTTCATTCGGCGATGGCATATAAATCTGTAGCTGGTGATCCACTATTGAAAGAATGTATCTAGATTCAGCAACAATTTAACTATGGAAGGCAATTATACATTTACATTCTAGTTTATGCAATATATGTGATCTGCCTAGTCCAATTTGATTTTAAATACTTGGAGTCAGATTTTGGAAATAGTCATGCGTGTTTACATTATTTTTAGGCACCGAAAAATGAGCACAAACTAAATTTGCTTCGATGTCCCTCCAGTCTTGATCTACTAGCAAACCATGATGGATACTCTATAATTATTCAGTACACTTTATATGTTATGTTAACTTAGATTTACAGATCATTGGGAATTCTATATCCTGTAATTACATAAAGGTGTTTATTCTGAAGTTTATCACTATATTGAGCAGGAATGAGTGATCTTTGCTCCCCTATGATAATTCTACTTGAAGACGAAGCAGATGCATTTTGGTGCTTTGAACGTTTGATGCGCAGATTGGTACCATTTTTTAATCCATTTCCCTTCTTTTATAAGCATTCTAAATGTTGTGAATTCAAATTTCCATGTGTGAAGTCTTGTGATCTAAGGACTTCCTTTCTGTTACAAACTTATTGTGGGGATCTAGAAACTTAGTCCTAATATTTTCTTGCTGAATTTTTTTTTTTTTTTAAAAAGAGTTATTCTTCACGCTGTTTCTTTATTTGACTTTTTTTTTACATCTAAAATTTTGTCAGTTATTTGTTCTATAAATAAAAATTGTGTTTGAACCTTCTCCTAATACTAGGTGATGCTCAGGTAAAATAAAAGCTTCATTTCAGCTTAGCCTAGAATATAATTAAACCGTTTATACCTAAAACAACTCTTACACATATCTGACATGAACGTGAAAAACTGTGACCTAGATGAGCTCTTCCTCTGTTCAATTGTGGCCCATGTACCTTCAAGAAACTATTTAACTTTCTATTGCCTTTATTTGAAACGTTAAAGCGAGGAAATTTCAGATGCACTGAGAGATCTGTAGGAGTGGAGACACAGCTCAGCAATCTAGCTTCAATAACACAAGTTATTGATCCTAAACTTCATCAGCACTTAGGTATAGTCTCTGCCCATTGTTTATTTTCCCCATGATCTGTCATTTTATTCAGCTTTGCGTCTGACTATTATGCATTCTTATAAGAATATGAAATGTGCTTTCAAATTAAAACACTGAACTATTTATGACATCAGCCGCACCGACGACTATTCCCCTCTACACACTTCACAATATGTTTTCTGCTTAATGGGGTAGCCTCTACTATCCATAAAAGTTAGTGCAATTTGACATTTATAGTCAAATGTTTGTGAGATGGATGCAGTTGTCTACTTGTGTTATCACGAATAACTATGGTCTTCAAGTCATTGTCAACAAGCAAGATTTGTTGTTACAACATGATCTTTCCAACCGTTAGTGCATCACTGGATGAACATCTTTTGTGTTAAACTTGCATTGAAATTATTTGTACTTAAATCTATACAGTAAATATTCTTATGCAATCCTCATTTTAATTACTTGAGATAAATAAAATAAAAAAGCATTACCTATCAACAAGGGTGTTGACGGCTTCTCTAACCATTTGTTCATTTCTCGCAAGTTCTTCTGTAATCTCTCACCCAATAAAAAAAAAAGAAAACAAAACAAAAGATAAAATTGTTCTTGATGCCAATGGCTTCATCAAAAGGATTATTTAAAAGTCATTGCACTGTAGATGTGTTTCCTGCTTATTTCCCTATTATTTGTTCTCGGTTCTCATTTGAGAAAGTAACAGAGGTGTTATTTCTTATCTTGGGAACAGAAACCCTTGGTGGAGGCGATTATCTGTTTGCATTCAGAATGCTTATGGTTTTGTTCCGTCGAGAATTCTCTTTTGGTGATTCATTATACCTTTGGGAGGTAATTTCTTTTAGCTCTAATTTGTGTAAATTCAAGAGTATAGCTGTTACGTGTACTTTTAAGAGAGAATTTCATCAATCTAGTAATGGAGTATTAACAAATACCTTCTAGTAGTCTCTGATTAACTTGCTACTCACGTCACAAAAAAATAAAAATAAAAATAAAAATGAAGAAGAAGAAGATGAAGGGAATCTTTGCTGCTTAATAATCACTAATCATTTAGTACATTGTTGTTTTATATGATTTTATATGAATTTCCTATAATACTTGTATTATCTTCATTTTACTTGTGCATCTATTGTTTTTCCTTTCAAGGAATCAGATTTATCTTAGCTAAAATTTAATCAAATTCTTGCATAATATGCTCCAACATAAATATAATAACAGATCCCATCACTGTAGCTATTATATATGATACTTAAAGTCAGGTTTAATGTTGTATTGTGAGGGAGTTACAATTAAAAACAAGTTAGAGTGGCGCAACCATGAGTTGGTGGGCATATAACCCAATGTCTTGGGATCAAAACCTGGACGAAGCTTATTTGTAATACCTTGGACTAACCGACCAGTTTAACAAAATTGGGCCTTCAGTTTTCTAAGAAACCGTGTCAGGTTTGATAGTATTTGACCGGTTCGATTGAGAACTGATTCAATAAAATCATCTAGGCTGGTTTGCAATTGGGGTTCCTGGTCCAACCCTAAGAAGCACGTACACGCCACCAGCATGGTCGGACACGTCGTCGGATACTTGTTTAGGGTTTAGAAAAAATAGGTTAATCCTTGTGGCCGGTCAACATTTCAAACGGGCCAATTATTTGTTTGTTAATGTTAAAATGGGTCGATCATTTTTATTTTTACTATACTGAGTATTTATTTTATGCAATAAGTATACATTACACTACAAAATTTTATTAAAAAAATTTAATCGACATGTCGACTGCGTGTCGGTGTCGGTACTTTTTTGAAAATTGCATGTCTACGCATCCAATACGTGTCGTGTCGGACATGCGTATCTGTATTGGTACATCATAGGTCCAACCTCCCGGTATGATATGGGTTTCATAACTATGCTTGTAAAGGTACAAAATTGGCAATTCAGATGAAGTTTAGTACCCAAAAAAACACAAGGGGGTTTTCGGCTAATATTACAGTAAAGCTCTCAGAAAGAGTTAAGTTGTATGGCATCCACTAACCTCTTATGCGCCAATTACTATCTGGCTTTCTCGAATAGATCTATCCTTCAAGCCACGTGTAATGTAGATTTTGGTAAATTGTCCAACCTTGGCTCCTTTATCAAAATGGCCAGTTAATTTGAGGAGTGCCTTTCTCTTGAGGTCCAATCAATGTGTTGATTCTAAGCTAGACTATCTTCAATGTTCTAATCAGAGCAAGAGCAGCATAGGCATCATGTTCTGTACTGTCATGCACACACCTATTTATTTATATCTTGGCCAATGCGAGAGAAATTGGTTATTCAGATGATAAAAGAATTTTGCACTTTAATGTTCTTGTCTTAAAAATTTGTTGACGGACATCTTTCTGTTTTTATCAGCACATTTCTTTGTCTGAGTTGAACTTCTATTGTATACGAGAGAAATTGGTGTATTCAGATGATAAAAACTTTTTGCACTTTAATGTGCTTGTTTTAAAAATTGTTGACGGACATCTTTCTGTTTTTATCAGCATGTATTTCTTTGTCTGAGTTGAAGTTCTATTGTTTGTAACTCTCCATTTGTTTTCTCATTGATTTCTTAACAGATGATGTGGGCCCTGGAGTATGATCCTGACTTATTCATCATGTATGAGGACCCTGAATCAGCTTATGAAAAATCAGAGGGATCTAAAGGAAAAGCAAAGTCGATTCGCCAGTGTGGAAAATTTGAAAGAGAAAACCTGAAAAGTGGAAGCAAAAGTGCTGAAGCTCCTCTCCCAATTTCTATTTTTCTTGTAGCTAGTGTCCTGAAAGACAAGAGTTCCAAGTTGTTGACAGAAGCTCGAGGACTAGACGACGTTGTTAAGGTTAGCTTGATGGATTGACAAATTTAACTCTTTGCTTTTCCAAGATAAATATTGTAATTAGCTGGAGAATGCATGCAACAAGATGAAATAAACAGTATGGAGCTACCTGTCAACCTTGAATGAAGATCAAATCATTATTCCAGATGATATTGGTATTTTGTGTTAGCCAGTTCTTTATGGAATCATGGTTATATTTTTTTGCAATTGTAAGACTCATGCTGTTAATTATCTTTTCAGACTTGAAAAACAAATTTAGTTTAAAACCAAAAAAAAAAATTATTCATCAACAACAAAATGATTTTTAATGTAATTGAATAATACAATTCACGTTGGATTTAGTGGAAATTTCCTAGTCATTGCCAGTGATTTTTTCTGGTTTACTCTGTTAAGACTATATCTTTGTTTCTTTCATTTTTGTCATTCATAGGGGCTATTACCCTCCAAGCTGTGGATATAGTGGTCTTCTTTTCCAGTACTTCATTAGACTTTGTGCAAGCTTATATCATAGAAAATGATTCCAAAAAATATAACTTAATGGCATTTGTTGCAACATATTCCTATAGCTCTACCATTTTCCTATGATGCTCGGTTAATTGGAGCCTTTTCACATTAAAATTCTCAGATATTGAATGACATTACGGGAGACCTTGATGCCAAGAAAGCTTGCACTGGTGCTATGAAACTGCACAAGAAATATCTGAAAAAGGTATGATCCTATTTGTGCTGTAAAATCGTAAAAATGTTGCCTGCAACATTCTATTGCCATTGCTTAGTTTTTGTTATTCATTGTGCTGGGATTGCTCCCCAGGTGCTAAAGAGAGTCTTTTGTCCTCAAAATGTTTCTTCAGTTGCTTCTTAGCTATATGTGTTGTGGCTCTTACATTCCTGACACAGCTTCTCACATGCTTCTCTATTTCAGGGCAATATTCCTGTCAATTTGTATGCCATGTTTTAGGTTAATAAATTTTTTACTTCGAATGACCAAAAAAAAAGATTAAGGAAAAAAAAAAATTTGTCAACACGTCAGTTGTTGATGAAGCTTAGTTTCTTAACTAACTTATCAAATAGTACAGGCTTTAAGTTCTTTCTTTTCAGCAACAACCTTAGTGAGTTTTGTATGGCGAGTCAGTTTTTCTCTGCCCTCTAGCTCTTGCATCCCTCACCCAGTACTTTCAACATCCTTACAGGCAAAAAATGTGTAGCAACGGAGGAAATGTTCCCAAGATGTACTTAAATACAGCATTATCAAGGGACAGCCGATATTTCATTCTGCAACCCGATGAACGAGCAATTTGTGTATTTCTGATGCTGATCTGATCTCAAGTGTTAACATCTGTACTTTTCTTGGGAGCATAGCATGCCCGAGGATGCCATTGTTGTTTGTGAAATTACCAATCATTCTTTTCATACTATCTATAAACTCGTAATAGAAGTCAGTAATTTTGTATTGCCAATGCATCCTGTAATTGTTGAATATAGAAAGGAAAATGTGTGTAAAAGATTTTATCCATCTCAATAATAAAAGCAACAGTTTGTGGCTTTGATCTTGTACCCTTTTTATCATCACTTAGGTGCAAGTATTGGCATTACATAAATACATGCGCCCGCGCACACATGTATAAATATGTATGCAAAATCTCAACTTACCAAAATGCTTATCCACATTGATTTTCTTACCAAAATCTGTCCACCTGCAACCACCAAGAAGTGGTCCCTTTCTAGATTGCCATGAAATCATCGAAGGAAGTGTGGTCGAAACTTGAGACCACTTATGCGAAGCCAAATCGTGGCCTTGTTATGGGACTGCAACATGCACTAAGTAAGATATCAAAGGGTTCAAGCAGTGTCTCCTCCTTGATGCAGGCAATAAAAACAGTCACTGATCAACTTGCCACTGCTGGTGCACCTCTGCCTGATGATGAAACTGTTTTCCATGTTTTCAATGGTCTTGGATCATATGTTAAAGAAACTGGTGCAGCTATTCGAGCAAGTGAAAGCTCCATCTCGTTAGAAGAATTACACGACAAGCTCACTTTGCAGCACAACCCTCACCCTCCAATCCCAATTGATTGGTCGACTCAGGTGCATCCCATCATGTGACATCTGACATGAACAATCTCTCTTCATTCGGATTATGATGGTTCGGATGATATCATGATTGGTGATGGTAAAAGCCTTCAAAATTACACACACTTGGTCAACTAGTCTCAATTCTTCTACTAAGCCTTTCATTTTGTGTGAAGGATCTTCATACCCGGTACGACTTGTTGAGGGACAGAATAAAGATGGTGTACACGAATGGCCAACAAATGCTTCCTTCAGCACCCACTCTCGCTCTTGCTTCTGTCAAAACTCACCTTCAAGAATAGCACAACCGCCTAGGCCATCCATCCTTGAATATTTTAAATCCTTTCATTCGTTCTTTTAATTTACCAGTGTCTTCCTCAAATTGTTCGTGATTTTTCTTGTGATTTGTGCAAGCGTAATAAAATGCCTAAGTTGCCAAATTTCCTCTTAATTAATTCATTCTGACGTTTGGAGTCTGTCTCCAATTGAGTCGCATGATGGATATAACTATTATGTACTTTTTATTGATCACTACACTAACCTTGCTTTGTTTCTTACAAACCCTCCACCACCACCCTCGTCTCTCTCGTACAAATGTGCTTTGCGCTCTAGATGACAACAGGTGCGTATGGTATGGGAATCGGGAAGAGGAGATCAAAGACTTCCACTCTAGTTTTTAGGACCACGTAGAAAGTATGGTCCAATTTTGTTTAGGACAGAATTTATTTCTTCGTATTGAGTAGCATCACTTTTTTTTCTAGTCTTTAAGTTTTTTCCCCAGATGGATTCTTAGGGATGAATGCTGGAATAATTACTCACTACTGTCCAACTCAGTCAATAATACGCTCCAATATGCCCAGTGAGCATCTAATGCAAATTTTACATTACTGTGTTAGACTGTTAGTGGTATATACCAAATATGTCCTCTCTCCGACTTGAACTCGACTAAGATATTGTGTGTTTATGTTAGAGAGTTTGTGGTGTCTTGTCCTGAGTTGGCTGTGGCTAGATACTATAAGTAGTTTTTAACATTTGTCCAACTATATGTTAGTAAAGTTAAAAGTTTGACTCAAGTCTTTACTCATGGTATCAGAACTACCCTCGTAATATTATCTTCTTGAGTAGGTCTAAATTTGTCAAGTAGGTCATAAAACATGTGCAAAAGACAACAAGACATTGATAATTCTTCCTTATCAACATAAATTGAAGTATTTTAGATGTGGTAGATTTGAGAATCAAAACCTTTCATAAAGATTCAAGGACATATATATAGGAAATACCCTTTTTAAGACTACATTTTTATAATCTTGCTGAATAAAAAGTGTCTCAACCATGACCACATCTGCTGCTGCTTGTTTTTTCAGAATTTTGAGTTTCAGGAAAAGTTTTCGTCAGCTCCAGCGATCAGTCAATAGCAGAGAAGTGAAAACAGCAAGAAAAAATGCTGGCAGCAGATTGACAGGTGATCGATATGCACCACTTCTTTTAGGTAGCTCTTTTGGAAGAGCACATTCCTCTCCATTGAATATAACTTTTGAAGGGAATCCATCCCCTTGTTCTACATTTATATGTTTCGCGTTTTTCTTTGAGAATGAAATTACTGATTGCTGCTTTCCAGGAACTCGGGGGTCTGTCTCTGGATTCGCCCCATTAACTTCTGCAACCAAGTAATTTAGACCTGGCAATCCTTGCATCAAAATGGTGTTCTTCAGTTGAGGTAGTTTTGTGCCATTGAAAGAGTAGACATTTTCGTATCCCGGGAATGCCTTGTTGATCTGTATAGCAGCGAACCAATCAGCAAACGAGAATTCATCCCAATTGAAGAGCGTGATTCGTGCAGTCCATCCGGTTTTATAATTCGAGTTAACGGGCCAGTTGATGCTCATCCCACAATTGTCCGGACAGGGCAATTTTGCCGGTAGGTGACCTTTGCTCTTAAGTGTGTGCCAAGCTTTTGCTTTATCCGTTCTATTGGCAAAAGGGAGAAGAAGGGCGTCAGGAGGAAGCATAAATGGAGCTGCATTTTTATCGCAACGTGCATGCTCATCACAACCACATGCGCAAGTGTTGCAAGGAATAGCCGAATCAGAATAATAAGCAGAGAAGGAAACACAGCATTTGGCCTGCTTAGGCTTGGTACGAGTTATGTTACACATTACTTGCCAGCTGGCAATGGTTGATATTGTGGCAGAAATTCCACTAGGATTGGGAAATTCCGATGGATCAACTCTGAATGGAGGGCTACATTTGTAGGTTGGATTCAGCACACCTTCAATTTTCCAATTCTGAGATGGATTAAGTGCTGTTCTGTTCATATCAGGTGGAAGTTTGATTCTTCTAACTGGAAGATGGCTCTTGACTTAGTCTCATTCATAGTTTTTGGCAAAAGAGTACCATTCTTGCAGCAATATGGCAATTTTCCAATCTTTTCGTCGTTCTCTTTCTCGGGAGGAAGATCAGATATAACCGGTTTCTTCTGACAGTTCATTACATGAGAAATCGAAATCCTTGCATTACTGTCCTTGTGGACCGAAAATGCATTCAGAATGGTCTTTTTTGTGAGCATAGGCCCCCTTCATGCTGTAAATGAACTCATTCCTCATCCATTCCCAAGTCAAGTTCCATTGATCCACACGACCAAGTGGATGATTGTTATCGATAGTGACCTGTGCAAGATACTTGTTCTCATAAGCTTGAAGCACGTCGTATGTGAAGGAGAGATCACCGTATTGGCGAGGCAAGAACTTGGTTTTAACTTTCTTCTCTTTGAACTTTGGATCCCTTTTACAACAAACATGCATAATGCTTTCTGCAAAAGCAAATTTTTTGGGTAATAAGACTAAAAACGTCTTAACTAACTTAAGCATCGAAGGGGTATCACGGAAGCCTAAGTTTAGTCTCAAACTTTCACGACTCACATTTTTAGAGGGCGTCAAATCAACGAAACATACAAGATTCGTCGTTTCAAAAAAGGATAACAAACCATGAAACCATTATTATATTCTACAATAATGAAGAGGAAATTGATAAAAAATCATGCAATGTGCAACATGTAGAACGAATAAAACGTACTGGTCTTTTTGGGCACAGGACATTTATAACCATCATTCACTAGCTTGATCGTCTTGGGCATTGGAGTCGCCGACGGCTTCAACCCAAATTGCGTCCCTTTCAGGTTTATCTGCGCCATCATTTGAGTATAATCTCCGGCAGTATCGATTGCAGTTTTAAGATCCGACTGTGGATACCCGGGAAGAACAGTCCCATATTTTCCGACCCGAATGGGGAATCCATCACCGTCGACCACCACTGCCCCGTCGGCAGAAACCAGAAGCTCGTTATGCCAGAAACCTATATACATCTTCCATGATTTCAGCTCATTAGAGCCTGCATTAAGCACCGTAGCCATGGCTTTGAATGACCACCCCTGGGCCGAAATGTTTTTCACCAATGGATAAACCTTTTCCCGTCCCATAAAATTATACGACACAAAGATGCCATTGCAGTGTTCTTGTTCCGGCGGCGGCGCCTCCGGTTCAGTGTCACCGTAATCTTGTCCCTTACATGCGGGCATGTGATAAGAGAACAGGACAAGCATTAAGCAAGACAACACTTTCCATGGTATATGACTATTTTCATACTTGTTCTTCTTATCAACTTTACATGTGAATTCTGGATACGCGAAGAAGTAACTAATAAGGAGAGAAGAAGAGGGAAGCGGCGTCTCGCCTGAGCTCTCCAGAGATCCGGCGGTGTTTGTATGAACGATCACCGGCCTATGCCCCGTGAGAGAACACACGGAGCATAGAGGTGTTAAGGAAAAAATGAACTGTGCAGAGAAATATGGGTTATAAAAGACACATAAATTTGTACAACCGATTCAACACCATTCTCTTCCTCTAGTTTCAGCGATTGTTGCGGGATGACTGAAGAATAGACATGGATTCAGAATTCAGACAAAATAGAATGGAATTTTGCTAGCGTGTTCAGTAACCATTTTTTCCCAAAAAAAATCCATTTTTTTCAATAAAATAACAAAAAAAAAACCCATTTTTTGAAAAAAAAAAAAAACTACACCAAACAAGTCCTATGTTGGTCTAAGTGCAGTTTGTTGCACCGAGTAAATTTTTAAGAAATTTTGATGAGAAAAAATGAATGCTAAACATGCTCTAATTATTCAATGGGAACTAAGTGGACTCATTTGAAAATTCCTTACCAGGGTAATTTTGAAAATTGTTAGTTCATGTGGTTTAACCTATAAGTTTTGTGCAAATACGTCTTCAAAACGATCATTTTTTACGACTCATGTCCGAAGCAGTTCAGACTATTTCCATCTCCACGTTCTTCTAGTTGTCCTCACAATCAAATTTTGACACGTTTTTATAATTTTGAATTGTCAAAATTTTAGTAAGACACAATTCAACCTCTAAAAAAAACAAAAAATAGTTGTATCTTCATAAAATTTGGTACTTCAAAACTATAGTGACGTATTAAAATTTGATTGAATAATAGTTAAAGGGATAACGAGATAGAGACGGTGAATATGAACTCGTCTAGATGAGACCTGATAATTATTAATAAATTTCGTACAACATGACATTTCACATTCGAACCACTAGACAAACCACAAAGTAGTCTTAACCCCTCCCCTCCCACTCACCCAAACCCCCAAAGGTAAATAATAAAGAGATAGAGCCTAGCTCTTCACAATCTATAATGAATGTTACTTGGCTAGGCCGTGGCCCGTGGGTGGTTTGGGAAGGATGGTGCAATGTTGTGGGATTGGGGGTGGTTGGCAGTGAGGGGGTGCAAACTAGACATTTGACTACATTACTACATATTAGAAGGAATTTATAAATGTTAATTAAGCTTTGCTATAAGTATAAAGAGTTGAGGATATGAGTGTCGAGATTTAAAGGTTGAAGACTTATTTATACAAAACACACAAGTTAAGGACAACAATTGCAATTTCCCCGCATCTAATTGCTCAGGATTTTTATTTTTATTTTGTTTTAAGCAATCTTTGTAAAACCATAATAATTTAAAAGGGACTTAAAGAGAGAAACATATTTGAACAAATATGTCATCATTAATATTTTATATTTCTTAAATTGTCATTGAGTTAATGTGATAATTGAACTCCTAATTTAACATTTATAACCATATATAATCCTTAGAAATTGAAAAAGCTAAATCTCTATTTATTATATTTAATTATTGGATTTTGAAAATATTTTATTTGGATTGTGAGAACGGATTTGGTCAGTTACAAGATTAATATTAATTGACATTCCACCAACAATTTATTCAACTTATTTAAGGTCTAATTTGAAGTTTAAGATTATTTTATTTGAAAATAATTATGTAGTTTGTAATGTCTATAAAGATTTCATTTGAAGATTTGTATTTGTGATTGTAGTTGTCTTGATCTATTGCCCTCGGTGGGCATTGTTATAACGCCCACCGAGACAAGTGTCATGCAATCATTGCATGATACTAAAGTGGGCCTTTAATGTCATGCAATGATTGCATGACACTTGTCCCGGTGGGCATTATAACAATGCTCACCGGGGACAATAGATCAAGCTCCAGTGCGAATAATCCTCTTTCAATACTCTTCTTTTTTCAAATAAATAATAATTTGCGTTGAACTATAAATATTACGGTGTATTTTTTTTTTAATTATTGTGCATGCTCATGCGTATTTGTATATTGTTTACATATTTAATTGACTTGTGGCTTCAAATTTTCTAGACAAAAAAAACTTTGTGTACTAACTTCAATAATTGTTTCAATCCACTATTAATACGTATCTTATTTCTATTATTCTTGTTTATACTTTTGAATTAAATTGTCATCTATTTTGCTTAAACTAAAATTTCTTAACTATTTATGCTCCAACGTGAATAAAACGCTTAAATCGTTTGAATATTTAGTTTTTGTAATATTACTTTATTTCTCCATTACAATTTGGATAAGTTCATGTAAAGACGTCTGGGCACTGAATTGTGCAAATAAGAATGTTTAATTTTGCCAATTTCTAATGTCAATGTTATTTTATTTTCTTTTATATACTGATTGATAATTTTACGTAACTTGAAGTGCTACGAGCCCAAATTGCATGTGATATTTTAGGTTAAAACATCTTCATAGTTGGAGAGCTATATCAAATTACAAAGATTTGTTATAAGTCATTTGCTATCTCATAAAACAAGAAAATTCAATGGGTTTGAGTACTCGATATATTTAAGAATGTATGTACACTATTTATTCTCTTTATTTGTGTTCTTTAATTGACGTTGTTTGACTATATTACAAGCCTTAAAAAATAGATGTTCAATGCTGGCTACATAATTGTAGAAATTACTTTATTTGAATACAACAACAAATATTATATTTCACTGTATTTTCTAATATTGGATTTTTGTATTTTAATACAGTATTAAATTAAGTTATAATTATTTAAATATTTGAATAAACATATATCTCACAACACTATTATTAAATTACGTGAAACGCACGTTTTACATACTAGTACACTAAAAGAACCAACTGTCCAACATGTTTATTGCAAATTTATTGTATTATATTTGTAACACGCCATGTTATACCTTTTTCCAACAAGTGTAACATAGTGTTACACCGCCACTGCTACCATTGACACCCATCACTACCAAGAATCACTTGCGCCACCCAAACTCCATTTCATTACCATCCGTCACCACTCCTAATCCCCATCTCACCACCACCACCACCACCACCACCAAACTCCATTTTATTACCATCACCACTCCTGACCCACATCTCACCACCACTTAACCCACCACCATTGTCGGAATAGCCCACCTTAGAGCCGCTTCCTAGTTTCTTGCATTTACCATGCTTATCTTTTCATTCTCTTCAGTAGCCATCCCAGGAGCAGGCAAACCAGTACTTTCATTTATTCGACACTGTTCATGTGTTGCTCGATTCTTCATAAAAAATCAAGATTTGTACTACAAAGGGAATTATTGGCATGCTTTAACTAGGCGGGCCTTATTCTTCCACTCCTTTCAAATTAGTTTTATGGTCACGATTATGGTAGTGGTAGACGTGGTGGTGTATACTATTTCCACGGTTTAAGATTGAAAATTTGAATTTTCAATTTTAGTAGTAATTGAAAAATAAATACAGTATTTTTAGAATAAAAAACAATGAACATAATTTTTTTAGAAAATTCCACTGCAACCCAATGACAGTAAAACATGAATTTCTGCATCATAAAACAGCTTATATAATATTGATAAAACCCGCTGCCATGGCATTAAAAATGATGGCCTCTATCTCTGAACTTGAGGAAGTTAAGAGGTTAAATCTGATTTAGGAAAAAGATGCCAGAAGTCCATTAAAAGAGACCAAGCATATGTGCAAAAGAATTCCTAATTATGCCAGAAGAAAAGAGAAGTAGAGCCTTACACATGATTCTTATACAATGACAAAATCTGCTTTCTGCAAACAAGAGATGAAAAATCTAGCTAGACTTGTAACTGATGAGAGGAGAACACTTTTTCCTTACCTTGATTAAGTAAAACTATATTGAGTTTATTTATAACCAGCCGCTAGTTTGTTCTTACATGCATAAGACAAAAGTTGGTTAATCACGCAACAGTTGTCTCCTCTATGCTTCTGATATCTTCAACTAATTGGGCTTTTGGTTCCAAATCTATGAACTGGTTGGACTTGCTAGCTAGGTGTGAGATGTTGACCCTACCCTCTCGCTTTATATAATCAGCAACAGCTTTCATTTCTTCTAGTGAGATGTATATGTACTTTCCTCTATCATCCATCACCCCGGATAGTCTTCCTGATAAAGACAATCACATTTTTTCCACGAGTAAAAAAACAATTGTGCTTGCCAAAATAAAAAAGGACAGTTTATTGTTTACTTGTATAAGTTCCAGGATATGACAACACAAACTTAAATAAAATTGGGGGGGGAGGTGTCTTGAAAGGTCTTTAGGTAATTATAGAGGCTAGGCCACAACATTCTTTAACCTGCATACACATACAAGGACTTGCATTTTGGTCAGCCATTGGTGTTCAATAATAAATAAGCCATGCAGAAGATGGAACGGATTAAGAATCAACATCGGGTTACGATGTCTTTTGACAGATAGAACCTCATCTGGATAAAATTTGCACATGTATTTAATATTCTGTAAACAATATTGCTAATATGATTAAAATCCATTATTTATGCTTCAATATCTGTGAGCAAGCCTTGGTCTTTCAGTGATTAATAACCTAAACTGTTAGTTCAAATCCTTTCAACATACAACCTCATCACTAAGTGATATAAAACACCATGATGCCCTTAGACTAATATGCACAAATATCGAACTGCTATCACTTGAGAAGATAAAATTGCTACAAACTGTAGGGCATGCATAATAAACCAGAAGGGAACAAAATCGTACCCATATTTTCTAGTGAGGTTATCCGATTGATACAATCCTGCACCAACCAAAATCCATATTGCATGAGAAGGGAGCTACCAAAGATAAAAATATAGTAGTAAAAATGCAACATTCGAAATATTAGACCTTTATGTACATTTTCCGATTATTCATCCTTGAAAAGGGAGAATAATTCCATTGCCCAAATCAGATCACCTTTATCTCTATCAAAGGCACTTTGAGAGAAGGGTGCGAAAAGGCACATAGGAGTTACCTGAGTTCGTAACTTAAATTCTGCGGCAATATCTTCCAAAGGAACGCATTTGTGCTTCTGCAATAAAATGAAATGATCAAGAATTCAAGATCATAACCAAATTAGCTGGTTGCTCCTCTTTCAGGCCATAGGTTATTAATAGATCGTAATTGCTGAAAACTTAAGTTACTTTTTTCAAATGTCTATAGCATGTCTTTGAACAACTGAATTAATAAATCATGTATAACATAGATATTAAAGAGAAACACAATTGATTTGCCATGGGACAGGGCAACTTGACATCCAGATGCTAAAAAAACATTCATATTAGTGCAAGTAAGCAGATAGAAATTTAGTTTTCGAACAGAAAAGACAACCGAGGTCCCACTAAATTTACCTTGATGTATTCCACGAAATCAAAGAGCAAACCCTGGTTTCCGTCTTGCACCTCATTTTCTGTTGTACCTTCAGCATCAACTGAAAATTCCCCTTTCCACTTGTCAAACTCTAAGGCATCGGCTGCTTCTTCCTCAGCTTTTCGAGCTTTGGCCTCTTCTTCCTAGATAAATTACATCTACATCTATTAATGGGGGTCATAACAGTCCAATACTTCAAAAAGTACCAGATATCTAGATCAACCAACCAGCATCCTCTCTCGAGCTTCATGCTCCTCATCCTTCTTCCTTCTAATCTCATCGTAATGATCATGCTTTGTTTGCCTTGACTCCCGAGAAGCCTCTGCGGCCTTCAAAAACAGTCATACAAATATATAAGTGAAACTCCCAAAATATAAAAATAAATAGGGGCTTCATACTAAACCCCTTGATTGGCAAATGATTAAAAAGTAGATCTGTCAGTCTCTTGTGGGTTCCAGTAGACGGTAGTTTTCCTTGATTAAGATTTAATCATTTAATCAGAACTGTAGTAGACTGTTTGGTCTTCAGAAAATAGGAGTCAGCTCAATGGCTCATAGGCAAACTAGATATGTGCATGGAGTATAAAAAACACAAAGCCAAACTATGAAGAAATGAAAAAAATTCACCTGTCGTTGAGCTTCCCGCTCCTGTCGTTTCTTTTCCCTTTTCTTTGACGCTTTGGCAGCGTAATATCCATCTCCAGGTGCTTCATCGTCAGTTCCATCAACAGTTTCTGCATCCATGAAAAATTAAAAGGACTTCCATTTCTACATAAAATATTGATCGAGGGCACAAAAAGAAAAAGGAAAAGTTGAAGCCTTCCAGATTCAAATTTTTTATTTGCCCTGATAAAGGTAAAATTCTGGAAAATTTATCGGAGGCAGGATCACACGCCATCAATAGAGAAATGCAGGTGCTACATACATACATCTATGTTCTCAAACAATGAAAATGCAGTCAACGGCATATGAGTTGGTTAAATTCATTCAGAATTCGACACCAAATGCCTTAATGATTGGTAGGGCTTAGTAAAGGGAAACAACTTTTTTCCTGAGGGATGGTGTGAGGGGCAAGCGAAAAGCATGTGAAAGCAGAATACAGCAATTAAAGAAAGATGGCATATTTAACTCATCCAGGAAATACATGAACTGGGTTTCTAGAAAAGAAAGAAAAGCAAATAACTCGCCAATCTCCAGGCAGGAATCTCTGAGCATTCGCTTTTCTATTCCTCTCTCTCCTCAATTCTACCCACATCAGACAATGTGGAGCCACAAAGAATGCTCTGCTCGTACTCCCTTTGCCTTCCAGCAATGAAGCAACTCTTTCACCGTAGCAGGCATCAGAGATTTGCAACAAGATGTACAAAATCAAATACAACATTGAATATACCTAATTCCGGTTTTCCCCAGGTCCAGAGAAGTTATACCGGGACACTTTCTAACTGAATAATTTAGTATGATGTGTGGCTTAAAGTGAGAAAAGTTAGAGACAACAACACAAAAAACACAATTATGAATATTAGTGAACTCATTGCAGAAAAAATGCTACCAATTACACTGACTAGGGTCCAATTCCGCTAAAGTTTTACATTTGCGTGACAATAACACTAGAATCATATTAATAGAATATCGCTTCAAAATAAAAGAAATATAAAAGGAGAAACAACCTTCCTCAGTCGCTGCAGCCGACGATGTGCTGGCAACAGAAGAAGCTGCCTGCCGCCTGCGCATTCGGCGCGTACCAGTTGCCCTAACCACTGTTTCCTCTTGTATAGCCTAATTTATTCATCAAACAGAACGTATTAAATTACAATTTTTTCCTTATTAACGTAGACATCACCCCATGATTCTATTCTAAGGACCTAAAACCTAAAATAATTACTAATTTCATATATTACAAAATATTTAACTGCGTTTAGATATAAGACTGCAAAGAAGAAATTAGACCTGAGTTTCTTCTTCATGCTGATCGGATGAGCGAGAATCGATGCGGCGTTTCCATAAATAAAGCGGAATTAAACATAAAAGAAGCATCATCATCAGTAATCCCACAAATATATCCTCCATTTTTCCAGGAAATTTTGATTGCTAAAACACGATGCGGTCCTTCCAGCGAAACTAATCGAATCTGCAACAGTGATAAGGCGAAATTCACTGATTCATAAAAAATCGATCGATTCAATCCGCTCAACGTTTAGGATCTTCTGGATTTTCCTTTGGCAATAATGATCCTTCTGTTGTGAAAAAAGAGCAAGATAGAAAAAAGAGAATTGCAGATTATAATAATAATGTATCCCACAAGTTGGAATTAGAGTAACAAATTCATCAAAATACAAACTTTAGAATAAATAAAATTATTTTTTTATATTCTGATAATAATTGACTATTATTTATTCTTTTACAATTATTATTTTTTATGACTATTTATACTAGTATATAACATTTATCGGCGGTGAAATTCGACCATGGGCATACAATTCAAATTCAACAGAAGGGCTTTATAAAAAGAAAAGAAGATAGAGTTAAGTAGATGAGATTTGAGAAGATGGTTATTCACATTTGATTTTGATAAAGACGGACGTATATGTTTTTTGTATGATTATGGGTGAGAAAATTCCTAGTATCGTTGACAAGAAGTGTCTCATTAAAAATTTTCATCGACAAAAATTCAGTGGAACATTATCAAACAGAGAAAAAAAAAGAGTGCAATTAAGTTAATTGTTAAAAATTTAGAGTACTAAAAATATTGCCTCGTTAAAACTTTTCCTTAAAAATTCATCGGGACAAAATCTAAAAGAAGGAAAAAGAGTACAACTACTTTTCGTAATGAAGATCTTTGAGTTGACATGTTCCTAATTCATATATCAATTTCTTAAATGTTGATGTCGACAATATTTTTGTGAATTCTACGGTCAAATTATCATTTAAGCGAATTTGTTGAATATCGATGTCATTATTCTTCTAAAATTCATGTGTATGGAAGAATTTTAGAGAAATGTGATTTGTCATTTCCCTTTTTATCAGTGTTCTAAAAAACTTAAAATGTTGCTAGGCGTGGATGTCGAATTTCAAATTTTTTTGACATATAGCGAGGCAAGGGTGAGATGTGAAGACTCCTAGGCGGAGCCTAATAGCCGTCTGAGCAAGCTTTTTAGAACAATGTTTTTGATATAACCTCTTTAAGTTGTGTAATATATGATACATTATCTTCATACAATATTATTTGGCTATTTTTTGTTGGAATTATTCTACATGACGCTTGGATATGATAAGTTATATTCCTCAACTGTACATATTTTCGACGTACTTCGTGAATTGCAATAGTTTTAAAATGATTCGAAGATATTGTCGTCAAAGTTTATATCATAAGTCTCCATGATATAGTTGTTTTTTCGTGTGTAAACTCATATCCTGTTTGTTATCTAGCTTTATATGGATTTGAGAGAAAACGTTCATCTGTATATCCCATTAAAGATGATCATAATTTTTGTACATAAAATAATTACATGTCAATACTACCTCTTAAGTAACAAAAAATGTGATTAACATCACTCCAATATCTTTAAGTTGGTGTAAATCTATAGCATGCGAGGAGATTTATAGAAAAAGCTATATCTAGTCGAGTGAAATTTGCAAAGTAGGTTAATGCTCTAATTGCACTAAGGTGTGGTACTTCAGTACTATAAACATTTTTTCCATCTTCAAGTAGGCCAAAAAAAATCATTTTTCACGTCAATTAATCGAATGACCATAGGCGATGCCATTGAATGCGTTTTATTTAGGGATAATTGCATCAATGGTCCCAACGTTTCAAAATCGTTAGTAATATGCCCATAACCTAAAATAATAGCACCAAACGTTCCCAACGTATGAAGAAATAGGCATCAGAGGTCCCTATTGACAGTTTCCATCCATTTTCTCCGTTAAAAGTCCAAATTGGACTGTACGCGATTCATGTTTCCAAGAAACGCAAGTGTGGTAGAAAGTGGAATGAAATGGCGGCGTTTTCTCCAAACATTTTTCGGCGATGGATCCTAGTCTATCATCCTTCAAATTGAACTCCACCAACTCCGTTGTACCCCTGGCAATGCACGCATAATGAACCAGATCTGACGCAAGAAACATCATTGAAATCTGACCCGATCCGTGTTGTTCATCAAAAACCCGTCCGAGAAAGTTTCTTGCTTCAATTTCAATAGATTTTGTTGAAGTTACTAGATCCGGTGCTGGAAACTATAGTGCGTGCAGCCTAATTTTGGAGATATTGAATTGATTTGTTATCAGTTTCAACTTGTATTCTGGAGTTTTCTTGAATTTTCTGGTCTTCAAAAGATGAACTATCCGCTACCTCTGCCGCCCGCTATCTCTGTCACCGCTTGAGTGGCGGTGTAATTGGAAAAAAGAAAATTAAGCTTTGCTCTTGGATCTCTGAACTCAATAGCCGCTTTATCATATGCCCACGCTGCATCCTCCATCATCAGAAAAGTACCAAGCTATACTCTGGCCGCCTTACGTGGGTCCCTTATCACCGCCGCCCATTTTCTCCAAGGCTTCTGCCTCACACCTTTGTAATTCTTCTTCTTCTTCTGCAACCTAGTTTTCTTCTTCTCTGCATCTTATCTTCCAAACAAATTGCACCCCAAACACCCTTTAATTCTACAAGTCTGACAACTTTCCATATTCTCAGAAACCTGAAAATATAGCTCCCTAGTAGACACAGTTGAAAACTCATGGGCTGCTTCCATGGCAGAGGTGGCGGCGATAGCAGTATGATTGAAACTTCCTCTTCACTGGTAAGTCATGGCGGTGTAGTGAGTCTCTTGGTTGGTATTTGCATTTTGAAATGGAATTTCCTACTGAATTAAGAAATATTTATGAATTGTTTCAATTTCTCTCAAACTCGCGTTTTTTGATGAAATATAGCACATGCAGCCTAATTTGGACTTGTAACGGAGAAAATGGATGGAAACTGTCAATAGGGACTTCTGATGCCTATTTCTTCATACGTTGGGGATGTTTGGTGCTATTATTTTAGGTTATGGACATATCCCTAACGATTTTGAAACGTTTGGGGACCTTTGATGCAATTATCCCTTTTATTTATATAAAAACGTTTCAAGACTTTTTTGTATAAAAAAATTGATGAATAAATAATCTTTTTTGAAAGTGTTCAATCTGCAACCCAAAACAAAATTTGGTTCTTCCTAAATCTTTCGTCTCAAATTCATTTCTCAAATAATCTACAGTTTTTTTGATCTTTCATGTGTTCCTATAAGATTTGAATCATCAACATAAGATGCCACAATTACAAATCCAACATTTGTTTTCTTTATGAAAATACATAGATAAATATCGGCATTCTTATAACCTTCTTTCAATAAATATTTGTTAAGGCGATTAGACAACGTACATTTAAATTTCTTTAATTAGTATAATAATATTTGCAATTTGATTGATTACATAGTTTTGTGGAATGAATGATTTGCTTCTGATACTTTAAATCTTTCAAAAAAATTTGCGTATATATCACTTATTGAAGAAAATAGGAAAAGAAAAAACTAACATAATTGCAAAGAGGGGTAAGCAAAAGTCACATGACTATTGAATCGGATGAAAACTACATTGGATATGTCACTTCAATCCGATTCTACCTAAGTTCTAATTAGTTCTGAATATTAAAATCGAGAACTAACTAGTTTTGATTCCGTTCTCAATTCTAATACCTAGAATCAAAATCTCGATTGAACCCCAAAATTTTATTTTTATTTTTAAAAAGTGGTTGGTGCAATTCAGCCACCATTTTACTTATTCTTTAGAACTCGACTATAGTACGGAAGCTCATATTTAAGTTATTATGTTGTTATTTATAAACTCGGACAAATTGATACTGCAAATTTCATATATGTAATTTTGGATTAATAAGAGGCTCCTGTAGATCTCTTAAATGTAATTTTGGATTAATAAGAGGCTCGGGACGTTTCATCCCTTCAAAGTCATTTTTTGGTCCCTCAAAGTGTAAAGAAAGTGGAAGTAAGATTGGTACATGTTTTTCAAGAACCCGTTAGTTTACGTCATTATTCTGCTCCTAGTGACGCAGTCGATAAGTTTCGTTAAACTTGAAAAATACATATCATAGTATCAAACATAAATCATTTTAATAAAGAGACCCGAACAAGATCAAACGGTCTATACTTTAAAGATAGAATGAGTTATTCTATTTTTAAGAATAGAATAACCTCGTATGAACAATTATCACTTAAGAATTTTTATTGTTAGCCACTCCATTTGCATAGATTAGTGAATTTAACAATTTCAATTTAAGGAACCGAACAAGCTATTCTATTTTTAAGATACCTATTAATACTAGATTCGTTTCAATTCTCTTTAAAATCAGACCAAACTAAATTGTGCCCATCCTTAATTACAAGTGTAATTTAATAAAAATTACTAGAACTATAGTTGCACTTAAAATCTTGTAACTAGCAACTTGCACCCGAATTCTTACTCATTGTGAGTTCTCATCCGAACAAAAAACTTTTAAAACTATTTTTTTCTCAAATTTATTATCAACCACATATTTCTTGAATTTACGATTTTTATCAACTTTTCAACTACACATTTCATCAACTTTAATCAAAATCTACTTTTTAAACTCACCAAACCGGCACTAATTACATTTTACATTTTACCCTTTTTCCACAACAATTATTTGTCCATTCGCCCTTGAACAAATGAAAGCTTTTGTCAAACAAAAAAGCTTAATTTGGAGATATAGTTGTGTGTGTGTGTGTGTGTTTTGAGAGGGGAGGGGGGGCAAATCTTAACATTAAGACATTATGTCAAATGATGCACAAGGCACTAGTACTAAATACTGCCATTTTCACAAGTTCTTACCACAGAGAACACTTAAAGCACTCAAGCATTCAACTAAAAGCCTCATCATAAGATGTAGCCACACAACTATTTATTCGCATCCCCCATCCACTACAAGTTCTTCAAGCATCCACAGTCTCAGTACCATCATCAGCAGCAGCCAAGATCAGCTCTGGGTGGATGTTTCCAGAGGACGTTCCATCCAATTCGTTAGGCAGTCCTAAGGATCTCAACGCAAGGTGTGCCGCCTTCTGACCCGATATCATCATAGCTCCGAACGTAGGACCCTACATCGTTAACATTTCCGTGTTAATCAAATATCGATACCAGTCTAGTTGTTAAAAGTTATAACATAACAATGTGACTTACCATTCTTGGTGCCCCGTCAATCTCTGCAACCTCCATCCCAGTAACAATCATCCCGGGCACGACTTCTCTAGTTAGCCTGACAATTGCATCTTCAGCTGTGTTCATGTCCAATGCCTTCATTCCGGGGACATTGTCTATCATTCCAATGCTCTTGAGCCTCTTAACCCCTGTAGCACCAAATGGACCATCATGCCCACACGAGCTCACCACCACTTTAGCCTCCATCACGTTCGGGTCCATGCACGACTGTGTGTCGTGGTTCATGGACACCAAAGCCCAGTTTGTTACAACTCCACCGACTCGACCTTCCTTCACTATCAAATCCTCTGCTGCAACAGCATTGAAAAGCTTCACGTTTGGCCTGGCCAAGAGCTTGCTCATGATTGTGGAAGTAAAAAGAGCAGCATGCTTGATAACCACGTAGTGATCTTGTTCATCATACTCAATCTCGAGCTCATCAAGGAAATGATGTGCGGGCTTGCGGACTACCATAGCAGAGAAGAGCTGGCCTCCAAGCCACGCACCGCCACCAGGACTTACAGATTGCTCGATTATGGCCACCTAAACATCGAACCAGTGAGATATACAAAGAGGGATGCAATTATAGTTTATACAACACCATTCACATTCAATCTAAATATATTTGGTCCTGTACAGTCGGATTAGAACTGGATTTTGAGCTCTTGAATTACAATAGGTTTGTTTGAAAAGATTTCCTTTTCCATTAACCAACATCCATTAAACAAATAAAATTCGCATTTATATAGATCCAAATGTGCAAGACAGATAGGATTCTCGAGGGCCAGGTATAATTAAAGCGAGAAAAAACAGTAAATTCAACTAGTGAGTCAAATTATTGATTTTACCATTACAATCAATAATCAGATCAAACTGACCGGTGAATTTTGCCCACACTATGATTGTTCAAACAAATTTACTGAAGTGAAAAATAAAATGTAAAGAACAGCATCAAAATTATAATAGGGCGATTGAACATACCCGTACGGATGGGTTCTTGCTGAGCTCGTAGGCACAGGAGAGTCCAGCGGAGCCAGCCCCAACAATCACAACATCAGTGTCGGCATAAGTGATCATATCCATCATGTACCTCCGAGTCATTTCCCTTGAAACAATCGACTCTTTGATCGGCTGAAATTCGAAGGTTTTCAGATCATACGGCGGAGAAGAGGCCGAAATGGAAAGGTTCTGTGAGGTGGATTTGATGGGTTGCACCCTGATTGGTGAAGAAATCGGCACTCCATTGAAGGATGATTTGTGGGCATCCAAGAAAGTGGTTTTTGAGGCCAAAGTTGAAGCCATGGTCGCCATTTTCTT
This sequence comes from Forsythia viridissima, assembly GCA_030279155.1. Taxonomy (NCBI): domain Eukaryota; kingdom Viridiplantae; phylum Streptophyta; class Magnoliopsida; order Lamiales; family Oleaceae; genus Forsythia; species Forsythia viridissima. The sequence continues at coordinate 44,665,525 of CM059039.1, read as the reverse complement.
TTTGGAGAAAAAAGCAGAGTTTTCAGAGAGTAGTTTCTAGACTGATGACTGCGAGAAGAGGATGGGGAAATGGGATTATATGGAAGATGTGAGTAAATATCCAGGGGAAATTTCATTTTTGGTCCTCAATTTATCGCTGTAGTATCAAGTTGGTTCCAAAGTGTACTTTTTTGGCAAGAGTCATCTCCAACCCTTTGAAATAGATACACCGTTAGTCGTGATTAACGAAAACACTAAACTTTGACCACTAAGAGGTTAACTTTGAAGGGAAAGATAGGTGTATAATGCAACAAAAGTTGAAAAAGATTGATTGTAGAGTTTGGAAAATTGACGAATGGTTACTTGAATTCCTCGAAACCATAGATTTCAAATAGGTTTAGAGGTGTTAAACAAGTTTGGAGTTCATTAATGACAGTAATGATAAGATATGGTGGCAATTCAGAGTCGGTTGAGAATAGATAGAGAAAATTTGATTTTTTTTATTTTTTATAAAATTGTACTATAAATCCTCAACCTATTTTTCATCTGTTATTTTTCTTTTTAAAGGTAAAACAAAAACATATGCCATTTTAATTTTTAACAAAAATTTTAATAAATAGTGTTAATCAAATCTTACGATCATCTATATTTTAAAGGTTGGAGATGACTTTGTATAAAAATATAGTGTAACCAATTTACTACATCATTACATTGGGCACCAACAATGCAATTTTCTGATAACACGTGGCAAGAGGATAGGATTTGAAGGGTCTAGAATGCTGTTGCACTCGCAATTTGGCTTCAAATGCATGTGTCCATCATGCACGATTCATTTTCTGAGCACTCTTTTTCATTTTGATCATGAAAAGTTAAATTTTTCTGGACATTTTGGAAAAACACAAGATATGTGCTGCGTCAGATGTCAAAATATCTTTGCCTCCACAGATTTTTTTTTTTTTTTTTAAATTCTTCTTGGCTTTTTTTGAATACTATAATTTATGTTTGTTCGTACTTATAAGTACTTAGTGTATGTTTGCTTAAATTATAATATTTTAAGTTATGAGAGAATGTGTAGATAAAAAGTAAGTTGTAAATTGTGAATTCTATTAAATGTGTAGATGAAAATTATGTTTGACTAACTGAAATTATAATTTAAACATCTCCAAACATATGCTATTTTCATCTATACATTTTATAGAACCCACAATTTTTATCTATTTTTTATCCATATATTTTGTAAAACCAAATACTTATAATTTACAAAAATATTTACTAAACATACTCTATATCTGCAAAAAAAAAAAAAAATTTAGAGTTTCGGAACCATATAAAGATCCCACGGCATATACCTCATGTCCAATTTGGAGCCGAATTGCCACTTGCCAGTTTCATTTCTCTTGTAATTCTTCAAGTTCGCTCATTGCTATAATAATAAGCACACGGTTAGCAGCTCCGATTGAAATATAACCCAGTCGGAAAAAGGCCAAACACATGGATTGATCCTAATTCACTTGCACTCAACTCCCACAAAAATCAGATTGTGTCCAAAGTTCTAGAGAAGACTCGTTCTGCATACCTCCCCACAGTCCAACCATGGTCGTAGGTTCGAATCCCACTTGGGGAGATTTGATTCATTTTGGATTAACGAATTCATAATAAAGGGACTATCTTTATTTACATCCCCAATTGCAGCTTACTTACCACCTTATAATCAACAGATACAATCACAATGACACACAGAAAACAAATGTGGAAGATCAATAAAGATACAATTTGGAAGAAAAGGGCAAGCAATGACATTCAAATCCCGAATGCCATTATTTTGCAAGTCCATTAACACTAGAAATAACCATGTAAACATCACACACACTTGAAGAAATTGAGATAGTAGAAACAAAGTGCATATCAGACGAGTATACTGTATACGGGTACTAATAGATTTAGCTACAAATACATCTGCACATCGTGGTTAGCACTAACACGACTCCAAACAACCAGTGTGCCAAAGAATAGAAGCTGCAGCTCAGAAACCATGAATTTTGATGTGCTCCTTTTTCATTATCCCAGCCTGTTTTCAAAACCAAAAGAGTAAATAAATATCAAGAAACGTGCCATCTAAATATTAGTTGTTTATACTCATCTATTTATAATACTCCCATTCGCACGTGGTGATATTTAGTAATAAAACAGCGAAGAGTTATCACCTGAATAAGAAAGGTAGATGCATTCTTCCGCTGATCACCTTGAAGTTGAATAACCTTTAGAAGAAAGTCATGTTTGAATGTGAACATAGAAATGCAACAAAACACTACATCCAAAATGGTTCAGAAGCAATACAAACCTGGCCTAGTTCTGGGTCCTGGACAACAGTACCGTTGCAGCAAAACTCTTTCTTCAGGTCCTTCAGTATTTTATTATAGCTGAACTCTTTCTTCAATCCCTGCACAGTTGTTAGGCTTTTCCTACCATTCCTCTGTTGTATACGTATATGAACATAGTCTTTTGACCCAGCACCAGAGTTATCAGCATTTGCATCAGCAAAAGGATCTACCCGTTACATGGAAAAACCTGAGTCAGCCACTAGCAAGCAAGAGGAAGGATTTCCGTTCTAATCCTACAGACATACATTACTACAGAAAATAGAAGAAATAAAAATAACAGCATACCAAATGTTGTAGGAATCTGGATATTGCGATCAGACATAAAATTTGACTGGCGTAGCAAAAGTGTACAGATAAACGTGAATCCCTTAATTTAGATTTGATACTCAGACCTGGACAACAGAAATGTCAACAGTCAGCACATAAAACAAACTACAAACAAATGCAAAATTTTTGAGCTGATTCTGAGACCTAGACGAAGAAAAAAAGCTTTGCAAATGACGATGACCAATCAAATAAAAAAATATCAACAAGAAAAACACGGTCTATAAGAAAACTTCACAATATAGAAGGACACAATCCTAGATTGGCTAAGAGAGCAGAATGGGTGCACAATCTTCATCTTCCTTGTCTTTAATCTTTAGTGATGACTTCCAAGTAAAAATGAGCCTAGAACACTCGTACATGTATACAGATGAACCCACAATTGACATGTCACACTTCAGAATATGTACGGATGAAAGAGTAAACTTGTTGGAGACACTACACAAAAGTCACGTCCAGATTTGCATATATTGATTCTTCAAAAACCACTAGAGGGAATGGGAACCAACAACAAATGTCAACTGTAAATGTGTAATTATCTATACTTGACGTTCCCAAGAACAGATGTTTAGTGTCAGAAAATGTGAAGAAGGAAAGATAAACTAGTTGGAGACATTACACAAAGTCCTGTCCAGATTGTATCAATTGATTCTTCAAAAACCACTCGAGGAACGGGAACCAACAACGGATGTTGAGTGTCACTAACTACATTTGACGTACCCAACGACATTAGATGTCTAGTGTCATTAGCTATATTTGACTGAATGGGATTGTGAAGTCTCCAATGACTGCAATCTCAAAAAATTACATATAAAGGCATAAAACTGGGAAAATAAGGGCACAAAATTCAAGAAAAGCACTTCCAGTGAATATCTAACTGCCTATATCCCATTTTCCCTACATGCTAGAAGCCAATCGTTCTTGAAAAGAAAAAATATTTACGAGGTTACATCCTTCATTTGTACATAAATCAGCATAAATAAAAATGACTACGATGGAAGTCATGGAAACCATCTTGTCACACAACCAAGGAGGCAAGGAGCATCACGAGGCCAATGAGAATATTTCTATAAAAGTTCAAAGTGTCAAGGGAAATCCAAGTCACCCCATCTATTTTATCTAAATAATAATAACAATAAAAAAACCCATAATTCGGGCAACCCCCAAAGAACTTATGAATATCAGCTACTGCCTACTTGCTTCAAGTATGGCTCTACTCAGAAATCTCTTATTATCAAAACCTAACCTTTGAGATCATTATCAATGATCTACAGAATAAATACAATACATTGTCAAATGTTGTGGTTAGTGATATGAAATGCATTAACTTTTCACTTTGGATATCGAGAAACAAGAAAGTCATATTTTTAACCAGTTGTAAAAGAAGAAAAAAAAGAAATTATAAAGCCAACAGAGTTCTAATCTAAAATCCTTATCAGAAAAAAAAAACACTAATGAAACCTGAGACTTAAAATAGTGAAACAAAATTAAAAAACAATCATCAAGATTATACCATGTAGATATATAGCCAAAGGGTAGACTGTTGTATCTCCCTCTATATTAAGTTCATAAAACCTTTTTAATTATTTGTTCATCACCGACTTGGGGAAGTTTTTACTCATCATTTTTGTCTCTCATCTGCCATTCACCACTGGTCCCGCCGTCTGCCAAGATATCTATTCTCCGGATTCCATCTTGAGCGATATTCTTCTAGTTTGATACCCACCAAATTTCATAATATTCACTTGTTATTGAATTTGAATTTTGGCTCTACGATCAGATCCTAGGTAAACAGTATACTGGTATAACATGGTTGAGAAATATCATATTGCTGCTCCCTCCGTTCCACAAAAATAGGCTCGTTTTCCTTATTTATCTGTCCAAAACTACAAGTCACTTACTTAATTGAAGATTTATTTAATTTTTTCATTTCCTAATATAGTTTTATTTAATGTATATTGTTATCAACCCAAATAAACTTAACATCTTTCAAATACAGTGGCAACTTATATAAATTTATTGTCAATGAAAGTAATGTGGTAATTAGTTTTTCAAATTCCCCAGCAACTTTGCCTAGAAAACACCTTTGCATAAATTAAACCAAATGGAACCAATGACCAATCAACCACCAACCGATGCAGTTCAATTTCATTAGCATTCCAATATTAATTTACTGAGCATCTAGATTGTTTAGATTAACGAGTGATTGATATTAAATAATGATATATTAGAAAAAGTGTGTGAAAAATATACAAATTTGATTACATTAATTGAAATTTATTAATCTGCATAAAAATAAGGATAATTTGCAATTTTGGTTCCCAACCTTTCAAGTTGGTTACTAATCTACCCCCAATCAATTTTTATAGTATTTTTGTCCTCAAACAGTTTTTTATAAATCACATCCCATTGACATATTTTGACGAATTTATCATCATCTTTAAATAGACAAAAATAGAAAAAAACTAAAAACAACAAAAAATAAAAAAAAATTACAAACAAAGTCAAATAAATTTTAAAAAGCACAAAATAACTTATCTTCCCCAAATAACAAAAATTCACAAATTATCTTTTCATACATTTGGATTTCTTGATGGATACAAGCTTCGACTAATGAATAAAATAATTATAAAATGTGTGTTATTTCATAAATACAGTAGGAGTATCAATGATAAAGATTGCATTGGTTTGATTTCAAGACAATTTTTCTATGCTATCTATAATTCATAATCTTCTTCAAGAGTGCTTCCCGTCCTGGAAATGGACTAGAGATTTTCCCTTCTTCTTCTTGATTCGCCACAAAATTCAATTCATTTTTATGATCCCAAACCCCAAATTTCCTTATCCTCTCCGACGCCGTCAGTGGAGGCTGAAACGGCAGAATTTTATTGCTCTTGGATCTTAGCCTCTTTCTCCTCTCCCTTCTTGATTGAGGATAGGTTAGTAACCAACTTGAAAGGTTGGAGACCAAAATTGCAAATTACGATAAAAATAAAAATAGGCTTATCTTTGTGTGGAATGGAAGGAGTATGGCAGCAATCTGATATTCACCAGTCACGTCATTCTAGTATGGGGAATGATCTAATGCCCGTAGTGGGCATTCTTATTTGGCTCACTGGACACTTGTCCAATGGGCATTGGAAGATAAATAAGTGTTTGGCAAATAAGTCAAACACTCCTCCAATTTTCACTAGACGCTTGTCCAGTGACAAATAAGAATTGTCCACTAGAGTCATTAGATCATTACTCATACTAGTATATGACTAGTACACTCATCCAATGAGTGTCCTGGTGGGCATTGTAAACCGATGACTAGTATACTGCCCACCATGGGCATTAGAACTAAACCAATGACTAGTATACTGCAGATTATCTTCTGCAGGTCCCATCTTCTGCAGTAGGATTAGAATTCGAATTCAATGGGAAGTGAATATCAAGAAATTGGGTGGGTATCGAATAATGAGGATACTTTGGTGTCGTTGAAGATAGAATCTGGAGAATATATTAACACACAGCGAGGACCGGTGGTGAATGAAGGCAAAGACAAAGATGATGAGAAGAGATTTGAGCACATAAGCAAATGTTACTTGGTTGGTGAAGTTGGTGAGTAAAAGTAAAAACTTTCTTACGATATGTGATAAACAAATAATTAAAGATCTGTAATTTATAGTAGCATATAAATCAAACAAAAAGTTACAAGAATCGTTCGATTAGATAGAAAAATTTAGTACCTGATTCGAAGATTAGGGTTTTGAGGGCGGTGAATTAAAGAACGGACCCCAAATCGGATAAGTCTTAGGACTTAGGAGAGAGAAATAGTAATGACGTGGGACCAGAGATACGGTTTTATACACATGCTTCGCGGAGCAGTAAGTATTTTGCCTTGATCTGTACTGATTACTGGCAGTGATCTAATCCATTTGGCATTTGCCATTTAATTGTTCTACATTACCTTTACAGATATATTTTTAAGAAAATAGTTTCCAACATTTAAAAAATAAATAAATTACACTCACAATTTTCATTTCTTCAAATTTATAAATTTATTTTTATTCAATTTTATTTACACTTACCGTACTTAACCTTTCAATAATTCATGCAAATAATCTTTTTTTACGATTTTGGCCTTAACTTCAATAAACTAAAATTAAAAAAATAAAAAAATTACAATCAAAAGTTCAGGACCCAAATATTTTTAAACTTACAAAACGTTAAAAACAAGATAGAATAAATAAATAAAAAATAAAAAATGTTCATTCCACTCATGTTCCGATCCTATGAAGTACTCTCAGTACATCTTTGGAAGTACTAAAATTATTTTTTAAATATTTATATTATAAGTAGTGGTGAATGTGTAAATAAAAAGTAGGTTATAAATTGTAAGTCCTATGAAATGTATGGATAAAAAGTATGTTTGACCAATTGAAATTTTAACTTGTACTCCCAAACATGTGCTCAGTGACATTGATTTTTGTTGCCGTATTTGTTTTTGGTCAAATTTGTTTATCGACGGTATCACCATCCGATGAAAAAGTCGGTGAAAGATTGTTGAATTGCGTTACCAGTGATCCAGGGCAATTACAGGTTACCAAAGAAGAAGAAAGTTTCAGAGCCAAATAGTGCAATATTGTTTGTAATTTTTTCTGACCCTTTCATTTTTCTTTTGTTTTACTAGTAGATTATGGAATTTGTAAGGACATAGAATTTTGCCATCTACATATCCCACAAGGTTGTATCACAGCAAAAGCAAATAGAATTGAACATGCGATGAGATATAATTTCCTCGAGTGAGCTTCGGCGAAATTTGAGTTTGAAAAGAATATTTGGGGAATGAAGAAATGTTAGAGATAATTGCACAGGTTGAAGCACAAGAATTTATTTTGCATAATTACTTTTCATGGTTGGGGTTGGGGTTGGGGTTGGGGTGGGGGTGGGGGTGGGGGTGGGGTGGGTGAGGGGGTTGTGTCAGTTTTTTTTTTTTTTTTTTTTTTTTTTTGTATTTATTTTTGGAAGAAGGTGGCAAATTTTTCATTTTTGAAAAAGTTAAAAGACCTCAATTGTAATTTTTTTATTATGTTTTTTTTTTTATTTTAATTTATTTAAGTTATAGGGAAACTCGTTAAAAAAAACCACCTGGGACTATCTGTGCGAATTAATGAAAGATTGAAAATTTGCGAATAAAATTGAATATGGATGAAATTTCTACAAACGTGAAAGAATGAAGACTCTTAATGTAATTTACCCTTAAAAAATGCAAAGCATATACTTTGAACTTTTTCTCCAATATTTGAGAAAAATAGTCATGATAGGTCTATTATGATAAAATTACCCAATCTTTTAAATAAATAAAAGACAAGAAAAGAAAAGAATTAAAAAAAAATTAAATGTAACGTCAAAAATAAAGAATAACAAAGAGATCATCTTCTTACTCCACCTTAATCCCCTACCCTTCCTAAATTCACCGCCACTACACTCACCACCATGTCGCCGTCACCAATATACCACCTTTTTTTTTTCGTTCTGTAAACGAACTTCTTTTGCAGCATTTTACTAAAGCTTCTTTTATGACTTTGTAGTGATTTTTGGATTTTAATTTGCCACTATATTCAACCCATAGAGATCGAGTAATAGTAGTTGTCATTTGTTTCCCAATAATAACAGTGTGAAACATATTTATGAGAGAGAATTCTTAAAGAGTAGAGAAATGATAGATTTAAGGTTTTTCTAGAATTAATTGAGGATGGGCGCAATGCCACAGCGGAGCTTTGGATTGGCACAATACCGATTTGCCCCAAGCTCATTCTTCATGACCCTTCTCAAATTTGGTAATAAATTCGAGAGTATATTTTTTGCGCCGATGAATGAGACTCGGGATGGTGTGAATAAGAAGAATCAGTACCAATATTCTCCTGGACTATGAAGCAAGAAATCAATGTTTGAAATGGAGGTCAGTACCTGAAAAATATATATTCTCTCCAAGAATCTACTTCACAAGTGGTGTATGAAAGTGAGCAACCCACCCACCCCAAAAAAAAAAAAAAAAAACCAACCAATCTTGTTTTTTATTTATTTATTTTTTGGTAAAAAATGGTGGTGAGGGTATTGGTGGTGGCAGTATGATGGAGAATGTAAATGTAGTGGTAATGGTGATGGGTCTTGGAAATGTTGGAGGTTGGGGTCAAGAAGTTGACTTATTTGTTATTCTTTATTTTTGAGGTTCATTTAATAATTTTTTTATTCATCTTTTTCTTTTTTCTTGTCTTTTATTTATTTAAATGAGAGGATAATTGCGTTATAAAATTATATACCATGTCTATTTTTTTCAAAGGTTAAGTATATTTAGTGCTATTTTTAAAAATCATGGATACATTCTTTACTTTTTGAAAGATTAGAGACCAAATATACAATTTTTTCTTTATTTTTTGTTTATTCACTATATTTACTTATGTTACTTCTAAAATATGAGCAAAATTCTGAAAAAAAGAAAGAAAAAAATTCCAAATGAATTTTTAATGAAATTATAGTTGATTAATTGCTTAAATTTTAAATAATGAAAGTTTTTTTTAAATATATACATACATATTTTTTGTTCGATACACTTGGATGTAATTTCGGATTTTGTTAACAAAAATGAAAGAGAGGGAGTGCTCATGTAGTTGTAAAGTCGATATCGAATTAGATCCTTATTCTTAATAGCCATAGCTGACAATGAATCAATTGCTATCTCACTCTATTGACAAATGAAAGTTATCCCCTAACACAATAAAAACCAAGAAAGTATAATATGCAGAACAATTTGTCTAACTCATTACATCACGAATATATTAGAGATTTTTAATACTATTTTTCTAATTAATAATACTATAAATATGATTCTAAATTAGGTATATATGTTAAATTATAACTATTCAAAATTCACTATAAAATCCTACATTATGCTAAATCTTATCCTTAATAAAGATAGCTCCACAAATTCATACATTTGAATAATGTTCTAAAAAGCGTAAAATTTGACTAAGTATGGAGGTCGAGTTTCAAATTTTTCGAGTTTAGACGAGTCCTAAGCGAGAGCGAGATAAAGGCAAAGCGAGAGCGATGCATGATGCGTGGCTAGGCGTGAAGGCCAAACTTCAAGATTAGGCGAGACTTAGACAAACTTTTTAGAACAGTGCATTTAAATAAAAAAATAAGTTGAAAAATAAAAGAAAATAGAGACATTAAATGATGAATTAATGGATATTTGCATGAATATGACGAGACAGCAAAGCTGTCGGCCTGCCACGTAGTTAGGACGCATATTAACCCAAGTGGTCATCTGGATATATATCCAAATATGATCTATTCAGTCTTCTTCTTCCTTCAACTCTTTTCACAAATTTTCTTTCTTTTTTGGCACTGAAAATTTATAGAATTATGGGCAGCCATATCTTGTCCTTTTACTCCTTACAAAAGGCGTCAACAATGAAACGTCTCACAGTATGTGTGCCCATGTCCATAAGGGTAATTTTACTCCTAATTGTCTATAGAGTTTTTTTGTATTTTTGTTTAATATATTATGTGGAAAATCAAATTTTCTTTGAATTAATCCAATTTTGTTCTATATATTAGTCTGTTTATTAGGTGCACCAAATTAATTTTGTTTCTTCTTATGATGTTTTTGATTGACGTATGTGATCAATCCCTAAAGAGATTTGTAATGTTCAAAGCGAAATTACCTTGCGATCAACATTTTGGATCGCGTTGATGCATCTAGATTGGATTTTTTTTTTTTTTTTTTTGGAGAGTTTTCACAGTTGCCAATAGCAAACATCTGAAAATGATCTCTTCCACCGAGTATGGGAAATTATTTTGCCCACTGAAAACTTGTCCAGTGGGCTTGGATAAGTGTTTGACTTTGTTGTCATACACTTTTTATTTGTGCAAAATAATTTTTTCCACTGGGTGGAAGAGAACAGTCCTGAGCAAACATATTAATGATTTAGTGATGAGCATGGTAAGATTATTAGAGCATGTTAACTTCTATTTTGAATGTTCAGTTGATGTGGTGGTAAAGGACAAAACTCACGTGACAATAGTAGAAGGCGGTCCAATAGACTGTCCAGTTTTAGACTTCTTGTTAGCCGGTGATCCACCAAATTTTTTATTAAATTGTGTATATTTCTCTCATAGATCTATTTTTTTATTTTCTTTCCTCTTCCTACTCTCTCTCTTCATTTATTTTCTCTTTTACATAAAATTTTTAGACAGTGTTGAGCACTGGAGATGGTCTTAGCATTTAAGGACAATTTTGATCATTAGGCAATGAACTTCAAGAATTTCAAATAACAATGAAATTGAATTCTCATGTGTTTTGAGTTGTAAAATGAATAATTTTAGTAGCAGTTATTAGAAATTAAGTCTCAAATTAGGTGGCACATTTATTAGACGATCTACATGCATATATGGTATACCTACTAAATAAACTTGGGATGGATTTATGTTCACTTTCTTCGTGATAGACTATATATATAGTTCTATGGCATATATATCATAAATTGCTGATTGGATAATTGGATGTACTAGAGATTCGGCCATGGAAACAAAGACAAAAACGGGCATAGCACCGAGGAGAGAGCTCCATCGACAGCTAAAGAGTTCGAAAGAGTGGCAGAAGAAAAGAGCCGACAAGGGTTTGCTAGTCAAACAGTAAAGAAGGCACAAGATAGTACAGATGAGGCCGTCATGAACGATTCAACAGTTGAATCTGTCGAGGAGAGGTACAAGGAACCTTCGGGCAAAGGAAACTTCCACAAGACGGGGTAATGAATGAAGCATTTTCTAGTAACATTTATGTTTTTTTTTTTATTAAATAAATTAAGCATCGTTCTTTCTTTCTACTAGATTGTACATAAGCAATTTGCAGAAGGTAAATAAATGAGACAATGTTTGTTTAATAAATATTATTATTTACGAAACTTTTATTAGATATGATTGGAAATTTGATGCGACAAGAGATTTTGATTTGAAATGTTTCAAATAGGGGAATTTTCAGTTAAAGATGAATGATGAGGATGAAATTCCACTGAAAATTGGGTGACCTGCTATGAAATTAACCCTTTAATAATGTCATCTCACACTTATGAAAGTTACAAACTATAGATATTTACAAGAATGCATATATTACGGAGTGTACCAAGTCAAAATTGTTGATCATTGATGGTAATTAATATTATTTAATGATCCTAGTTGATATTAATTCATTTGACTCATCCTTTGGATGATTAGTATTATTTAATGATCCTAAGATTGGGCATGGATTTGTTTGGACCGATTTTAAACGTAACTTGAATCCAATTTAATAGATTTAGTTTGACAAAAAATCAAATCAAACTAACTTGCTTACAAGTTGAAATTCGATCCAACCCAAATCAATCAAGCTTGGGTTGGGTTGGATTGATCAGTTTAGGTTGGGACACAATTTATGATGGGATAATTTTTTTGGGGACTTTTTTGTTGATTTTGTTGAGAATTTTTTATAGGATAGTTTTAAAATATAAAATAATTTAGAAAATACCATCTAACTTTTTTATTCTAAAAATATTTTTTTTTTGTAACACTTGTTGTTACAGTTGTTACATTTCTTATAAAAATGTGTGTTATATTTGTTACATTTGGAGTTTAAAATTTTAAAAAGTAATTGTGGAATTTTAATAAAAAAATCAAGTATGTAGTATGTGAAGAAATAAAGAGAGAACCGACTTTATTCAACATAACGGCATAATAAAAATACAATTACAAGGAGGTATATATAGTAATGAATAACCCTAATCTATTTTAGGTAAACAATCATAATAGAATATAAAATATATTCTAATATATATGTTCTATATTCTAACATCCCGCCTCAAACTCACGATGCTACAGCAATAAGCAGCGAGAGTTTGTCAAGTAAGAAACGAAAGCGATGGACCGGATGGGACTTTGTGAAAAAGTCAGCAAGCTGCAGCGATGAAGAAACAAAAGGTAAAGAAATAGTGCCATGCTGAAGATGGTGGCGAATCAGATGACAATCAATCTCAATATGCTTCGTGCGCTCATGGAACACAGAGTTGTGAGAAATCGAAATAGCACTTTTATTATCACAATACATAGGAGTCGGAGAGGAAAGAGAAACACCCATGTCAGCAAGTAACCAACGCAACCACACAATCTCAGTAGTGGTAGACGCCATAGCACGATACTCTGCCTCAGTAGAAGAACGAGACACCACATTCTGCTTCTTACTCTTCCAAGAGATAAGTGAGTCGCCCAAAAATAGACAAAAACCAGTAGTGGACTTGCGATCAGTTGGGTTACTGGCCCAATCAGCATCAGAGTATGCGCGGAGCTCCAATGAAGAGGTCGATGGAAATAAGAGACTCTGAAAACAAGTACCACGAAGATAGCGCAGAATACGAACAACAGCTCCCCAATGAACAGTAGTCGGAGTAGAGACAAACTGACTAACAATGTGAACAGCATAAGCAATATCGGGACGGGTGATGGTGAGATAGACGAGACTTCCAACGATAGTGCGGTACAAATTGGGATCAGGCAAAGGGATACCGTCAGAAGGTGAATAACGAACATTGGTTTCAAGAGGAGTATCAGCAGTCTTAGTATCAGTGAGACGAGCACGCTCAATAACATCAGTCGCATACTTAGACTGAGTGAGAAGATAACCTCTAGGAGAAGAAGAAACCTCGATCCCCAAAAAATAAGATAAATGACCTAAATCCTTCATTTCAAAACGACGAGCCAAATCAGATTTTAAGGCAGCAATACCATTAACATCATCACCAGTGATAATCATGTCATCAACATATAAAAGAAGTAAAATACGACCAGAGGAGGTGCATCTAGAAAACAAAGCAGAATCATGATGGCTGGATGTAAAGCCAAGAGAGGCAACAACAGTAGAAAATTTTTCAAACCAAGCGCGAGGTGCTTGTTTGAGATCATGAAGTGCTTTCTTAAGTTTGCAGACATATCCAGGATGATGAGAAACACCAGGAGGAGGAACCATATAGACGTCTTCCTGAAGGGTTCCATTTAGGAATGCATTTTTAACATCCAACTGAGAGAGATTCCACCGAAAAACAGAAGCAACTGCAATAAGTGTACGAACAGTAGTCATCTTTGCAACAGGAGCAAAAGTCTCTTCATAATCCAAACCATACTGCTGACTAAACCCCTTAGCAACCAACCTAGCCTTGTAGCGCTCAATCGAACCATCAGATTTGGTTTTGATTTTATAGACCCAACGTGAACCAATAGCATGTTTACCCTGAGGTAATGAAACTAGATCCCAAGTGTCTGTCTTATGTAAAGCAGAGAGTTCATCAGCCATAGCCTGTTGCCAAAGAGGATCTAGAATAGCTTCTTTATAGGAGGAAGGTTCAGAAAGCTTGTGAATAGATGATAAGAAACAGCAGAAAGATTCCGAATAACAAGAATAAGCAAAATCAGGTAACTGAGTAGACTTACGAATACGTGGAGGATATCGAGGAGAAGGAGGTTGATCAACAATCTCAGATGGTGCTTGGGTGGCCATAGAAGGAGAAGGATCATTATGAGGCGGCGCATGCGTACCTGTAGTGGAAGAAGGATCAACAACAAGCGGGGTAAGGGAATGTGAGCTATCGGTATTATCAGAAAATGGATCAATATGAATGAGATCAGCCTTAGTCATGGTATGAGTATTATCAGAGATAGAAAAGAATGGAATATGCTCAAGAAACACAACATGGCGGGAAACATATAGTTTTTTATTAATAGGGTCAAAACAGCGATAACCCTTTTGTCCCTCCCCATATCCTAAGAAGACACAAATAGCAGAACGGGAAGTCAACTTACTACGTTCTACTTGAGGACGAAGGACAAAACATGTGCACCCAAAAACTCTTAGAAGAGAATAATCAGGAGGATGTCCAAATAGTGTTTCAGAAGGTGACAAACCCGAAGTATGAGAGGACGGAATTTTATTAATTAAGTGGACAGCAGTTAAAACTGCTTCTCCCCAAAATTCACTAGGAACTTTGGTAGATAAAAGTAGAGAACGGGCAGTTTCAATAATGTGTCTATGCTTACGTTCAGCAATACCATTTTGTTGTGGGGTGTCAGTACAAGAGGATTGGTGAATTGTGCCATCAGAAGCAAGCAATGTAGAAAAGTCAGTAGATGTATACTCTCCACCCAAGTCACATCTAAAGCACTTAATAACAGCAGAATGTTGAGTTTTAACAAGTGCTCTAAAAGAAAGATAAATGGAAAGAAAATCAGAACGTCGTTTCATAAGATAAACCCAACAATAACGACTATAATCATCAATAAAAGAGACATAATATCTAGACCCTCCTTTTGTAGCAATAGGAGCAGGCCCCCACACATCAGAATGAACAAGGTCAAATGGTGCAACAGAACGAGAAATACTTCGAGGAAAAGGTAAAGCAGAAAATTTAGCTAATTTGCAACCACTACAATCAGAGATATCATGAGTTCGCAAATCTCCCAATTGACCTTTAGAAACTAAAAATTTTAAACGACTAGCAGAAACATGTCCAAGGCGAGAATGCCACAAATAAAAACTAGAAGAAGAAGAATTCAAAGAAAAAGACGACAAATCAACACTAGAGGCTGCAGCATGCGGTGGTTGCAAATTGTCCAAAACATATAAACCTCCTTTTCTATGGCCTATCCCAATCAGCTTCTGAGATTGAGGATCCCGCACATGACAAGCAGTAGAAGAAAATTGAACTAAGTATCCAGAGTCACATAACTGACCAATAGATATAAGATTCAAAGAAAGAGCTGGAACACAATAGACATCGGAGAGTGATAAATTGTGTGTGTTAACAGAACCAACCCCTACCAAAGGCAGGGGAGTGCCATCAGCAGTCATAATAGACACAGACGAATTAGAAGGGCGTAAAGAATCAAACAGTGTAGAGTCAGAAGACATGTGTTTAGAGGCACCTGAGTCAAAGATCCACGATGAAGAAATACCTGAGGGGTTCTGGGACGACAAACCTGCATGAGTAGAGGCTGACATAGCATGAGGCTGAGTGGCAAGAAACCTCTGAAACTGCTCAGCTAGAGTAGTGAGCTGGGGATTAGAGGGAGGTGCTCCAAGAGTAGTTGAGTCAGAAGGTGACATGGCTGCTACTGTGTTAGCATTGGGACGATAAAATCGATGTTGTGACTGCTGTTGACTCTGTAAAGATTGTAGCTTTTTAGGACATTGAGCCTTCCAATGTCCCTTTTTTTTGCAAAAGCTACACTCATCACTAGCAACTCGCACATAACCTCTGTTCTGATTCTGCGTAGATGGTCGAGAATGGACAGCCAAAACTGAAGTACTAGAAGTAGGAAGTGATGCCTCACCTGTTAGGGATTTCAAACGTGTTTCCTCAGCCACAAGTTCACTAACCACTGAATCAACAGAAGGAAGAGGAGTACGATGCAAGATAGAGCCTCTAAGCCCCTCAAAAGAATTACGAAGTGCCATCAAAAACTGAACCAATCGTTGCTCCTCTCTGTAAACAATATAATCCTCACATGCTTTCAAGCCTGTCGATTCTGTAAGAGCCAACTCATCCCAAATCGATGTCATAGCAGTATAAAATTCCAGAATACCCATATTTTTCTGTTGTAAGGCTCGTATATCAATCTCCAACTGATATCGCTTTGCAAAGTTAGACTTAGTGTATAACTTCTGCAAATGGTCCCAGACTTCCTTAGCAGTTTCATACTTTGCCAATTGTGCACCAATAGAATGGTCGACAGAATTGTGAATCCAAGTAAGAATTTTTGCATTGTTTGACTCCCAAACATCAACATCAGTAGCATAATTATCACTAGTACTCTTAGGTATCACAATAGTTCCAATAACATAACCCCACAATTTTTTACCTTTGAGAAAATTTTTCATCACGGTACTCCAATATGAATAATTCTGACCAATTAATCTGACACTAATAGATTGAAGGGAATCATCCCTTTCAGTTGCCATTATTACAAATAGAAGAAAATCAACCTAAAACACTCTGCCAGCAATTAGAATTAATATACTGATTATATCCCATCCCAGCAATATATCCCAGAATTAATATTATATCCCAGCAATATATATTATATATTAGAATATAATATATAGATTATATCCCAGCAATTGGGATTAATATACTAATTGGGATTAATATACAAATTATATCCCAGCAGCCACACCAATACGGATTACCTCTGCAAAATTACCAATAAGGGTTTAGAAATTGTGGAGAGAGTGATCGCAGCCAGAAGAGAGAAGCTTGCTGGTGCCGGAGGGTTGTGCTGCGCTGCCGGACCTGCTGCGTGAGCGGTGCTGCTGCTTCTGTTTTACCTCTGCAAAGGTTGAACGGTCGAAACTCGCTGCGCTGCCGGACCTGCTGCGTGAACGGTGCTGCTGCTGTTTCTATTTTACCTCTGCAAAATTAGAACTCTGGAAGACGGCGAACGAACGGTCGAAACTCGTCGGAGCCGCTAGTGGGGAGGGTCAGGCCGTCTGAAAATTCCGGGTCGACCTGCGGTGAAAGAAACTTGAGAAGACAAATACAGATTGGACTGGTGACTGAAAGTTCCGGTGAGGAAATTTATACGTCGGTGAAATTAATTCCTAATCAATTGCTAAGACCTTGAAACCTGCTCTGATACCATGTGAAGAAATAAAGAGAGAACCGACTTTATTCAACATAACGGCATAATAAAAATACAATTACAAGGAGGTATATATAGTAATGAATAACCCTAATCTATTTTAGGTAAACAATCATAATAGAATATAAAATATATTCTAATATATATGTTCTATATTCTAACAAAGTTATCAATTTTTTTAAAAAGTTTGAACGCAATTCAAATTAGGTCAATATAATTACATTAAAATTTGAAAGACTTTAAAATCTAATTTAATTAATTTTTAATTTTGTAAAATAATTTTTAATAAGTGAGTCGGGTTGGATTGTGTTGGATCGATTTTTATGAGATAACTCGCAATCCAACCCGACCACAAAATAAATTTTCAAAATACAATCTAACCCAATTTAGGACAAAAATCAACCTAAACTGATTACGTTGAGTTGGATTGGGCAGGTTAATCGATTTGAATTGATTTTTGCCCAACCCTACCCCACACCAATTTTTGAAGCGCATGCAGCCTTAAAATTTTGGAATCTAAAATTTTTTAAAAACGTGTTAAGATTTTAATTAAAGAATAATAAAAAATTTAAAAATGAGGTAATAATCTGAACTCGACCATAATAAATGTCAGAATCTTGTGGCTTGATGTAAGAGCATCTCCAATACATTCAATGGATTGGAAAAAATCATGTGCCACATCATCAAATAGATAATGTCTATTAAAAACATTTCTCTAATGCACAATATTAAACATTATGTGATGCACATGGCACCAGAAAAAATAGAAGATGTAAAGTACTCCTTCTACATCTAGACGCTATGTGATATTCGATGAATAAGCAATTTTTTAATTTTTGACTTAATTTTTTAAAATTCTGTTAAGTAGATTAGTTTTATAAATTTTAACTTAAAAAAATAAATTTCACATAATCAACATTATTGAATTTTAGAATGAATCCATTGGAGAGAATTTTTGGACTTCACCGTCTATTCATTCCACATAGTCTATAAGTTCGTCTATTTAATTGCTATGTCAACCACAATCTATTGAATGCATTGGAGATACTCTAACAATGCAAACAACTTACTGCATATTTTAAAATTGATGCGATCGGTGCAAAACAATGTCAATTCATCACAATTATAGTAAAATTGAGAAATGTAAGCGGCATATAGTGATAAGTGTATTTTGTGCACTTATTCAGGCTTTTAAACTAAGCTTTTATCCCATCATTTTATTGATTTTATACTTAATTTAGTGTATTATTCTTCATATTTCAGTGTTGGATCAGTTTACAAGCAAATTGAGAAGAATTGACGAAAAGAGCAACAATTTGGTGAAATCAACGAGTAAGTTGAGTTTTTAAAGTAAATATCAAGAGCCAAACATTTGAGGATGAGTTAGAAGATAAAATCAATAAGTTTAAGGTGTTTTAGAGTGACAATGAAGAGTTTAATCAATAGATCAAACACCATAAAGCTAAAGAACCGAATTGAGAAACTACCTACCGAATTATGTGGAAAAATTTGAGAACAACTTTTGATATTAAAATCTCCAAAAGGCAAATAATATACTATTGGAAAGATAATTGAATTACGAGTCCAACACTTTTTACGGTTCTCATTTTGGAGTTTCTACAAGAAGTTATGACCATTTGAAAAACAGCCGCCGCATAGAAAAAATGCTTAACTGCGCGATCGCCCAAGATAAAGGTGGGCAATCGCCCAAACCTATTTTTCAACAGCATAATGATTTTTCCTTGGCCTGGGCGACCGCCCGGGTTTGCACTGAGCGATCACCCAGTGTATTTTCGGCAGAAACAAAATTTTGTTGCCTTTTTGAGTTCTAATTCAATTAAGAAACCTTTTGGGCACAATTTTAATGATTTTTTGAGATCGTTTGGGACACAATTTGGTAACTATAAATATAAATTATTAACTCATAACAAATGGTCTTTTTAGAGTCGGATTAGGGCCGACTTTGGAGCCGTTTTGGGGCCGACTTGGAGTTGTTTTGAGGTCGTTTTTGGTAAAATTTTGGAGAGAAAAACGGAAGACAAATCAAGAACGAAGATCAAGATTCAGCATTTGAAGACTAAACGAAGATCAAGTTCAAGATTTTATCTCTCAATTATTTTCTTCATATCCGGGTTATGGCTTCTATATTTTCTTTTTATTTTTCTTTTCTTCTTCTTAGCATGTTATGTTAAATTCTTTTAGTGCTAGAATCATGATGAAATTTGTATCATAATTCTTTAATTCTTCGAACCTAGTTTTTGATATTTAAACATGTTTTAATTTTTGAATAATTGATATTTATTTTCTCTTCATCTATAATTATGTACGCAATAGTTGTATAATTTTTGTGACTTGTTTTACCTTCAAGAGACGGAAAATAGGTTATACATAGTATCAATTATCGTAAAGTCCGATAGGGGATAGAGATATAACGCTATGCTTTACGTGATCTTTAATTATTCACAAATTATAATGCATTCTTGTATGTTCGCATTCGTCATAGAGATAGTCGAGTCATAAATAGGAATATGTTTAATTCTATTCGAGAGAGATTATTAAACAAATTATGAATATTGATCTTAATAATAAAATCTTGTTATCAAATTCAACGGTTCAGGTTAAAAGAAATTGGTATAAGTGGATTCGGGATCCTAGTACACTTTTCTTTTTCTTTTCTTTTCCAATTTTAAAGTAATTCTTCTTTAATTTAATCTCTTGTTTGCTTGAATTATAATTAGTTAATTAATTTTAGTTTATACTTTAATTAGTTCTTAAATATCAAATTTCTAAAGTTAACAGATTCGATTAAGGTTATTGTAATTGAATTGAATTGTCTAAATCTATGTGGGTACGATACTTGAATTAAAAATTCATTTTACTACTTGAATGATCCGTACACTTGCAGAATTATTAAACACATAAAAATCGCTGACATATACTAGTAGTCCTTTTTACAGGAGTGTTCTAACCCTCACTGTGGGGAAAGCTTATGGCTCCAATTGCTTATTTGGCCTTGCTGACTGTGATTAAATTTCCACCTGGACAAACACAAATTGTCCAAAACAATTACACCCCCAACCAGCCACATTTCGGTCTTCAGTCTCCTCTCTCCTCTCTCCTCTCTCCATCGGTTTTTCCCCAAATTCGTGCCCTAAAAATCCTCCACCCCACAGCGACCTCTGGTGAACGCCATAGCCACCGCCGCTGAACGCCATACCCACCGCCGCTGACTCGCACTCGCGCTGTGGGGCTTCCTCGCTGTGAACAGCCCTCTCGCGCTGTGGGTCTCCTTGCGGTGGGCCTTCCTTCGCGCTATAAATCCCACCATTTGCGCTGCCAGTGACTCGCGCTGTAGGGCTTCCTCGCTGTGGGCCTTCCTTCTCGCTGTAAATCCCACCATTTGCGCCGAACTTCGCGCACTGATACCACCATTTCCACCGTGACCCACTGTTTGTGTTTCTCCACGGTAATGATTGTTTGGGGATTAACACTGGTAAAAGCTGATAGTTCACAACAATTGAAATTCATCATTGTTGATTGTTGCAAAATTAGATGCAAGGAGAACAGGGAGTATACAGACAGGGAGTTGGGTGTATATTAAAAAATTGAAAATTGTTAATGATTTATATTTTTCAAAATTATTTGCAATGGGATTAACATTAAGTGGATGTAATCAGTACATTTGTATTGAAAGTGGTTTATTCATTGTTTATTTAAAAATTAGATGCAATGGGATTAAGATTGTGATGTAATTTCAGAAATTGCTATTCATCAATGTTTATTATATCTAGTAGTTGCAACTGGATACAGAATGAGTGGCGGTATAGATAATTGATTTTTTCTTATGTTGATTGTTTCAGAATTCGTGCAATGGAATCACAAAGTGCAGACAATATGTATACTCCTCAAGTTTCAGTTCAGCGTATCCCTGCAACTGGACAAGAATTTCAATCACATGAGGCAGCATACACTTTCTACAATAATTATGCTCGAGAGGCTGGATTTGATACCCGAATAGAGAACAGTAAAAAGAATAAGATAACCGGTGAGACGTACTGGAAAATGTTTGTATGTTCGAAGGAGGGGAAGATTGAAGATAAATATCAGAGATTTATTAAAGACTCTGTGCCGCGTGCTGGGGAAAGAAAGCGTGGGCAAACATGAGTTGGCTGTGGTGCTAGATTAAGTGTAGTCAAGCAACAAACAGGACAGATGTAGATTGTCAACAACTTTATCGAGGAAAACAATCATGCACTTACTACTCCTAGTCGAGTTCATTTGTTGAGATCTCACCGGACGGTGTCGACTACAAAGAAAGCACTTACTCAACAATTTTCTGATGCTAATATACCAACATGCCAGCAATTAAGGCTTATGGAGATAGATTCTGGTGGTCCATCATCGATTGGGCATGTGGAGAGAAATATTAGGAACCATGAAAGAAACCTTCGAGAAGAGCAAAGGGGTCATGACGCTGAAACATTGATAGAGCATTTCACATTTGAGAAAGAGAAAAATCCGAACTTCTACTTCGACTACGAGATAGACGAAGTAAATAAGTTGAATCGTTGTTATTGGGCCGATGCTGAATCCATACGGTCTTATCGTTGTTTTGAGGATGTTGTTGTTTTCGACACAACATATAACACCAATAGGTACTCAATGATCTTCGCCCTTTTTGTAGGGGTAAATCATCATGGTCAGACTGTTGTGTTTGGGTGTGGATTTTTGAGCGATGAAACGACCGAGTCATTTGTGTGGTTGTTGTCGAAGTTCATGGAGTCCAACTCCAATCATGCTCTCCCGTTGATTATTACTGATCAGGATGCTGCTATTACGAAGGCAATATCAATAGTCCTGCCGATGACATTCCATAGGTTTTGCATCTGGCACATTCTAAATAAGTTTTCAGAGAAAATTAACGCTATGGTGTACAATGAGCAGTACCATAGGTTAGTTAACATTA
Source organism: Forsythia viridissima (assembly GCA_030279155.1). Lineage (NCBI taxonomy): Eukaryota > Viridiplantae > Streptophyta > Magnoliopsida > Lamiales > Oleaceae > Forsythia > Forsythia viridissima. The sequence goes on along the minus strand of CM059039.1, from coordinate 44,643,166 downwards.
TCAAAAATTCAGAGACGTCGGCTGAATTTGAGGAACGGTGGAATGATGCTATGGTAAATACAGGCTTACATTATAATGAATGGCTATAATCGATGTATGATATCCGGGGTCGGTGGGTGCCATCATATGTTAAGCACATATTCAGTGCTGGAATGTTTAGCAGCCAACGATCTGAAAGTGGTCACTCATTTCTAAAGAAGTACGTGAATAAGAAGAACTCACTAATGGGATTCATTACTAGGTTCAATAGGGCACTTACTCATCAACGCCACGAAGAACTAGTTGCTAACCATGTTGATCTAAATGAACAACCCCGCTTGATGTCCAGTCTTGTGATGGAACACCAAATGGTTGAAATCTACACGAAGAAGGTGTTCATGTTGTTTCAGACAGAAGTTGATAAGAGTAATGTATACATTTGCTCGAAGAGATCAACTTTCATTGGTGGGAAATCTTACAGTGTGCAGAGATATGAAGCTGGCAAAATTGTTGATCGGCCACGTGAGGTTACATATTTCACGGACAATGACTACGTATCATGCAGTTGTCGAACTTTCGAGTTTGAAGGTTATCCATGTCGCCACATGATATGTTTTTTGAAGAAAAAACAAGTTCTTGAACTTCCAAAAAAATATATACTTCGACGTTGGACAAAGAATGCAAAATGGGTAATGTTTGCGACACTAATGCACCTTCCAACATGGATGACTCATCTATCCAATCTTTAATGGGCCGACATAGGTTGTTATCACACAAGGCATCTATGTTAGTAGATAAGTCGGCCTTAACAGATGCCCGTAGTACGTTTCTATTAGATGAGTTTGAAAGGTTGGATTTGAGAGTCGACCAAATTGACAATGGTGGAAATGTCAGTAAGAGCAAGTCCAGTTCTAAAAGTCATGAGGTCCAACAAGAGATACAAGATCCAAATGCTGTTCGAGCAAAGGGATGTGGAAAACGATTGAAGTCTTCAAAAGATAAAGCGATCTCCAAAATGAGTAGACAATGTTCCATTTGTGGAGGAAGTGGACATGACAAAAGAACTTGCTCGAGATTTAATGATAGGTAACAGTGAATATTATTTTTTGCTTTACCATTAATTTATGAAACTACTATATTTATACTAATATCGTTATTTTTGTAGATCACATGTACCAACCATACCCGAGCACCATCATGAATACGCTGACCTGCAAGGTAGTTGGGGAGAGGACGCCACTTTCACATCAAATGCTTTTAGTTCGACAAGTGATGCAATGAATTTTACATTTGGTTTATAGCAAATCTTTTGTATCTGTTTACCTTATGTCATTCAAACAATCCTATCGTGTGTACTTTATTAGCCAATGTTTCTATTTTTGTGTATTTGGAACAATAAATTGTTAGCGATTTTATATGATTTTCTGTATGTGTAATGATCATGTTTGCTAATATATTGTCATCTTCATCGTGGTACACATAACAACATTTGCGCAAAAATTATATAAACGATTATGCAAGAATGATTATCATTAAAAATTACACCAACATATTCATTACAAAAAACACAAGTACGACAATGCATGAAATAATTACAACATCTGCGCAATTGTAACCCCTATTTCTAAAACGTCAACAAGACTGAACTTTATTTTCTAACTTATCTACTTTCTCTAGTAAGCTCTGCACATTACACTTCAGTTCATCAAATTCTGAACGTGTTTGTTCATTTCCTGCATACTGCGATCCAAAGTTCGATTCAACCTCGTCGTCCCAAATAAAGGCACCGCACATGATACCATCCTGCAATAATATAATAGCATTCCAGTCAATCCAATTAAACAATCCAAACAATACAAATTAAAACTCAATTACCTTCACACTATGACATCTCCAATATCGACGGTGTGGGTTCCTTTCGGAGTGTGAGGTATGTATCTTCATATACCCACCACATCTACATCTAAGTCGTGCCTGGATAACATTTCCACTAGAAGAAGACATCGATCCTTACCTATCTGTTATTCGAATGTCACAACAATATCACAAGAATACCAATAAGATCCACATGCAAAATTATTTTACAAATTGACATATTCATTGGAGGCTCAGATCATATTTTCGGTCTACATTCATTAGCACCGCCATGGCTGCAAAACACCGGTTGCATGAACGTATGGGCTACCCCATCGCTCATGCCATCCGGGCTGCCAAGCCAAGATACATGACTGATTTGTGTAGTTGCCAAATTCCAACAATCACAACAAGTCAACAACATTGATCATCACAGCCCCTTCATCAAATTATCAAGCATGATCTACTACTCAAATTATCATCATATCCCTATTTCCCTCTCCCCTCATACAATAAAGCGGACAAATCATTGGGTCAGACGGAGATCGAGACGTAATTCTACTTCATAAATCAGGCAACTCAACCAACAATACTCCTAATCATCCCAAGTCATCAAAATTATTCATAAATCATCACAAATTCATCACGAATTTCAGATTGGATGAAAACGCCATTTCAATACCAAAACTGTACAAATTCACAGTACTAAAAATTATCACAAATTTAGAGAAAATTTCAGATTCAATTTAAATCATTGGGTAGGAAACCGCAGTCTCACTAGACCCTCAGATAACTGTACATAAATTATCAGTATCGTGGCGATACACAAACAGTGGGTCACGGCGGAAATGGCTTTTTCACGGCGCAAATGGTGGGATTTACAGCGAGAAGGAAGGCCCACAGCGAGGAAGCCCCACAGCGCGAGTCACCGGCGGCGCAAATGGTGGGATTTACAGCGCAAAGGAAGGCCCACCGCGAGGAGACCCACAGCGCGAAAGGGCTGTTCACAGCGAGGAAGCCCCACAGCGCGAGTGCAAGTCAACGGCGGTGGCTATGGCGTTCACCGGCGGTGGCTATGGCGTTCATCGGCGGTCACTGTGGGGTAGGGGATTTTTAGGGCACGAATTTGGAAAAAAATCGAGGGGGAGAGGAAAGAGGAGACTGAAGACCGAAATGGGGCTGGTTGGGGGTGTAATTGTTTTGGACAATTTGTATTTGTCTAGGTGGAAATTTAATCACAGTCAGCAAGGCCAAATAAGCAATTAGAGCTATAAGCTTTCCCCACAGTGGAGGTTAGAACACTCCTGGTCCTTTTTATACACAATAAAACTAAAATAATGATGCACCAAAATTGCAATTTTTTGTTTTAATTGTTAAAATGAAATTACTACGAATGAATATTATTTATTTAAAGATGGTAAAATGTCTTGTCTAGTCGAGAAATCATGGCTAGGAGCCTGAGACTCAAAACAAGGACCGCTCTGCCTGACTTTTATTTCTTATATTTTAAAATTTAAAATTTTATATTTAAAAGTAAAAATAAATAAATAAATGTGAAAGTTAATTAGGATGTTTTAATCTCTACTCCGTATTTAGAGCTTGTTTGATTAAGATTAAAAATTCACTTTAATTTTTTTTAGTCGTAATTTTTGACTTTTCAACTTACGTTTAACATAAAAAGTCAATAATTTCTACTCAAAAAAACTAATATTGGTCAAATAAACTAATATTAATTTATAAACTAGTTTATAATCTCCGTCAAAATGTTTACTTATCGTATTGTTTCAATTCAATTCACCCTATGCGCCAGGAGCAACTATAAATAGCGATTTAGGCAATCTTTCAGAAAGTTTTACTGTTCATCACTTTCATCAGTACTCAATTCTCTCTCGGATCTTCATTTTCACAACTAACCCAAACCAAAAAAATATCTAAACTCCTTCCATGGCTCCAGTCGCTCCAAGGTCCGGCGATGCTATTTTCGCCAGCGTTGAACGCGTGGTAAGTATAATTTCTCAAACAATCAACCCTAGTTTTACTGTTTGATCCTGATCGCTGTACCATGCAATTTGGTGAAATCTTGGTTAATTAGTGTTCTAAAATATTCGCAGAATTCAGAGCTTTTCACTCTGACTTACGGTGCTATAGTGCGTCAGCTGCTCACCGATCTGGAGGATGTGGACGAGGTCAACAAACAGCTCGATCAAATGTGAATGAATTTTTCTATTTTAGATAATTTTGGATTCTTAGTGAAAGCAATGATTTTGCACGTATTTCTGTAGTAAATAAACGTGTTTTTCATGATTATTCGATTGCCTGAAGTGGTATTTTTGCCTTGAATTTCGTGCACTTGTGTTTATTGCAGGGGATATAATATCGGTGTCCGGCTAGTGGATGAATTTCTCGCGAAATCTAATGTGTCGAGATGTGTTGATTTTAAGGAAACAGCTGAAGTCATTGCCAAGGTGGTGTACTCTTACTATTTGTTCCAATTTGTTATTGTTCATTTTCATATTGAATTAAGTTTAGGAATTTCAGCTATTCTGCATTTGGATTATGAATTTTATATAATACAGAAATTGGGCCTCAGTATCTGTGACTGGAAAATGAGATAAATTGCTTTCTAATCCTATCATGTCTTTCAAATCCTTCTTCTAAGGAGAAAAAAGATTAAGATATATTGCATAATATATGAGGTTGACTTTTAATTATTAGTTGCTTCTAGTTTTTCCTGTATGTACTTTATTGGTCATCATAGTCTGTCACAGGAGTTATGTATCTGTAATAGCACCCTGGAACCCATGAATGAACTTTATTTAGACTATGTGGGAATATGCTATTTTCTGTACACAGAGTTCACTTTGCTTCTATTTCTCTCTCATTACTCTGGATAGGCAAAGGAATTAATGAGTTGAAAAAAGACTGATAACGAAGGCAATCAGATTGTTCTAATCCCAGTCGGTCTTTCTATTTCTGTTCACTAAAGAGGAAGTTTATATCTAGATCAATTGGTGGTTGTAACTATCTGCTACTACACTGTAAGGCGACTTCTGAATTACGACATTTTCTGTTTGAACTGTTTGAATTCTCCTGAGTTATGCATGGGAAGGTTTGTGAATTATCAGTTGGTGCCTCAAGAACAGCTTAATGAATTCGAGACAAGTCTGGAACATATTGCTCCAAATTCCACGATGTTGACTATTTGGGAATCGTGAGAGAAAGGGGGGTGGGGGGTGGGGGGTGGGGAGGTCTTTGAGCCATTGTAGTATTTTGCTGCTCATAAGTAACAAGTTCCTTGCTAACCACCACCATCCCCCAGCGCGCGCTCTAGATCCTTTGGTGAATTCCACCATGTAATGAATGATTGTTAGATCTTCTCGATTTTTGTATATAAGAGACACATGGGTACTATGATTCCTATCTGACCCAATCTTCTTCTTCTTCTTCTTTTTTATGTTAATAAAGCCACTTGATTTAGCAGGACAAAGAGGATAACATTAGCACTTTTGCCCAACACAATATAATTATTTTATCTGAAGTAATTTCTGCATATTTTCTCACATAAACCCCGAGGGCTGATACTCGAAACATGTGCTGCACGCCCCTAGTACTTATGAGCACATTTTTTAATGAATGCCAAAACCCTTCCATGCATCCTCATCAATTGACTTTGTCAATGTAGCATTTATCTCCTTAGTAAATCATTTTATTATATATATATGTTTCTAAAGTTTAACCGCAACAAGTATCAATTTGGTCTTTTGCCCATATGTAGTGCTAAAACTCGGCTACTCGCTTCACGGAAGCCATGGACTAGTAACCGTTATGCAATTGAATCCCTTTTTCGGACATAAAGTGTGTATTAGCTTGGAAAAATTGTTGAACATTCTAGTATTATTTTCAGTATGAAATTGATAGGGAAAAAAGTTTTGACATTTAGAATATTGAGTTGTTGCAACCAGAGGCGGAGCTAGGGGGTTCCCAGGAGAGACTTGGACCCCCCAACTTTTTGGTTTTCCTCATTTTTTTTTTTTTTTTTTCTAGTTTAGTTTTTTAGTTTTTTAATATATAATTTAACTTTTACCTAATATCAATTTAATGAATGACAATTGAATCTATTGACTCAATATCAATTAGAACTTGTTTGGTATAAATTATAAATTAATTTATTTGACAAAGAATAGTAAAAAATGTCAGGCTACTAATGTAAATTTTTTTGCCAAATAAACTATTTTTTATTTGGTCAAATAAACTAGTTCATAAATTAGACTAAACTGACTCTTATTGTAAGGCAATTGGACTCATTGGCCTAATAAAATTAATAATACAAAATTACAAATGATTGACCCATTTCTCAAATAATAATACAAAATTAATTAAGGCATTTTGTTTGTTAATACATATCGTATTCAAATAATAATTGTATATAACATTATTAAAAGAGTTTAAATTTGTGTCCATCGACTATATAGCTTAGTTTTAGATAAAATAGATATAGATTCTATTTTTGTACAATGATTTCTTATAAGTTTTTTAAATACTAGGACTCATAAAAAAATATTAGATTCTTATAAGAATTGACTTAGTAATTGTGATTTGAGAAAAAAAAAATTTCGCCCCGTAAGAGGGTTCCCCAGTCCCCGGCCCATCCCTATTTGGAAACCCCCAACTTCAAAAGTATGGCTCCGCCACTGGTTGCAACATACCGTCAGTTGACGTTCAAGTTTATTATGCATTCAGTGGCTCTCTCCATTTGGCATCCTATCCCACGATATTAGCCTAACATGTTCAGCAACTCTCTTTAGCTTATTTAATTACAAAGGTTGATCCAAATGGATATAATGTATCTAATGTAGTTTTAGTTACAATTCATGACTAAGGCTAACAGAATTTTACAAAGAAAGTTTTCTGAGTGAAATTGCCCAGTTTTCATGTCTTATTAAGATATGAAATCATTTTGAAATGGTGTCTTCTTATTAATTGGCCTTTTGAGCACCTACTTTGAAATGTTTGGTTCATTAAATACTTTATTAAATGTCATACAAACAGGTTGGATTCAAAATGTTCTTAGGAGTTACCGCATCAGTCACCAATTGGGATGCTGAGGGAACAACCTGCAGTCTAATTTTGGAGGATAATCCTCTGGTAGATTTTGTTGAGCTTCCTGATACATGTCAAGGTCTATATTATTGCAACATTTTAAGTGGAGTTATCAGAGGAGCTCTCGAGATGGTGAGTAGCCCCTCCTCTATGAACATCTTATCCTTACTATATATGATGTCTTTGGAGTGGGCATCTGCTACATGCGTCTGCATAAATTTGTTAATTTCTGTATTTTCGTGAGAATCTGATCTGTTATTTTAAAATGCCATTTGAATATGTTGATTATTGAACTTCTCACCTATTAAACTATTCATGAGATAAAAAGCTTTATTACAGAGGGAGCTGGGAGAGAGGTTTGGGGTGGGGGTGGGGGTGGGGGTGGGGGTGGGGAATGACAGAAATGCATGCGCTGTAATTTTGCCCAATAGGCAAAGACCCTCTTAAGGTATTTGGCAACTTAGGCAGTCGCCCAAAGCCCCCAATTTTTTAAAATTACTTTTAATTTTTTTAATATGTAATATTTTATTTGTTAAAAAATCTAAAATAAAACTCAACCTACCTACAACAACCTAACCCAATAAAACCCCAAATTATTGGATAAAAATATTTTAGAAAAGTATTGTTTGAATCTCGAAAATATTTTTAAACGTGATGAGCTTTTAGGTGTAGATTGTTTAGATTTATTTTTAGAATTAAAAGTGTCGAGGAAAATTTTTCAAAAGAAAAATAACAATTCAATAGGAATTCTTCATTACATGAAAAGAGTCGATTATTTTCCAAATGAATACATTAATGCTTATAGAATCTTGTTAACAATTCTAGTTTTAGTTGTTTTAGCGGAGAGGAGTTTTTCAAAATTAAAGTTGGTAAAGACATATTTAAGATCAACTATTCTATTCTGAAAGAAAGATTGAACGAATTAGCTTTCTTGTCCATTGAACACGATTTCTTGGATAAACTTGAATATAATGATCTAATAATTATTTTTGCATATCAGAAGGAAGGGAAAATAAATTTTACATAGATCTTTGTTTTATTTTCAACTGCTCTAGAACTAGAGAGCTTTCTCCGACCTGTCCGACTTGCACTTACCTCTCTCGCATTTCAAGGAAAAATTAGTTTTTTTTAATTGTTGGTTGTTTCTTATTTAGATTGTAGTTAGTTATTTATTTGCTTTTGAACAATAAATATTTTGTTTCAAAATTTGTATTTTAGTATAAGATTTTCAATGTTGTTAAGAGCTTATCTTAAACTTTTATTAGTTTTCTCTTTATCAATAAAACAATATTTTGATGAATAAGAGGATTATTATTATTTTTAGAAATCTTGAGAAGACCTCCTAAAAATTCTTCACCTAAGGCCCTGAAAGCGGCTCTGCCAATAGGAGACAATGTTATCCACGTGCTTAAAGGCACTTGAGGTTAATCTTTGTCAGTCTGCCGTTTTCTTATGATTTAATTTGTTATTTTTGTTAATTTGATTGAGATGAGTAACTCTATCCTGTTTAGAATGATGCTTGTGTGATTACAATGAGCACAGGTATTACCCTACTCCGAGGTGACATGCAATTTACTATCTTTGTTCAGGTGTCAATGAAAACTGAAGTCACATGGCTGCGAGATATGCTTAGAGGGGATGATGCATTTGAATTGCAGGTGAAACTTCTGAAGCAAGTTCATGAGGAGTATCCATACAAAGACGACGAGTAACATGCTTCCTTTTCGTCTAGAGATACAATCTGCGGTTTTTGTAATTTTACCCTTCTTTCTAGACCTATGTACCTTTCAATGCGAAGCCCGCTGCCAAAGAATTTGGATATTTACTCCAAAATTTATTTCATGCTAATTTCAAATGTAGACATGTGGTGGTATTATTTGTAGGTTTGTCATATTGGGTGCTCAACGAGCAGATAATATTATAGTTGCTCTACTTGTTTATGATGATCCCAGCACCATAACTCTGTCACCCATCTGATCTTTACCCATTAGTATCATTGAAAGACAATCCAATCTGTGTTAGCAATAGAAAATACACCACTTGTATTTTAATTTTACCTTGTGAAATTTTCATTTTTAATGCAATGTGCCCTTTTTTCCATGAAGGGGGAGTTTGCAAAATCCAGTTCTTTATTTTTTTTTCCCTAATAAATGGACCGAGATATATGAGATAATGAGATTGATACTGCCATTGAAAAAAAGTAACAGAACGGTGAGTTCATTCAACTTGGGGTTAAAGATTGTTACTTGAGCTTTTTTTAAAAAATTTTAATTGTTACTGAACTTCAAAATTTTTTTTTGAGTTGCTACTTAAACTTTTCTTAATATTTTTCGAGTTATCAATAAATTTACCAAATGTTATTTCATCCGTCATGATGACAATTACTATTTTAAAAAATAACGGACTTGATGATTTTTTGAAAAATATTATCTCATACGAGTGGGTAAGCGGGCTCCTTTCACTTTTGAACGCTATTTTGTCTATCATCAAGTATCAAGTATGTTAATTTTTAAAACAGTGATGAAGTGAAGGATGATATAATATTTTGATAAGTTTAGTAGTAATTCTAAAAAACTTTAAAGTTCAATAACAATTGGGAAACACTTGAGAAAGTTGAGAGGCAACTAAAAAAACTTTTAAACTTAATTAAATGACAATTAGAAAACATTTAGAAAATTTCAGTGAGAAGTGAGATATTTAATCCAGACTAGTATAATTTTAGGTATGCGGGAATGAGTAATGTTCTCCTGTTCCAAGGATATAGTACCCACCTGATGAGGTGTCAGCAGGTGGACTGTCCATAATAAAAGTAATCAATTCACGCCCACCTACTGACACTTCAGCAGAAGGGGCCAGAGAACATTACTCATGCGGGAATTGAGATATATAATTCTTCGATTTGCATATTTTAAGGTTGTGTTTGATTTTGATTAAAATCAGATTTTTTGTAAAAATTGATAAGATGTGTGGTTGAAAAATTGTGTGTGGGACTTAAGTTTTACTATTTGATTTTGAATTGCTGTTCGTACTCCATTCGTTGATATATTTGTTAGTGTTTATAAATTATTTAAATTTTATTTTTATTTACATAATTTATAAAATCAAATTTTTATCTATTTTTTGTCTATATATTTCGTAAAATTTAGTGATTATAATTTACAAAAAATTTTACAAAATATATTCTAGGTACAAAAACACAGCACCCATGTGTGATGGACCCGTGTCCAGATTCAATAAGTGCTTGTTTGGTACGTGGCAATTTTAATTTATCACGTGGCAATTTTAATTTATCACGAGGAGTTTTTCTAAAGGGATGGCAATGGGGAAGGAGGGGGTTAAGGTCTTTTTTTTTTTTTAACAGAAAAAAGTAATTAATGGGGCAAGATTCAGTGGAGCAAGTTGGAACCACATAATTTTTTAGTAGTTCAATTTGTGATCATTTTCAAACTTTTGATTCTTCCCATTTCTATTTTCCTTTCTGTAAATGTCTTCAGCTCCAAGGCGGTTGTAATTACAGGGGACTCCGGGACTGAATTGATCAGTGAGGGCCCGATGTGCCAGTGCTACTTTTATCTCGTAAATCCGCACCACTGATAACCGAGCTCGCTTTCCCTTTCATCTTCTTGCCTTCAAATGGATCCACAATCTCTGAAACACTCAAAATACAAACCCACAATCAAGACCCTACAACTCCAAAAAGACTCCAAGAAAATGACCTCACAGTATATCCAGCAAAAAAAAAAAAGAATTCTTTTCCAAGAAATGCAAAAATCACAACAGGAAGAAGAAACAACGCCTTCCAGTGAACCCAATTAATACCAAACTGATTATTTGTTGTTTTGGATCATGGGAATAAAATCATTGTTCAACAGGAAGAAGAAACAACACCTTCTAGTGACTGACTCAAACTCGATGCCTATCAACTCCCGATCATCTTCCTTGAATTCCCGAGCCCGGATTGAGGAGGAGCTCGAACAAGATTTCAAGAAATTCGACATTAATGAGAGGAGAGAAAAGAGTGTCACGGGCTCTGGGCTCATGGCTGCTGCCTGCTGGTAGCTGTGTAACTGTTGTAGAAGATAAAATGAATTGATTAGAGTTAGATTTTTTAGAAAAAGGAATTGATGGATTTGTTATAATATCTTTAGTAAACAAAAAAGGATATAAACATGTGGTGTGGTGGTTGAGTGTTTGTTATTTTGATTTTACTATTTGGGTTCGACTCTCAAGTTCACTATATATCTGTAATCGTGTTCATCTTCTTCAATTGTTTCTTCTTTACTTCTTCAAACCTTTTATTCTCAACATATTCCTTCAATCAATCACCATTTATTCTCTTCCAATCAATCACCATTTAATCTTCTATATTCGAATTCCACCTATAAATGATATATTAGTTTATTTTTCTCAATAATGTCGAGATAAATTATTTAATATTTAATCTAAAATTGCACGTGTAATTGAAAGAAAGGGAGAAATTCATACTGTGTGAAAGGCAGCACCCCCCCCCCCCCCGGCACAACACCACCCACCCTTTTTTTTTTTCAATTGTTTCTTCATCACTTCTCCAAACCTTTTATTCTCAATATATTCCTCCAGTCAATCAATATTTGTTCTTCTATATTCGAATTCCACTAATAAACAATATATTAGTTTATTTTTGAGATAAATTATTTAATGTTTAATCTAAAATTGCACGTGTAATTGAAAGGGAGAAATTCATACTGTGTGAAAGGCCCCCAGTCCATTGTATTTCTTCGCTAGTTCCTCTTTACTTCCACTCCATATATACCTACGGACGGTTGCTCTACCGCGAGTATATTTTCAGGCATGGCGGAGAGCGGCGGCGAGAGCTGTTGCAGGTGCTGCTGCAGCTTCATATTCACCTCAGGCTTGACAGCTCTCTTCATGTGGCTAAGTCTACGCACTTCTATGCCCACTTGCTCCGTACAGGATTTTTTGGTTCCTGCACTCAACAAAACCGACAACTCCACCACCGCCAGGAACAACCACACCATTTTCTTTGACATCAAGCTTGATAATGGGATGAAAGACAAAGGCGTGCGCTATGATACCATAAATTTAACCTTTTTTTATGGTCAAAATTATAGCTTTCCTATAGCCACCTACACAGTGCCTAGGTTCTACCAGGGTCACGATAAGCATACTAACCGGAAAGCGTTGGTGGAGGCGAATGGAGTACCGTGGGAGGCGGCGTTTGAGGCTGTTTCAAATGGGTCCACAGTGGCTTTCAGGGTGGGATTGGCTACTAGAGTGAAGTTCAAGATCTTGACTTTTTATACCAAGAGACACAATCTGATTGTGAAGGGGGATGTACAGGTGAACGATTCCGGTAAGAAAGTGAGTAAGAAGGGGATCAAACTCAAGTCCAACGCACCACATCCGGGGAACCATAGGCTGAGACTGGAATTTGTGGTGGTTATTTTCACTGTCTTGATAATCTTTTTGCTGTAAATCTTATATTTTTCTTGGTCAATTCATTGTTAGAATCAGCTTTGATTTGAGGATCTTTCAAATACATTAGAAAAATATAATAACTAAGAATTAAAAGTTCTACAAGTAAACTTCCTCGAAGAACAAATGTAACAACTTCTTCGACTTTGTGACAGAACTTTTTGGTATATCAGTCTTGGCATTACACGATAAGGCTAATAAATGTGTTTTTGGTAGGGATAACTACATATCCATCTGTTGTAACAAGTTATCCAACCAGTGAATTTTCAGAAATTCGCAACCCCGGCTTTAACAATTTTCAGGTCCCTTTTGGTATGCAAACTTATTATGCATCCACTGATTTCTGCAGCTTCAGTTCTTGTTGCTAGATTGGCCGTAGGGGGTTCTTCTATTGGGTCTAAAGTTGGCCAAGGGACTACTGTGGGTCAAAATTGTAGAGGGTATTGTGATATAGTTTGAGGCAGAGGTAAACACACAATACCCTCTATTTCTTAGTCTAGCTTTCATAGAATCTTAAACAATTTATGAATTTGTTGTAGTATTGTTATCACAAGGAACAAATGAATAGATGGGCACAGGAGTTTAAGTTTCATTTCAAAGCGATACAAATAGTTCTCATGAATTCCTTTCAATTCAAACCATACACCCTCCTTTCCCATTTCTATTCATTACCATTGACATGCCCGATGGCTGTCATGGTGGTGGTTGTATTAACAACTGATGCTACACAATCAGTTCAAGCTTTGCAGCTCTGTTCTTCTGGTTTATATTTCTACATGTTACAAGCCTACACGATCCATACAAGTTTTTATGTACCCGATCAAGCTCATCTAGAATCATCCACACCATTTTGTCTGAATTCAAGCTTGAAAATGGAATGAAAGACAAAGGTGTATCATGCATGTTATGATAACACTTTAACTTCTTTTATGGTCCAAATACTTGTCTTCCCATGGCCAACTACATTGTTCAGGGTTCTATCACGGTCATCACAAGAAAGCTTGCCATAAAACGGTGGTAGAAGCTCCAGGAATGCCCCGGGAGACAGCTTTTAATGCTGTTGCTTTCATGGTGGGTTGGCTACCCAGGTAAGGTCCAAGAATATGTTTTGGTGTAGCAATAGGCATAATTCAGAGGTGCTGGTTAATAAGTGAATTCTTGTGATTATAATTGGTAAATTTTTAGTTTTGCTTAATACTGTTGATATAATGAATTTCAGTAGGATATCTTGATATGGATGGAAATTTACAATCCAATTTTTTCTTTGAAAATCCAACAGTAGGTTGATCTACAGTGGAATAGAGACATCATACATGCTTGAAGGCACAATACACACAGTAAGCCAGCTTAAGGAAATCTCCGCACTAGAACTGATGGAGATCTTTGTACTAGGTGAAGAACTGCTAATGTGAAGAGATCAGAATGCCTATGGATTCTGATTTCCTTTTAATTACAAAAATTCAGGTGACATTAAGTACAGGCAACATGTATTTGAGAAATCACCAAAGTTTAGGTCTTAACTGCTTCATTTTAGTGGTAAGGAGAGCTGCCACCTTGCACATTAACAAGCGAATAATAGGCGCCGCCATCTCCCACTGATACTAGATCAGAGTGTGAACCTTGTTCGACAACTTTTCCGTCTTTGATCACGGCAATGGAATTGGATTTCTGTATTGTAGACAATCGATGAGCCACAACAATGCAAGTTCGACCACCCATCATCTTCTCTAGTGCTTCTTGAACCAAGCTTTCTGATACACTATCAAGAGCACTAGTTGCCTCATCCAGCAGCAGGATTGTAGGGTCCTTCAGTATTGCACGAGCCAAAGCTATTCTTTGTTTCTGGCCTCCAGATAGCTGAGCTCCTCTCTCTCCACAGTAGGTCTCGTATCCATCTTTCATCCCACTGTCATCAAGAAAATGAATTAAAAGTTAACAAGAAGTATTTGGTTTAGATTATCTTTCGCTCTCCGTGTTTTTTCTAGTTACATAAAATATTTTCTTTTGGGAAAAAAGTGTTATAGATTCCATACCTTATAAATTCATGTGCATTAGCGAGTATTGCAGCCTTTCGTATTTCAGATTCCGTGGCATTCTGTTTCCCATAGGCAATGTTCTCATTTATGGTTCCGGCAAAGAGCGTCGGCTCCTGACTGACCAACGCAATGTGTGACCTCAAGGTTCTCAAATTGTACTCCTTTATGTCCCTATCATCAATAAACACTGATCCCTTAATTGGATCGTAAAATCTTTCAATGAGTCCAATAATTGTCGATTTCCCAGAACCACTCTGGCCAACTAATGCAACGGTGGTTCCTGATCTGATTTTAAGGTTGAGGCCCTTTAATATCAACTGATCGGGTCTTGATGGATAAGCAAAGACCACATTCCTTAGCTCCACACGGCCCCTAATATCATTCTTCACTGCATCAATTTGCCATGAGTTCTCTGGATCAATCTCACTCTTTCTGTCGAGGATTGCAAAAACTGAACGAACAGCATTACTTCCTCTTGACAAATCTTTTGTCATGCTTCCTGCTTCTGCAATGGTGTATGCAGTGAATAGAAGTGCTAGAAATGCTTGGAAAAGTCGCTCTGGAGATATTAACCCTTGTGTCAATAACCTCCCTCCATACCAGTAAGCTAATGCTGTAGAAGCTGCTGCAAGAAATTGTGAGCTAAATAGGCCAACACCTGCAAACCAGGATTGTCTAACACTCTCCTTCCTTGGGCTTTCCAGTGTGTCTCTAAAGAGCCCCAATATCCTTTTCTGAGATGAAAATGCAGTTATAGTTCGATGATTAACAACAGCTTCACTTGCTAGTTGGCTTCCTTCCTTTTGTGCAATTTGAGCTTTTGCAGACATACTCTTCATCAGAATACTCCTTGAATAAAAGCTTCCGATGAGTAAGGGCTGAGCCGCCATCATCACAAGGGCCAGCCGCCATGTTAATACGAGTCCTAGTGTGTAGGCAAAGATAGCTCCAAAAAATGCTTGAGTCAACAGTGACAAGCGATCTCCAACAAGTGAGCGAACCATGTTGGCTTCTGTTGATATTCGTGCACATATTGCTGCACTTGTGTTTTCACTTTCGTCAAACCATCCAATCTCAAAAGTCACAAGTTTTTCCAGCAGCATCTCCCGTACTCTTTTAGTTAACTTTTCTCCCATGATAGCAAAATTGTAGTGCTGCAGAAGGTTGGTGAAGAAGTTGAAAACTCCAAGGCCTAAAAATACAAGAGAATACCCTCTTGCATGAGATGTGATGGATGATTTATCTGTCCTGAAGTAAACCGCTATGAGTGCTCCCACGCAATAGGCGTTAATTGGTTGAACAGCTCCTGAGCCTATGGCTCCTAGGCACCCTAGCAAAGCTCTTCCCCATTCAGGTGTGTTCATGCTCAGTAAACGCCACTGTGATGGAGCAGGATGAGCTGGTCCCTTGAAATCGTCATCGGCACTGTCGTATGTGCCCTCGTATTGAATTGAGTGTGGAGCTGAGAAGGAGTAGGGTGCACTCCTTGAAAATGCTGGGCTAAATGGGTACAAAGCTGGAGTGTTTTGTGCACTTGACCTCACACTCAATGGGCTTGGAGGGATACTCATCTTGTGGTGATTTTTCCCTTCAATCTGATGGTTAGAATTACTTGTATCATTTTCAGTTGCTGATTGTTGCAACTGAACCATTTTGAAGTACTCACCATCATTCAGTTGCATAAGCTCACTGTGTGAACCTGATTCAACAACTCTTCCCGACTGGAGAACCACAATCAAGTTACTCATCTTGATTGTAGAGAGACGGTGGGCTACAACAATAGTCGTCCTTCCCTTAGATGCCTGGTCTATAGCCTTCTGTACAATTCTTTCAGATTCTGTATCCAGTGCACTCGTAGCTTCGTCAAGAAGTAAGATTTTCGGATCCCTTATCAAAGCCCTTGCTATGGCTATTCGTTGTTTTTGTCCTCCAGATAATTGAACTCCAAATTGCCCAACCTGGAGATTACCGTCCCATGGAAAATTATCAGAGATGCTTTAAATTGGAAGACAGCATGTACCATCTCGAACCAAATGACAAAGGAAAAGAATTCTTAAGCAAGGCATTGGGATTATTTACTGATTTCAGAACTCTTAACAGAAACAGAAACAGATGTATCGTATTTGGAGATGGAAACAGTCTTACTTGAGTTTCATATGCATCTGGTAACTTGATAATGAAATCATGGGCATTTGCAGCCTTGGCTGCTTCCTCTACATCCTCTGTTGATGCTCCCTCCTTCCCGAATAATATATTTTCTTTTATAGATGTTGCAAAGAGGATTGGTTCTTGATTAACCAATCCCATTTGGGACCTCAGCCATTTGAGATGAAGCCTCTTTATTTTGTATCCATCCAAGAAAATTTCTCCTTCTATAGGGTCATAAAATCTTTGCAGCAGTGAAATGATGGTGGACTTTCCAGAGCCACTACCCCCAACAAGACCTACAGTTTTCCTGGCTGGAATTGTAAGATCCAAGCCTTGCAATACAGGGGTATCAGGTCTTGACGGGTAAGTAAAATAGACACCTTTGAAATCAATTTCTCCTCTCACATATGACAGAGCTTTTCCCTTCTTATCATCAGAATCAATGGCTGGTTCGCGATCAATCATCTCTGTCATGCGAGTGGCTGCAGCCTTTGCTTCCGTGATTGCTGTGAGATTTGGAAGGGCAGTCAAAATATTTCTGTGAAAAACGAAAAACAGTAAGTGTCCAAGTCAAATGTGAAGTATCAAGCCAGCAGATTATACAAAATCTATAGACAAATAAACTCACAATCCTCCCATGAGAACATTGAATCCGGCTACGAAAATGTCTCCACCCTTTTCTCCTTTTCTGCTGACCAGAAGAGATCCAACCCAAGCTTGAAATCCCCAGCTAACATAAATAACTCCCATGCTCCCCATCATCAAGCCTCTTGCAAAACCTTGCTTTATTCCTAACTCCATAGTTTTTTGCAGTGCATGGCTGAACTTCTCGAGGGTTTCATGCTCTGCAACATAGGAATATACAGTCCGGATTGAGGAAATTGCTTGTTCTGCAATTCCACCCGCGACTGCATAAGACTCTATCGTCTTCATTGCCACATCCATCATCATCTTTCCAAATCCAAGTCCCGGGACAATGAACATTATGGTGAATGGTATAGCAGCCAAAGTGAGCCTCCATGATAGTGAGAACGCAAATGCGAGGCAGAAGATGAAGGATGACAAATAGGCTAGGCAGTCAGGTATCTACACTCAAAAATCATGATATTTGAAGTTGAGTCAGCTAAAATGAGTTAGTATAGGAAATAGAATCATTTTCACTACTCTTGGTGCATGTTCGGTATGCAGTAGTAGATGCAGTATCATTAACAATATTTTGAATTATTTTTCTTGTTTAATACTATCTAATCCTCCGTACTAAGCATGCCATTTTAGTTTTTGTGCAAGAAGATCCTTTAATTTTCTGAAAGTCCCACCCTAGCACTAAATTTGATTAGAGAAAACTGGAGGGAAAAATTAGGTGCTGTTGGAGTAAAATACCTTCTCTCCTATGGTGATTTGTATCGTATTGGAATCGGCAGTTATTGTTGTAACAACTTGATAAGTTTTTGAAGAATCAGCTGCCTGTGTGTCAAAGAAACCAACTTCTTGTTTAAGGACAGATTTCAGGTAATCTAATCTCATCCTAGAAGTCTGCCTCTCTGCTGTTCTTGCCCAACATAATCCTTCTGTAAAAATGCATGCAAGGAAACATTAAAAGTGCATCTCAGAATCAAGTTAAAATAAACATTCTGTCTATTTTTTGTAAGATTTAATGATCCATAGATTGTCCAATGGAGTTCTAAGCATTGCAACATACCGACAAATGCAGACAGTCCAACTCCAATGGCAACATAGAGTAGCCTTAGTGTGTACTGACAGAAAATTTGGTAGCATGTCAGTACGTGGACACAACAAGTTCCTCGTATCTATGAAATTATACATTGCAGCATATGTACAGTACAACATGCATATATAATTTCATTCTATTACCTTGTCTACAGTACGAGTAGAGACTGAACTGTTTAGGTTTCCATACTCATTGATGACAGCACTGAGAACAAACATCATGAGAGGGATCTGCAGTCCATCTCCAATGCTGCCTAAAGTCCCAAACAACATCAAAAGCTTGTCGACTCTGTCTGCGTATCGAAAAATCCCGTTTTTCTTCCCCATTTTCTATGCCCCCTGAAGAGGGAGGGATCAACTAACTTTTGAAGATAGAATTTCTTCAACTAAGTACAAATATCCTAGCTAATGTTAGTTTTTATAAACAAGTTATTAATCCCATTGGCTTAGTTTGCAGGCCGTTATTGGTCAATTGTGAAAAGGATCCAATGTTCTCCTATAATAAGCCGGCTGTTTGTTATCATTAGTTGTTTTTGTGTTGTTTAATGATTCCAATTTCCAACTGTTCTTTGTGTTTGTCTCTCTATTTTTATTGATTTCCCTGAAAACAAGAAGTGTTTTCTATAACATGAAACTTCAAAGCTCGTTATAATGTCGCCTTTTGTAATCCGTCCACCAATTTTGTTTCTATCGTGCAATATAGTTGTTTGCCGAACTACTTCCTGAGATACAATGAAGCCTAGAATTGTTCCACTCAACATTTATCAAGTCAATACCAAAAGAAAAAATTAAATGTTTTTTTTTTTTTTTATTGCAAAAACACTTATGTATCTTGTACTAATTGAAGATAAATTAAAGGAACGACGACTTAATTAGGTGGTTGGGATATGTTGTTCATAAACTAAAATAGAGTCTCGGTACATTATGTTAAAAGAGTGCACATTATGTTAAAAGAGTGCGATGGATAAGCTAAAGGTAACATGGCATACTATAGTTACTAATGTCTAGTCGTTTTGGATCTTTCGATAGATATAACAATGAATTGAACATAATTGAAAAAATGATTTAATTAAACGACTTCAAACTATTGTGAACTTGATTGCAAAAATACACAATAGTCTCTATTCTTTGTCAATAACAAAATTGACCAGATGGTAGAGTAGATGATTGCTTCTTTTTCTATATTTTAGACTTTAGTTCCATTGAACAATATGTTACTATTTTCTTGGTGCTGTGAATAGTGACACAACATTTTGGTGCAACATTTCCATTCTAAATTCACCAACTTCATTTCCTCACAAGGATACCATCATTTAATTAATGAGATGGTGACCCTTTTCATTAAAAAAAAAAAAAACAAATATAAAATGACAATTAAGGTTTTACTAATTCAAAATGGAATCATTCTTTCAAATGTTAAAAAGGGTTCATCTTTCACTGTCTCACTCCCTATCCATTGTTTTCATGGGACCCTATAAATTTTGATAAATTTCTTTTACTGGGTTAATTTCAGCTATGGTGATCGAAATTTGTTAAAAATTCAAAAAGGTCATTAAAATAATTTTCTTATAGTAATAGTCACTCAAATTTCTAACAATTATATTAATAATCACTCGATTGAAAATATTAATTTAAAATCCTACACACCACTTTCAAATTTCAACGGAACATAAACAACGTTAACTAGTACATCACCGTCAAACAAATTCATATTAATTGTAGCTAAAAACGTAATTGTCAAACATGTTTTTTCTATATTTATTCAAATTAATAAGTTATCAGTTGATGAAAATTCGTATTTCTTTTGCCATCTTTTTAAGGTGGGATATTTTTGTCTCACGTATTGCACTAGTTAACGCCGTTTGTATAGACGTTAGAATTTAACAGTGACACATAAAATATTAACGTTTTTAGCTGAGTGACTATTAGTATAACTATTAAAAACTTGAGTGACTATTATTATAAGAAATTTATTTCAATAATCAATGTGAAATTTTTAACAAATTTTAGTAACTTATGCTGAAATTAACCCTTTCTTTGCTTGTAAAACGTTTGAGGACATACATTGTCGTTATTTCAAGAAGAAATGGATTCATTCCAGCCGAATGTAATATTCCTATTTGTTTTATGGTATGTAATCTTATTAGGACAGGGTTTAGTTTAATAATCTAAATAATCAATTTTAATTTATTCGTTTAGTTTCTGCGGAGACGTTTTATGCTTGGTCTCACTTGAGGCCAGATTTGGGTTGGTTGGCACAATGCCTGATTAGAAACAGCTATATGTGTAAATCGGATTTTTTTTAATTTTTTTAAAATAACAAAAAGTTTTAAAATAGTCAGTGCTAAATGGCCCTGCTCAGACTGATTAGGTCCGACCAATGTTTTAAAAAATGTAAAGCATGACTAGGCGTGAAGGTCAAGTTTCAAGTTTTTCGGACCTAGAACGAAGACAAGAGAAGGGTGAGGCGTAACTAAGCGTGAAGGCTGCGCCTCACACCTAAACAGAGCCTAGGCACCGCATAAGCGAGTTTTTCAGAACAGTGGGTCCGACACGTTCAGAGGATGAAGGTCACGTTAGAGGAGTAGACATCGATCTTACATCAAGTCAAATCATTTTATGAATAAATAAGTAGAAATGGATCGTTTTTTTTTTTTGTGAAATATTTCGAAGTGATGTTAACTTGATAATGACGCAAGATTGATGTCACGAAGAACACCAATCAAAATGTAAACTGAGTCAATTTCGATGGATTATTGTTCCACCTTTGTCTTTCCCTTTGTGTTTTGAGATAAATTTCTTCTTATTTTGTCACCTTTTGTATATTTGATTTGAATATTAAGCTGCGGACTTGTAAACTGGATCTTTTATATTTTCAAAATTTTTATAGTGAATACTTTTGTACACTCTTTTTCAGCATACACCGCTTCAAAAATATTCAAATATTTGGTGGTCAATTAATTGAGAAGACGAAAAAGAAAGTAAGCAGAACTTTATTTCGTACTCATTTAGAATCAGCTATATAAATTATTCGACGATCAATTTTAACCGTTAAATGTTTGTTTTTAGTCACTTCATTCGGAACAAGAACAACATCATATTCACAGCTATGTTTAGCAAACCATCTCCTGCTAAATTTGTTGACCGCTTCAATCCATTTCTCTAATTCGATTATCTCACTCAACTGATCATCTCTAAAATCTGATCACTTCCTCAATCCATCTTCTTCAATTGATCATCTCTTTCCACCTATTATCTCTAAAATCTATTAACTACTTAAATCCATCACCATAAAAGTGGTTCAAATTTCAGCACTGTTCTAAAAAGCTTGCATAGATGGCACCTAGACTCCGCCTAGGCTTGAAACTCAGCCTCGACATTTAGCCACGTTTCACGCCTCGCCCTTGCATCGCCATTGTCTTGCAATCGCCTAAGCCTCGCCTAGGTTCGAGCCTTTACGCTTAGCCACGTTTTACGCTTTTTAGGACATTGAATATCAGTGACCCATTCTCATATATCATACGGTCAAATTCCACCCCGAAAAAACGGTATAAAAGATTACAATTAGGAGCCCTTATTTGACAAGGCAATTGGCATCAACCATCATCTAAAGGCAATACATGTTTGACTGGTTTTGTTAATAGGACCATATAGCAAATAATAAAAGATTACAATTGTTTATTGTATTGTCAATCATGTTCAATATTGTGCACACCCAAAAAAGCATATTTCGTGTACACACGGTACTCGACAACTATGCAATTTATACATTTTAGTTCGAAAATTGCATCAATCGCTGTCTTTCAAAAAAAAAAAAAAAAACACAGAAAAACCAGATCAATGATAATGATACACCAGCTGAAACCGAAGTGATCAAACATAACATATTACAAAAGACAGGGAGGATGTATTAATAATTATCCTGACATAGATAACATATGAAATATACTTGAGTTCTTTGTCTCCCATGTATGACAATTAAGAAAAGATGCAACAAGTTTCACTATTTCAGTAAAGCCATTGCTAAATATAAATAAACAGATAAATTTAGTACCTTTTCTCCTCTGTATTTTTTGTGACTCGTATATTCTTTTTCTCAAGTTTCTACATATGTACACAGATGTTTTCCTTTGTAATTTTGAATTTTAAGGATGTTCTCATGTATTGTTGTCATTTTTATGTTGTGTATCATGACATACTACATGTAATTTTACTAATTGATTTGCGCATAAATATAATTTTTTCCCGTCCCATAAAGATAAACTTACTTTCTTTATTCATCCGTTCCATATTTTTGTTGATGATATAGTTAATTTATTAGTTTACTAATATGCTCTTATTTAACGTGTCTTGTTATCAACAAATATGAACTACCATTATATTAATTGTATGAATATATTAAAAAAAATGTAAATAAAATTTATTATTCCAACTATAATAACTAAATTTTCTTAATCTGTGTGAAAATATAAATAAGCATATCTTTATCGGAAAGAAAGAGTAATATTCTTCAAAATTGCAATAAATCCTAAATGCAATATGAGATTCTAACACCTATACAAATAGTACAATTGATTATGTGACCATAAAATATTAATTACTACCTCTAATTGAAATAAATGTAACCTGCATGTTTTTGAAATATTCATGTGCCAAAATGAGTGCATTTATTTATACTAGTATTTGGTCCTACCATGTCAAGAAACATGGAGTTATTTGGTACTACTTGTATTTGAAGAACTTTAGATATTATTCTAAATATCTTCAAGTAAGGCCAAATGAGCTTCGCTAAAACAAATTAAGAAAAGTGAACAATCACCACTTTTTGGACTTTGTTTAGGAAGAAGCCAATTCATCATGTAATTGCTACTATGGTATAAGTTTGGCCAAACAAAAAAGTTCATATGGTATTTATGTGTTTGTTTGGTAAAGTTTAAAAGTAGTTTTTTTCGAAAATTTTGATAAAAAAAAAAAGTTGGTGAGTTTTGTAGCTGAAAAATTGATAAAAATTGTGAGTCCCATAAATTTGTGATTGAAAATGAGTTTGAAAAAAAAAAGTTTAAAAAAAACTCTTCCAAACAAGTACTATATAAAAACAGTCGTAACATATTTTGGGGACCATCTGTGAGAATAAATGGAAAGGGGATGATAACTGCTAAAAAAATAATGGGGATAAAATCGTTACAAACCTGAAAAAATGAATACCATTAGTATAATTAACCCTTCAAAAAATTAGTACATGCCACGAGTAAAATAACAAGAAGACAATAAAAACAAACACAGTTATTTATTCAGGAAATTAGTACATGCCATAACTAAAATAGTCTACAAAGGTCCCGTGAAAAATAATAACTCTCGGCCGTCCCCAAGGTGACCCACCATTCTATTTTATACTGTTGTTGAATCTAAACTCTATCAACTGGTACTTCGTCTCGATGTCTAGACAAGCTACATAAGCTTGCCTATTTCCCTTGCTTGACAAGTGCGTGAGATAAAAAATAAAAAGCGGCTTGCCTCTGAATTTTCCCGGTCTTCGAGCTCCTGCATGCAATTGTCAATAGTTGGTATCTCAGTGATCCTATCCTTTGCGCACGTCAAGACATAGGATCTTCCCCGCTGCTTAATAGGTAGTTAATGGAGAAAGACAACTCTTTTGCCCCGTATTTTTTTTCTTCTCCTTGCCTATCATCCTTCCTGATTTCTGCTTCTTACAGCTACGTCTAGCAAATATGTACATCACCAAGACCGTTATGCCCCCAGTCGAACTATCACTAGAGTCGCATGTTTTTGCAACAATGGGTATCTTGTCATTATTGTCCTCACCTGTGCTATCATTGTGAAGTCCAAACCCATGTTGGGATAGCTTGGTCAGGGTCATAGCGTACTTTGAGGAGTCAAAGGTATCTTCGAAAAGAGCAATGGTATATCTCGCAGCAGTCACGGTTCTTAAATTTTGCATAGTCGGCTTTCTCATGCGCAAAATTAAATCAACCATTAAACAAGTATTTTAATTGGCTTGAAAAGAAATATTTGCAACTAACTATAAGCCTATGAGTATCAGAAATTACCATATAGTAAGAGTCGATCTCATTTATTGCTCCAAATCCATGAATACTCCAAATTTCACATCTAGATCATTTTCTAAAACCTTTCGGCTTTGTTCTTTCAAGAATCTTCAGTTTCTTTTGCTTGTTTATTTCCTTATTGCAATTCATTTTCTTTTGCCTACTTACATATATCAAAATTTTATCTAATCACATACAACCACAAGACAAATTTTATTACATTGCAATTGATTTTTAATTATCCACCAAATGCAAGGTTCATGAGTATATTTTCTTGTTAATCAGTTCACAATTCAATGAGAGGGAGTTATTTGTTAACATCGTGTTGAACAAAAAAATGGAAAGCTATTTTCTACCGCCTTACATTATAGCACAACCTGCTAACACAATTGTTGGTTTGAAAAATATAGGAATCAATAGCTATTAAAGTTCATTAGTAAAAATTGCCACAAAGACATTGAAAACATTGTTTAAATCATTCCGAACAACACACAAGCAAATGACAATCCAATTGAAGTACAACGATGTACCTTGATTTTTCTTTCCTACCACTCATCTTCTGCCAGAATGATCTCCCTGTGACTGTACTCAATGCCAGCGCAACGTGACAATTCGTGAAGTTGCTTATGTTTTAGTTGCATCCCGTCCCAGTGGTTCTTTAGCTGGGTTCGATTCAAATTCTTTCTTGCTTCATTGTTGAAAACGCTAATAAGCCGCTCTCATTCGTGCTTCGTAAAACATTTACCATTTTGGTGGCCCTATTGTTGGAAACCGGGATTTAGACATCACAAAAATTAATTTTCTGTGATGATCAAACATCCCTCCACAAGATATGATTTATTTCGTGCATTCAACTGGATTAAATAAAACTGCAAGAACACATAGGTTTGAAGAAATTACCCTTGTAGCGTGTTGTTCTTTAAACTTCCAAAGCTCCGAACCCTCAAGCCTTCCCCAGTGTTCTCCAAGAGAAGCTATACCGGTGTGTGGTCACCTCTTTGGTTCTAGGTTATACTAGGGTTAGGGTTTTCTTTGTCAGGAGAAAACACACACTTCACACTTTAGTGTGTGTCCCGCCTCTAGGTTTAGGTTGTGTAGAAAAACAGTCTTATGAGACTATTTATAATCTATTTACACTCCAAAATCCTACCAACCCTAGTACCATTTCTGCACAGCCCAAAATAGGTAATAAGCCTATTTAGCTCTATATATTGGAGCCACTGAGGGGACTTGTGATAGAAACTGAATTTCTGTGTTTGAATAATGTAGATTTACCCCAGCAAATTGAAGATTCAATTCCACACAACAGTACAAGGCAAAGGATAGATGATAGGAAAACTTTGTAATATTTGTATTGATATATTTTCTGCTGTTTGATTACAAGACAATCAATGTAAATGACAAAATGAAAATTACAATAGATGAGCTATTCGAGAGGCTCGACTCTCCTATTTCCTTTCAATCTCCAGATGCTCTTGATTTCCTCTTCTGCTGCCTTTTATATCTTTCCCCTTCCAGAATCTTCTCCTGTTGAATGTGTGCACATGCAGTTGGTTAAGTCCCTCCAGCCATCACATGGTCCTCCACGTTTGTTTGTGAATTACCCTTGCTGCCCTCTACCTTCTTGTGCCTCATGTAGGTTGTTTGGATCGGTGGCCTATCATTACCCCTCCCTTCGAAATTCACCTTGTCCTCAAGGTGAAAGGTGGAGAACTGCAGATGGATGGCTTCATACGGTTCCCTGGTTGACTCAAAAGGGGGAAGCCCTTTCCATTGAATTAGGACATCAACCCCCTTAATATTCTTTCCAACCCCGGAACGCACGCCTAACACCGCTTCCGGCTCCACCAACATTTCCAACTCCTCATTGAGCTGTGCAGGCAGCCCCACTACCTCCTGGATTGGTCCAACTGCTTTACGTAGCTGAGATATGTGGAAAACCGGGTGTATAAGGGAGGTGGGGGGTAACTTCAGTTTGTACGCCACAGGACCAATCCTCTTTTCGACCCTAAAAGGTCCGTAAAACCTTGGTGACAATTTCTCATTGGGCCTCATAACAAGTGACTTGCGCCGATAAGGTCGAATTTTTAAATAAACCATCTCACCTACCTCCAATTGTACCTCTCTGCGCTTAGCATCAGCAGTGGCTTTCATCCTTGCTTGAGCTCTACTTAACTGAATTTTAAATTCATCAAGAATGATGTCCCGCTCTACCAACTGTCTTTCCACGGTATCCACCAATGCAGTTCCTTTCTCATAACGAATTAGAGGAGGTGGCTCCCGGCCGTATACTACCTGAAATGGAGTAGTTTTAGAGGCCGTATGGAAAGAAGTATTGTACCACAATTCAGCCTATGGTAACTAACCAGCCCATGCTTTCGGTTTAGTTGAGGCAAAGCAACGTAGAAATGTTTCCAGTGTGTGATTCACAACCTCGGATTGACCATCCGATTGAGGATGGTAAGCGGTGCTTCGGCTCAATTTAGTTCCCTGTAAACGAAAGAGTTCATCCCAAAATTTGCTCATGAAAATCCTGTCTCTATCGGTCACAATGGATTTAGGAATACCATGCAATCGAACCACCTCCTTCACAAATAACACTGCCACCAAACTCGCAGTAAATGGGTGTTTCAACCCAATAAAGTGCGCATACTTACTCAACCGATCCACCACCACCAAAATCGTGTCTATTCTCCCCGATCTAGGCAACCCCTCCACAAAATCCATAGTCACTTCCTCCCACACTTGAGCTAGAATCGGTAATGGTTGTAACAAGCCCGCGGGAGATAGAGCCACATATTTATTCTGCTGACAGGTGGAACACTGATGGACATGCTGCTGAATATCCTTTTTCATCCCTGGCCAGAACACATTGGCTGAAAGTCTCTTATAAGTTTTGAGGAAACCCGAATGGCCACCGATGTTACCATTGTGCCCTTCATATAATAACAGAGGTATTAAAGCCGATTTCCTTAGAATAACCAGACGCCCCCT
Source organism: Forsythia viridissima (assembly GCA_030279155.1). Taxonomy (NCBI): domain Eukaryota; kingdom Viridiplantae; phylum Streptophyta; class Magnoliopsida; order Lamiales; family Oleaceae; genus Forsythia; species Forsythia viridissima. The sequence goes on along the minus strand of CM059039.1, from coordinate 44,615,787 downwards.
ATAGAGTAATCTCCCATGGTGTACTGAATAGCCTGGGTGGGTAAGAGAATCAGCCTCAATTTTCCTCAAAAATTTTTTCAAGTTATCATCTTTGTTTACCTCTTCTGCCAGCTGATCCATCAAAATAATGTGCGGGACTGATAAGGCTAGTAACTCAGCGGCTGGATTTATTCTGGACAAGGCATCAGCAGCCCTGTTTTCTATTCCCGGCCGGTATTGTATGTCAAAGTGATAGCCCATTAGTTTAACCAGCCACTTCTGATATTCTGGACTGATTTCCCGCTGCTCCAATAAGAATTTTAAACTCTTTTGATCTGTTCGAACCACAAATTTCTGCCCCAACAGGTAGTGCCTCCATTTTTGAATGGCAAACACAATCGCCATAAGTTCTCTTTCATAGACTGATTTACTCCTTCCTCTGGGATTAAGTGTATGCCTGTAATATGCAATTGGCCGGTGCTCTTGCATCAAGACTGCTCCCAACCCGTAGCCCGATGCATCTGCTTCAACTACAAACTGCTTACTAAAATCTAGTAAGGCTAGAACCGGCACCGTTACCATGGCTGCCTTCAGATTTTGAAATGACTCTTCAGCCACCTCATCCCAAAAAAAATTATCCTTCCTCAATCTGTCGGTGAGTGGTCTGGCAATCTTACCATAATCCTTGACAAACCTCCGATAATAACCAGTGAGGCCAAGAAAGCCCCGAAGTTCCCTGAGACAACGAGGGCTGGGCCATCGGCACATGGCCTGAATTTTAGCATCATCCGCGGCTACTCCTTCCTGGGATATGACATGACCCAAGTATTCCACTTTCTCCTGCCCAAATTGACATTTCTTTCCATTAGCATACAGCCTATGTTTGGTCAGTAGCTCCATTACACACTTAAGATGACTGCAGTGATCCTCCCAATTCCAGCTATAGATTAATATGTCATCGAAAAAGACCAAAACAAAACGCCGCAACTGAGCCTTGAAAACCTCATTCATCAAGGATTGGAACGTGGCTGGGGCGTTCGTTAGACCAAAAGGCATGACTAAGAACTCATAGTGGCCCTCATGAGTCCTAAAGGCGGTCTTAGGGATGTCTCCTGTGGTTACCCTTATCTGATGATAACCCGCCCTCAAATCAAGCTTTGAAAATATGGTCGCTCCATGTAATTCATCTAGCAATTCGTCAATCACTGGAATCGAGAACTTGTCTGGTACAGTCACCCGATTTAATGCTCGATAATCGACACAAAACCGCCAACTTCCATCCTTCTTTTTAACAAGTAATACCGGGCTGGAAAACGGGCTAGTGCTGGGTCGAATAATACCGGCTGCTAACATCTCCTGAACCAACCTTTCTATTTCATTTTTTTGCACGTAAGGATATCGATAGGGTCTTACACTGACTGGGCCAGACCCTGGTTGTAACACAATGGAGTGATCCTTGCTTCGGTGAGGCGGTAACTCCATTGGCTCCTCAAAAACACCCATATGCTGGCTCAACACTTCTTGGAGGGTTTCAGGATCATCAACTATGGATTACTGAAGTCTGCTGTGATGTTTCCCAATTCCAAGAGTATTCCTTCTCCATTATCCCGAAATGCTTTTATCATTGATTTCATGGACACTAAGGTCTTGCTCAGACTCGGGTCTCCTTGCAGCATGACCGATGTTCCTCCCACCTTAAAAGACATTTTTAAAGCTCTCCAATCCACCTCCGTTCCACCCAAGGTTGCCAGCCATTTCATTCCCAGTATGACATCCGAGCTTCCCAATTCTAGTGGCAAAAAGTCTTCCTCGATACTTATGTTCTGCAATTCCAGCTCAACCTTCTTGCACACCCTTGCTCCTCTTACCGCCAATCCCGTCCCCATTACTACTCCATAGCCCGTCGTGGCCGTTCGAGTCAGGTCTAATTTCTGGACTAATTCGGAGGAGATGAAATTATGCGAAGCTCCGGAATCTATCAAAACCACTACCTCTTGCCCCGAGATTATTCCCCTGACCTTCATGGTGCGCGGTGGAGTAAGCCCAACTACTGAATTGAGAGATAACTCCACTACTTCTCCTACTTCCGCTGCATCTAAGGTCGGCCCTCGGTCATCTTCCTCAATTGTCTTTTCAATTGCTTCCAATTCTTCCTCTTCTTGCACCACTAGAACTTGGAGTTCTTTATTTTTGCATCTATGCCCAATGGTGTATTTTTCATCACATTTGAAACACAAGCCCTTCTCTCTTTTAGCTTGCAGGTCGGCCTCACTCAGCTTCTTGAACGGCTGCTGCTGCGGTCTCCCCGTCGGTGGAATTCTCGCTCCAGCTGGTGGAGCTGTTTTCGGACCAGAGAACAAAGCACTCTGTCCAGGCGGGTGAGTTGGGGATGGATATAAGGAGTTGGGTTTAGTTGGGCCATAAGTTGCAGATGGGTTTTTTAATATCCAATTCATGTCTTCAATTCTTTGGGCCATTTCCATTAATGAGCCCAATCCTTGGGGTTTAAGTAGGCGGATCTCAGCCCTGATTTCAGGTCTAAGCCCATTGATGAACTTCTCCTCCAAAATTGCCTCCGGCATCTCCTCCAGTGGTGCTGCCAGAGTTTCAAACTGTCGCCGGTATTCGCGAACAGTGGTCACCTGACGTATGGCTAGAAATTTTTCTTCCAGTGTTCCCTCTTGCGATGGCTGGAATCTTCCCAGCATTAATAGTTTCAACTCTTCCCAATTCAGCGATTTCCGGCGTCTTCTCTCCCATTGGAACCACGCTAAAGCCTCGCCCTCCAGGCATACGGCAATGGCTTCCATTTTTTCAATTCTCGTAAGCTGATTAACCACGAAATATCTCTCCGCTCTAAAAATCCATCCATCCGGATCCTCTCCTTCGAAAATTGGCATCTCCAATCTCCGGCCTCGGTACTCCGGCCTCCATGCCTCATCGGACGTTCCTCCTCCTTCTATTTCCGTGCTTCCTTCTTGGTCCTTACATTTCCTTCCCCGTTATTGCTCCTCCCATTTACTTACTATCCACGAAAATTTTTCCATCAAGGTGGTCAGCTGCCCTTGAAGTTCGGATTTCATGGAACCCATGCCTAACTTCACTTCTTGGTATAATTCATCCATTTTCCCCTCCAACACTCCCACGCGATCGGTGACTGTGACGCCCATGATCGATGCTCTGATACCAAATGATAGAAACTGAATTTCTGTGTTTGAATAATGCAGATTTACCCCAGCAAATTGAAGATTCAATTCCACACAACAGTACAAGGCAAAGGATAGATGATAGGAAAACTTTGTAATATTTGTATTGATATATTTTCTGCTGTTTGATTACAAGACAATCAATGTAAATGACAAAATGAAAATTACAATAGATGAGCTATTCGAGAGGCTCGACTCTCCTATTTCCTTTCAATCTCCAGATGCTCTTGATTTCCTCTTCTGCTGCCTTTTATATCTTTCCCCTTCCAGAATCTTCTCCTGTTGAATGTGTGCACATGCAGTTGGTTAAGTCCCTCCAGCCATCACATGGTCCTCCACGTTTGTTTGTGAATTACCATTGCTGCCCTCCACCTTCTTGTGCCTCATGTAGGTTGTTTGGATCGGTGGCCTATCAACTTGATCGGACCCAATTAAACTAAGCTCTAATAAATTAATTTTGACTCGGTCAACTCTTGATCAGTCAAAATAATTTATTAATCAAGTTCTATTCCACTAAAAGAACAATACTGCACTTTTAGTCTAATTGAAATTACTGAAGCAACAATCAATAATTATATCCTCCGATTTATCGATCTTACATGTTACCCCCGTCGATCAACTTGAATATTTGAAATAAGTAAAATGACCAAAATGCCCTTATTCGAATATTCACAAATTCTCAACTCTCATCTTCTATCTGACAGTTCGATGTGATCACATCACATCATTGAATTCAATAATCAATGTCGAACTACTGAGCTCAGATTAAACTGTACACTAGAAGAACCAGTGAGATTATGATCATACCTTAAAGGTGACGGATTCCATATTACGAATATATGTTCCTCGTTAGTTCACTCTAATTCCCAAAGTATCGAGTTATTGATCAACGATTTAATCTCACTCATTGACACCTCAAAGAACTTCAAGCTAGTAACCGAAGTTCATTATCCCCTCATGATTAAGGTCCCATGTACGATAGTCAAGTGAAATTAAATTTGTCTGGTCAATGTCACAAATTAATTTCACGTGGTCCCGTTCAATACATTCCAAATGTATTCTCAATTTTATTACCAAAGTCAAAGATAGACTTTAATAAAATCGAGACGATCTTATCAAAATAAATTATCCATATTTATTTATTGATCGTGAACTACAATTTTATATCGAATTACAGATTGAATCTTTCTGTGTTTAATAACGCAAACACTTAATTTGTAATATCAAATCGACCTATGGACAAATGTAAGCTCAAAATAACATAATAAATATATCAATCAATATATTAATTTTATTTCAAAATGTCACGAGTACAAATAATTTACTCGACGGGCAAACACAACCTAACAAATCTCCCACTTGCCCTAGAGTAAATGAGACATGTTAAGTACACCCATATTTTCAATATGCCCCTCAAAACTTTTAGCTGGTAAGCTTTTGGTAAAGGTGTCAGCAAGATTTTTTGCAGATGCAATCTTGCACACTGTAGCATCTCCTCGTTGAACGATATCTCTAACCAGGTGGTATTTTCATTCAATGTGTTTCCCACGTTGATGGCTTCTGGGCTCTTTTGCATTTGCCACCGCTCCACTGTTATCACAGTATAGAGTGATGGCATGTGATGCCGAAGGAACCACCTCAAGGTCTAGCAAAAACTTCCTTAGCCATACTGCTTATTTGACTACTTCACAAGCTGCCACATATTCTACCTCCATGGTGGAATCAGCAATACAAGACTGCTTGATGCTCTTCCAAACAACGGCACCGCCACCCAATGTGCCCAATGTGAACACAGACCCTGATGTGGACTTGCGAGAGTCCCTATCAGCCTGAAAATCAGAATCAGTATAACCCGTAGGCACTAAATATGGAGCTGAATAGACCAGCATATAATCTCTTATTCTGCGAAGATACTTGAGAATATGCTTAACAGCAGTCTAGTGCTTTGATCCTGGATTTGCCTAATATCTACTGACAATCCCAACAGCGTAGCAAATATCTGGTCGAGTGCATAGCATAGCATACACAAGACTTCCTACAGCTGAGGCATAAGGAACCCGTTTCATGTATTCCACCTCACTAGGAGTCTTATGACAGTGCTCCCGTGATAAGTAAATTCCATGTCTATAAGGCGTTTGACCTTTCTTGGAATTTTGCATTGTAAATCTCACCAATATTTTATCAATATATGAAGCTTGGGATAGAGCGATTCTTTTGTTCTTTCTATCCCGAAGGATCTGAATACCTAGAACATAATTGGCTTCTCCCAAGTCCTTCATATCAAACTGTTGTACCAACCAGTGCTTAACTGAAGTCAATGCTCTTACGTTATTCCCAACGAGTAGGATATCATCAACATATAGTATGAGAAAAATTACCTTGTTGTCTTTAATCCTCTTATAGACACAAGGTTCATCAGGATTTTGATCAAAATCATAAGTCTTCATAGTTTGATCGAATTTGATGTTCCAGGACCTAGACGCCTGTTTAAGTCCATATATGGACTTATTCAGTTTGCATACTTTATGCTCTTGACCATTTTGGATAAAACCATCTGGTTGCATCATATAGATGCTCTCATCAAGACACCCGTTAAGGAATGCTGTCTTGACATCCATTTACCACACCTCATAATCAAAATGAGCTGTAATGGATAAGAGGATTCTTATATACTTAAGCATGGCCACGGGAGAGAAGGTTTCATTGTAATCGATACCTTCTCTTTGGGTAAAACTCTTAGCAACCAGTCTAGCTTTAAATGTTTCTACCTTTCCGTCTACTCATCTCTTCCTCTTGTCGATCTATTTGTACCCTACATGTTTTACACTATTTGGTACATCTACAAGTTCCCAGACCGAGTTAGTGTACATAGATTTCATTTCTGAATCCATGGCACTCTTCCAATGGTCAGCGTCTACATCATCCATAGCTTCTTTAAACGAAGTGGGATCCTCTTCTTGCTCGGTGGAGACTACCTCAAAAGACTCTCCATACAGCAAGTACCTAGAGGGTAGTCGAATGACTCTCTCACTACGCCTAAGCTATGGAAGTTCCTGATTGATTGGAATTTGTGATTGTTCTACTGTTGTTTCTCCTCTACCATGTCCTTTCGCTGCAGGTTCAGTCTCATGTGATGATTGAACAGGAGGGACTTGATCCCCTGACATATCAGGTGCCTCTGGACCAGTAGGTATGGTAGGTGGAACCTCCATTTCTCTCCCACTGCATCGAGGTATCATCAATGGTAGAGGCGTGAATTCATATTGAGTAAGTTCAGTGCGGAGTGGATGAGCTGGGAACGTTTCCCTTCATTTCTTCCAAAAGGACCTTACTCTTAAATTCACGTTCTTCTATATATCTATCCTCTAAGAAGGTTGCATTTGTGCTTATAAAAACCTTCTTGTCCTGAGGACTATAGAAGTAATATCCTCTTGTCCCCTTAGGATATCCTACAAAAATACACAACTCTGATCTTGATTCCATCTTATCTGCCTTTCTCTTAAGCACATGTGCTGGACATCACCATATCCGGATATGTCTTAGATTAGGCTTACGCCCATTCCACAATTCCAGGAGTGTCTTAGGGATAGACTTAGATGGAACTACATTCAACAAGTATATTGCAGTTTGTATTGCATATCCCCAAAACGATGTAGAAAGTGTTGAGAAGCTAAGCATTGATCTGACCATGTCCAACAAGGTTCTGTTTCTCCTTTCTGAGACACCATTCTGTTGGGGTGTCCCCGGTGCACTCAGTTGGGATAAAATCCCATTTTCTGACAGGTATGTTCTAAAGTCGTGGGATAGATACTCTCCACCTCGATCTGATCGAAGTATTTTAATGCTCTTACCTAATTGCTTTTCTGCTTCAGTCCTGAATTCCTTGAACTTTTCAAAAGCTTCAGACTTGCGAGCCATTAGGTAAACATAACCATATCTTGAGTAGTCATCAGTAAAAGTGATGAAGTACTCATACCTACCTCTAGCTTGGACACTAATTGGCCCACATACATTAGAGTGTACTAATTCCAAAACTTCTTTGGCCCTATGTCCTTTTGATGTAAAGGACCTCTTAGTCATTTTTCCTTCCAAACAGGATTTGCAAACTGGTAGGGATTCCATCTTTAAGTCACTTAAAGGACCATTCCTCACGAGTCTTTGGATCCTATTAAGGTTAATATGGCCAAGTCTTAAGTGCCACAAGTAAGTCTCATTAGTAGGAGACAGTTTAATGCGTTTATTAGATTCAGTGTGGTGCAATGAACTATCAAGAGGTTTTAAAACATATAAATCATCATTCAAATGTATCCTACAGATAAGGGCTTTATTTAGAGTAATATCCACCGAAAAAGGTGAAAACTGGACAAAATATCCTTGTTTAAATAACAAAGCAACCGAAATCAAATTTTGGGTAATATCCGAAACATAATAACAATTCTTTAAAACCAAATGTCTTTTATTTCTAAAATAAAGATAAACATTTCCAATAGCTATTGTAGACACCACTGCTCCTGTGCCAACTTTGAGAGTCAGTTCCCCTTCATTAAGTTTCCTGGTTACCTGGGAATGCAATGCAATGTTCATGAGTATATTTTCTTGTTAAGCAGTTCACAATTCAATGAGATGGAGTTATTTGTTAACATCGTGTTGAGCAAAAAATGGAAAGCTATTTTCCATCTCCTTACATTATAGCACAACCTGCTAACACAATTGTTGGTTTGAAAAATATAGGAATCAATAACTATTAAAGTTCATTAGTAAAAATTGCCACAAAGACATTGAAAACATTTTTAAATCATTCCGAACAACACACAAGCAAACGACAGTCCAATTGAAGTACAACGATGTACTTTGATTTTCCTTTCCTACCACTCATCTTCTGCCAGAATGATCTCCTCGTGACTGTACTCAATGCCAGTGCAACGTGACAATTCGTGAAGCTGCTTGTGTTTTAGTCACATCCTATCCCAGTGGTTCTTTAGCTGGGTTCGATTCAAATTCTTTCTTGCTTCATTGTTGAAAATGCTAATAAGCCGCTCTCATTCGTGCTTCGTAAAACATTTACCATTTTTGTGGCCCTATGTAATAACTAGTTCGCACGTGTCAATGAACACCTAAGAGCATCTTCAATGCATTCAATGGATTGTGGTTGACGTGACAATTAAATAGACAGATTTGTAGATTATGTGGAATGAATAGACGGTAAAGTCCAAAAATTCTCTCCAATAGGTTCCTTCTACAATTCAATAATGTTAATTATGTAGCATTTATTTATTTTTAATTAAAAATAATAAAACTAATCCACTTAACAGAATTTTAAAAAATTTAGTTAAAAATTAAAAAAATGCTGACACATCCAATCTTACGAAGCGTTAGAATGAGTACTTCACATCTTCTATTTTTTCTGGTGTCATGTCAGCCTCACATAGTATTCCACGTTGTGCATTAGAAAAGTAATTTTAATAGACATTATCTATTTAATGACGTGACACATCATTTTCTCCAATCCATTGAATGCATTGGAGATGCTCTAATGCTCGCAGTCAATCCACTTAGCATTTTTTCGTGCCTGTTTTTTCTCATACGTTCATTGCACCGATTATTGTTTGAGGTATTACTATGGCCAGATGCAGAGGTGGTGAAAGAATAGTCGGACTCGAATAGCTATCAATGTTTAACACTGTACATATCAATAATTTAGGGACGGAAAGTGCAAAAGCTTTGAAAATATCCCAAAAATAAAACGATTAAGAGTTGGACCATTTGGACTTACCGAATGGTATGGGTTGGACATTATGCTACGCACGAATTTGAAGTTGAAGATCCGATGGTGAGAAAAATGAGAGGAGGTTAGGTTTTCAGAGAAAGGGGCAGGAATGTGTGGCTTATTGACAGAGTTCTACAATCTGTGTGGATGGGTATTAGGGGTTAGGACTCGACCAGTTGAATGTGAAGAAACTGTTTTAGTTACAGTTTATGACGAAGATGATGGCTTTGGCAAGAGGAACATGTAATTTGGTCGTCGTTTTCTGCAACGGAAGCTCCTGGCTTCTCCAGAAAATGGCCGTACAAATGAATGAATTTGTTGAAGGCTTTGGGATGAAGAGTGATTTGGGGAAGAAGAGGTCGTAGTCTACAGCAAATGAAAGGGCTCCAATGGTAATTTTGCAATTTTTGCTGACTAAGATAAGGGGTAAAATGGAAATAAAAATGGTGGTTATATTCACACTACAATTTGTTATAAGTGCACCATATTTTAATTGTACTTAAGATCCTCAACTTTTGTTCATTATTGCAATTATGTTTTTAACTTTTTGTCATCGAATTCTTATCTTCAACTTTCATTAATAGCACATTTCAACATTGATGATGATTTATGTCGAGATATTTTATTTACGTGCTTTGAAATGAGAAAAAAATATTTATCGTACTTTTATATCTATTGTTTTTTTTTATAAATATGATAGACAAATAAGTCTTTTTACGAATTCTTAAAAAATATTTTCAAAGAAATCGTTATCAAACACAAGATGTGCAGATAATAAAAAGTTGAAGATAAAAAATGTGATTAAAAAAGTCGGGGACATAAGTGCTTTGATGTTAAAAGATTAAGGATGTTAAATGTAATTAAAACGTAGTGAAAAAAATAAAAAGTGTTGTGTGAATATAATTATCCAAAAAAATTCTTGCATATGACGATTTGCATTGTACTGTGGCTCACTTGCATAAAATTTTTCTTGAAAAGCTAATTCACTTTAGCAAATTTTGCTAAAGTGAATTTTTTTAGCGCATTCAAACAGGGCGGAGCTACTAAAGGACAAAAGGGGTCAATTGACCCCGCAAAAATTTTGAAAATTTGTTCTAAGCACAAGTTTAAATTGCTCAAGCCCAAATACAAAAATGTAAATTAGCCTAAATAGTCCAAGCCCAAATACAAAAATATAAATTAGCCCAAATACAAAAATGTAAATTAACCCAAATTACCCAACCCCATAAAACAACCCAAATTATTAGTGATAATTTCACCATATACTACAAAATATAAAATAATTTAAAAAATACTATTTAACTTTTTTTATTCTAAAAATACTGTTTTTTATTTTTATAACACTTGTTGTTACATTTGTTATGTTTATTAATAACAAATATAACACATTTATTATAACTAAAATAACAAATGTAACAATAAGTGTTACAAAAATAAAAAAACAGTATTTTTAGAATAAAAAAAATATGATAGTATTTTAAGAAATAGTTTATTTATTGTGGTTATTTTTGAAAAACCCCCAAATTATTAAAATCAACTTTAAGCCCAAATTATCACTGATCGTATGGATGTTTTCTCTACTAGGGGCAAAAAAAAAAATAGTATGTATGTCACTACGTCTTCATCCTCTCAAATCAAAACACATCTCTCTTTCAATTTCTCAATTTCTCCATATTCTTCAAAATCAAACACTGCTCAAACAAAACTTCCTCTCTCTTAATCTTCAACAAATTCTTCTCAACCCATTGATCTATTAAAATACTCTAATACTAGAGGTAGCAAAATGGGTCAGCCCACTTATAACCTGATCTTTGAGCTGGGCTGGCCCAATAAAAAATTAATCAAATAAAAATTAGGCCAATTTAGCCCGGTACAATTAGCCAATCGGGCTGAAGCTGGGCTGGCCTAATAAATTTTTTTTTTTGCTCAAGTCCCTAGCCCACTTCAAACACCCAACCTCCACATCAAACAACCAACCCCCACCCCACCCTACCCCCACGTGGCAGCAAATAGGGGGAGGATTTCCTCCCCTCGTTTTCAGCCGGCACCGACCGAAAACGAGGGGGAGAAATCTTCCCCTCCCCCCGCAGCAAATAAGAGGGATTTCTCCCCCCTTGTTTCTGGTCGGCACGTCCGAAAATAAGGGAGGAAAAATCTCCCCTCTCCGTTGCAACAAAAGGGAAGGGTCTCTCCCCCTGTTCGCGACGAAACCAGGGAGAAATTCTCTCACAAAACCAGGGAGAGTTTCTCCCTGGTTTCGTGACCAGATGGAGGGATTTCTTCCCTCTCCGATCGTCGATGACCGAGAGGGAGGGAGAAATCTCCTCATCTCTAGTCAAGTACTCACTTTTGGTGTGGTGTGTGGTGTGGTGTGGTGTGGTGGGGTGTGGTGGGATGGGGGTGGGGTGAATGAGGAAGATACCAATTATTTTTTTTAATAATAAATAATTATTTTAAAAAAATAAGTTAAAATTTTAAGTTGGGCTAGCCTATTAGCCATGTGGCCAAAGTCGAGCTAGGTTGTCCCAGCAATAACCAGCCCATGTAAAATTGGGTTAGGGCTAGCCCAACCTAATCTTTTATGTAGCCCGTTAATTTCGGGTTGGGCCAGCCTATCTAGCCAATTTGCCAGCTCTACCTACTACAGTCGGATCCCACAACAAATAAAAGCGGTATACTAGTTAATTCATAGCCCCAAGTCCAAGTTTTAATTTAGGTGTTGACCTAAGTCCCAAGCCCATGTTATCATTAAAATGTATTATCTTCCTTCAGTTTCGTTCATTGATTTAGTCTGCATCTCCGCGCCCTAATCTGCTTATTTTCACCCCATTTTATAATAAGCAAAAATCAACCCTTAATTTATTAACCAGCTAGCTAGCTTCAAAGAGGGAGGATATGAGGGTTTAGCTTGCAGCCTTTGTAATTTTGCGGTAATTATTTCAAAGAGAAGGCTTCTATACCCAGTTAATTTCTTAATCAGCCATAAATCCGCTAGCATTTATGTAAATTTTAATGTTTATGGTCTTATTTAAAACAAGAATTAGAAAATTCTCTACTTTCATTGTTGATCTTGTACATAATTATAGGATTGGAAATAGAGCCATTTCATTATCACGCACAGACGGACTCGATATGGAAATTCCATACTTTTATTGCTAATCTTGGATTAAATAAGAAATAAATTGCTTTTTAAAAAAATAGAAACAGAGAGATTACATCAATTAATTAATGATAAATAAGTTTGTCATAGTTCAATGGTCTCTTTAAATCACTAAATAAGCCATATTGTTTTAATCTAATCGTATATTTACTGATTTTTTTTTTTTAGAACTTGTATATTTGCTAATTGTTATTGATAATAGTTTAAATGTAAATAAAATTGTTGGATGATTGTTGTTGCCTTGCAGGCTTATCTTATTGCTTTATCTACTTATTGTAGTATTATTGAATTCATGTGCTTTGCCGGCCTATGTTGTTGTCTTATCGGTATATTATTATATTGTTGTACATTGTCGGCTTGTTTTGTTGCTTATTTAAATATTATTGAATTTAATGTCAATAGTTATGGAGAGATTTTATAAAAGAAAGTCCATTTGTTATCGAAGAGAAAAATATTGATGGAAAGAAATCTAGTAGTTTTAGTGGGGTTGTTCGAAATGAAAAAGAGATTCTGGTTGAAAGTGGTGTTGTTCGAGACGAAAGTGATATTCAAGTTGAAATTGATATTGTTTCGAATGAAATTGATGTTTGGGTTGAGATTGATGTTGTTTGGGATGAAAGTGGTATTCGGGATGAAAATGAGATTCGGGGTAAAATTGATATTGCACAACTTCTTACAAATATAATGGTAATATTATAGAATATAATGGTAATAATCGAGATGAAATTCGAAGAGCTTACATGCAATTGGGTCCTTGTCAAAATTGCAATCATAAATTTTCACACAAACAATTTGGAAAATCATTAAGCTTTAGACGTTTCCAACATTATTGGTTTAATAAATTTCCTTATTGGTTGGAATATAGCATAAAGAAAGATGATGCATTTTGTTTTTGTTGTTTTCTTTTCAAATCAAGTGGGGAACATGGAGATTATAACACTTTTACTTTGAGAGGATTCTCAAATTGGAAAAGAAAAGAGAAACTTCAAGAGCACGTTGGATATCACAATAGTGCACACAATAAAGTTCAGATTAATTGTAAGGCCTTCATGAATCAAGAGAAAAATATTCAGAAAACTTTCTTGAAGAAGTCACAACAAACACAAAATGACTATCGAATTCGTTTGGGTGTATCAATCGATTGTGTTCGATTTTTTATACGACAGGGATTTGCATTTTGTGGACATAATGAATCTTATGATTCAAAGAATCAAGGAAATTTTCTTGAACTGCTGCATTTTTTGTTTGATTACAATAATGAGATTAAGGCCGTTACTTTTAAGAATGTTCATGGCAATATCAAGTTAACATCACCTGACATTCAAAAAGTTATAATAATTGCTGCTGCTTTTGAAACAATCAATGTTGGTGATATGCTATTTTCTATTCTAGTTGATGAATCTCGTGACATTTCACTTAATGAGAAAATGTTTGTTGTTGTGCATTATGTAAACAAGAGTGGATGTGTAGTTGAACGTTTTGTAGGTATCGAACATGTTTCAAGTACCACAGCTCTCTCACTTAAAGCTGTTATTGATTACTTATTCTGTAGATATAAGTTAAATATATCTAGCTTAAGAGGTCAAGGTTATGATGGGGCTAGTAATATGTAAGGTGAGTTTAATGGTCTGAAAGTACTTATTTTAAAGAAGAACTTGAGTGCTTACTACATTTATTGTTTTGCTCATCAACTTCAACTAGTCCTTGTAGCTGTGGCAAACAAGCATGTTGAGATTGAAGCATTCTTTGATTTGGTTGATAAGGTGGTCAATGTTGTTGGAAGATCATCTAAACAGTGTGTTCTTCGAGAGAGAAACAAAGACTCCAAATCCTTGAAGCACTCGATCACTCTGAAATATCAAGTGGACGAGGCATTAATCAATAAATTACCCTTAAGCGTATATACGTTGGAGCTCTCACTATATTTATTTGCTTAATGCTTAACTTGATTCATATGTTTTCACCTACAATTGATGTTCTTGAAATAATTGCTATTGATGTTCCATATTCTTGAAAAAGATGTGAAGCACTTAATTTGTTGAGATTGATGCTAACATTTGACTTTGTCTTTAGACTACATCTCATGAAAACGATCGTAAAAATTTCAGATGAATTGTCAAATGTATTACAAAGAAAAGATCAAGATATTGTTAATACCATAAGATTAGTGAAAATTTTGTAAAGAATGACTACAAGCAATGATGAATAATAGATGATAATTTTTTTAAAAAAAATATTTGTTCTTTCTGTGAAAAGCATAATATTAATGTTCCCAACATGAATGATATCTATATATTTCCATGCCGTTCACAGCGTAACACTCTAGAAATGACAAATTTATATCACTTGCGTGTAGATTTCTTTTATGCCGTCATTGATATGCAACTTCAAGAGTTGAATGATCGTTTTTCCGATGTAAATGGTGACTTATGCCTTTGTGTAGTATGTTTGTGTCCAGATGATTCATTATCTGTTTTTAACAAAGACAAATTAATTAGACTTGATGAGTATTATTCAGAAGATTTTTTACCAACAGATCTCTTGGCACTTAATGAACAATTTGAAACATATAATATTGATATTTTGGAGGATTACGGAACCTTAGTGATTTTGCACAAAAGTTGGTTGTGACGAAAAAATATGAAGTTTATCCATTACTTTATAGGTTTGTGACATTGACTTCAATTCTTCCTGTTGCTATTGCTACGGTAGTATTTTCTGCAATGAATCTTGTGAAGACTCGACTCCGCAATCGAATTAAAGATCAATATTTGAATGACAGTTTGATGTATATATTGAGAATGATATATTTTACGAAATTGATAGAGATAAAATTATACAATATATATTCAAAGTATGAAAACGCGTAGGAAACAATTGTAATATATGGAAATATTTTTATTAATGTTATATTATTTCTAATATTTTTGGTTACTTAATTTTTACCCACTCAAATAAAATTTCTGGACTCCGGCCAGCATTCAAACATGCATTTATTAAAGGTTGGCCCTTGTTGGAATTTACTCGAAAAAATAAAAATTAAATAATCAAAAAGATTAGTGACCTTCGTAACAATATCTAAAAGTTGAGTGACTACCGAAGAAATTTTCCCACCATCTCTCTCTTTCTCCCTCCCTGCCTCCTTCCCTCTCACCCACGACCCTCGCATTTATTAAAGGTTGGCCCTTGTTGGAATTTACTCGAAAAAATAAAAATTAAATAATCAAAAAGATTAGTGACTTTCGTAACAATATCTAAAAGTTGAGTGACTACCGGAGAAATTTTCCAACCATCTCTCTCTTTCTCCCTCCCTGTAGGGTGGCAAAAAAGTTCGTCGGCTCGTGGGCTTGCCGACTCGGCTCGTAAAAGCTCGGCCCAGCTCGGACTCGGGCTCGTCGAGAAACGAGCACGAGCTAGGACCGAGCTAAAAAAAAAAAAGAGGACCGAGCCGAGCTCGGCTCGGCCAAAAAACGAGCCGGCTCGTAGGGTTCACGAGAACGAGCCCACGAGCCCAAAATCACAAGCCACGAGTCGGCTAGGCTCGTGGCTCGTGCATTACACCATTTTTTTTGTTTTTTTTTTAATTTTTAATTTTTTAATTTCATTATTTTTCTATAAATACTCTTATTCCAAGGAGAATGATTTTCAATCTTTAATTTTCAACATAAAAGATATTCGATATTGTATTTTTCTCTCATTTTCAAAACTAAAACAAAAAAAAAAACAAAAAAAAAAAATTTAAGAACCGAGCCGAGCAGCCGTTCGGCCCACGAGCTTGTGGGCCGAACTGAGCTTCAATTTTGGAGACGAGCCGTCCCCAAACGAGCCGAGCTAGGCTCGTTCCTTTGGGCGAGCCGAGCTCGTATTTTATGGGCCGAGTCGACTCAGCTCGGCCCATTGCCATACCTGCCTCCCTGCCTCCCTCTCACCCATGACCCTCGTACTTCTCTGTCTTTCCGGGAAAACGCACCTCCATTTCTCTCTCACAGCTCACTCTCTGTGCAAACCCACCCACATTTTGTTCACTTTCACTCGCACATGCACACATGCCCGCCTCAACGGCCAAAGACCTAGCCACTATATTCCGCTCCTTCACTAGGATCACCGCCAATCGTTCCAAAACCAAGGCCGCCGCCGCCGCCGCCGCCGCCAAGAAAAAGAAGCCTTCCTCTTCCGCTACTACTGAAGACACCGCCTTAAAACAGTACGTCTCCGCCATCAATTCCTCGACCTCCTCCTTCGCCGCCGTCTTTGATTCTGCCGGACGGCTTACGAAGAAGTTGCCGTTGTCTTCCCGCTCCAATACCGCCTCTCTTCTGAAGCCGTCCTCTCTTTATGATGTTGTTGACGAAAGCGTGAAGCTCGGCTTCATACCTGGTGATGGTACCAAGTGAAATTATTGACCTATCCTTTTTTTTGGAAATATAAAGGAACTGAAAGTAGTGGTTTTTGGGAATTTTATTACTTTTTAGCTATGATTAATGTGCTAGTGTTTTCGTGTCTTATGGGCAGATGAATCAGGAAAACAGCTATCGAGTGAAGCCTCCACTTTATTATATGGTATGTGTATTTATAATTTAAATGGTTTGGATATAAAAAATGGTTGTGTTATTACGATAAGTTTGAATTGTGAAATGGGAAGATAAATGTGAAAATTGATATAGTGGTTATTCTACTGTATGTGATCTTGTATTTTCAGTTTCACAGGGTAAGAATTTTCTTTATCAAATTAGATGATTTTTATATATTATTTTTTTTTTTTTATTTGGATATTACTGGGTGAATGTGAATCTCAATCATACATCATAGCAACAAGTTTGAACACCATGGAATCAGAATGCTCAACTAACTGTCTTTAACTGCAGATGGACTGGATCTGGATTGGGATGATGAATCTGAGGATGTACAACCTTTGGGAAAGGTTTTGAACTTGCCATGGCTATCAAGGATGTCAAATAATGATATTTCCTTGCGGAGGAAAAAAGTCTCACGAGAGAGGAAGCAGAAGTGGGTATTTAAGAATACACAAACCAGCCGCTTTGATCGGCTGGTCAAAATGTGTGCCACAAAGCTGGGTACAGATGCTACTCTCGAGTTATTTGGCAGATTGGGACGAGAAACTGGCCTGAAAGAATATAATGCATTAATTAGCCTTTGCATACAGAAGGCAAGGGATGCCAATGATGAAGAAGTTTCATTAGAGCAAATTTACAAGGGATACCAACTTTTTAAAACAATGAAAGAAATGGGTTTCGAAATTGTAGAATCAACATATGGCCAATTCCTGACCTATTTGATTGATTTTGGTATGGTAGAGGAATTTTGTTTCTTCTGCAACCTCATTAAAGATGAAAATCCAGATTCGCTTCCTAGATTAGCTTATTATGAAATGCGGCTATGGATTAGTGTTAACAATGAAGCAAAAATACAAGAACTTTTACGTTCTTCTGTGGCTGATAATGCAGAAGATAAATATTCCTTCCGAGGTTTGTTTAATTCCGTTCTTTTTTCTCTTTTTGACGACAATATTTATGTTTAGCAGTCAGGACAGTTTACCTCTCCGATCATATTATGACTTTTATTGTTGGTGTGGCATGAGCTCTATCTTTATTTATTTTAAATTTTAGTAATTTGCTGCTGCTTTCCTCTTTCCTCCTTTCTTGCCTTTTTTTTCCTTGATGGGGAGGAAACATTGTGCTTATTTCCTAACTGTTCATACTATTCTGTTTTGGAAGAATTGTAGTTCCTTTTGCAATAGGTGGGCAATTGGTAGTTCTTTTCAGTCCCACTGAGTGGTCAGGATTTTGCCATATCAGCATGTTCCATCTTTTCCCACAACTACCGCTGAGTTTGAAATCCAAGAAGCAATATGATAATTACCTTCATACTAGGCAGGAGCTAAATGTGTATGTAAGATCATGAAGTTACATCCTTCCAGCGCAATTTCTTCAAGTTATCATCGTGTTGTTGCCATTGTACGACATAGATAACTTTCAGCAGACAGAGAAACTTTTTTTTTTGGGGTCTTGAAAATGTATGCATTAATCTAATGCTGGTGTAATTGTTTGTGTTTCCCTTCAATTTGATACTGATGAAGTCTTTGTTCATGGGTTTTGGCAATCTTATATATCAGATGCCGAGCCAGTAGATTTCCTTAAATTTTACTCCTATCATTAATTTATTCTTGTATAACTTCAAGCGTGCAATGATTTCGCCATTTGAGTTTGTAATTGCAGGCGTTTTCGTACTAATTTACAGGATTTTATAGAAGTTTATAATTTTTAATTTTATTGTCCTACGAGACCAAAGGAGTATTATATGTTTTCTTATAGTTTTTCATTTGAATTTTACAATTGGACTTAACTAATGATGTGGTGCAAACCGACACTCTGTTCAGTGTATTTTATGTGCATGTGCTTGTTTGGCTACTAGCGTCTTTTACGCATAGAGTTATTTCTAACCCCAGAGTTGCAATAAATTTTGCAGAAAATTTATTGTTGGCGGTGTGTGAAAGTGACCGTAAAGAAGATATTTTGCTTTTATTGGAAACTTTTGACATAACAAAAGTCACATCAGTCGAAGGTAGAGTGAGCATCTTCAAGTTGTTAGGGAAGCTTTCGTTGGAGTCTTTTGCGGTTGATTTCATTCTGGCACTGAAAAGAAGTGGTAACTTTTTTTCCATTTTCTGTTTTTGCTTTCTTTTTGACTAGGTAACTTCACAATTAACGTATTTGATGAAATCATTAAATTCCTTACAGAAAGATCACTTATTTGGTATATAATGATATTTAGATTAGTCAGAAAAGAGAACTGCTGATTCTCCATGGAAGGATTTTTTATGTCACGATTAATAAGTTCAGAAAATTTATTGGAGCTATGCCATTTTTGCATTAACATAGTTAAATGTATCCCTTTTATTCAATCCATTGTCCTGCTATATCAACTATTCAAATTTCTTATTTTTATTTTTGTTTTTATCACGCTTGTATACTTGAAGCAGTCCATTTGAAGTATTCAGGACATTGAATGACTTGGTATGCATTCAATTTCTCCAGATATAGTTCTTTATGTGAAAAGTTCTATGGTTTCTTGTTTGAATGCAGATGCAGATATTGGGGCAGAAAACATCTCAAAACTCATCTGTGAATATGCAATTAGCATACCAAATTTAGCGGTGAGGAACTTCATGTGAATTGTACTGGTAAATGTCCTTTAGTCCATATTTTTTTGAAGCACTTATGCTTAACAAGAGTTTGCTCTTTTATGAAAACAACTTTGTGAAATATATAGCTCACACTACCACATGCTCTTGGTTTTATTATGCCCAGCTTTCTAGACTATTTCAGGTATTATGTCATCTATCATAAAGAATGAACTTCAAACCGTGATATCTTAATTGATCTTTTGATATAGGGCCCAACAAGACGTAAAGTAGATATGATTTTCATATTTTCCAATTGCACTTCAATTATGCTACCTCTTACATGTGGGAGCAAAAACTATCCTATCCTGTTAAAAGCTCGATATATTTGGCGGAATAGTCAATTCAAGGAGGTCCCATTATCACGACTGTGAATTCCACATTATTAGTAGCGTTACTGTGGACATTCATGACTGAAATTTCCAGATGATTGAAATAGCCTAGGCTGTGGGATGACCTTGCTGCAAGTGCAAGCAGAAAGGGAGCCAAAGAGGATTCAGTTCTTTTAAGTTGTTAACATGACCTTTTTCCTTTTCAAATGGAACCCATACTTATTCCGCATAACCATATAATATTGGAATTGTTCTCTTAGAATTCTTCAGCTAGTTAGAAGTATTACATGTAAGACGAGGAAACAAAGTCTTCTGCGAGATACAATCAGAGGTGGGGCAAAATTTCCCAAAAAATAACATACTAGACCACACCCGAACTGGATCTTCCACTTCAGTCCGGTTAAAAAAAGAATTAAAATTAGATTTCGATTCAGTAGACAAGGAGCTCCGTCCTGTTTGGTCTGGTCCCAGGTTTCCGTGTAATACCAACCCTGGACCCAGTATTGTGTTTTAGTTTCTTTTTGAATAATGTCAAATATTGATTTGTTGATGTACTTGGGATAAAAGAAGCAATTTCTCATCAACCTAACCAGTTGAATAGGAATTGGACTGGAGGCTTCAACTGTTAAATTGGGCTGAATAGACAAGGATTGAATGGATTCGCTTCCATTTTGGTTCTTCTCTTTACATAGAAAACCAACTCTCTACGAACACAATTGAATTTTGACGGTTTGGTCCAATTGTTGCAAACGAACAAGAGAATAAGAGAAGGTCCTACTCCAATCCTTCCACCAGTCCTCCCTATCTAATTGACTTGATGGGGGTACATTTAAGAGATTCGTGTACTTACGAAATTGTGAGAACTTAGTTCCTTCATGTCGTTCTCAGTTTTTCTTGTTCTCTGTTTCGGATCGGCTTGGATCGTCTACCGAATAACCATTAACCAGTGTGATTTTAAATCATTGTTGACACCTCAAAAGTCCTTTTTGCCTTGGAAGATAATGAAATAGGCAACAAGCTTGAGTTAACTTTTGTTTTCTGCTGTGGAAGAAAGAGGTAACCTTGGAAGATTTGTTGAATCCTCTGAAGTTTTTTTATATGTGTGTTAATGGATTTGTTTTTACTTTATAGAATTGTAAGTTACAAAGAGCCTTATTTACTTTTGTTGGAAAGATGGAAGGATAGTAGCCTAAGTTTCATGACATTATCCATAACATTAATGATGGGTGTTCTCTGAATATTTACAACTTTGGGTCTTTGACCTTTTGAAGAGTGCTCAACGTCAACACCTTTGCTTCTATTTTCAGAAATAGAGAAGAAGAATTCAATGGAATAACCTGTAATTCCTCTTCTTCATTAGAGAGAATAGGGTACAAACTATTTATACTCATGTTCTAGGAATAATAAATGGCCAGCAGCACACAATCGATTACAACTACACAAATCAGAATTATATCCTAGGAGATCCTACCTTCCATAAACTATACAGGGAAAGAATCAGTTACAATAAAATCTGGCTAATAGCCCACTAAACTCAACAAATTGTCTGAGATTCTAACAGTTTCATGATCCATAGCTTTGAGGATAAACATTCTTTCCTAATAGCTTAACATGTCAGTATATGCATTTGACTATTGTATGTCATATGATGCACCTACCCGATGCTTTGTTTGGCCTATTATTTGCTGACATTTTTTTACGAAACAAAATTGTTTTATTTTATTGGGGAAATGCAGAACTGTCCTATAAACTTGATCGGTATTTAACGTTTCAAGTTGGTCATGATGTTTCAGATTCTATGATAGTAATGAAGCACATGGTTTCCTAATACTTTTCCTCTTAAGTAATATTTTCTTCTAATTATGCCCTGTCATTGCATCTGAAAGGTTGAAGATATCATTGATAAGTTCAAAACATCACACGCTAAGTTGGATGTGTTGCCTACTTCCACACAATATGAGAAGCTCATTAGATATTCCTGTGAATTCCTCAAGGTACGGGACATCTATTTTAGAAAGTTATTTGGATAAATGTGACCCAAATTTATTGGATACAATGCTTGGTTTGTTGTTTTTTATTGATATATTTATGTAAATTTTAACATTTTTTTGTCTGAATTCCTCAAGCACGGGACAGTCTATTATGAAAACTTTTGCAAGTAAATGTGACCCAAATTTATCGGATACAAGGCTTGGTTTGTTGTGTTTGTCAATATATTAAAGTAAATATCATCATTTTTATTTTGGCTGAATAACCTCCAACTCACCTCCATGGCTGCATTGGCCAACCCAAGCTCCCCTGGTGGTAGACTTGCTCCTGATGTAGAATTTCTGCATTTATCCTCTGTTACTATGTTTGTTACAATTCTGACAGTGACAGTAGGGTACGCTGCTATATACTCTTCAGGTACACGAGGCACTCAATATGGTTGACGAGATGGTCGAAGCTGGTTTGACTTTATCATTAGATACATTTCATTCCATCTTAGAAGCCTGTGAACAGAGCTGTGACTATAATCTGGTATACCAGTTTCTTTCTTTCTCTTCATTTAAAATTGTTGGATTTTTCCTTTGTAATCATGCGGCATGATTTTCATTGTAAATTGAATAGTTGTCAAAACGCACCAAGGACCGTTCCGCACAAAATATTCCTGATTCTTTTGAGCGAAGTTTAATTGGATTCCAAATTGGGCTGTTGCCTGTGTTCAGGATAACAATTGCATATCTGGGTCTTGATTTGTTATTAATTGCTACTTTCTAGAGAAAAAGGAAAACATTTGTGAGAAAAAAATTTACTTGGAAAGGTTTCTCAGCAAAATACTCTGTTTTACAGAATTATTGAACTAGTTTATGGATTGAAATAATTGCTTTATTTTTATAATGCTCTTTGCCCTTTTCAGATTTGCCGTACTATAGTCTCTATCCTCTTAGTAGAGTCTGAAGAAGCATATACGACGAACACTGTATTCTGTAGTAATTTTGTGCAGAGAGGCTGTCAGTTCAGTATAGGTAAACATGGAGTAAATGCTGCCATTTTTTACATTTAAAGATGGCAGAACCTGTACCTGTACATAGTGTGTCACACTGAATCTCCAATTAGTTGAAACATCAATGCTGCTGGCCTCCTAATCATTCAAGTGTTGTAATTGTCGAGACTAACTCTTTCAGATATAGATGTGTGTGTGTGTGTTATAACACATTAGCATCCAGTTGATTAAGTCAGGATTTAGTAGAAGCCTGAAGCCAAAACCTGAAGCATGTCTCGCTTTCAATAAACAGTATCCAACACTTCTGCCCTATCTTGGTTGTTTCTGTTTCAATTTCTCCGAACACATTACCATTTCTTTATGTGAATAATGAGTATTAACATGGGAATCTTATGCAATTAGTGTTGTCTTATTGAATTTCAATTGTCTAATTAAGCCATTGGTTATTGGACGATGTTGACGTGATTTCTAATGGTCCCAAGGTTCATCAAATCAAGTCAATGATTTGTCACCATGATCTGAAGCCAAATAATGAGACCTTCAGGATGATGATTATTCTGTTTGTGAAGATGAAAGATGTAAGCCTCTCTTTGATGCATCACGTTTTATTTGTAGTGACAATATTTGAATATAATGATTCTTACCCTCTTTGTTTCTCATTTTACCTATAATCAGTTTCAAGGAGCGTATGGAGTGATGAATGATCTGGAAAAGATGAATTTGACACCGACAGTTCACATGTATAATGCCATAATGGCTGGATATTTTCGTGAGGTGCCTTATTTTTCTTGAATGTCACTTTTCTCTGTTAAACCTTTTATTTTCTCACTTATCATGTATCATCCTCTGTGCTAAGCTGGTGGTGATCATTCAGTGATGCTACGGAAGAATGTTGAGTTGAAGTTATTGTCTTCTAATCTGTATCTGATCTTTTTTGAGAAAGTGGTTACTATTTTCTGTTACTTCCACAGGAGTTAGACCATCATTAGGACTGAGACTCCTAGGTGACATATTGCAAAAGAGATTCTGATCTAAATCATCACACAAGAACAAAATTATTTTATATTCACTGATACATGCAAAACTACTCCAGAACCTGAAGTCCCTAATGAGGAAAAATATCAACGGACATGAACGACGTCTGAAATCTTTTCATTCATTATCTTTGAAATTAAGTGTTGCCGTTGACTAAATATTTTATTTGCTGTAAAAGTCAAAATTAATGCCTAACGGGGTCCAGTTTTGAGCTATAGTTTATTCAAATCATACTCACAACAATGATTGTGTCTATTATCGTTTTTTTCAGAGCCAATTCACACTTTATGCACTTGTTAATGATTATGAGGATGCTATGTAGTAGAGTACATGGAATTTACTTGGGGAGATTCTGCATCTCATTTGTTATGCATTTTGTTTCTTGACCTTCTCTGTGGATGAATTATGCAGAAGAACACTTGCAGTGGACGACATGTTCTCAAACAAATGGAAGAGGCGGATGTAAAACCAGACTCTGCAACTTTCAGCTATCTTATAAGCAACAGTAACTGTGAGGAGGATATAATCAAGGTTCTCATAAAATTATGTTTGGTCAAAATAATTATGTCTTGGAAACATCACTAATGTTTTGCAAATATTTGCGAGGTCATGAGCTATGTCAGAGACTATCTAAATGTCATTTGAAAATGGTGCCCACACTATGTCCCTTGATATTGACGATTGACGAATCAATTAAAATTAAGCGCTTCTGTGGAATATGCGGAATTCTGGTTGAAGATCTTGGTTATAAGACTCTAGGACACTCTTTTAGCTTTAAAATAGTTTGTCAAGATTTTACTCTGCTTCATCTCAATTTTTTTCCTTAAGAGGAGACTAGGTTCTCTAAGATAACAAAATGCTTGTTGAATTCTTTTGTGGTGATGATTGTCCTACAGGACAATCAATTTTGCTGCCGTTTGCATGATCTACAAATTCATGTCAGCTTTGAGTTCTCTATACTAACTGTTGCTAGTTGGTGTTCTGCTTGTAGTTTTATAATGAAATGTGCAACTCTGGAGTTCAACCAACAAAGCCTGTTTTTATGGCCCTTATAAATGCCTATGCAGCCTGTGGACAGTTTGAAAAGGCTAAACAGGTATGGATTGGAGTCTCTTTGATGCTGTTTCAGTTACTTTAAGATCCCTGTATTTTATCTTCGACTTCCCCTTCTGCTAAGAAATTTATGGGTCTAGTTAGTAGGTGAAAGTCAGGGGAAGCTGCCAAGGTGACAGCAGTATCTCTGCTGCTATATTGACAACGTAATGATTTATGTACAGGTAATCTTAGATGAGAGAATACCAGTGAAGAGCTTAAATGAAATCAAGAGTGTGCTTGTCTCAGCCCTTGCTTCACATGGGCAATTATCTGATGCCTTTAAAATGTATGAAGGAATCAAAGAAGCCAGGTCCAACTTGCACCCCAAAGCAATTGCATGTCTTATTGTAAGTTAGTTTGGTGCATTGTCTGTGGAAATCAATCTCATTTTTCTTGACCTCTTATATTTTGATGTTCTTAATTATCCCTCAGGAACATCTTCAATCCGAAGGAGAATTGGATATATTGCTCCAGCTACTCGAGGAATTAAATGATTCACATTACTGGGTTGATACCTGCTTCAAGGTCATTTCATATTGTGTTCGACATGAGCATTTAAGGTTCTCAACGCTCTATTACTGCTTTTTGTAAAATTTGTTTTTAGCAAACCTACTTGGTTATATTTGTGCTTTCTTTGCTTTAGATCTATTGTTGATTTGCTCAAGCAACTCAAGGATAATTTTGACAGTGATGAACTTGCCACAGAAACTTTGTTTGATGAGGTTTTGACTTTTTTCTTCCTTTCTCATTCAGTGAGAAATCAAATAGTTCATATGCTGCAGTTTATGAAATTCCAGATCTTTCTTCTGTTTATTGCTGGAAATTCTTGACTTTAGGATTATTTTGTGAATGTTCTTGCAACTTGATTGCATGTGATCTTCTGATGTTTTTTAAGCATTTGAAGTAGGTATTTTGCTTAATTGTGGAGAAAGAGGCAACAGATATGCAATTTGGTCTGAGTTTGCTAAAAGCTATCAAGACGGAACTTGGTGTTCGCCCTTCAAGGAAGAGTCTGGATTTTCTCCTTAGTGCCTGTGTCAATGCCAGGGATATCAAGACTTCCTTTGTGATCTGGAAAGAATATGAGATAGCAGGCCTTCCTTACAATGTTTTGAGTTACCTCAGGTAAATACTGTTTGAATTCTTGATGTTATAATTTAGATTCTTTTTTGGTATGTGCATCCTTTCATTTCATCATTTTGGTTGAATTCTTTATTTTATGGGTCCTCTTGCATTATCACCATTATATTCGTGTTGGGTGAATTGTGACCTCGGACAATCATGTCGGGTGAGCAAGAGCTGCTTGGTCACAGTACTGACTTATGGGCTAACACGTCACACTTTAGCCAAGTATCTTACAAAGAGACTCCTGAGAGCCAGAAGTGTTGTGGGAATTGCCATAGGAATGGGCGCATCATGAGATCGTAAGATGTCTCGCCCAAATGAATTAGTTGGTATTAGAAATGTTGGAAGAAGTGAACGAAAAGAGTAATAAAAAGTGAAAAAGACTGGGATTTTTCCCAACCACGAAGCTTAGTGTAAGCGAGCTCTAACATCACATCTTTGGAATAAAATCCAATTAGAAAAGAAAATTCTATTAGAGATAAAGCTGCCCATGAGCATCATAGCATAGGTAAAAGGGATCGAGCCCACCCCATTAAGGGTAAGCATTTGGACATGTCAAACTGACTTAATCCAGTCGGTTTATTGGGTTGGTCTTTCATGTCTCATTGTATAATTTTGGTTTTTTAGGACAACAGTCGGTTCAAGTTGGGTCGGGTTTTGGGTTACTCTTTAAAACCCCAACTCGAGCCGAACCAAAATATTTTATAATTTTAAAAAAAAATTAAATGACTGAAATGACACGTTTATTTTAGTTATAATTATAAATGGCTCAGCTTGAATTGGGCTTACGCATTTTCAAAAAAAAAAAAAAAAAAGGGTCCAAGCCCAACCTAAACCAGTTGAATATTGTTCGGGTTGGGTTGGTTCAATTTGAAGTATTTTTTTGGTTTGGGTTGTCAAACCGACTAGACTGGTTTGGTTGCAGGTTGGTTAAAAAACCGTCCCAACTTACACCCAGCCTTATCCCCTATCTTCCGCATATTTTGTTCATTTGACATGGCATGAATTACTGAACGTGCACTTGCGAATATTAATGTTTTAAAAAATGCGTGATTCATCAGGTAAAAGACTCTAACCAAATAGTTAGAGATGCCGTAAGCAAAGATCATATAGCCTAATTGACTGTAAGTTGAAAAAGCTATAACCCTCTTTAGATAGTTCTATAATATTTCATTGGTTGCCGCAATGAATAACGTTATAGTGCTTGCAAAAGTAATAACAATTAAAGTCGTAGGTGGGTATTCAAATAAAGGTGAGTACCATGCTATCATGAAAATGCAAGTTGCCATAATAGTTGCATGAATCAAATTGGATGTTGGAGTGGTTGGGTGACCAAGTATGTGTGCATATTTTCCAACCGCACTAATAAAAAGTAAAATACAAATAAGAGTTATGTCATCCAAATCTTATATTGCAAGAAATCTAAGAATTTCTAGGGGCACTACCACAAGTAAAAATGGTTCAAAAGTCTATTGCTTGAAAGAAAGTAAAACAACCCGAAATCCCAAGAGCTAATCCAAAATCACCTATGATTGACAAGCATAGCTTTTATAGCTGCTTTATCTGTCTAAAAGTCGTGTAAACCAAAAATAAATTAACAAATAGGAAACAAGACCTATTCCATCCCATCCCAAGAATAATTGAAGAGAGTTCTCTCCAGTAACCAACGTTGGCGTAAAAAAATAGGAATGGATAAATAACACATAAATTGAGGGCTTTGCGGATCCTCAGACATATATGAAATACAATAAAGATCGACCAAGCTACTTATGAATGTAACCACAATTAACATCACTACGGTCGGGCTATCGAACACTGGCCAGAAGTGAATTACAAGTCGAACCAATTTGTGAATTGAGCGAGCAACCCTTACATGTTATGATGTGGTGATGAACCTCATTCAAATTCAGTGCTCTCCGAACAGGATGGGAATGCTTCCCATCACACACAGGTCACCAACTTGACGAAGAGGCTTGGAAAAGAAAGTCAACCTAATTGGTTACCTTTGCCACTCAAGTGTATGACATTTCTTGTGCATAGGCTCCTCCTTCCCTTAATGAAAGAGTTTACCACTTGCCTTAGTAGTCTCAAATTAGACGTGCAGGCCTACCTTTTTTTTAGTAGGTGATTCACTACCAAAGTGAAGAAAATAATGGATCAAGAAAAGGGAGTAGTATGAGCCCTCTGCCCGACGCATCTAACCAGCTCATATGGTTTACCGGTTCCTCTGACGGGACCTTTGGAATGACTCAGTCGATACAGAGGTGCACTTGAAGTGGGGGGTGCTCCCCTTCTTCCCTGTTGAGGCATAAACGCCTCCTTGCTACCCAAATGTAAGGCATTGTCTTAGCCTTCCCGGACCACGATCGATCCCATACAAGTAGCATTTGTGATTTGCCTCTTCAACTGTGTATCGATCAGAAAGAAGGGCGGCACAGCCCCAACCAAGAGAGGGATTACGTC
This sequence comes from Forsythia viridissima, assembly GCA_030279155.1. Taxonomy (NCBI): domain Eukaryota; kingdom Viridiplantae; phylum Streptophyta; class Magnoliopsida; order Lamiales; family Oleaceae; genus Forsythia; species Forsythia viridissima. The sequence continues at coordinate 44,587,438 of CM059039.1, read as the reverse complement.
CGGTATGTCCCCCTTTATTCCCGACATACTATGGTGCCCCAAGTTTGGTAGGAGTTGTCCAGTTCGTATCGCCGTGGAGCAACAACCACATCCTGATTTACTCGACAATTCATCCGGCGAATTTGAAGCCCCAAGACGCCTCAAACATTTCCGATGAGATCCATGGAGCAATTTCTAGATAGCACTAGCTCCCAGTGTGACTTCATAAAAAGAAATCAAAGAGAATGAAACGCACGTTGTGGTTATAATATTTTAGGTTACCTCATGTAAATACTTTTTAAATTCTTGATGTTATAATTTAGATTCTCTTTTTGGTATGTGCTATCCTTTCGTTTTATCTTTTTGATTGAATGCTTTATTTTATGGGCCCTCTTGCACCATCACCATTATATAGCCAAGTGGAGGTGAATTAACACCCACCTTTGCTATGAAAAAATTACCTTTTCTTGTTTCCATCTTTTGATGCAATATTGTTGCAATTACCAAATAAAACCAAAGACACCGAGCTACAGGTGTTCTATTTGCAGAATCAGAAGCCATGGCAACTACTGATTTTTTTACTATAGCACTGCTAGGGACCGCCGACCGCAAACAAAAATATGTTATCACGTCTTAGCAGTATGCTACTGGAGTTTAACATTCTTAATGGCGTTTGTCCAGATATTCTAATTAGGTAAAGCTGGCAAAATTTGTGCAAAGAAACATATCAATTAGTGAGACAGCTTCTCTATGAGGTGTGAAATGCACGATATTTGACTCAGAATCTCCCCTGTAATATCTAATTCATTGTCCACATGAACTCCTTGTGTTACTGGAGTCAAATGTGTCCAATGGCGTTTTGTGCTATCCTTGTTAGAATTTAGAATTGTCACAGTTTCTGCAAAAATACATGTTCGCGAGTGACAGCTCTCAGGACGTGGGATGCACAATATTTGGGTCAGAATCTCACTCTAAATATGTGAAATTGTTATGCAATTATTCCTCATACGGAATTCAAGATCGGCAATGGGTGCTTTGCATAGTAGACCCAAGTTGGGGATGGGATAAGAACGTGGCTAAGCCAGTTCAACAGGGATGCTTGAGGTCTCCCCTTCCATATAGGTCGTTATACAGCTTGGGAATATTGTTCTCCAGTGGGAAGTGGGGAACTAACTTCAATGGAAAAGGAATATACACTTGGTCACACTTGTTGTGCAGGTGCAGACGAGGTAATGAGTGTTGATAATCGAGAACTCAATGTAGGAGAACACTCATTGTGTCAATGCTCTACCTGAAATAATTAATTATTGATTTAGTGTGTATTGCTCTTTTTATGTAACTAGTATGTGAGTTCTTTGGACTGGTTTGTGCAAACTGCTCAAAACCTATTGGAACCATTCAAATTTTTAAAAGACCATTGGCCTGGTTTTAAAATCAGACTGGTTCAACATAATGCTAACAGAAGTAAGTATTGAACCTGGAACCTAGTCTAACAATCTCCCTACCACTGAGACGTGGGCTACAAGTACCACTTCAAATATATAAAATCATTACTAAATGTACCATGATAACTATGCTTAGAACCTTTATTCCTATTAGTCTTCCCTCTCTCTCAATCTAAATATTGGCTGCAGTTTAGTTTCTCTCACTTTCCCAAATTTATCCCAGTTGCGACTGCTCCTACGTTTCTCTCTCTACCACGCACACTCATCCCATTTGATCATTCACGTCTGGAGAATGGACATCCACTTCTGGTGATAAAAAGGGCAGACTAAGCGCATGTTTCTCTACCACCCTGTCAATTCTGTTGTACTTAATTCCTCTCTCTCTTTCATGGCCACATATCTTTCCGTTGGGTTCTCAGTAAGAAGATCTCTGTCCGCTGGGATCTAGTCCATGAAAGAAAGACCTTCTCCGCTATAGAGCCAATATGATCGTATGGATCCTTCCTTGAAAGAATCGCAAACGCGAAGAGTAAATTGCTTATTAGGTTGCAAACAGGAAAATCAAACAAAAGGGGTCGCCGAACCCAGGTAGTGAGCTATTTATAGCAAAGGAGTTAACGACCCGCCTGAGAACACTATAAGGAGGGTCTACCAGTTCAAGGGGGATGCAAGCAACGGTTGCTCCTCAATCTGCAACGACACTTGTGCCCACTTCATCATGAAACCATCCTCCATACGGTCACAATCCCATCGCTCCGATGGTCACGTCTCAGCCTTCAATGTGATTATTATATTGTAACGACTTTGCAGGCAATAGTCCTTCAAGCTGGTGGTTGGAACTAGCTTTTCTGGGTGTATATATTCAGCATGTACCACGCACAACGTTGGTTTGCTGCCTTTGGATAGTGCATTGGGAGAACTGAAGTACATAAATACATGTCTGCATAAGCTGGTCTGCTTCTTAGGGTAGCAGACTTTTTGCCTAGGTTCAATTATACGATTTCGCACTTGCAAGTGCATGTGTGTGTCGAAGAGGGAAAATGGAGCTTTAATGTCTTTTTGGATTTGATAATGTGATAATTCTAGCAGTTTGCATGGGTAAGTTATCGTAGATATTGAAGAAATAGGTTGATTTCAAGGAATAACTGAAAACAAGAACTGGCGAAGAATCTTAAGAGTGCTTTCTAGTTTGTGTAGATTTTAGGAGACAAAAAATTGAATGCATGGATTTTGACGTGGTTCCTTTGAAATGTTTGCAGGATGTATCAGGCTCTTTTGGCTTCAGGAGACCGGAAATCTGCAGCAAATATTCTAAGCAAGATGCCCAGAGATGATCCTCACGTCTGTTGCGTCATAAAAGCATGTCAACAAACATATAAATCAGCATGCATTAAAGTGGAGGAAAAAAAGAAGCTGACGGCGACGATAAAAGTACTAAATAATATATTTTCCGAAGCTGGAAAATGAAATATATCCGTGTCTTGTATTTTTGTAAAGCAATGGTTACTTTTATTTCTTTCACCCCGTGCTGTAATAGTGAATGCTAATTGATTTTCAGCACATTCAGTTTTTCACTTCCTGTGCCGGAATGATCAGTTCTTGGTTAGTTATGGAGGTGGCAATGGGCAGGGCTGTTGCCCACCTTGCTCGGCTCATCCCTAGAATGGATGCTTGGTTCGCCTGTGGGCTCGCGGACAGAACAAGCCGAGTCGAGCAGCCCATGAGCTTGGCTTGTCAAAATAATCCACCATCAAACAGTCAACAAAATAATGTCCAAAAAAGTGAACGTTGGTCACGTAGCCGCTACCAACTGGCTCATGGCCTGTGGGTAATGCTCACGAGCCTTGACGAGCTGGTTTGTTGGATCGGCCCACAAGCCGGTTCGTTTTTTTGCCTAGCCAAAATGGCTTGTCCCTTTTTTTTGGGCTTAGCTCAAGTTCGGGCTCGTCTTGCCACACCCGTTCGGTCCATTTGCCACTAGTTAGTTACCACTTGTCCATTAGTTATAACTAGGCATTTTATCTTTTCCAGTGGAATAGATAGGCTTCCTTCAAGGTCAATTGTTGATTTTTGACACTTTACAGGGGGGCTGAGCAAATTGCGGAAATATGGTGAATTGAATTATTTTCTATGGTTACAGAAAGATATAGAATTTTACGAGAAAAATGTAGATAATAGAGAAGTGTAATGCTTTGCAAGAAAGCCTCAGATCAATTAAATTTGTGCATGAAATCACGCTGTTTCAACTTCTATACTATTGGAATTGAAATTGAAACATGTATTAATAGCAATGTTCTAAAAAGCATAAAGCGTGGATAGGTGTGGAGGTCGAGCTTCAAGTTTATAGAGCCTAAGCGAGTTTTAGGCGAGAGCGAGATAAGAGCAAAGCGAGGGCGATGCGTTATGGGTGGCTAGGCGTGGAGGCCGAACTTCAAGCATAGGCGAGACTTAAGCAGGCTTTTTTGAACAGTGACTAATAGTTTCTACTTTCAACTTTCAACTTCACGCTAAATATATAACTTTATTCTTAATAAATTGAAAGTGAATTACAAGGATTTGTTCTCGCAATTTTGATCAAATTATTGTTAAAAATCTATTGGAAGATTAAAGTTAATACATCATTTGAAATTAACAAATGCTATGTTAGTTTTGTCTCTTCTTCACCTCCACTCATGATAAAAGACATTATATGTCTGTCTTCAAATCTTCTCTATTCATCAATTCTCACATTCTCAAATCAGATTCTCAAATTCTTCTCATTCTTTATTTATTAAGTCTACGATCGAATTCTACCGCGTGTAAGCGATATACTAATCATATCACTCTTATAAACATAAATCTCTTTACGTGCCTTTATTGACATATGTTCTCAATTTTTATCTTATTCATATTAAGCATAGAACATGTCCATCCTAACCTTTTCACTTCAACTACATTTCATTTTATAAACATATTGTCCTTCAGAAGATTGATATTTATTACCATAAAACGCGTCATTAACTCTTCTTTAGAATTGTTCTTTTAATCTTATATGAAAGTTTTGACCGTACAGAAGTTTGATATTGCAAGTAGAGTGCTCTTATTTTGCTCTTTTAATGACCTATCCAAGCAAATACACAAAAATAATGCAAATGTAAGAGATAATATAGGATGAATTATAAATATCTTGCTAAAATTTTGATTGTGTTTTCATTTTAATGCAAAATTCCCAATTGGAACTATAACCCTCTATAAACATTTTACATTGCGGCAAACTCATTCTCTGGAATATTTTTATGTAAACTATATTTACATGAAAGAATTGCAAAACTATATTATTGGAACCCATTTGGTCCCAATCTTCCGACGTTTAAGAGTGAATAATCTAATCTAAATTTGACTGCGTAATTGATTGAGTAAATTCTGTATACTCTCGAGTTTCTGACCCAGTTGTTTAACTTTATCAATGTGTTCGGCAGAGGATTCTGAACTGCTCAATTCAGTTGTAAGAGAGAGACATTTTGATTGTGAATCCGAAAGTACCTCCTCAAGAGAAGCCACTGTAGACTCCAAACATGAAATCCTACTTGCGCCAGTCAAGTTGGCCGATGGACTAAGCCCCACACTGCTGGGGCTACTACCCCTGCTTAACTTATCTGGGGTGAAAATCTTGTCAAAGCTTTCGGTTCCTGTAAATGCAGAAACATAAATAGGAGGGTCTTTTAAGCATTCATTTCGACTCTTTAAAGTGCCATGAACGATATAAATAGAATTCACCATATGAGATTTTTTAGTTGCAACTAATTCATACATTTTAAGTTTTTAGATGACATACGCGTTATCAAAGTTAGTTCAAAGACTTGAGTCCGCCACCCATTTATGAAAATTATGCACGTTGACACCTTGGATCAGTAAATAAATGCAGTTTGTACGTATGGGACATGTTTGTTAGCATGTGAGGACAATATTTACACGAATACACACTAACCCCCTCTATAACCGCTTAATCTTTTAAATGAGGTGGTCAACATGGAATATGGGACACTCACCTAAGTTACTTAGCTGACTGATTGCTGCTGAGCCAATCGATCCTTCTAATTTGAGAATCCGCAGGACACCCGCAGCTATTCTACCCATGGAATCCACCTCAGACTTGCAGAGCAGAGCGAGATATCGCAGCTCATCCTTTGTAACAAAGGCCTCAATCTGTAAAAACAAAGTAATTTTACTGCCTTACTTGAAACTAAAACTAAACTGTGAACAATGAAATAAATTGACACATTAAAATCTCTATACCGGCTGTCCAATAGAAAATTTCAAATTTTCCACTGCCCACTTGGCCATTGCATCGTCAATGTCATCTTCATCTTCACAAGTCACTATGTCAACTTCCACGTTTACGCCACCATATTTGTCAAAAGTATGTTTTTCTTTTTCAGGCAAACCGTTCTGCAAAATACCCTTTTCAAAAATACCATTGTGCAGGATCCCCTTCCGAACCATAGGTTTTAAGATCTGCAAACCTTCCATGCCAACCTGCAAGCATTTGAACAGAGTGGTACATTAACAAAAATGTGCTGAAAAACTGTTAATTAGTAGCAGGATCCCAGCAGGATCCCACAAAACCAAAGGCCATAGCAATATAGCCAAAACTCTCAATTACGTGCCCACGTGAATACCCATACCCATCAGACCTAATTCCTCTCCAATCAAAAGAAAATTCTCTTGTTTTTTCTTTTCTTTTCTTTGGGGGACCAAACCAAACAACAGTTTCAAACTTCAACTGAATCAAAAGATGAGCTGGAAAATAAAACAGAGGCAGAAAGATACAATTTAACCACATCAAAAATCTCATCCGTCAGCAAGCTAAACCAACTATTAGATGAACTATTTCAATACCACTAGGAAACAAAATCCATGACCAATTGGTGGGTTAAACAAGTTTTCAGTCAGTAAAATTGGTTAACAAGAATACCGCAACATCAAATCATATCCCACGTGTCTATGCAAGGTACAATTTTCATTACCGATATCTCAAAGAGAGAGAATAAAGCAAAATCTCACCGTAACCAACTCGACGGGATACTTCTGTTTTCCGTGTGGTTTTGCATTTCCATCCATTACACGCTTCGGGTTGCTTTTAGCTTTGACGTGCATACTCTGAAATGTTGTATGCCAGCTCCTCTCTTCTCTGCAAGAATCTTCAGAATCATGAAGGTGCCTATCTGCCAACTCCTGAGCACCTTCAAGCGCAAATAGCCAATCCTTCAATTCTATTGACACATCCACATCATCAGGTGCGCCCAAGTATAAAAGGCTGCTGTCCTTTCCATATCCTGAACTACCATCTAGGGGGGAGAGAGAGAGAACAGGAAACCAGGAAAAAAGTGAAAAAAAAAAAACAGATAACAAGATATAAACAGTGCAAATAGCACAAAGATCAAGCACACAGGAAGAATAGCATTTTAAGTGAATGTTAATTTTCATACTCTCTCTGTGCCCATCAACAATCAAAGGTGATGGTTTGAAAAGCTTTGCTAAAGGTCCTCCAGATAAATGCTCTAACCCTTTAGTAAGACCGTCCCCTGGACCACCGTCTGGCCCAAGAATCCCAAACCTATGAAGCAAAGCTTCAGTATAATTCATTCCTCCACCAAGGCGGACACCAGCAACGCAAGCTGACACGTTTAAACTGTGACACTCAATATCTTGTGCACTATATGGAATCACGTGCACCGTGGCTATGTCCAAAAATGGTACCAGGGAAGAATCACCATTGGATTTATAGATTCTTCTATTTTGCACCCAAAAGACAGCCCTTAACTGAGGGCATCCATTCCCATCCAGATGACTATTTCTAAACGGAGTTAAGTTGGAGTCATTCTCATTTACAAGGTTGTTCCCAGTGTCTGCACAATCCACCTCAACACTATCCCATCGCAGACTGGATGAAACTGCCATGGCACCTCCCAAACTTCTATGGGTGACTTTGATAAATAAATCTTCACCCATAAAGCGAACTAGAGGCATTTCCTGAATGCCAGGAGAAGAAGATTCCAAAAATCTTAGTAGAAGATCTTTCACGGCTAGACTGACAGCAGTATCACCAGGAACCTTATCCACAAGAGGTCCATTCGCAGACTCGTTTCTTGCTTCCTTTAGAGGGTTGTTTTTCCCTACTTCGGCTATCTTTTCGCTGACTCTACCAAAATAAGCATAGAGATCTAGAACAAAGAATAATTGCTCAAGTGAAGTATTTGACAAGTATTGTTGACAAGCAATCCCTACTCTAACAATCCCTCCTGGAGGTGGGACATTTGTTAAAGGACTTCCATCTGCAGTCACCATTGCTACCTCAAGACGCAAGTCTTTCATCTCAACGCATCTCCATAAACCTGAAGATTCCATGAGAGAACTGCCCCCACCAGTTGAGTCATTGCAGGTCTCCAAAGACAAACTAATGAGAGAAGCTACAGCAGTCAATTTTTTCTGGCTACTGTCGACTGGTTGGCCTTCCCAAAGACAGAAGCATGCAGCATCTTTCTCAAGGTTTAGCAACCTCAATTTTAGTGATGGCGACTCAGAGAACATTAAATCTTCAATATGAAGCCTTGCCCCAGCAAATGAACTTTGAGAAGGCATGTTGCAATTTCTACCAGTATGGCATGGTTTTCCTGTTTCCAGAGGGACTGTAACATCTAAACCTTTAAGATTGAACGAGAACGAATTAATTGAGAAATCTGGCAAAACAGAACCAGGATTGACAACAATTCCATCAGCCAAGAAGGATGATATCCTCAGACAGGATTCTTCCTGAAGATGAATCTGAGATGTAACAGCAAAGAGGTTAATATGTTTAAATACTGGAATAATAAAAATTCTTAGGTGGATACCAACCATAAGCGGCTGACAGTCAATAACTGTTCTGGAAGCAAAGGTTGGTGGGTTCGGGGATGGTAAGAGCTGAAGAGAATGGAGACTTATCAGAGGCACACCACCACTTAATTGCCACCATTGGTCTCCCAGAGGATATATTGGAGGACAGAAGTTCTTACCTGTAAAAACAACAAAGGGAGAAAATAAATATCAGTGAAGACATAATTCGCCAAATCAACGACTAAACAATATGCCAAACTCACTACAAAACTTTTGGGAAATTATTTAATACCAAAGTCTGGGATGTTAGGGTTATCAACAGAAGCAGCCAGCATCGATGGTTGTACTAAGGTGCATGGTGGACGTGAAAATGTATCTCTGCATTTTATTTGATAGAAATTAGCATGGATAACTCCAACGACATAAATGAAAAATAAGTGAAAGAAAACAACATTATCCATTAAATAGATAGTTCCACACAAACTATGTCCAACGAAAATGGTTCCCTAACAAATCTAATTCATAGTGCCAACAACACGAGACAATTTTCATAGAAACTGCTTTGATATCAACAACTGATAAAACTTGGGAGAAGCAGACTGCATCGACTAAAGGACGTAAAAGATGTCTGCTCCATCTGGAATTGAAGGTCTGCATTTTAAGTGGCACGGAATTTTTGGTGAGTATTTTATGCACCTTTTGGCAACGAATATTTGTGTCACGTTATAATTTTAAGTATATTTTCTTTAAAATATGTCTAGTTTAAGAAAGAGGACATTAATATCGGATATTGAAAAAGGATATGGGGACCTTCAAAACACAAAGGAGGGAGATTCATAGTTTTCAATCAGAGTATGATGAAGCAAAATAGAACTTTATGTTCTAGTAGGACTATGAATAAAAAATATAAATAAACATTTAGAATTATTTAACTGTTTTGACTGGAAGCAATATGATTTTTTGTTTTAGTCCAGATAAAGCTGTCATTCAGGCTCCATTGGGCCTCAACCCTGTGATATTTTCAGTTTTGTTCTCCATCTAATCCCCAAGATGTAGAATGCATTAAGTTACAGTTAATGATTCTAACTCCTATTATAGTCTGGAAATACTTGGTATGTCTTTCTAATTTATAAAACAAAAATACCGTCCAAAACACAGATAATGCCCCATCAATATCTCACCATATGTACCAACTTGTATCTATGGAACAAAAATTTCCACTTACCTCAAAAACAATCCACCTATCATAACCCGAGTCAAGAGTCTGGCATTTTCTCCATCAGATACACTTGCCTGCACGCAAAAAGATAGTATATGGTCTGGACAATAAAACCGCAGGCAAAGTAAAAGTAAATTTTTCACTGAACATATCATGCACAACATCATTGGGTGCTGGCAGATAACCAGGCATAGTTGCAGTCATTGAACATGTAGAGTTTTATTCAAGTATCTTACCCGAGAAAAGAATAGTGATTGCATCAACAGTTCTAACTGGAACTCTGCAATCAAACAAAACTTTTTAGGCCACGACTTGACAAAAAAAAAATGAACTGGTTCACAAAAGGATATCATCCACACCATTCATTTTGAATGCATGCACAAGTGGAACTATAATTGTCTGCATCAGTGGGTCCAAATCAAGCACAGTGAAAAATTTAACCAAATAGCTCATGACAATGATAATTGAAAACTAACTCAGAGCAACACCCCAAAAAGTAGAAATGAAGTAGAAAAGAAGCACAGGCCACATGCAATTCAAGACTGAAAAACTAACCAGCATCCTTGATGCATAGAAATATGTGATCCACAACTAAAGAGACTAAAGAACGTCCAGCTGCTTCTCTAGAATGCTGCAAGAAAGAGGCAATTCAATTGATATATAATAAGGCTAACTGGCAGAAATGGTGTATGTAGTAGTTATACTGTCAAAAGCTGCTATGATCCAGCTGCCAGTAGCAAAATTATGTTCAAAGAAGTGACAGTGACGATGAATTCATACTTGCTGAGCATTTGGATTAACATCTCCTCGATTTAAACAGGCATACAATCCAGTGAAGAAGCGGAGAAGAGCCCGTAATCCTGCAGACATATTGGTAGTATATAACCAAGGAATTCAAACAAAGCGATTATCCAAGAATACACCAAAAAGAACATTAAAATCTTGTACTTACCTGGTTCGCTTAAAGCAGGACAAACAGCTTCTGGAATATGCAATTGCACTTCAAGCCCAAGCGGACAATTTAGTTCTGTCCTTTGTATTGTGATCTGAATATAACCAAAGAAGTTCAGACACTGTAATATAAACCTTTTAAAAAACTCACTCACTCAAACACATCTAGATGATATTTCCCAGCCAAATAACAAAGTTAAAGCATTTCCTAGCAAGTCAGATAGACATCTCTCTCCAGTAAAATACAAAGTTTCTTCAGAATCAACTCAAATGTTAATATGCATACATAAGCCTCTCCTGATATTCCTTCAAGGAATCGTTCTCCACCAAAGAATACTCGCTTTGCACCATCTTCATCTTTCCTACTAGACCCCTCCTGAGAGTACGCAAAATTGGCGTCCGAGAACATATCTGGATGAGGGAGGAGGTCAATAGACAAATGTTCCCACTCAAGTTTCTGTTGACCAAAAAATAGAAAGATGTACAGTTATATACCGTAACAATCATAAATTGAAGGATTTTTCAAATCAAGAAAAATGGCATCAAAAGATTTAGTTAGATGGACACTTGCTCACAACAACATGAACAGACATTATATATAAAAGCATACTAAAGCAATCCAGACAAAAGCTGGAACAGAGGTACACATGTACACACTCTTTTTATTTAGTTTCTATCATATGTAGCATATAAAGATAGAAATAAGCAAGAAATAGCAAATAAAAATAAGAGGTAGAGGGCATCATTACTTTGAAAACATAAATGAACTTCTTTTCACTTGAAAAGTCCCTTGCTTCCTTGAGATTAACAACCTATTGCAGGAGATAGTTCTAGTAAGAAAAATATTCTGACAAAAATGCACCTGAAGAGCGACAACATGCAAGTTAAATTGTATAAAAGGTTCCAGAGCATAACCTCCCAGATTTCGTTTGTTGTATAGAGCAGAAGATTACGAATAGTGATGGATGCCATAGGTGATGCCCTGGTGGAAGTGGAAAATATTAGAGAGAGAAAAACATAGGAAACAACAAAAGTAGAAATAAGAAAAAAAAATTGGAATGACTTCCACTCCTGTTCGTGTATATAAAGCCAAATTTACATAAGTTAAACAATGTAATCCTCATTTCACATCCTGAATCCTTTTTTCTGTATATGTGAATTTTGTATAGGTCCTTGCTGTTGAACTCTTAATCTTCTCTAACCTCTTTAACTAAGAAATCAAGGGACTTATCCACCTGATAACTAATTTTTATCTTCCAGGTTGTTTGATTCTCAAATCTCTTCCCTAACTTGGTTCATTTAATACGATGTTCTCTTTGATACCTCAAAGAAGCTGATAATAATTTACATAATGTTAATCACGTTATCAACCATTCCTGTACAGCTGAAACATAAGAAAGATATTCAGTACATCTATGGACTTAGCAAACCCAGAACTAGAAACAAAAATGACAAAGTAGGTCTGCATATTTAGCAGGTCTGTCAAAAGCCTTCAAATTTTAATTAGGATATTTTCAACTGCATTTTCTTTTTAAGCTTAACTGGCATCTAAACCTTCTTGGTTCACCACTATTTCTACCATTAGAATCCAAGTACCTTTGATAGGATTCTAATGAACCTAGCCACCTCATGTAAAGACTAAAGAAAATACTGTAAAATCTTTCCAAAATAAAAAAATGCAGAAGATTTCGAGATGTGCAAGTTAGCTAAATAGAAGTCAAGAGGGTAATTTAGGATTGCTAAGTTGACGAGCATGAGATTTTGCATAACTATCTTGGAACTAAGGATGGGGAGCATGTTGTTTTCAAGATACTTAGATGAGGGGAAAACAAAAAGTAAAAATATATTGCAAGTTAACTGTATCAAAGATGAAAACTAAAAAATTTTGTTTCATAATAGCTCATGAGATGGAACAATTATTTCGACATATTATTTAATGGAAGAAGTAACAAAGACCTTGGAGATTGTGATAGGAATGTTAACTACACTATCGGAAATGAGAAAGTTTATCACGTGGATGAAGATGAGAAGAACAAATGGAATTCCTACCGAAGTATGGTAATGGAAGTGTCTGGATGATGTGGATCTTTTATGATCGACAGAATTATTCAAAGATATCTTAAAAATAGAAAGATGCTTCATGAATTAAGGGAGAGTGTTATCATTGTCTACTTGTAAAAATACACGATATATATCAAGATTATACAAACTATAGACATGTTAATCTCATGAGTCCTAATATAAAATTATAGAAGAGGGCAATTGACCGTATATTAAGGTCTAATTCGAAGACCTCGCAATACAGTTTTTATGCCAGGAAAAATTGCTATGAAGCCATTTACCTACTTCTGAGATTGATGGAGAAGCGCAGAGAAAAAATACAAGATTTGCATACGGCTTTTATTCATTTAGAAAATACTTATAATAGGGTGCCCGAGGGTACCGAGGCATGAGTTAGAAAGAATTCAATTAGACATATCAATATTATAAAGGAAATGGATAATGTATGGCAGTGATAGGTTAACAATATCTTTTGTGATAGTAATATATAATTTTCTATTACTATAGGCTTATACGAAGGATTCTACCCTGAATCATTCTCTTTTTGCTTTAGTATAGATGAGCTTACATATATAAATTGAGGTCCTTAGTAAACTCATTTGAAAACTCATTTGACAATGATATTTTGGTTTTCAGAGCAAGACTATAGGCATTGAATTGATGAGATGAATTTGCCATATGGTGTGTTGCACCTAAGTACATCACCATAGCACTAGCACAACAGTCTTTAGAGGCACTAAAAGCATGAGATGGGGAATACTTGCTTCTGCAGTGCACTATGGTTCTCCATCGGGGTTCAGGTTGCTGAGAAATATCGTTAAAAATTTAATCGAAGGAAGCTTAGGCAATTGTAAGGACATCTAGGGGGAAAAAAATTAATAATATCTACCCAAATGGAGGCCACGTAATTCAATGGCTCAAAGAAAAACCTAGGACTTTGATAGCATGTGAGCATAATCGGTTTTTCTATCTTGTTTAGAATACATGTACAATATTTATACAGGAACTCCCAAAACTGGTGACTTCCTAATAGTTTCTCCTATTGAAATAAATACAGATTTGCTAAGAATCATGACTCAATTAAAAACAAAGTTTTCCTCTTATGAATGGATTCTGAATTTGACAAAATATACAAGATGCTTGATGCATCTATTAATAGGTATCAGGTTTACTGTTGCCGCTGGATGCTGTCTAAGTCATTAATGAAGCAAATGGTATGGATAATAGGGGTTATCAATTTACTTCATCTTTTTCACAAATATGTATTGGATAACCACCAGCGAAGAGCTGCTTTCATTACTAAAAATTAGACTGAGGGCAGATGCTTTACCATAGCAGGATTTCAGAATGAGAACTAGATACTAAGCAACAGGTTGCTACCCACAAACAAATCCAAAATACAAGAAACAAAAGATGACAAGAAAAATACCAAGTTGCTCCTCCTCGGTGTCGAACACCACCATGAGTTTCAAGTAAAAGATTTACAGTGCGAATTTGTATGGTCATTCCATCTGCAATCTGATCAATATACAAGCTCAAAAACATGGCTTTTGGAATCCCGAACACAAATATTGCAACTACCAGTAGTTGAAAATAAGTAGAAAACTTAAAACATGGCACATCTGGAAATAGAAAAATAAGTAGGAAGCAACAAGTGTTGCTAGCCATGAAATTCAATCTGCAATTCTTAACAATCTAAAGTTCCACAATAAGCTATGCAGTATGTAAAAGAATACACAGATGACAGATCAATTACTGTGGATATCGTAACACAAGCTTCTATGCTGTTACAATAGAGTATAGAGAATGACCTTGTCTGCAAATCCATACCCACTACCCTTTGCGGTGCTAGTCGACGATGAAGCACTGCAAGCAGTAGAATAGGAAATGGACAAGTTAACTGCTGAAAATAAGAGGAAGTAACCTTTAACAGAAATAAGCTTGTCTAGCCTACTGAATGTACCTGCTCGAGCTCCTAGATGCATCTATATCATCATTTTCCTCCAAAACTAAGTCGAGCCTATCAATTTGCACCACAATTGGCTCCATTTGTACATTGCTCACCGAAGGAAGCTTAAAAATCAAATGGAACACTACTAATTTAAAACCAGGGAAAATCACATAACGAAAACTATAATTCTATTCAACAGCTCCATTTTCACAAAACTAAGCAAAGAAGAGAATTACACACAATCGCCAAATCATCAGAATTCCAAAAAAAATTGCATTTTCCAGCTTTAAAAAAAATGCAAAAATTCGATTGTTTACTTAATTAAGTTGAGGAGTTACTGACAATAATCTCAAATTTTCCGACTTTCGCGGTGGTGACATTCAGCGCCGGCGGTAATCCAAGACTTGCATGCAATGCGTCTCCATTTATGTCTACGAAAAAAAAAATCACACAAATAAATTCAGCTGGACTCTCGAAATCAGCCCCATACATCACACCAAAAATTAAAAAAAAAAATCCCATATTAAGCAAATGAAAGCAGAATTTACCTAAATTAGAAAGCTGTACTGTACGCCCCTGCCATTTGAACTGATCTCTGCTGAAGGATTTCAGCCAGTACTTCAGCGTATACTCTAAAGCTCGCGCCAAAATCGATTCCATCTTTATTAGGATCGTTAAGATCTGCCGGCCACCAGAAATGAGAGGCGGCGCTGGAAAATTAAATTCAAAGAGCTTAAACCTACGTCGGAGAATGCGGTGTCGATGTTTAGGAGGATGTTATAAACAGATCGACAGCGGGGAGATGATGTGAGAGATATAGAGAGAATTTTTAAGCGATAAACATTCCGAGAGAGAGAGATTTGATTGTCACGTGCGACAGGGTTTTCAGATATTTGCGGCACGTATGAGAGATAGTGTGTGGCACAGATGTATGGGACTTTCGGTGTGCCGTGATCTCTTATTCCTAACAGGAATATTCCACGGTTAATGATTGGAAAGTAATTGTTAGTAGAGTGAATACGGGAGCACAGGATTCAAGCCAAGATATTGGATCTCGGGATAATGTACTTGTCAGGAACTTGCTGGACTAATTGTCAGACGTGTTTTTTGTCGGTTTTTTTAAATCAAAATGCTTTAGGAAACTTTAAGAATATAAAATTCCTATTTTCACATCTCACTTCTTTTATTTTTCCATTTTGCCACTCCGTTAATTTAGCTATGCATAGTTTTTTTTATTGTTTAAAAATTATTTTTAATGATTTACAATAAAGTAGTAAATTGCTTGAAGAAGATGATATTCTCTTTGAAAGCAAATCCCACCTTGTAAGCATACACTTGCCTTCAAATTTAAATCACAACATATTATGTTCAAAATACGAATATTTATTTATTAAAGGGTTAATTATTTTCAAAATTCATTCTTTCAACTTTGTAACAATATCATCCACATTCAATTTTATTCACAGATATTATCATCATCCTTTTATTAATTCGCACAGATAGTCTAAGTGACAATTTTGCCTCTAGCTTATATAAATTATAGAGAAAAATAAATAAATAAATTATAGTTTAGGTCTTTAACATTTTGAAAAATATAAATAAATCATAAATTTTGGTGGGGGAGATGACCTATTTTTTCTTTTTTTTAAAAATTATTTTAAATAATAAAACATGAATATACTACTTTGTCCTTGTTAAATTTAGGTTACGGATTTGATTTTTTTCAATTAATGGACCTATTTATAAAATTTGTCTAGACTCCAAAAGTCTTTTCGGTGAACATAATTAGAAGACTTGAGATTTAATTACACATTTTTTATTAATTTAAGTGAAAATGTGTAATAAAAAATGAAGATTTAGGACTTATTTGCATTTTTCAAAAGGTTAGGGTCCACAATTGCAATTTTTCCTTTTATTTTCTTTTTTCCAATTATTTTAATTTATTAAGGTAAGGACAAAATCGTCAAAAATGACTATTTAATGACCATCTATGTGAATTAATGAAATGATGAAGATGATATTTGCAAATAAAATTAAATAAAAATGATATTATTACAAAGTTGAAAATGAGAATTATGAGTGTAATTAACTCTTGTAAAAACACTTTACGATAGTTTGATTCTAATAGAGTTCTAAAATCTCTTGGATTTTGTAATTTTCGAGAATTTGGTGTTTCATTTGATTGCAATTCATGAAAAATGAAGAAATAGGCTTGAGAAAATTAGAATAAAAGTTGCATTGAGGTACAATGACAATAACTCACTTTTTGTCTGAAGAACTAAGCATTAAAATAATATTTTTTTATCGAAAGAACTGATTTATTATAAAATGGATTTATTAGTATATTTAGGTGGACTTTTTCAAAATTTATAAGTTGGTCAAATATCATTTTCATCCACACTTTTTGTAGGACTCGCACTTTTTATCCACTATCAAAATTTACATGAATAAACAATCAAATTTAAGCAATATTCGGAAGTTACAATAAAGCAGGTTAATCCATTGACAAAAAGGGTAAACAAAATTTCGTTTCATCTATTTATCAAGACATGGGACGATGTCAAAATTGGACACCGATCAATGAAATTGTTCAAAAAAATATGAAGGAGAGGTGATGGATTCCAATTTAACAATCTAGATAGCTATTATTCCAACTAGAATTGAACATAGTGTCGAGTAATTAAGCTAGAAATATATCCATAACTCAAGTAGAAGGTGTATATAAGGGGAGGAGAGGATTAGCATCTTCTAAGTACTTAGCATGAAAGTAGTCTATGTCATGATGTTTAAGTAAACATTACTTTGACTTCCATGATTATCATAATTAGTGTGCCTCATACCATGTTAAGCGGTTTTGTATCGTGCTTTAGCCTCTCTAAAGATACTTAATAACCTCATATGATACGCGTTCATCATGTAATTTATTTGTGAGTTTGAATTGAGTTCATATTTGTTAAAGCTTAAATTATAATTTATGATTAAACATATTTTTTATTCATACATTTCGAAAAATCTATAATTTACTATTTACTTAATATCCACACTTTATAATTTATAAACACTTAAAAAAATAATTTCAGTACTATCAAATATGTGCTGAATTAAGGCTCTTTAGCCGTACCTTAGCTAGATTCAATCACTGACTCCATTTATGGCTCTTTTCGAATGTTGACGTAATTTTATTACTTTGTTTTTAATATTTTTGGGTCAAGAATAATTTAAATTTGAAGAACAATAGATACACTACTATAAATTGTAATGAAACTACAAAATGGTGGGGGTTGGTCACACTTGATTGTGATTGTACCGATTCGTAAATTGCAAGCACTCTTCAGCGCATATCCTATTTTTTCCATTTATGGCTCAACATGTGCGATGTATCGTGACACGTCGGAATTTTAGGAGCATGCTTTTATATTTTTAGTTATTTACATGTTAGGATTTGACTTTGTATTGTTTAAATTAAAATAAGAATTGAATTTTAGTATTATTCTATTTGCTTTGTTTTCTACTTGTAGTAATTTAGAATTTCACGTTGGGTAAATAAAAAAAAAAACTAAAATTCCTCTTTTTAGTATTTTATTTATTTTAATTTATAAGCGCATGATTGAACATGTTTAAATTATAATTTCAGATGGTCAAACAGGTCAAACATACTTTTTATCCACATATTTTATAGGAACCACAACTTACAATCTATTTTTTATTCAGACATTCACTAACAACTTATATTATAAACACTTAAAAAATAATTTCCGCACTACCAAACATGCGCTAAGATAGTTATGGATTATTTTGGAAAGTGAGATTTGGAGATCGCTTGGAATTTTTTTTTTCTATCAATTTTGAGTTGTACTGTTTATTATTGAAAAAATCGGTGTTTGTTAGTTTTTTGAGCGCTAGTTTTTGGTGGTTTAAAACCCAACCAAAATTGGTGTAATGAAATTTGCAGGGTATTTATCAACTCTAAATCGGTGATTTTTGGCCGTTCTTCAATTTTTTTTTTCCAATTTTACCCTCTCTCAAACAGTTATTTTCAAAACTACTATAAACCTAAAATTTGCAAAAATAAAAACGAACATATGTAAAAACATAAATTTAATTTTATATTTTCAATTAGCGATTACTGTTTGGATTATAGGTTTGACTTAATTTATATATTGTTTTAATTAAATTATTTATTTAATTATGTTCTTTTGTCAAATACAGCATGTTTGCCCCTATTTTTATTTGGATTATTTGGCAGTAAGAACATGTTTGCTAAGGGTTAAAAAAAAAAAAAAAAAGTCGAAAAGAAGTAACTTAAAAACAGGAGGAGGAAACGTACAATTTAAGCTTGCCAAACATGCTCAACGTATTCACTTTGACGTTGTTTAAACTCATCTCGTTAAGTAATGTTAATATGCTATGTCAAGTTAACGAACTTTTAAAAATGATTTAATTGAAAGAAAATTATAAATTTAATGATGTAATTCTGATATTCAGAAGAAAAAAAAAATAAGACAGTGAAAAAAAAATAGAGAGAAAAATTACACAATACTATTGTATCACACATACCTTCTTCTTCCTTTTTTATATATAGTCATATATGTAATTTTGATTCTTTTAAAAAAATTTAGAACCGCTAAATAATAAAATCTCAAGTATGAATTAAAATGTTTCAAAAACAACTAACAAAAACTACCAAAAATTAGATCCCTCGTAAACGCCCAAAATCGATACTTTAAAAAACTCTCATAATTAGTACTTCAAAACTCTCAAACATGCTCTTATAGTCTCGTCCAATACGTATAAGTGGATTTTTCTTAGTAGGTTATTGGGTATAGTTGGAGGTTTAGAGTTATGTGAGAAAATAATTGTGTAATTCTACATGTTGTAGTTTTTTTTTTTTTTTCTGGTTTGGAAATTTTCTTGTAAATATTTTTATTATTTTTCTCCCTCTATTTATATGTATATGTATTTTTTTTTATATTTATCCAAACAATGATTCTATGAATAAATCTCAATTCCCAACGTTATATGTCTTTCATTCAAAACAAGAAAGTGTTTTTGGTTGAACAGTCAACTAGCAATAAATCCAAGTTCTTAAATAATATAAACTCGGATGGGCAAGTGGGACTTGGAATTTAGAAACGGTACACTAATGTATGAGCAAATTATATGCATGTTTGGTTTCGTTAACAATTAATTTTTAAATTTTGTTAAAAATTAATGAAATATGTATTTAAAAATTTGATAAAAATTATAAGTTATATAAAATGTGTGGTTAAAAACTTTAACTCAAATTTTTATTAACATTTTAAATAAAAAAAAAAATTACATAAAGTTGTGCCACATTAATTTAAATTGCCAACACGCTACATCAAATATCTCTCAATATTTAACCCTAATTTAGATTGGCACATCAAGACTCAAGCTAATTTGAATTATTATGTAGAGAGTTTATGATCAAATTTCATACAATTCTGGAGTTTCTCTTGTTAGGAGAATAGAAAAATATTCAACGTGTAAATTGTAATTATTATAAAAATTCACATGTAATGTTTGCTTTTTACTACAAAGATTTTTTGAAAATTAACGATGTATTGATAGTAAAAATGGAGAGTTGATTAGTATTATTTTAGTGATTCACACATAAAACTAAAACTCTAATAAAATAAAAGGAACAAAAATGTATAATTTTTGGGTATTTGCAATGCTCCTAAAAGAATAATGAAGAAAATTTACAACTTACATATTTAAATATGTTGAGCTAACTTAGAATTCAAATTCTTGTTTAAATTCACTTAGAATTGCGGATTTGAAATAAGTCGAGTCAAATTATAGCTTGAATGTCTACTCAAATTAACTCGACTCTGACTTCAATTACCAATCTATAGATGATTCTTCCTATCTACGTAGTTTGTCCAAACATCTTATATTAGGTATATATGTGACAAGGAACTAACCAAATGGTTTGTGTTATAAGAATTGAGTCCATAACCTCAAAGAAGATAAAAAGTGAAAATTATACTCCGTACATATTATCATTTTTTCTAGTTTTGAATTTTACTAGATACCATTTGTTTTATCTATAAAACTACTATTTATCATTTATTTTTTACTATTACTATATAAAAATAATTAACATATCAATTAATTATTATTATCATTTAGTAACTAGCTAATATTAAGGGATTTAAACATATTACTACAAAACTTAGTTAACAATTAATTATTTCCTAATTTTCCATTCATAACACGCATCGAATTCTCACCATTTTCCAATACATCTTGTGAACAATGAAAGAAACCCTCATCAATGGGATTTTGATTTAATAATCATGTTTGATTCCAAAATCTAAGAATTGAATTCTTACCCTGTTAATATTTTGTAGGATAGCAAAAAAACCCGTCGATCCGAACCTGCCCCGCACCCCGCCCCGCTTATTTGGGTAATAGGGGCGGGTCCGGGGCGGGTCTTTCTACCCCATGGAGTTCGCGGGGCGGGGCGGTCCGACCTGCCCCACCAAGAATTTTTTTTTTTGTAAAATCATAAAATATAATATAAATTAAAATTTTGTTGAAAATGGACTAAAGAAGAATCAAAGCTGGGTTGAAATTATAAATTATAAATCTCAACCATTACACCATAATCCCATTCTTGAATTTTTTTTGTTTTGTTTGCTACAAATATTTTTTTAAAAAAAATTATTTATTTTTTAATTATTTTTTTCAGTTTTATAAAAAAAAAAAAATCGTGGGGCGGTTGGCGGGTCAAAAGATTGACCCGCCCCGCCCCGCGAATTCGCGGGTCGTGGAGCGGGGCGGGTAAAAAATTTCGTGGGGCGGGGCCTGCCCTATTGCCATCCCTAATATTTTGTTTGAATTGGTTGTCAATTGTACTATACAAAAAATCACAAATGTCTGGCGATTTTCAACAAAAATTCAATCTTCAACAATGTCGATTATAATGATAGAATTTCTGCTAATTTCGTGTACTGTAACAAAATGATATTATCATCTACCCAACATCTTCAACATATCATGGAGTATCAATTAAAATATTACCAAGTAATTTTCATATTGATTCTGTAGTTGAATTGACGTCATTAAAAATCTACATATTTCTGATCTTTCTTCAAAGAAATTCAAACGAACAAGGACTTTTATAGCTTTGCAATCTTCGGGAAGTAACACATATGTTACGTGTCTATGAAATATGATCACTAATTGTCTGATCATGAGTTTGATTTCGAATTCACCTACATATGGGTAATTAACATATATACCCTAATATGAAACTAATATATGATAAGTTGCAGGAAATTGAAAGTGATCTGATATGGTATCATGATGTAATTGTAGGTCTCATTAATAATGAAGCTTTATTGTGGGCCTTAACAGTAGCTAGTATTTTCTGATTAAAGATTGATAAGATTCCAGTATTATTACATATTTTATATTGAACCATTATATTTTACATTTGGATGTAAAAGTAGGGTATATATGTTAATTACCCAAGATAAAATAGCTTTCGGCCTACTATTAATTTGTCAAGCTTTTATATAGACAGCAATTGCCACATTTCCACAGTTGAAGGGGGTAAAAGTAAAATATATAAAATACACGTCTTACAGTGAAATTAGGGGTGGCAAACAGGCTAGACTCACTAGCTCGGTCCATGGCCAAATCGAGCCCGTTCAGGGCCGAGCCCCAAATTTTTTAAGAGCTCGTAAAAAACAAAAGCCGACTAGTGGCCTGGTCCCATGAGCTAACTCGTGATTTGAATTTTTTTTTAAAAAAAAATTTAGTTTAAAAAAAACGAGAGACTTGACTGGATCCACAAAGCTCATGAGCCATGGTCCAAACATAGAGAGTCGAGCTCAGGCTTGGCTCGGTTTCACATGGGCCGAGCCGGGCTCGCATTGCCACCCCCAAGTGAAATTTTTTATCTTGATTTCTATACTTGACTTTGTACACTTACAAGATACTACAAGAAATGTGTTACTCGATGGTTTTTTGACGCTCAAATCAAAATAGGGAGGATACTTTTTTCATTGTGACTCAATTTCTCTTCTTTTTTAAATTTTTTATGTAAATATAATTGTGGTGGAAACATTAAGCTCCCAAACTACCAACTAAAATGTAATTATACAACTTACCAAAATTTAAAAAAATACATATGCAGAGTACAAGTGCATATATAATTAAATTAAAAATTGAACGTATAAATAAATAAAGACGAGTCGAGTCAAAATGAACTCTATCAATTCCACTTATGCTTGTTTAGTGACTTAGTAGGTGAAGAAGAAAAAGAAAAAAAAGAATGAAATCATGATAGCAATATGGAAACACGAGGTGATATAAATATGATCAAGTGACAAGTATTAGAATATGTTAATTTCGTCAATTCACCGCGAAATACTAAATAATTAATTTTGATTGCAAAATTATTGATTCTTACAAATATCGATTTAAATCGAGAAATTGAATAAAATCCAATATTCTATAATTTCAATCCTATAACACAAAGAATACACTGTTGCGATTTGCAGCTTTTTATGATACTTAATTCTTAATCATATATAGAGTCACAGTCTTGGAGTAGTGTTCTCTTGCCTCTCTTAAGAGCATGATGTAATGTCTACTTGCTGAAGTGTCAGCAGGTGGACATTACCTCCTGGGGGCAGGAGAACACCACTCCACATATAGAGTCACAGTTTTAGAGTAGTGTTCTCTTGTCCTCTTAGGGGCAGAATGTAATGCCCACTTACTGAGGTGTTAATAGGTAGATAATCAAATAAATTGATTACTTTATCATGGACAGTCCACCTGCTGATACCTCAGTAGGTGGGTAAGACATCCTATCCCATTAAGGACAGGAGAACACCACTATATATATATACATACATACTACACTTTTCAAATAAGTAAATTCTTTCTATTTACATAATTGAGAGGGGTCTGGGCTCCTTCTTGGCCCAATGTAAATCCGCTTGTGACTGGGGCCAAGTTCAGCTCGTCTCCCACAAGACGAGTTCTGTTCGGCCTATGACTCGTGAGCTTAATGGGCCAAGCCGTATTGGTATAGGTTTTGGCCCATGGGCCTTATGGGCCGAACCCAACTCGTTATTATTATTTTTTAATTCAATACTTTTTCGTGAATTGTTAAGAATAATAATAATAATAAAATGAGATAATTAGTATTAACACTATTCTTAATTATGTGTTTTGACAAACAAGGCTACTAAAAAATATTTTGTAAAATTTGCTCTTTTCAAAAGTAATAAATTAAAATATTAAAGTTTTGATGTAAATACCACTAGCCACACATCTACGTCGCACCACATTTTTAACACAGTAACAAAAAGTTATAAGATGACAATGACAATCTTGACAAAATCTTATAGCATTTGGATGACATTCGTCTCAAAAAATTATAGCATACGGTCTACGATAATCACACTAAGTATTCTTTCGTGATCACATTGGTTGCATACAGAGGTACACATTACTGATCACATTAGTTGAAAACCAGGGCACAAGATACTTTCATTATATATTCATTGTCATTTTATTCAGGGGCGGATTTGGGCCTGGGCTGCACTGCGCTTCAGCCCAGTGCAACCATGGCCCATATAACAATTTTTAGGTAGTAATTTTTTTAAAAAAAATTTATAGCTCGGCCCAAATTTTGAAAATAGCCCACTACCCTCCATATTTAATTATATTCCACTCCCAACCTATTTTCTTAAATGGACTAAATTTAAACTTAAATCTTTGTGATAATTTCACCCTATACTATAAAACATAAAATAATTTAAAAAATACTATTTAACTTTTTTTATTCTAAAAATACTGTTTTTTATTTTCATAACACTTATTGTTACATTTTTTATGTTTGTTAATAACAAATGTAACACATTTATTATAACTAAATAATAAATGTAACAACAAGTGTTACAAAAATAAAAAAACAGTATTTTTTGAATAAAAAAAACATGATAGTATTTTAAAAAATAGTTTATTTATTGTGGTTATTTTTGAAAAAAAAACCCTAAATCTTTTACCCATTAAAACTCATTACCCAACCCACTTATATGGGCCAATTCCTAAACCCCCATTATCTATTAAATTTAAATCCATCCCAACCCAAAAACAAAACACCATAGCCATGTTTATATTAATGCCTAAATTTGGAGGGCAATGTTTTGATTAATGCCTAAAACGAAGGGCTCATTCCAAAGTGCTTAATCACGTTCAGAAGGTTTTCTTGTAAACCGTCTCTCTGAAGTCCGACCGACCACCGCCGCCGCCGTAGCCGACCACTTCTACAGTCCCAAACTAGATTTTTTTTTCTCGTTTTTGAATTTTTCAACTGCTTGGATTTATTTTTCTTTTGCCCAAATTTTTTTCTTTTCTATTTATTTGATAATATATAATTCTATATAGTTGTTATTTGTTGTTGAACAATGAATAATGATGTTTAGTTTATTTTGAAAAATTATTTCAAATTTCAATAAATAGAAAAAAAAAAAAAAAAGTTGCTTATTATTGGAAATTAATATAAATTTTTGCTTGAATATCTTGAAAGCATTAAAAATTTAAAATTGACTAGTGAAGGAAGGTGAACCAAATGAATTTTTATTGTAATAGCACCGAATCGAACGTTTGGGTTTAATATGGGTTATTTTTTTGCTTATTTTTGTTATTATAGACTTTTCATTTATTATATTTTTTGGATGATTGAATTTATTGTTAGTTGAATTGGGTTGAATTGTTTGTTGTTGGATTGTTGAATTATTTCAATTCGTGTTTGTAGATTTAAAATGAAATATCATTGACATTGCGCAAAGAAGGAAAAAATGTTGTTTTCCTTCTTTAAAAAATGGATGAATCTACTACAAGTAAAAATTCTATTGAAATTAATTAATATACTTCAATTCTTGACATCCAACTTTCTCCAAATTCATCTTTTGAAATCGAATATCCTTTGTCTTCACAACTTGACTTGCAACCATCTATTATGAATGAGTTTTATGTTATTAAAGCTCGATGAACACAACTTTAGTACATAATGTCGTAATTATGTTCTTTTTTGTTATATATATATATATATATATATATTTGACTTAGGACATGTTCGGTTACCATTTTTTCCAAAAAAATCCATTTTTTGTCTACTATTTTTGACTTTTTAAACTTTTTACACTACAAAAAAGTTTGAAAAGTCAATAAAGTAGTAAAAAAAATACACCGAACAAGTCCTTCACTTATTTTAAATTTCAACTCGACCCAATATGATTTTCTGGATCCGCCCCTGATTTTATTATGTCATAAAGGCTACAACTCAAATAAATGAGCCAAAACTAATATTTTCTATTTCGAAATTAAATTAATATATACAAAACTAATTATTTATAAACACATTGAAAAATATTATAAAAAATATATTCTTATTCCCATAAGTCACATATCATTATAACTCTCGAATTTTAGTAATTACATTAAGGGCTTTTTTGGTTTGTGGACAAAATTATTTATTTAAATAAAAGTTATTTAGATAATGGTTATTCGGATAACAGATTTATCATTATCATGTTTGGTTAAACTAGGTATAAGAATACAAAAAGCCATTGTTCAAAAGTCAAATTCTCATAAAAAGACAATTATACTCTTATTCTTTATTAAACAAAAAAAATATGAATGTCCATGGACGTAGTAGGTAGCGGAGGACGTCGGGTGGCAGTGAGCGGTGGTGATAATCCTAGAATATGAATGTCCAAAAACAGATTTGTTCTATATTATAAAAGATATATTTTTCTTTTAAAAAAATTGAGTGAACTTTTATCCAGATAAAAAAAATTTATCCTCCTCTTTTCAATGATAAATCTTATCCTTATTTTTTGCTTGAATTGTTATATGAATAAAATTGTATTCGGATATCAATTTTACCCAAACAGGATAGGACAAAATTTATCATTTATCTTTATCGATCACATAACCTTAAATACTCTTTCGCAATCACATTTGGTACATATCCATTATTGTTCAAAGCTGTGTAATTCAGGACACACGATGTTTTTACGATAATTTAAGTAAACTTGCACATAACAAGATAGCAAAGTCACATCAACATAACAAAAGTCAAAACATACACCTATTATTGTAACAACAATCACAATAATATAAAATACAATTATTTAGGCTACAACTCGAAAAAGTATCAACTTATGCCACAACTAATTTGTTTCATTTTGAAGTTAATTTAAATTAATATATACAATAATAATTTTTGAAAAATGAGTTGGACAACATTTCAAAAAAAAAAAAAAAAATTCTTATTCCCATACATGCATATAAGTCACAAAATTTGTGTTCTACTTTATACATGTAGTCGACCAGAAAAAGCAGTCCCGTCTCAATTCATGCTTGCACGTCACATTATTAAGACATAAATCACATTGCCATTCTCCACAGGCATATTATCTTTATTTTTCGTTAAGAAATATTTAATGTAATTGTAAAAAAAGATACTAAATAATTCGAAATTTTAATGATAGACAATGATGAAAGAAAATATAGGTACATACATATCTCACGTTTATCTTGGGTCAAAATTAGTTGCATAATCTTATCTCTTATTTAAATAATTTTTTTATAATTACAATTTTTAAATAAATACTGGAGAGAAATTTTGGCGCACATGAAATATGATTTTTCAAATTTGTTCAAAATTTTGTTAGTAACCAAAATATAACCTTAAAAAGTAATAGTTATCAATTTTTTCCAAAGAAAATTAACACGACCTAACTCGTTAGATGAAAGGGCCACCATATTGGGTCGAGTCCACAGGCGGCTCAATTCAATTGTCACTCCTATGACTCTCTTTAGCAAATTGATTGAATTTCTATGAGAACTCCAGTTCACTATCCTTAACTAATGTATGGCTATATGAACTCAACTTGTCCAGTAAAAGGTCGATCAAGTGATGAGACTTGCATTAACAATAAAACAAAGTATTTGAGCCAAAAAAAAAAAAAAAAATCTCACACCAACAGTAAGAAAGAGGACAATACAATACCAAGTTGCTCGGCTTGACATACACATTTACAAACTAATATGACACAATCGCATTACCATGGTACTCAAAGATAGCTCAACTCATTGTCCAAGTCCATACATCTTGTCTAAGAGTTTAAATTTTTTATAGTAACACACTTTTATTTATTTAATGCATGTTTGATAGTATTTTTTTTTTTTAATTTTTAAATTCATTTTCAACAATATATTTCATGGGATCCACAACTTTTATCAACTATACATTTTACCAACTTTTTTCAGAATTTCTTAAAAACTACTTTTAAACTTCACCAAATAGGCACCTAACTTCAATATTAGACAAATTTTACCTTCTCACTTACATGAACCCCATCGATTACTTAGTTCCAGGCTAACACAAATTTAAATTACATATGCTGAATGATCACCAAAATAAAAATTGACTTGACATTCGAAGTGAAATTGCCACCTATTTTCAACGGTCGATTATCACCATATCTGTGGACTCCACAGGGCATTCGACAAATGTTGATGACAATAATATGTAACAATAATTTCTCCAACATAGACGAGTTGAAATTAGGGTTTTGCCTTTTCCTTTATCAAGCCCATCACATATCAACTAATTTAAAATACATTTTCTACTATTTAATAAAAAATGTAATACTATATTCTCATGCATCATATTCACTATAAATTATAATAGTCGAAATTAAATTAAAATAGTTAAATTAAAAATTCTCATATTACTTTACTAAACAGGGGTGACAAGCATGTCGTGAGATGAGATATCGAACGCTTAAATACTTACACAACCAACCCTATAGTCAATAAATTGAAGAAATAGTTTTACCATACACCACAAAATATAAAATAATTTATAAAATGCTATCTAACTTTTTTATTCTAAAAATATTGTTTTTATTTTTGTAATACTTGTTGTTATATTTTTTATGAAATATATATTACATTTGTTATATTTGAATTTTAAAATATGAAAAAATAATTATAAAATTTTAATAGAAAATCAAACCAAACTAAAATCTTAGACACGAAAGAAAATGGGCCCAACATTCCCATCTATTCCGTTACATTTTGATTACCTCATCATATACTCCACCGCTCCACCAATTTTATCCTACTCCCCCTTCTCTCAACCGTCAGATCTCATTCTCAACCCCCAAATTCCACAAATAATCACACCTTCCTAACCACTCGCTCTGTACAAAAACCACGTGTTCATCAGTCCACGTGTCCTCTCAAAATCCACGAGTAGCCACTCGCGCGTGAGTCGAAGTTAAAAAGAGCAGTAAAACCCTAATTTTGAGTTAAATTTTACCTTACCATTTCAATGCCACAGATGAAAATCGGAAACGATAAAAAAAAAAAAAAAAAAAAAAAAAAAAAAAAAAAAACGGAAAATTAATTAAAAAAATCATAATTAGAGAGAGAAAGTGGGAGAGAGAGAGAGACGTAAAAACCGAGTAGGAGGGACTTTTATTTCTTCGCCCCTCTTCGTTATCCCCATCCGTCAAAGTTTCTGTTTCTCTCTCTTAAACCATACGTATGCATATAACTTTCTCTCTCTAGACATCATCAATCTCGGAAATCATCTAAGCATTAGAGTTCAATTTGATTTCAACTTTTCAAAATTCTGAATTCAATTTGTATATATTCTTTTTATGATTGTTTTATTCTTGTATAAATTCTTTGATTTTTTCTTCTTTTTATTGGTATCTTCTTTTGAACTTAGGTTTGTACAGAGGCAGATAACCGCAAAATATACAGACGACAAAAAAAATCTTATTTGAGGAATTTTGTTGTCTGTATTATCAAAATTTATATTATTAGAGTTTATAGAGCCAACCTTTTAAATGTTATACATTTGACATTTTTTTTTTGGTGGTGGTGCCATTAATGAAATGGTGAAGAGGAAAAAATCAGTAGACGATGGTGGCAAGTGTGGTTAAACTTTTTTTTTTTTTTTTTTTTTTTATTTATTGTTGCGAGCTGCATGGTTTTTGAATTGTAAGCTAAATACGCAGACACCTGTAAGCTGAGGGCATCAACTTGTTTTGGGGGCTTTTGTTTTATTAGTGCTATAAATAGGCTAGTTTTCATGAGGTTATGGTCGTTGTCACTTTGAGAGGAGAGAGGGCTGAACAGCTGTTTGCGGTGTGTTTCGGCGGGTTGCGTGTGAGCTTTTCGCTTCTGTGGTGAAGTTTGGGGATGAGGAATAATGACCAGAAAATTGGTCGCGGTGATGGCGGGCCAGCGGTGCCAAGGCCAGGCCGAGGCAATAATGGGATCATTCCTACCTCATTCAAGGCTCTTTCAAGCTACCTGAGGATTGTTTCCTCCGGTGCCTCCACCGTGGCCTCCACAGTGAGGTCTGCGGCCTCCGCGGCTTCGGGTATTGCGGAGAGAGACTTTGAATCCACCGATGGTCAGGTGAGACTTCAAAACATTTTTTCTTTGAATGGAAATTTCGACATGGATAAATTAAGAGAAAATTTTGCACTTTGAGCACGTTTAGTTGTTATTTACAGCCGAATATGGTTGATCTTGAACTGAATACATTGATTGGTGAAATTGGTTGCTGCATCCTGCGTGCAACTGTATGACGGTGTTCTATTTGATTTTCTTTTTGGCTTCCAAAATGGGAAAAAATTGTGTTCTGGGCATGTAAAGTTTGCAATTAAATAGCTGGTGCCGCCATTTTTGGAAATTTTGGCTTTAAGCGATTATTTTCAGATCAAGGTTGAAACTTTGCAGCTTGAAGTCTTGAACTCGTGGTGTTTTGTAGATTTGATCTTTAGCAGTGTGTTAATCTTATATTTTCCTCCTCTGTGGGAGAGAATTGTAACAACTAGTTTCTGTATGCAGTAGTGGGATGTATTACTTGGTTCAATTCAGGAAGTTGTTCAGAAAGAAGAAAATGAATTCTCTCTCCTTTGTTTTTTGGTTTGATCTTTGTTAAAATATCAGGAATTTTATATGCTAGGATATATTGTATCTTATTTTACATGGAGTCTTCTCTAGCAATAGCACAAGCATGATTTTTTTTTTTTAAAATTTGCGAACATATTGATTTTGACAAAACTGGTTATCTCTTTCTATCACAGAATCACGTAGATGCATGGATCTTTTCTTATCAAGTGAACATATTTCATTATGGGTATTTGTGACTGAACTGGTTATCTCTGTCTATCGTGCAACATCTTTTTGTACAGTAGTCCTGGAATAGAATATAACGGCTTTAAATGAGTAGAATTTTGATTCTGGTTATCTCTGTCTATCGTGCAACATTTTTTTGTACGGTAGTCCTGGAATAGAATATAGCGGCTTTAAATGAGTAGAATTTTGATGGTTTCGCTGGTTATCTCTGTCTATCGTGCAACATCTTTTTGTACTGTAGTCCTGAAATAGAATATAACGGCTCTAAATGAGTAGAATTTTGATGGTTTCAGTTATTGCGGCATGTGTAAAGTTGTCCGTATTCTGTTTCAAACATTCAGCACTTTACCTTATCAATCTATATGTCACTACTATTATGGGAAATATGGACGTATCTCCACGTGGATTTTGTTTGCGGTCGGTTGTCAGTACTATTATCAGAAAAATGGCCGTATCTCCACGTGGATTTTGTTTGGGGTCGTGGGCCTTTTTTCTATTTGTGTTAATTATTTTTCTTTTTCTTCCCCCTCTTCCCCCCCCCCCTCGTCTTCAGGGAGTGGGAAGGAGGAGGTTACTGAAGGACACATGAATTTCTTAAAATTTAATAGAATCCCTCATTTGGCAGTTTTGGCATTATGCAGTTGGTTAAACTACTGAAATTTACTTAATAATTTTTTAGAGGACTTTCAAATCCTTGTTCTTATACTCTTGAGATTATTATTATTTTTTTTCCAGTTTCGAGTTTGGGAGAGTGTTTTTCATTGGTTGCCACGCTTCAGTAAAGCTTTGCAGTATTGTTGAGACTTAAATCTTGGATTGAGTATCATTACTTTAGCATTTGCGGTGGCTTTTTACGAATCATTCATTAAAATTTTTACTTGGTCTGTCCATGTGAAGTTTTGTTCACAATTATGATCTGCATTAGTATAATTTCCGCAAATATTTCTAGCAGTCTAGTTTTACTAATTACATGGTGTTGTGTTACTTAGAAAGTTTGTTTTAATTTCGTAGACATCTGACGGTTTTCCCATTATGTCAATCCTTCAAAAGCGATTCTTGTTCATTGCTTCAGTGGCACATTTTTTATAAATATAATCAGTAATACGATATGCTTTTGTGCACTTGGAGCTTCTAGCACTCAATTATTTGAACTGTGACAAGGAGTAGAATTCCTATTGTAAGGGCTTGCTATTATCTTTCCCCATCTCGTGCTATTTCATTTCAATAACTACATGTTTCCTATTCATGTATTCTAGATCTAATAGGTGGTGCTGATCATTTTTTTTTTCCGATTACCAATTAAGGTTAACTGGGCTGGGTTTGACAAATTAGAAGATGAGGGAGGAATCACCCTACAAGTTCTCTTGCTGGGGTACAGCTACGGCTTTCAGGTGTGGGATGTTGAAGAAGCAGCCAATGTGCGCAACTTAGTTTCTAGGCATGATGGTCCTGTTTCATTTATGCAAATGTTACCAAGACCTATGGCATCAAAGCAGTCTGGAGTTAAGTTTACGGACAGTTGCCCATTGCTGATCATCTGTACTGATGGATCCTTCTCTGGAGTTAATAACAACCAGGAGAGGTTGGGTACTCCTTGTAATGGGTCCATCCAACACTGCCATGGTTCAC
The DNA here is from genome assembly GCA_030279155.1 of Forsythia viridissima. Classification (NCBI taxonomy): domain Eukaryota; kingdom Viridiplantae; phylum Streptophyta; class Magnoliopsida; order Lamiales; family Oleaceae; genus Forsythia; species Forsythia viridissima. Next base: position 44,555,127 of record CM059039.1, on the reverse strand, counting down.
TTAACGGTAGTTGTGTTCCTACTGTGGTTTGGTTTTATTCCTTGAAATCTCAATCATATGTACATCTTTTAAGGTTTAGATCAGTTGTTCATTTAGTGAGATGCAGCTCTAGAATTGTTGCCATTTTGCAGTCGACTCAGGTATGTTTACTTATCCATAAATTCTTTAAAACATGTATTTTCCTTTTATAAGCGGCCTATGTTTATTTGTCTGGTTGGAAACATATGAATAAGATGTCCATTTTACAGATACACTGTTTCAATGCTGCGACATTAGAGAGAGAGTATACAATTCTTACAAATCCGATTGTTCTGGGGAGTTCTGGGTCAGGAAATATAGGCTTTGGGCCGCTTGCAGTGGGTCCCAGGTGGATGGCTTATAGTGGGTGTGAAGTTGCAATTTCAGATTCTGGGCGTGTGACTCCACAACATTATACCCCCTCGGCTAGTTTTCCTAGCCCTGCTTCAAATGAAAGCCTCGTTGCACATTATGCAAAAGAGTCAAGCAAGCAACTTGCTGCTGGTATTGTGACTCTGGGAGACATGGGTTATAAGAAACTATCAAGGTATTACTCTGAGCTGGTACCTGATGGCAACCACTCGCAGTCTGGAACTGCTCGAGGGAAGGTAAATGGTGTTGCTACTGGCTTTTTGCCTGATGCAGATGATGTTGGCATGGTACGAAATATTCTTCTCAAGTGTACTCTTAGTTCTGGTTTGTGAATTTGCTATGCTACTGTTGTTCCCTGAGTTATTAAGCCTAATGTGACTGTATATTTTGACTATAAGTCGTGGTACTTGGTTGTTTTTTCCTTGTGTTCTTCCTGCTTAATCTGTGTAGGGAACTGTTAGCTTTTTTCTATTTTCATGTCCGTGCATTTCAGTTTAAACTTTTGCTCTCTTATGTTTGTTCGTGATTCATCTGACAGGTCATTGTCAGAGACACTGTTACCAGAACTGTTATTGCACAGTTTAGGGCACATAAATGTGCTATTCTATCATTATGCTTTGATCCTAGCGGCACCCTTTTAGTGACGGCTTCAGTTCAGGGTCATAATATCAATGTTTTTCGTATTATGCCTGGACATTCTGGAGCTTCTTCTGGCCCCTCTTATTGCCATATTTATAGGCTTCAACGTGGTTTCACAAATGCTGTAAGAGCTAGATTTGTTGTTTTCTTATATTTGATTGATTGTTAGTGAAGAACTGATTCTTTTTCTCTTTGGTAATGCTTTCTCAGGTCATACAGGATATAAGTTTTAGTGTTGACAGCCAATGGATTATGATTAGTTCCTCTAGAGGAACAAGTCATCTCTTTCCTATTTCTCCTTCAGGGGGATCAGTATCCACTGATGCTTGTTTTAGTACCAGAAACAGTGGATCCAGCTTGATGGCAGATCCCACGGTTTGCGAGCCACCAAATTCAGGATTACAGGTACTAACTCAACAGTGTCTCTGTGTGTCTGGGCCCCCAATTACAGTTAATGCTGTTAGCAGAATAAGGAACGGAAATAGTGGATGGAGAAACACAGTGAGTGGTGCTGCCGCAGCTGCAACTGGGCGGATAAGTTCATTCTCTGGAGTAATTGCTTCTGCTTTCTACAACTGGAAAGACAATGTATTGTATGCAGATAGCAGTTCTCCTAAGAAAAACTATTACCTGATGGTTTTTTCTCCTCCTGGTAACATGGTACAATATGCACTGCGACTCTCTCCTGTGGTTGATAGCACAACATCTTTACCTGGAGCAAGTACCACTTGTGAATTAGGCCTCGACTGTGATACAAGATTAGCAGTGGAGCCAATTCAGAAGTGGAATATTTGTCAAAAGCAAAACCGAAAGGAGCGAGAAGATAATATCTATGGTGAAAAAGTAAATTCAGATAGCAGTAAAGTATTTCCAGAAAGAAAGAGACACGGAAACAATGTACTTTCCAATGTCGTGGTTACAACCGCAAAAGATGACATTCCTGAAGAAAGACATCATATGTATATATCTGAGGCAGAACTCCAGATGCATCAAAGTTGGAATCCATTGTGGTCGAGATCTGAGGTACCTTATCCTCTACAGAGAAGTTGAGGATGGTTTTTGAGTAAATTGTGCTATCTTCGTTGAATGACTTCGTTTGTTTTTGTAACATTTGGGCAGATATATTTTCAGTCAATGCTGACTGATGGCTTTAATATAGACGAGGAAGGTGCTTGTAGGGGAGAGATTGAGATTGAAAGAATCCCTGTTCGCACGCTTGAAGTGAGGTCAAAAAACTTGGTTCCAGTTTTTGATTATCTTCAAGCTTCCAAATTCCAACAGGGGAGGTAAGTTGAGATGTTCTATAAATTCTTTTCGTCTGAGGACAGTATTATTAGATTGATTGCGTTTGTTTGGATGGCGCGAATAAGTATCTTGTACTAGGGGATTGCTGTATGTGTTTCGGCTACAGAAGAGTCATTTACTCGGGGTGTGTGGCTATAAAAGCAGGGATTTTTGTCTGGTGTTCTTCCCACGTCTAGTTTATTTGACAGTAGTCTGTCTTAACTCAGTTTCTTTAGTTTTGTGTGGTTTCATTGATGTTCACGATCTTAATTATTTGGATTCAAAACATTTTTTTTCTTAAATCATGTTCCTTGTCCTTCAGGATTCCTGTTATAAATAGCGGCAACAATGGCCAACCGCTATATCAGGGGTCTGAGAATGGAGAACTTACCGACCGGAGCAGTTCTGGCTTTCTTAACTCCAAGAACAACATTGGTATTATAGTGGCTGAATCAAACAATGATGCTGAAGAAACAGGTCGGGATGGTCTTCAGGTCCCAACTGAAACAAATAGGGGTTTTGTATATACTAATGATACCCCAATAGTGAACACTGGGCTCGGGACTGTAAATACAAGAGAGAACTCAACGATGGGGAGTCCTAGATCTGTAAATAATAGAGATGGTTTGAATATTATGGAGAACCAATCTAAAGAAGGTGACGAGTTTGATTAAAGGTATTCCTCACAGGTCCTGCTCTAATTTTTCAGTGCATTATTAAGTCTTTTGATACTTCCTCCCGCTGTGTCCTTTTAATCAAAAACTATTTCTGTTGAATTGCATTGCAAGTCTTTTCTTATGATGTGGCACCTTTGCTTTTTCCTTCAGATTTTGCCTTTCATAAGGTGAGGGTTGGGGAGACGGTACTTAATTGTTTTCCATGTTATTTCCTTAGAACTTTACGTAAACTGTTATTGACTTTGTTTTTTTTCAGTTGAGTAATTTATCATATCGTATGATTTGCCCAGGTTTGAAGGTATTCTTTTATTCTCTGGGAAGCTTCCTTAAAAGTGTCGTAATTGTGGGAAGAGGAGGATCATATAGAGGAGTGAGAAATAGGAGCTCTGGACAGTGATGTGGAAGTTTTTAAGACCTTGATGGTAGCTTTCTTTTTCTCTGAGACTTTTGTAAATACAGACTCAGACTACAGATGGTATATAATTAGTTATAATATGTAAATAATGGCAAAATGTTGCTGTATTTTATTGACTGCTTATCTGTTTTATTACTTTTAAGGCCAATCGACTTTGGCAAACATGCCAAAAAGGTTAGGACCAGATGTTTTTGCGTTTGAGTTTTGAGTTTTGAATTTATTTTCAATTTTCAGTTTTGAGAGTCTATTTTAGGATTACTGAAAATGCATTTGGTTTATCATTATGAAAAACTATTTCTCAAAATAGAAAATTAGAAAATAAGTTTTGTTCGGAATTTTGAGAAATTATTTTATGATATTTTATTCAATAGATTTGATTATTTAGTAAAATAAAACAATTTTATGTTAATATATTATCAAGTGGTATATATATATTAAGTTGGTGAATTTTATACTATCTTTTTTGTTACAAAAATAAAATTTAAACAAATAATAAATGGTTTAATTTTACCAACGATCACTGAAGTTACTTTCAAATTACAAAATGATCACTGAAGTTCAGAAATTTCAGTGGTAGTCACTGAAGTTAGAAATTCTTTCACTAATGGTCACTTCACTAAATTTCTAATTTAAAATAGTGATGTGACATGATGATGTGGCATTTGTTTATTGCATAATAATTTATGTATTTTATATAATATTCATTTTAATCTTTATATTTTAATTAAGTCTTTCAAAAATTGTATCTTAGGTCTTTAATTTTTTACATCTTTACAATTTGGTCTTCAAATTTTTAATTATCTTTCAGTTAAGTCTTTCAATTTTTTACATCTTTACACTTTGGTCTTCAAATTTTAATTATCTTTCAATTAAGTTCTCTAAAAAATTGTATCTTAGGTCATTCAACTTTATACATCTTTAAACTTTGGTCCCTCTAAATCTTTGATTTTATTGGCCAAAATAAGTAAAATTTTTGTGGTAAAAAATAAGTGTACTTTCAATTAAATCATTGACTTTACACTCAAATTTTCACCTAAGCGAACAAAATAATATAATTAAATAATAAACTATTTAGTGGTCAAAATAAGTGTAAAATTCGCATTTATCACTTAGAGTTGAACACTAAAAATAGATATTTTAGTTGTCAGACCATATAATATTAATTTGTTCATTTATGTAAAATTTCAAGTGTAAAGTCAAGAATTTAATTGAAAGTGCGCTTATTTTGACCATTAAAATTACATTTATTTTGACCACTAAAATCAAGGATTTGGGGGACCAAAGTTTGAAGATGTATAAAGTTGAAAAACTTAAGATGCAATTTTTTAGAGGATTTAACTGAAAGATAATTAAAAATTGGAGATCAAAGTGTAAAGATGTAAAAAGTTGAAGGACCTAAGATACAATTTTTGGAGGACTTAACTGAAAGATAATTGAAAATTTGGAGACCAAATTGTAAATATGTAAAAGATTAAGGACATAAGATATAAATTTTGAAGAAATTAATTAAAATATAGGGACTAAAGTGAATATTTAATAAAGTACATAGACTACTATGCAATAAATAAATGTCATATCACTATTTTAAATTAGAAATTTAATAGAGTGATAATTAGTGAAATAATTTTTAACTTCAGTGACCATCACTGAAACTTTTGAACTTCAGTGACCATTTTGTAATTTGAAAGTAACTTCATTGACCGTTGGTGAAATTAACCCAATAATAAATTGGGAAAATAAGAAATAAAAAAATAAAAATTAATCACGTGGAATGAAAATTTTATTCTGTTTTTATTTAAATAAAATTTTTAAAATTTTTTATTTAAATGACCAATAAGGGGTTGAACTATTTTTACTTTTAGTATTTTAGGATTTAACTTTTTTAGAATTTTCATTTTTATACAATTTTATGTTTTAAGAATTTAGAATTTTATTTAAACAAATTTTTTTATTTATTTTTTATTATTTTGAGTGCTTTGGTGTTTTTACTGAAGATGTCAAACATTTGTTTTTGAGTTTTATATTATTTTCAAAAATGCATTTTAAAAAACAAAGTACACAAGTTTTGAGTATTCTGTATAACTGAAAACAGTAAAAACAACATACATTTAGTCTTGTGTTTGATGTAGCAATAGAAGAAATCGGTGCATTAAGATTTATGCAAACTTACAAGTACTTTTTACGATGCAAGAACATCAAGGTGGTTCAATTGAGGACAGAATGTCAATATGCACCAATACACCAAGATTTATAAGGGAATAGAATGCATTTCCAAGCATGAGAATTTCATGCTCTCAGGCATTTGACCACTCTATAATATGCTATCAGCCTTGTCGATCACCTGACCAAATCTATCAATGGCGATGAAGTGATTCTGCAAGCGTTGTTTCATATCTTCGTTCTCCCACTCTAGTCGGTTCCACCATTCCAGCTGCCCTCTTACTTCTTTTACTGAGTCTTCATTTTGGGTAGTGAGAGGTAGCTTCCTTAGTAGATCGCAGTTGAGCAATTCAAGCTGCTGCAGATGCTGCCATGATTCATTATGTCTGCAAAGAGTCTCTAAATTTGGAAGGTTCTTCAATTTCAGCACCTTTAGATTAGGGGCAACAAGGCCCGTATCTAAATGTTGCCCCGAATTAGGATACTCGAATAGCTCTTTCAACATCTCACACGTCTCTATTCTGATCTCTTCTAGTTTAACCAAGGTTTGCCCTGTACCCTCAACAGAGAAAAGATGTTTTAATTGAGGACAACTAAAAATATCTATGATCCTTAGTCTAGAAAAACGTAGGCCAAGAAAATCACCAAAATCTGAAATGCTTTCCAATTTACTCAAAGAATGGAAGTAAATTTCCTCTAGATTTGGTACTAGGTCGAAAGATGTAATGCATTGTCCACGAGTAGGCTTCAAGGTGCTGTGAGAGTACGAAATCTTTAGCAACCTCAAACCAGCAAAACAACCAAGATTGGTACTGTTTATTGCCAGCTTCCTGAGCATCTGATCAAGTCCCTCACAGAAACAAATTTGTAGTGAAGCTGCATTGTATAATAACCACCCAATCCATTCTTGAGAGAAAGAGAGTTGACTAAGAATCACACAGTTGTCATCATAGTCAGCTAAACTATCATGCGTACGAGCACCTTCACCAATAAAAAGTTTGAATCTTTTAATTCTTCTGGACCAATTGATATCGTTGGAGGTGATACATGGGATGCTGTCCAAGTGAACATAAAGTGCAAATAATTTCTTGAGGCACAGCACCTCTTCAAAGGGTGTTTGTCCCCAAACTGAGTCTCCCCTCGCTCACCACTTGTATGCAGTATCTACCAGGTTTAAGAACTCCAGATTAGACAACCTGGAAATCATTCTAGATGGAATTGTTCGTAAACAGGAAGTGTAAGATATGTCTAGCTGCCTTAAGTCGGTCAATTTTTCCAGCCCTTCCGGTAATTGAGTGATGCAAGTGCGACTACAATCAAGCACTTGTAGTTTACTTAGACCTTCTAAAGGGGGTAACTCTGTCAAAGAGACACAATGATGGAGAAGGAGAGCTCGAAGGTCACCTAGTTTAACTATAGACGAAGGCAAGGATTTAACCTTGCTTCCACTTAAATCCAAGATCCTGAGGGATTGGAACCCTTGTAGGAATGAGCCAGGAATTATCTCAAGATTATGATTACCACTTAGGAGCAAAGTTGATGCTTCTGGACATTTCACTGTGCAATCAGGCAGGCTTTCGATTTCATTATTCATGAAAGAAACTCTCTTGAGAGAACTTAAAAAATCAAGCTCCGATATCCAAGTCAAGCCAATTCCAGATCGAACCAAAGATCTATATTCATTCTGGGATGAACACACCATCCATATACAAACATCACGAACTACATCATGCAACTTTACAGTATTTGGAAGCATACCTTGTTCCAACAAACAAGAGTCTCTTAGACTTTGGACAATAGCTATACCACGATTTTCTAGTTCCTCATAGTTTAGGCGTTCATCGAGTAAACCTTCAGAAAACCAATATCGTACAAGTTCACATACATCAATTGTCGAGTCCTCTGGATACAAACAGCAAAACAGAAAACAAGATTTGATATGCTCATCTTGCAATGAATCATAACTCCATTTTAAGGTATTGAATACCTTATCTTCAATCCCTTTGATAAGAGGTACTGACCTTTGCAACGCATTCAAGGCATCCTTCCAAAGTGCAACCATTGATTTTCTCCTCATGGAAGCTCCAACGACAGTGATAGCTAAAGGCAAGCCGCCACATTCCTTGGCAACCGCCTCAGCAAAAGGTCTAATATTTTCTGCCTCGACTACTTGCCCTGCGTGCTGATAGAACAATTCCCATGCCTCTTCACCATTTAGGGCATTCACCTCCATATTGATATCCGTCAACATCTCTCTGCACACGTCCAATGAACGAGATGTCAGTATGATCTTGCTTCCAACGTGAACTTCAGGGCGTGGGACGCCCAAAACGTCCAGATCAATTGCATCCCAAACATCATCCAGAATAAGGAGAAAACGTTTCTCTTTCTCGAGCCTTTTATGCAGTCGAATGCCAATTCTCTCTTCACTCTCCTCCATCTTCACCTGCAAATTCAATCTCTCAGCAATTTGTATTTGGATTCTTCTCAAGTTGGTGTCTCTGGACGATGTAGCCCATATTATAACACTGAAAGGTTGTGCTGAATGCATCTTGTTGAGCTCATTATTCAAATTCTTCACCAAAGTAGACTTGCCCACTCCCCCCATCCAACAAACACCAATTCTCTTAACCTTATCATTGATCAAAAGATCCATGATCCTCGACAAATTCAGCGACGCTGTTTTCTGACCCGTAATCGATGGACCCGGAATATGCTCAACTTTTTTCGGCCTGTCAATTACAATCAACATATTTTCAAAGCAACTGCCAGCTTCTGTAAGCTGTTTCACTTCCATAAGCATTTTTACAAGTTTTCTGCTTAATTTGTAACGCAGCCGGCAACTATCTCCACTAGCTGAAATAATTGATAGTAATGTATTCACTCTAGCCTCTAACTCGTCGGCCATTCTCAGCCATTCTTCCACTTGGGCTCTGGACAAGTTCCCCTGTCGCTCAAGCTCATCCAGATCTTGTCGCAAATCATCTCTAAGATACACCAGAGACTTTATGTCCTTCTGCAGAGCAATAAAATTCTTCTGGCTCTTTAAGAAATTCCCGATCCTGCCGTAAATAGATCTAACTAGAAGTCGGCAAGGTTCTGCTAAAAGTGAATTGAGGAGTGCAGCCACAACTTCCATGGCAAGTAATTACGGTAAGTTGATGAATCGTCTGAACGATACACAAGAAAGAGACTGCGAGTGGAAAGGGTTTTGCGTTATCTTCTGATCATCCTTATATTTTTCTCATTCTCACACAAAAGTCGAAACAAAACAAATCAGTCCAACTTACCCAGTTGTGAATTGCCGTCTATAATGCTTCAATCGTGCTAGCTTCGATTGAATTCGACTGTTCTGACTTGTTAAACATGTGTGTTGGACACTATTTTCTTTAAATGCAGGTGATGTAGAAGATGAAGTTGTAATTTGTTGAAAATGATCGACTTTGACTTCAATGCACGTCACAAAGTCGCTCTCTTTAAGACATTGGGTTAAATTAATGAATAGACAGTCAACTTATATCATATCATGTTACTACTTACTCACCATTCTTTAAAAGGTTACCCAATGCTCACCCAACTTATCAAACAATTTCTCATCCATCACTCCAAAGCAAAACGTTAATAAATTCAGACGGAAGTGTCCACGTGGCCAACGGAATGTACACATGGAAATAATACAACGTTAATTTCTCCACCTCATCAAAACGCTAATTTGCCCAAAACGATTTCATCCAAATTAAACCCATTTCATCTGCCTCCAGCTGCTATCTTTACAAATTAGGGATAGAAACCCCCAAAGTCAAAATTCCCAAATCACAAGAACCCTAAATCCTGTCTGCAAATCCGATTGAAGTTGGGACCATTGAAGTGAACCCATTTATTGATATCAATTCAATACCCCGTAGTTACCAAGTGCAATGGAGAATTCATCGGTCACTTCCCAAATTTCCGACCCGCCAGTGTGTTATTGTGGGCAAGTCTCTGTGACAAGGACTTCTTGGACGGAAGGCAACAAACAATGGGAATGGGGAAATGAAGATGAGAAAATTGGTGAAGTTGCATCAAATTGCCTTGGTGGTGTTTCTACTCGGTGCTATGATGTACAAATGTGTAATGTGAATTGGTGTGGTTGAATCCTATGGATTTTGTGTTTGTAAAAATGCTTGAAAGAGCAATCTGAAACGCTGTGGTGTAATGCTTTGATTTTTGTGTATGTAAAATGCGTCAAAGAGCAATGTGTAATTTCAAGACACAGTGAAGACTGATATTGCTATATTCAACAACGATGGACCAGCCATGGATGCTGCTATGAGTTCAAGACACAGTGAAGACTGATATCAAGCTTGGTCTGCTGTGTTTGACATAAATGGAGGATCATGCTCTAAGAAAAAAATTTTGTTTGACACGTTTTGTTCATCTTTTTTGTACATTACTTGAAGGTTGTTGCACCTGGTTGTAAATCCTACTGTATTAAGGTAGGAATGGTGTCTTTTGTACACATTCTAATTGTTTTGTCAATTTTACTGCATTAATCAAAAGCTGCTATGTTGTACAACTTAGTCTTAATCATATTGGTTAATGAAGGGTTCCTTTTGTACAATTTACTCTTCATCATATATATGTAAGTGATCATATATATTTATTCATGTACCTGGGTTCTAGAAAACAAAATTGGCTGAGCAATTTGAATGGACTTATACATTGAATGGCTGAGCAATATTTGTGTTCCCACAATTTGAATGGACTTATAAATTGAATATGTTGAATCATCAAGATGCAATTACCCTGTTTTATCATTGCATTATTCTGGCTGAGCAATTAAAACATAGTCATTGCATTAGTCTGGCTGAGCAATATTTGGGTTCCCAAAATTCTCTACTGAAATGTATGAATATTCTACCAGTAAATTTAACCATTAATTAGCTTACTTTTCTGTGTGGCTCAATTCTCTATCATGCAATTGCATTTTTACTCTACCAGAAACATTAAGCTTCACCTAGACTGAGAACGTTGGGCCTCACAGTTGTTGGCAGGTCACTCCTTAGGCAGCCTGCAGTGAAGTGGCTTAGCACAGTTCAAAATTTGTCCCAAGGGCAATCTATTTGCACTGCTAAATTCTTCTACATAATGCATTCAAATACTCTTTTACAGCTTCAAGCCTTAGAAGCTAACTGATGATGGCTGTTAATGAAATGACTTCAAGTTGGGATGTTTGAAATTGCCACATACAGATTACAGTTACTGCCCATTGCCATATACAGATCACAATAAGTGCTCATCCTAATTACAGATTACAAGAAGGATAACTACATACAACAACAATGCAAACATTAGTAACCAAAACAAATTAAATATGAAATTGAACCACTGCAAGCGTGAAAACAGCAATGAAAAAATTCAGTACCAAAAAAAAAATACCATTGCATTGAACCACAACATACTTGAAATTACACATTGCTCTTTGACGCATTTTACATACACAAAAATCAAAGCATTACACCACAGCGTTTCAGATTGCTCTTTCAAGCATTTTTACAAACACAAAATCCATAGGATTCAACCACACCAATTCACATTACAAATTTGTACATCATAGCACCGAGTAGAAACACCACCAAGGCAATTTGATGCAACTTCACCAATTTTCTCATCTTCATTTCCCCATTCCCATTGTTTGTTGCCTTCTGTCCAAGAAGTCCTTGTCACAGAGACTTGCCCACAATAACACACTGGCGAGTCGGAAATTTGGGAAGTGATCGATGAATTCTCCATTGCACTTGGTAACTACGGGGTATTGAATTGATATCAATAAATGGGTTCACTTCAATGGTCCCAACTTCAATCGGATTTGCAGACAGGATTTAGGGTTCTTGTGATTTGGGAATTTTGACTTTGGGGATTTCTATCCCTAATTTGTAAAGATAGCAGCTGGAGCCAATTGAAATGGGTTTAATTTTGATGAAATCGTTTTGGGCAAAGTAGCGTTTTGATGAGGTGGAGAAATTAACGTTGTATTATTTCCATGTGTACATTCCGTTTGCCACGTGGACACTTCCGTCTGAATTTATTAACATTTTGCTTTGGAGTGATGGATGGGAAATTATTTGATAAGTTGGGTGAGCATTGGGTAACCTTTTAAAGAAGGGCGAGTAAGTAGTAACCTGATATAAGTTGAGTGGCTATTCATTAATTTAACCCTTGAGACATTATATTTGCCTCCTCTAAACTAGTAATGCACACGAGAAAGCAAATATGCATCTAGAATACATTGGAACATAATATGTTGACAGTATTGTACACAAACGAAGACAATCCTAACCAGTATTTTAAAAAGCGCGCTTAGGCGCAGTCTAGACGCGAAGCGTGACCTCCACATCTCGCTTAGGCCCTAGGCGCGCGCTTTTTTGGTCAACTATTTTTTTAACTAAAAAGCTTGCGCCTAGACTCGCATATGCATGCCTAGTCACGCCTAGGCGCGCTTAATTTCGCTTAGGCGTGCGTTTTTTAGTTAAAAAATTTATTTTTATCTTTTTTTAAAAAAATATTTAAAATGATATCAAAAATAAGAAAATGCTTTTTCACGCTTCGCTCTCGCCTCACCCTCGCCTAAGTCTCGCCTAGGCTCAAAAAAGCTTGAAACTTGGCCTTCACGCCTAGTCACGCTTTACGCTTTTCGCTTTTTAGAACCTTGATCCTAACACAAATGAGAGTGATATCCGTATTGTGTATTTTGTCTTTACTAAACGACAAAAATTAAACTTTCATTAACAAATTCTTTTGGTATATTTTTCTCTTCGATGACGAAAAGGTAGAAGCCCCTTTAATATGAGTTGAAATTCTTAATAGGTGATTCTAGGATTCAAAATTCATCATAAATCACTAAAAAGTTCAAACAGAATCAATTGAAAAAATCGAAAGGACTTGAAATGACACTAATGGTGTCAATTGGTCAAGACGCGTGTGGTGCAATGCAGATAGCTGGCCATGCCTTGGCTAGCATGCGGCTCTAAGCAGAAAGCTTGCCAAGGCATTGGGCAGTCTTCTTGTGCGCGAGATCCAATCTATCTTCATCCCAAAATCTAAAATGACATTTTTTTTTGAATTCTTGAACAATGTCTTGTTGTACCGCTGGACTTTTTAATGAACCTAGAGAATGTGTTCCAAGCACAAACTCTTTTTAATGATTCTTTTGACGAAATATGGTAGTAGGATTATTACTGGATGTCAATCTAGTCATTGAACTTTAATTTAGAACAATAAAACCACTAAATTTTAATATAAAAGCAATCATGCCACTCCGTCTGGGTTCCATTAATATGCGTGTCAGAATTAGCTGGTATGTTTGTCAAATCTAACGAAATGCCAACATGTCTATCCTGTCAGAAGATTAATAAAACTGAAGGTCACCGATTAATTTAGAGAAATCATCTATAACCTTCTCTCCTAATGTGGTCGAAAATGACAGGGACAATCTAAAAAATGTGTTGGCATGGTCACAATTGAACCCCATGATACATATTTGGGTTTGCCAATTGTATTGGGAGATGGAAACAGGAAACATTTGCAGTTATTGAAGAGAAAACCTAGTAACGCAGCGCTGAGTCAGGTTAGGGAGGTGTCAATTTAGTCGTTCTACAAGCAATGAGTCTCTTTGGACTTTTAGCCTCCTTTCGTCTACATGAGAATGGCTATCAGTTTTGCTAGGTAACAGTGGAGCGGCAAAGGAAGGTACATTGGGTGTGGGAATAGTGCTAAATGACTGGGTGACTCAGCAAATTTTTCTAAATGGTCATTGACCTATTTTTCAAGCAAATTACCAATTATAACCATGCATTCTCTTTCCCACTTATTAGATTTCAAATTCATCTGTTGCATTTTGAAAATAGAAAATTTTCAAGTTAGAATCTAACCCATTTCAAGGTTAGAATTCAATACATTTTATTTATGTAAGAAATCTCATTTCAAGGTAAAAATTCATCTGTTTCTATCTTTTTTAATTCACGGTAGAAATTGTAGATTTTATAGTATACTAGTTGTAGGACGTGCGATGCACGTAAGGTGGTTCGTAGGATACTTACGTTATTGTATTTTAATTTATAATCTATACACATATAAAATAGTTCGAGTATAATTTACAGCAAATATTTTAAGAAAATTAACACTCAACAAATATAAGATGGATAATTAAAAGACACATTTCTTAAATATAAATATAACAAGCAAACAGTTATTTGAACAAACCACAATTTACAACCTAGAAGAACTTGTGGTTGATTGCATAACTGTTTTCAAATTGTTTACTAAGCAAAATAGTAGAAGTTGAGAAATACTAAGCATATATTTGGTAGTGCTGAATTTATTTTTTAAGTGCTTATATTATAAGTTGCGAGTGAATATGTAGATACAAAGTGGGTTGTAAATTGTGGGTCCTAATTTTTTAAACAAAAATCATCATCAAAGACAAAGATAAGATATACTAATTAATAGGTTGATAATAAAAAATGTGATAACAAATAGTTAGGGACATAAATGTGAAAAATAGATATTGTTGAGGACTTTAATGTGCATTAAAATGAGGGACAAATATTTTATCAAACTTTTGTATTTGTTATTTATTTTGTTTATTTAAAAATATGATAGACAAATAAAATATTTTTACGCCCCCTTAATTAATTTTTTGAACATAAATCATTATCAAAGACAAAGATAAAATGTACTAATTAATAGGTTGATGATAAAAAAATGTGAAAACAAATAGTTAGGGACATAAATGTAAAAATTAGAAATTGTTGAGGATTTTAATGTGCATTAAAATGAGGAACAAATATTTTGTCAAACTTTTGTATTTGTTATTTATTTTGTTTATTTACAAGTATGATAGACAAAAAAAAAATATTTTTATGCCCCCTTAATTTTTTTTGAACAGAAATCATCATCAAAGACAAAGATAAGATGTACTAATTAATAAATTGATGATAAAAAATGTGATAACAAATAGTTAGGGACATAAATGTAAAAATTAGATATTGTTGAGGATTTTTATTATAATTATAAAATGTGGTGTGGTTAAAAAAAATATTTTTAAGCCTCCTTAATTAATTTGTTGAACAGAAATCATCATCAAGGACAAATATAAGATGTACTAATTAATAGGTTGATGATAATAAATAGTTATGGACATAAATGTGAAAACTATATATTGTTGAGGACTTTTATTATAATTATATAAAATGTGGTGTGGTTAAAAAAAAAAAGTGTGGTTTAAATATAATTACCCAAACATAAAAAGAAAAAAGAAAAACAGGAAGACAACCACATGTGAAGCTGACACATGGCAAAATGAATAGTAAAAATGTTTGGCTCTTTTATTATAGGTAGAAATCATGAAAATATGTATACACCTGAGTATGAATTGTGATTTTTAGTTTAAATTTCTGTAAATTTGAGTTCATTTTAAGTAGGTTAATTGAAAAATCAGTTAAAAATGTGTAAATTCGCCTTAACAAACTCATGATCTATTAAGATTTGGTTTGTTAATAGACAAATATGTCACTATGCTTGGCACAGGGAATTGGATGTATCCTTGTGGGGAGAGAGTTTCAATAGATTTTCCTTTTTCTAAAAGGCTGCGTAAGGAGGAGCTTAATTCAACTAGTAAACTCGTTTTAAGGAAAGCCTAGAAGAGAAATTCTGATGCCCCAGAATAAAGAGAATTACGCTAGTGAACTATAGTCTCAACCAATAGTCTTCCTTAACCCTAACTCCCCTTCCATTTTTTGCTTTACACACCTTATCCCAAGCCACTAAATGTTTTCTTCTTTTTGTTATCCTTGTTCTTCCACCCACACAAATCTGCATTTCATCCTATCTATTTCCTGTGGTCTATTAACAAATCACATGTCTGTTGGGCCTTAACAAACCATCTGTTAATAGATAGTCCGTTGTTGTTTTATTAAATGAGGTCATTTAAGTATTTTTTCTTTAAAAGATGCTTTTTCAACTTAAATGATATAAGTCAGGCACTTTTTCGATTCAGGTTGTTTGACACGACTTTTTAGCTAATGCGGCCTACATTGGGTTGAGTGGAAAAAATTGTGTAAACCCAAGTGTAGGGGTGTCAATGAGTCGAGTCGGCCCGGCCTCGACCCGACCCGACCCGTTATCACCGGGGCCTAGCTTAGCCAAAGGGGCGGGTTGAGCTCGGCTCGTGTAGAGATGAGTCGAGTCGAACCTGAGCTCGGATCCTCTCCCACATGCAAGCCCAGTTCGCCGGTGAGCCTCATGGGCGGAACCGAGCCGGCCCACGAGCTCAGCTCGTCAATTTTTTTTTTTAAATGCAATATGTTTTTCTGAAAATTTATATAGAAAAAAGTGACCGTTTTAAAAAAATTTATATTTTGTGACCGTTGTTGCCCATGAGCTGGATCGTGAAATCAAAGTATTATTTTTTGCCAAGCTCAACCTTAAATCGGGCGGCTCAGCTCAATTGCCACTCCTACACAAGTGTGAAGAAAGACTGGGTTTCACCGCATACTAGAAACTATTATCCAATCAAAATTCACTGCCTCGAGGGTAGTGAAAAATACGTATTGTAGGAGTTGTCACTTTATGGTGGCTATACGGTGAGGCATGGGCGCAGGCTATGTGGGTACGCATTTTGTGGGGTCGGGAGGTGGTGAGGGATGGTGTGAGGTGGCGGGTGGAGAATGGGACCGAAATTAGGATTTTTGCAGATGCATGGCTGCCTAGGCTGGAATAATTCTCGACCCATCTCAGCTCCTAGCAAGAGCGTGACATGATGCCCCCAAGGGCATAGGCGAGTTGGTAAGGTCTGAGGTGACGTGGGGAGAAATCTTTCGGCAACGCAGGTTCGATTCCTGTGTAGAGCAGATTTTTACTAAAATATTGCGAGGGTCTGTCCTGGGGGTTGGCCTGTTGGCTCTCTCCCTCAGATCCCTGCTGCTCGTGCACATTCCTCGATTTACAACTCACTTGGTCAAGGAGCCTCTGACACAAGTGGGGGACTTTCCCCTTATCAGAAGAGCGTGACATGAGTGAATATAATGATCACGGAACTGGGGACTTGGGATAACCAACTGATCTATCACATTTTTGCGTCAGTAGATAAGGAGCTAATATACTTTAATTCTACTAAGTCTAACTTGGATTTTGGACAGATTAATCTGGCACTATGATTCTAAAGGGATCTACACAGTTCGGAATGGGTACTATAGATTATTGGATGCACAGGGAGATGGGGAGGGATCTAGTGAAAACTTTAATTTTTATCTAGTTGGTGGAAGGGATAAACGTCCCTCCAAAAATTCACAATTTTTTTTTTTTTTATGGAGATTTTTTTCATGACTCGCTGCCAACAAATTCTAATCTCTTGAGGCATCAGATTGGGAATGGGGATAGGTGTGGACTGTGTGGGGGTGATGGAGGATATTCAGCATGCTTTCTTTATTTATGATGAGGCTAGGGCAGTGTGGGACTGGTTGGGCTATGGCTGCTTTTGAGTCTACCGGTGGGGTTGAGGGACACACGGGCTTTGCTGGTGCCTTTATTTCAGCAATGCCTGAGGAGGAAAAGGGAGGTGATTGGGTGCTAAATGTGGGTGTTATAGGGAGAGGAACATGATAGTGCATGGGGATAGGGGCCGTGAGGTAGAGGCTCACTATCATACTGGACAGGGTCCTTCTAGAGAGGGATGAGATGGGTGGCGGTGTGGGGGGAAATGAGAGAAGGGAATGGCAGCCACCGGGATTGGAGACTTGAAGCTTAATACGGATGTTGCTATTTTGGGTGAACGGGGGGGTCTACTGGAGTTCTCGCATTAGCAATAGAGTAAATCACATGCTATTTTTTATAGCTTTTTTTAATGAAGTTTTACTCTATTGAGTGAATTGTATGTCTCATTATATTTCGTCCATATTTCATGGCGACATTGAATAATATAAAGTCTCATTAATTTACGGTAACAAAAAATAATATAATATAAATAAATAAACATATTTATATTTAAAATTTAGTAATGTAAACGCCAAAATTCTGTAGTCCATCAAATATCCTTTTACAATAACGATGGGTCTGGCCGTCCAGACTCGGAGCAACAGCCTGAACATTTCTATGATTCTTGTTCGGCCTATCACATTTGGAAAGACGAGGTCTGTTCTATAAGTGTAACCAGCACGAGACAATTGGACCTATTTTAATTTTCAAATAAAAAAATATAAAAATAAAATAAAAATCTGTTGAGCACCACATGGTATTTTGATTTTTGATGGTCTGGGCGGCCCACAAATCAACCTACAGAACCCCAAAGTCATTTTCCATTTAGAAACTCTGTTTGTGTCGAAGACCAAACTAAAAATGTCATATTTAAAAAATACTTCATGTGGAGGCAAAGCGAAGCACTACCAAACTCTCTCTCTAAAACATTTGTGTTTCTCTCTCTAAACTCTCTTCTTCAACACCAAGTCAGTCTCAAGTCCTTTTCTTTCAAACAACAACAACCCCTCTTCTTCTCTGCCAAATTTACATTTCCCTGTTTAAATTTAAAACCTACATTCTAAGCAAGTTTAGGTAAGCGATAGCAACCCTAAAGATGAACCCTGAAAACCTTCCTTTTACAGCATTTCACTTACATCAACTCTCTGCATTTACAACACAAATTCTAAATAAATATACAGAGTTCGTAGTTTTCCTGTGTCTGTCTGTATACATTATTTTTCTACTTTTGGGTTCTGAAAATTTCGAAAAATGCAGCTCCATATATCGCCCAGTTTGAGGCATGTCACTGTTTTGCCTGCAAAAGGTGTTAGAGAATTTATCAAAGTGAAGATTGGTTCAAGAAGACTGTCGTATCGCATGGTTTTTTATTCACTTTTGTTCTTCACTTTTCTTCTTCGTTTTGTGTTTGTGTTAACTGCTGTCGACACCATTGATGGACAAACCAAATGTTCAACAATAGGTATCTCTCTCTCTCCCCCTCTCTCTCTACATCTATTAATTCCAAGAACATATAGATACATACATACAAGCAGATTAGCAGCATCCCTGTCGGGAATTCTGATTACATTTTCGAATCCAATAATTGAATAGGACAATTAATGATCCAAAATGGGTTTTTGAAGATTGTGTTTATCCATGATTATAAATGTGACATTGCAGCTTGAGATGTCTCTGTTAATTCATATGCATATATAAAGCAGTTGGAAATGGACAGGATTTTAATGTATTTTTATTAGGGAGAAATAATGTAGTGGTTTGGATTTTTAATTTAAGTTCCCGAATTTAGAAATTCAAACAGATGTGATTCGATGGTCGAGAAGCATGTGTACATGTTGTTTTTTTATGATTATGTTCATTTTAGTGTAACAAACATGTGAATGCTGCTTGAATAATTTGGAACTTTAGATAAAATAACTAGACCGCGTGTTCAATAAGAATACTAAAAAAATTGATGTACCCATTGGATATAATTACCAACATTGATACAGTAGGTGATCATCGACACACATCTGTTATCAATTATCGACAAAAATTTTTCATTAGTTTTTAATTTTTATTATATTATTTACTTACAAACTTTTTATCGCTAAACTTAATTTATTAAACTATTTATATTTTTAATATTACTAACTAAAAACTCTTTGTACTCTCTTAATTGTTATTCAAATAATTTTTTAAAAATTATATATATATTTTTTTATTTTTTGTTTAACGATAAAAATTCTATCAATACATTAAATTTATTAAAACATTTTTAAGTTATTACTAATGAAAATCTTCATTATTAATTTTAACTTTTATTTGTAATTATTATTTTGTAACACACGAACTTTTCCGTCAATAATATTTATTTATATTTTATTTTTATTACTATTTTTTGCAACATAATTTATGTCTATAAATGAAATCTATTAAAATAAGTTTTAATTTTTTTAATTATTGCTAACTAAAGGTGCAAAAATTCCATCAATAAAGTTATTTGAAATGATTTTTTTTTTTTTAAAAAAATTTGAAGTTCTTAGGTAATTTGTAGAGCCTTAAGCAATCGTATTACTTTTCTAGAGCTTCAATCGACTGTAACCATGTCGTGAATGTCTGGTCACATATCAAAGATGTTCCCAAATGATTTTTCAAAGTGGATTAAATTAGATTATTGAATTCCTTCTCCACTTCTCATCTAAAACTCTTGACTGTTGGGATTCAAATTTTGAACTTTGCAAGTTGTCCATTAAGCTATATATACTTCTATTTATCTAGCAACTTTAATAGTGATAAAATCTTATTTCTTATCAAATGTAGGCTGCTTGGGGAAAAAATTAGGACCACAAATTTTGGGAAGAAGACTTGAAGCAACTGTAATCTCCTGAACCCTGTTTTTGGCTTTACACGATTTCATATAACCTGTAACGGGCTAAATACATTGGTAGTAACTAAAACTTCAGCAAAATTTCATATAGGTTAGTAAACATTATTTTGTTTCAAATTGGTCGCTGAAACTTGAATGGTAACAAATATTAAAGTTTCATCAACCAACTTGAAACAAAATTTATGTTTAGTAATCAGCTTACAGCAAAATGAAATTTAGTGATATGCATGAAATTTTGCTAAAAGTTCAGTGTTTTTAACCCGACGTTTAATCATTGAGATACCATTCGGCAGTATGGACTTGTTGAGATAACTAAACTATCTCTGTTTCTGTTAGGTTCCTGAAGTTATATATCAAGTTTTGGAAGAACCTGCTACTCAAAGCGAAATACAACTAGGTCCAGAAATCCCTCAAACACTGGAAGATTTTGTTGCTGAGATGAAAGATGGACGGTCAGATGCAAAGACCTTTGCTGTCAAGCTCAAAGCTATGGTAAAACACAAATCGAGTTAGCTGCTCATCATGTACACGTAGACACGCACACAAACACACATACAGATTGTGAAACTAGAAGGTCTTGCTTGAAAACGTTTCCTGTGTGTTATGCTCAGTTATAAGATTGAAAAAATGTTGCAAATTTTAGCTCCAATCTATTAAATTATTTCTCACTAAGCTGTCAAGTCAAATGGCTGAACTATCTCGTTCTCACAGGTGACACTATTTGAACGAAGGACTAGAACAGCGAAAATCCAGGAATACCTGTACCGCCATGTGGCATCCAGTAGCATACCGAAACAGCTGCATTGTCTCGCTCTAAGACTAGCGAACGAGCACTCTACTAATGCCAATGCCCGTCTACAGCTACCAGATGCAGAATTCGTCCCTGCTCTAGTAGATAACTCGTTCTTCCACTTTGTGCTCATCTCTGACAATGTCCTTGCCGCCTCTGTTGTTGCATCATCACTCGTGCACAACTCGTTGCGCCCTGAGAGGGTAGTCCTACACGTAATTACAGATAGAAAGACCTACTATCCAATGCAGGCATGGTTTTCACTGCATCCATTGACACCCGCAATCATTGAGGTTAAAGCATTGCACCATTTTGATTGGTTAACAAAGGGGAAGGTCCCTGTGTTGGAAGCAATGGAGAAAGACCAAAAAGTTCGCTCGCAGTTTAGGGGAGGGTCATCGGCCATTGTGGCAAATAACACCGAACAACCTAAAGTTATTGCTGCAAAATTGCAGGCACTTAGTCCTAAGTACAATTCTGTGATGAATCACATTCGGATACATTTACCGGAGGTAAGTCTCAAAGTTGCATGGCCTTTCCTAAAATGCTTAAATAGCATTAGTCTAATGCATATGTGTTTTATTTGCAGCTGTTTCCTAGTCTTAACAGGGTAGTCTTCCTGGATGATGACATAGTGGTGCAAACTGACCTTTCACCTCTGTGGGATATCGAGATGAATGGAAAGGTCAATGGAGCGGTTGAAACATGTATAGGCGAGGACAAATTTGTAATGTCGAAGAGGTTCAAAAGTTATTTGAACTTCTCTCATCCTCTGATAGCAAAGAATTTTAATCCTAATGAATGCGCATGGGCCTATGGCATGAACATCTTTGATCTAGAAGCTTGGAGGAAAACAAATATTAGCCAGACATACCATCACTGGATTGAAGAGGTAAGGAATTCCTAAAATTATGAGATATTTGTAAAACATTGGAATTGTAAAATTTCTTAAACATATCAAATATTTTCTGATGATGTCTTAATTCCCCCCTGCAGAACTTAAAATCAGACTTAAGTTTGTGGCAGCTAGGAACTTTACCTCCAGGTCTAATAGCTTTTCATGGACATACCCACTCTATTGATCCCTTTTGGCACATGCTAGGACTAGGATACCAGGAAAACACAACTGTTGCAGATGCTGAAAGCGCCGGCGTCATCCACTTTAATGGTCGAGCAAAACCATGGCTAGATATAGCATTTCCACAACTACGGCCACTGTGGACCAAGTATGTCGACTTTTCTGATAGATTCATCAAGGGATGTCATATAAGAGCATCTTAGAGCCAATTCATGGAGGAACCCATTTTATGCTCTTCGCCTGTAGATGAAAATGGATGGTTCTTCACAATACTTGAATCTGCACTTTCCAGTGCAGATGGTAACAGCCACAGGCTTCAAATTTTGAGAACTCTTCCTCAAACTATAAGTTCTTGATATATTATAGTTTTTTCAATTTTTTAATATTTTAATAAGGAGTACTTAATTTCTTGGAGCCATGAGGCACATCAAGTTAAATGTTATATGGAATGTGCAAAATGTCAGAACCCCAGTTTCAGACAACTTTATGTGATCACAAGTTCACAACATCAAGAGTATTTATGCAGCCGGTAATTTGAGTTGAATTGGGACTTGAAAGTGAAAGAGAAACGAGAATCCGTGGAAGAGAGTAATATTTTGGCTATATAGTGAATTTCTTTTGAGTCGAAACCCAAAAATGCTGAAAATATTATGTTGTTCTTCCTCTTTGGTATTTATTTTAATTAGAAACATCAATAAGTTTAATTTGTTTAAGCCATGAAAATTTCGGGATGTGCTCATATATTGGAATACCAACTATTCTGAAACAATAGTGGCAAGGTCAGGACCAGATGTTGAAACCAAGTAATACAACAAATCTTTTATTCTGTAGAGATTCTTATTTCATTCAGGCATTTTAACAAACAGTTACTCAAAATTCTCATAACAGAGTAGAGTTTTAGAAAATAATCAGGTAAAAGATTTTCACATTTAAAAAATCACTTACTTCTTCCCCGTCACATTGGACACCAAATCCTTCAAGAACTTTGCAGACTTTGTAATGGGAGAATTGATAGCCATTAAATTGTACAGAACGTTCTCAACTTCGACGATTGATGGCCGAGCTTTAAACGTTGAAACCACTTTCAATTCCCCTTCTTCTTCAACCAACACATTCCATTTCTCACCACTCAATATCCCATCTCTCACACATTTGAAAATCACACCTTTTCTCTTGCTCAAAATCCCTTTAACCTCCAACCCCATGAATGAATAAACAACCTCAAAAGTACCCACAAAACTACTCAGTCCACCGAAATCACTCTCCTCTTCAAAACCCCATTTAGGATTGAAAATTATTACTGGCTTTGGATAAATTCTGTCAGCAACTGTCTTCATGATTGATAATTGTGAAGACTCGGGGGACAAAAACACAGCCACGTCAGAAGAATTCAAAATTCTGGGATCCTCCTCTAAAACTGATGACATATGAATGTTTTCAATAACAAGGTTTGAAGATTGAGACTCAAAGACCAGAGCGGCAGCTTGAGTTAGGCTTTGGGTTGGCCATATAATAAGAACCTTGATCTTTGAGCCTTTTCTTTTAATGGGCATTTCACCAAACACTTCAAGAGCAAGTTGGGTGAGTGAAGCAGGAGAGTCATCGATGACCGGAATTTCAACCCGGAATCTGGGCTGCTTCACTTTCTTGAGCTTTCCGGTGACTCTTGGGTTGTTCAGTGGCTTCTCCAAGGTGGACGAAAGTGAAGTTTTTACTTGGAGAATAGCTTCTTCTTTTGTGCTTGGAGGATTGGTGGATGACAGAGAGCACTTCAGGGATAAAGATGATAATGAAATTCGTGATTCAGGCAGGGTTTTGGATTTTAGGAAGTGAAATCTAGAGTCAATTATTTTGATTTGGTGATGAATTCGAACGAATTTGGAAGCCATTTTGATCAGTTAAAAAGTAAAAAAGGAAACATTTTCTGTGAAGAAAGTTAGACCCAGACCAATCCAGATAAGGAAACAGCACATCAAAAAATCTGGTCCTCAAGAAACGTCCAAGGGTAGAATGCAGAATTTTTTGGCAGCATTCAATAAAATTTGTGTTCACCTCCACAAATGATTAGTAAGAGAAGTTTCAAGTCTCTTTGTATTGCTCTCTTCTGCTTACATACAAATTACTTACATTAGACAGTCACATTAAGAACACAAGGCCACAACAGCACTCCAAATAAAAAAGACAGGGTATTGTGTTGATTGCACGCAAATCAGTCTACTGATCAATGCACTAATTTAAGAATGAGTTAATATTCGAGTGTAGACACGTATCGACCGAGGAACAGACTCAGAGACCTTCTTACCACAGACTTGCTAGGTAATTTAAGTGATACACAAGCTAATCTACAGAAATGACTTAGTTACAATAGTTCTTTTGTATGGAATTGCATCATCTCATCCCGTTGAATGAGATATGACACTTTATACGCCTATGCTAACTTGCCATGCTCCCTCCATGTACAACAAATAGTGCAATCCTAAAGACTTACCAACCACATCCAATGCATCATATTGCACTCACCCAAGTTCCTTCAGTCGCATGCTAGACAAATATGATTGTGACAAACCACTTTTACATATTGTCCCATCAGTCTTTTCATGTCTAATCTTCTAAGTGTCAGACTTGCAATCTACAAAGCTACATGACGGCATTGGGTCGGTCTCAATTAGTTCCGCTCCCTTCTGCATGCGCATTGGTGGGATGGGGTCATTGCCCACCACCTTAGAAACTAGATGAGTGCATCTGAGAATCATTTGTGCACGGAAGTGGTAACACATTGTAGTCTTAACTTTGACAAACGTGGCATGCCACGCAAGTCAGAGACGTAACACTTTGCAAACAAATATCATCAAAAGGGCCATTTGTAATAAATTTACATCTAGAAAACCAACAGTTGTGCTAGTCCCTTTTTACAGTCTGCATTTTACCGAAGTAGTGTTTACAAGATGGATGCCAGTCTAAGCCATACGAAGATCCTTAGAAAACATACATGCAAAATTAACTTAGTGACATTTACATAACAAAACAAGCATCAACTATATTGAAGTTCCGGAAACACAAATTTGTTCCATCATCCAGTAGATCCAAGTTGGACAGTTAGAGCAAAAACTAACACAGTCGAGAGCATCGACAAAATATTTTTTAACAGTTGGACCAAAATGCCAACTACGCCATCATAGGATTTGGCCAACAACTTAGGCAACTGGTGGGCGAAGCACATGGTCCTGTGAAGTATCAACAGCTGCGGGTGGCATGAATTGCCACATGGCAACTCCAGGATAACTGATGATGGGCACCAACTTGTTGCCCGTGGCTTGGCTCGGGGCAGCAAAGGGAGCAGGTATGGCATGAGGAGTAGGCAGAAAGCCAGGTTGGACATTCATGGTATTTAGTTGTTGCTCTAGCTTCTCCTTCTGAACCTTTAACCTTTGCTTCTCATCACGAAGATCGTTCTTCTCAGACTACACATATTAGTGGAACTTGCATGAGGGTCGCATACCATACATAGTGATCGTCTTTTGGTTCACCATCCATTTCTTTTTTCTTTTCAAAATATTGGATTCACATCCACAGATATTGATGGAAGACAATAAAAATAGAGAAATTTGTGTGTGGGGAGAAAACTTTCTTACCTTAAGTTCTTTAATCTTCTCCTGAAGATTCAAATTGGAGTCTTTTAGCTTATGAGCTTCACCTCGTAGCTGAGTTACCATACGAACTGCGTCAACCAAGATGGCAGCCTTGTCTGTTTTAGGAGGTCGTCCAGGCTCGAGAAGAGCACCCAATTCCATAAACCTAAAGAGCGTGTCCAAGCAGTTATTAGAGGAGAGTAAAGGGGGGAAGGACAGCGGAGAGACATCAGAGAACACAATCATACTTGTCGTTTAGCTTATCCCTCCGTTCTTTTTCTCTGCAAGCTTTGGAACTTGATGGAGTGCATGATTCCACTCTAGGTCTATGTTAGTGCAAAAAATGTGAGACAATAGAAGTTGAAGGTCTAGCAGCAAAACAGTAAGACCATATTTATTTGCATCTCCCATATAGTCGGAATTTACAATACCAATATTCAGTTCATGAAGCACAAATTCTTATAACATCTATCATATATAGACAAGCAATGCCACAATATCACAAGCAGGTATAAAAACCATGGACTGCTGAAATTTTAAGCAAATGCGATGTAATGATATTAAGAAGCCCTCACCCCAACCCTAAAAAATAATTACTATAAATTAGAGCAATATGTACATCTAATATATGTTTGCAAACAAAAGTCGAGAACAATTGATCAACCGTACAAGATATGCAAATCAAGAAACTGCTCTTCACCTTTTTTTTGAGGCAGTTTCCTTCCGCACGCCTGGTCCCCCAAATGAGCCATCAATTTCCACACTATCAATAGATTGGATCGCCATAAAGGAAATGGTGAGTATAGTGAAAATATTTCTAGCGTGAAATGGAAGAAGAAAAAAACACTGAATTGGATACTAACAAAAGAAACGTAAGAACTTGAAAGATTTGAATGATGTTTATCCCTTATATACAACAAGCTAAGCCTTATTTCCAACAAATTTGACGTCAGCACGTTTTCCCCTCATATATCAATAGAAATTCTCGAATTACTTGTCGAAACGAAGAATAACAAAAACAACAAGCACCTTCTTAGGTGCATGAAAGTTTCTGCAATACAATAACTAGAAGGCCCAACATCTAATTCGATCACAAACACACTCCAAACCATTATACTTGATCCAACAATTTCATGAACTATATAACCTACAGGAATTGATATAATTGTCGCAAGAATTTATTCCAGACCTTTCCCTCGACAGAAATTATGTCGGACTGACACTATGAAATACAATATTTTCCAATCCATAGATAATTGCACAATCAAGATCTGCTACAGCTATTCGAGCATTATCAACTTCTAAAAATAATATTGAAACTCACGTTTTGATAAATCAAATATCAATACCTACTTATCTATGGATACAGGAAATGAATAAAAGGAAAAGGAAAAGGAAAATTATAGAAGTTTGAGCATAAACCCCAACTATAAAACATGAAATGCGAGAAAAAATAAAAAAAACTCAAAAGACCCTCAATAGAATGGATCCAATTTGCAACAATAAACAACTAAATCAAATACTTAACTAATGGGTAAGTACCACAACGAAATACAAAAACAAATGCAAAAAAATCCCATCAAAATGGAAAAAAGAAGGAAGCACACTGTACACAAGCCCCAACCCTTGTGAATCACAAGAAGCATGATAACAAATACATTCCAAATACTACCTGACATTAGATGAACCATCCAAAGGTTGAATGGACCAAGAAATCCCAGCTGCTGCTGCTGCTGCTGCAGAGAAATTCCCAGCGGGGACCGGGATATCTTCGACCTCATAGTCATACAACCAATTGGTGTTTTCCGGTGAAACCATTTCCAAACAGCTGCCGGAAAAAGGTTTCCTTTCCGGCGTTGAAGGAAATCTACAGTAAAAATTTGGCACGGAAAATTGGGTTCAGTGGAGTTGAAAAATGGACAATGGAATCTGTGAAGGAATTTCAATTTTTCGTTAATTTAAAGTTTGATGCCAATTGGGTGATATCAAATATGCGTAAATATTATATTCTCCACAACACAAGAACACGCGACAGTATGAGAGAGACCCTATCAGGGCCACCTGGGCTTGTTGTTGGAGTTTTTATTTTTTTTTTCTATTTTTTTAGAAACTTAAATAGCAAATAATTATCAATTATGTTTGGGTAAATTACAGCCAGTGTCTCAACCTTTTGACTTTATTTGTACTTGTATCTTTAATATTTAATTTTTGGTATCCATCACCTCAACATTTTATATAATCATCAGCTAATGCCCATGTAGATCAAACAGATTTAAAAGGTGCAGTGAAAAAGATTAAAAGACCAAAATACCTTTTTGGTATTGAAAATTGAAGAGACAATAGAGATGTGGCAAAAATACCCCTTCATTGATGTTCACGTGAGCCGGACATGCCACATTAACGTTGATTTCGGATGGAATCTATCCACAAGGACATTAGCTGCTAATTATATAAAAAGTTGAGGTGATGGATGACAAAAATTAAATATTGAGGATATAAGTGCAAATGAAATCAAAGATTGGAGACATTAGTTGTAATTTACCCATTATATTTTTAAGCTTTTTTTTTTTTTGAATTTTTGTCAAACATGTCCATTCCGTCAAAAATTGTGGATGGTAACATACACACTTTCGCAAAAGCGAGCTGAATCTTCTGTTTCGCATTTCTAAAAACACGTTTTTTAGTAATTTTATTTTACCTTCAGATATTTATATAACCGAATAAACGGAATATATACATATTTTCAAATTTGACTCAAGTTCATAAATATAGCAATCTTATTTCAACATCAAAATGATAATAAAAGAATTAATATTTCAATCCTCGAAAGGCCAAAGAGATGGGAAAGAGATAGCCACCAAAATATGAGCCGCATATGATATATTCATCTTTTTGAAGATGACTTGTCAAATTGCTATTGGTTGATAATCAAGAAAACAAAATATTGAACCATAAACAAATTGAAAGCCCCTAAGAAAATGCCCCCTTTTGTTTCCAAAAAAAGGTTCACATAACCCAATTCCATAAAAATAAAAAGCATTTACGAACAAAATTGTTCGATATTTTTCACATCGACATATAATATGCACGACTTGTTTTTCGACATTAGTAAATTCTTTCGTAAATAATGCTAGTATTTTATAATTCGAAAAACCAAAAACATTATCAACAAATCATATTACACTGCAGGGACGGATTTAGGAGGGGAAGGACCGGGTTATTTGTAGTCTAAATTTTTTTTTTTTAACAGCCCGATTTTAAAGTGCAATTTTTTTTTTTTTCAGTAATAAGACCAGTCTCCAAAAATTCCTGATTCCACCCCTTTTACATTGTATGCAAGATAGTCACTAAAGTTTACCGAGCTTGAAAATTGATTCAAGTGGTAACCAATGAAGATGATTTGTTCTTCAGGGCATTTACGCATTGCCCGAGTCGGGCAACACACACTTTCTGATGTTCTTTAATAGCTTAATTTTGTTAAGTAAAGGCAATTTATGCAGCCACCAAGCAAGAAATATATATACAATTTGGTTGGTGAAAGGTGATATCACATTATTCCTTTCCTGGGATGTCATAAATCATAATCTCAGTCTTTGGATTTGTCAAATTTTATATATATATATATAAAACCAGGGGCGGATATCGGAACTCTTTTTGCTGGAGTCTTCTTGACCCAATATATTTTTATTTTTTTTAGTATGAGGAAAAATAAAATTATATAAAAAATTTATTTTTTACATAAATTAACTCGTACTTTTGTGTTAAAAATAGTAATTCACTTATCATAAATAAACTTTTCAAGCTTAGTCAAACATGAATGTCTGATTATCAAAAAATAATTGTTTTGTATACAAAAGCTTACCATATTCTGCACTAGATGAGCATTAAACAAGTTGACAGTGGCACTACCTTTTCTGAATGCTTATTCCTAATCTCAGCTTTTTTTTTTTTTTTTTTTCCATTAGTTGTATGATTGGCTAATTAATAAAACATTTTATCTTGATTAATGGCTGATGCCATTTGTTCATTATTGTTTTCACACTTTTGTTTAATTGTACTTGTAACAATTGGGTTAGTTTAGTTGACATCACTTACTTTTTGGATATAGTATTTTATCCATGTTGGGACATAGAAATACCAACCAAAGTGAAGTTAGGTTTCAACTTTGGAAAGTGAAACTACTGTGCAGTGACATTAATCGAGTCATCGACCACCACATATCTCGTTCAGACGGTAGTTGAGCATATTAAGAACCCTTTATTTTTTGTATGATTTGGATTTTTAGGCGGTATATGTCACTAAGAATTACTTGCGAATTCTGATGTCACACAAGTTTTTAGAAGCCATAATATTCATTTCTTATCTGAATGATCATCCATAGAAACTAACACCTTGTTTGGTAAACTAAAAAGACTTGAAACAAGATTTTAACTTATTTTTCTTATACTATTTAGTCGTGTGTCGTGTAGTACTAAAAGTATCATTATCCAGAACGAATCAACAATTAAAGTTGATTAATCCAACAACACTCTTCTTGATTTTCTCTGGATTGGCACCCACAAGCTTATCCACCAGAGCTCCTTCCCTCATGAACAGAAAGGTGGGCATGGCCTTAATCTCCATCTTTGATGCCAACTCCTGATAAAATCAAACATAATTTTCAGACAATATCTATGAATTTCGTGTACCAAGATTTTATATCTGACAGTAGATTACCTTAACCTCGTCGACATCCACCCGTAGAAACAAAATATCCTGGTACTTTAAGGCCAGTCGTTCAAAAAATGGTTTCATGGCCACTGAAGGCACGCACCATGAAGCCGTAAAGTGTATTATAACCTGCAATTTTCTTTAACAAGTGATTTTTGCATTCATGTAATGAAGTTTGTGGGCAGTTATTGGATTTAAATGAAAATTGTGGACACGACGCCTTTGATGAAAAAATAAACCAAGCATGCACACTTGACACGTTAAGATAAACGTGTCTCGTCTTAACTCGTGGCTAAGTCAAGGATACCTATACAAATTACTAGTGAAGGATAGAACGGACTTAAAACGATCCTCTTCGGATAGCTAACTTGTTAAATAGGCAAATAGCAGTGTATGAACTTACAGGACAGCCTTGTTTTTTAGCTTGAGATGTGAAGAAATCCCATGTTTTTTCAGAGTCTACTTTGATAACTCTGGACTTCATTATTTGCTGAAGCTCTGCCATATTATCTCCTTCAGCTGTATCTAAATATATAATAATGTATGAATTTAGACAAAACTGTATAACTTTTCTTTGAATTCTTCAGCATGTAGTGTTCAATTTATTCTGGGATTTTAACTGGGATGGAAATGGATGGGATCAAAGTAGGACCCTCTTTCAAAGCCACGCACTTCATTATCTGTAACAGTTCTACTCTATCCAATTCTGTGGGCTATGTTTTAATCATGCATAGTTTAACATTTTGATCTGTTAAAAAGTATCTAGAACAAATCGAAAGACAATCAGTCTACAGAAGAAATCCCATTTGTCAACTTTGATATTATGAAACATTAACGACAACGACAATGATAACGAATAAAATATACTTTTCGAATGTAGCGTCTCATCCTCACTTCAGAGTATACTTTTCTCTCTACACATTACGCTTGTTACATATCTTACATTATTTTTACTAGTTCATAAACGAGCAAACTTGGACTAGTCGGTTTTATGGTGGACCTACGTGCCTACTACTTAATTACGATTCTTGACTACAATTTTTGAAAGATTGCTATTTAACAACTAATATTTGTCTTGCAATGAAGTTGCGTATAGCTCTCCAGTTTGTACTTCAAGACAAAATTGCAGCCACCAAAATCATAATCAGGGACAACATAATTTTTTTAAGACCCACATGTAGGCCACACCAAAATATGGATTTTTCTGCAATACATTGAGCATACTAGTATTTGCAAATGACTAATTTATCCCCCCAAAGGATATCCATTTGGTGGTTCATAGTAGCCAGCATTCTACAAGCAAATATAATCAGCCAAAAACTTCTTCACTTGAGAACTGCTATGGCAATGGCTGCAAATTTCAATGGAGTATCTGAGGCTCTTCCTGCCATTCCCAAGCTATGCCGGGTTGAGAAAATGCCGAAGAAATCAACAATCACTTGCTTTCTTGGCAAGAAAAAGAATGAATTTCAAGACAACAAAGTTCAGACAAATAGAAGATTGGCAATAGGCCTTGCCTCAATCGTACTCTTTGGAAATACACGAATTGGAAATTCTCTTGCAGAGGACAATGGATTTTGGCTCACAGGACCTATACCAGTACCCTCTGTTAACAACAGTAAGCTCTATATATTATTTTTATTTCAACTTAAACTCAAGAAAAGCTATAATCAGAAAGATTACTTGTATATTTTTTGTCGTAGAGATTGACAATGAAGAGACGGGAACCCGGTCTTTTCTCAAGAAAGGAATCTACATAGCAAATATTGGAACGAAAGGGAGAATGCATAGATTGAAACGATATGCTTTCGATCTCATAGCATTGGGGGATATGATAGGACAAGATACTTGGAATTACATAAGAAAGTATCTGCGTCTTAAGTCCACATTTATGTACTATGATTTTGATGAAGTAATCTCTGCCGCACCAGCTGATGATAAGAAATCTCTTACAGAACTTGCCAATCGGTTGTTTGACAGTGTTGAAAAGGTAATCAAATCATTACTTATTGTTCCGTAAATTTTTTTTTTTTAACTTTTACTGAAGACACATTTTGGCAGCTTGAAAATGCAGTGAAAAAGCAGAATCTTCCTCAGACAGAGTCATATTATGCAGATACAACATCAATTCTCCAAGAGGTCATGAGTCGAATGGCATAAATGTGTAACTTAACATTTTTGTGGTTGTCCATTCTGTGTAAAACAAAGAATTATTGCGTTCAGACAACAGGTGCATCTTCAAATTAGATGCGTCACAAAAGAATCAAGTTACGTAAGAAAGTAGAATGCATTCCATAGTATTGAACAATTTTTCCTCATTCAATGACAGATTGCATTTGATTTTGTGAAACAAATTTGCAGAGAACACTAAATATCAGAACGTATGTCTGCATAGATACACTTAAATGACAATGGCAATTCCGTCTGGTATCAGTGATACAAAGACAGTATACTCTTTACATACAATCACATGTAGATGCTGTTAGAAGGGCCTTTTGTTCTTGGTTAAAAATCAAATGCCATTGAAATACAAATAACACACTTTTCCTAAATCTAGAGCAGTTATTCTACAAAAAATCAGCCAATGCTAAGGCGAGCATCTGTAGATCTCAGGTTGGTTTGGCGCCTGGGGATACCAATCTCACAAGCATTTACACGTGCTGCAAACCGTAGTGAACAAAGTGATTCACCAACCGATGAAGGATCCGGTGAAACATTGACAAACATCAGGGTCTTTGAGTCTCCACCTAAACAAGGCTGGAAAAGGACGGGGAAAAAGAATGGCATTAATCCGTTTAATCAACAAACTTTGATAAATCACACATTAGAGAGAACATTAGCAAGACCTTTTTTTATGTGATTTCACATATTTTTCTTGTTTAATACCTTTTAGCAATGTACTTATTCAGTGTGCCATGCATCAATCAGAAAAGCTGAACTTCTAGATTTCTATAATGGCTAAGCAAGTTAGTAATTGTAACTTAATTTGCACTGAATAAATTAATAATTTTAATAATTTATCAACAACATCACCAAATGTTTTCCCTACAATATATAAGGAAAACCAATGCGGCAAAATTCAATCAGCTAAAATGGTATATACCAACTAAGCAACTAGAATTAAACTACTCCCAAGGAAAAGCTCATTGCCGCAACTAGTGCACTAGTCCAAGTTTAGACAATTCCAGTAGACATAACCTTTCTCAGCAGGCAAAAGGACAATGAATCTCATCCATACATAACAATTCAGCTTAGGGCATTATAGCATTATTTGCCCATGATGACCGAATGTAAACCGGTAAGCCCTAAGTATCTTCCTCAACTAGCCATAATCATTTTAATAATTTATCGGCAACATCACCAAATGTTTTCCCTACAATAAATAACGTAGACCAACACGGCAAAATACGTGACAATTGAACTTAGGGCATTATAGCATTATTTAGCCCATGATGACCGAACGTTAATGCTGGTAAGCTCTGAGCATCTTCCTCAACTAGCAATAATCATTTTAATAATTTTTCAGCAATATCACCAAATGTTTTCCCTACAATATTATAGCGAAGACCAACATGGCAAAATTCAATCAGTTAAGATGGTATATACCAACTAGGCAACTAGACTACTCGCAGGAAAAGCTCATTGTAGCACCAAGCATGGTATAAAAAGGCAGAACTGAGGCGAGCCTCTTAGGCACAGTCATAGTGCCTTGAGGCGCTAATTGTTGTACTTTTTTTAGGTTTAGGCGCTTCATTCTGTGAAGCGGGCATAAGACATGCGCCTCACATGTCACTAAAAATTTGTTATTATTTTTTTTAAAAATGAATTTTTAATAGGACTCTTAATTGGGCCCCTTTTTCTGAACTCAAATAAAAGTCAAAAGTTTGGACCCAAAAATATAAAATATAAAAACAAACATTTGAGTCCTCTTTACAAATAAAAAACACAAAAATATCTATCATCACCCACGTTAACTAGACATCCTCTTTGCAAATAGTGGATGAGAAAGAAGATTGAATAGAAATTGCTAGTGAAGATGAAAAAGATGATAGGGGAATTAGATATGATGATGATTCCATGGAAGATACTACTAATAGTGATGATGATAATCAGAGCACAACCTTCTAAACTTTGTTAGTTTAAGCTTTTTTTCATTGTAAAAAGAGTAAATTGTCGACAAACAAATCATATTTTTGGTAGTGTACTTAAGTAAGAAATTTCAATTTTGGTGAAATAGACTATTTTTATATTAATTTACAGTTGTTTTACTAATTTTTTAGTTTGAGACGAGGCTTACACCTCGCCTCACTAATGAAAACCGCCTCAGTATCTTGTTCCGCCTTTTAAACATTGGCACCAAGTGCACTAGTCCAAGTTTAGACAAGTCGAGTAGTATTGTCCCATTCAAGCGGCAATAATATCCTTTCTTAGCAGGCAAAAGGACAATGTATCTCATCCATATGTAACAATTGAGCTTAGGGACTTATAGCATTATTTTGCCCATGATGGCTGAATGTTAATTCTGGTAAGCCCTAAGTATCTTCCTCAGCTAGCCATAAGCAAGCCTTGACATCATTTTCACTCAAACTTGCTCATAGACTATCAAAAGATCAATGTTGAAAATTACCTGGAGAAGATAGGTTAACTTTGAGTTCCTAAATGGCACGTGCTCCTCCTTCTTGGCCAAGGCAAATATAACATCACTCAGTGATGATAAACTCTTGTTGATAGCCTGTTTGTTACTCAATGACAGAAAGACAATTTAGGACAGATTTGTACTATTAAAAAATCCAAAAATAATGGAGATAATTCTTACTCTAATACCTGAGTTTCTTTTAGACGGTCCCCTGTAGATCCACTCTTAGAGAGACGCTCACTACCAGCAAGGTCAATTAGATTGAGGACGCCTTGCACTTGTTGATCAGTGCCCTATTGCCACAAAAAAGAACATAAAATCTGTGATCATGTTTGTTCAGACCAAGATAAAGATGGAATCATGACAATGATGCAACAGAGAGCAGGCGAGTGTCCATTTACCTCATTAACACCCAATATTCGTAGCGTAAAGACAAAATGGCTCCTCGAAGACTGTTCATTCATTTGAGTCTTGCCAACGGATCTAAAGAAATTGAATTCCCGTTAGAGACAAAAGATCAAATGTGTAACACTAGTCCAAATTGTGGACTCCAAAAACAATGTGCTACCCAATGGCAAGTCCATAGAAGTAAATAGAGTTCAGAACTTATATATAAAAGTGAATGTAAACGCATCTTTAAAAACTTTAAAGACCAACTTTCAGAGTAAGAATACATGCTTGATCAACACATAGAATGGGGTGAAAGGCTCTTTCATTACCTGCTGTGTGCTGCCCTCTCTAAAAGATATGAGACCTCCTTGCTACTGCGAACATCAACAACTGTAAGATCAGAAACATGAGTGTTTCCATTTGCATCGTGTTTTATAGCATATTGCTTTCCCATATTCTCTGCCCGAGGTGCATCAAACCCCGATCGATTTGTTGCTAACAAGTCTCGTATAGTTTCGTTGTATATTTCAAGCATTGACACCTAAATAATCAGATAAGAATAAATAATTAGAAGGCAGGCCTAAGCAAGCTCAACTAGTAGAGATAAATGACAATGGCAATCACTACACACACCTGCATTTCGTATTTCCACCCTTGGGATTGAAGAGTTTGCCGGGTCTCAAACACCTGTTCTAAGGATCGTGGAATCAAACCTTTCTGATCAGGTATACCTGGCTTGCCCATCATTGTAAATGTCTTGCCAGAACCAGTTTGTCCATAAGCAAAGATACAAACCTGAGAGCACAGTTATCGGTGACCATTAGGATGTTAGTGCATCAAATCTGGACAAGTAAAATGGAGTGAAAAAATAATCTGCATGCATATCTTGTGAAATCAAGCATTCTTCTGTAGCCACAAGACAAATCACTAATAGGAAAATAATCATAGCACACTCTTCACGTGATATAAGAATTAATATAGCGACAAAACTAATTCAAGATGTAACTGGTTGGCACATCATCTTGAATTCACGGACACAAGAACTAGAACCCTCCATATCAGCTGCAGCATATCTACCAGACAACAACTAGGGCAGTATGAAATGTTAGCATAATCTAAAGGCTAAGTAAAGTTCATCATCCAGGATTATGAGAAGTTCTTTTATGCAGCTATCAACCACAAGTTCTGAAGTAAGAAATCGATAGTACTCTGCATTTGTAGCTCAGAACAAATGATAGATACAATGGAGTTGTAGGCAATACTTTACCTTGTAACCATCAAGTGCACTTTGAACAAGCTGTGAAATCTCAACAAAAACGTCTTCTTGGGAGGCATCAGGTGTAAACACTTTGTCAAAAGTGAAAGAATGCTTTTGTCCTGATGAAAAAAAGAAAATTAATGAATAGGACGTATAATGATAATAAATAATCCAAATGCTGTGAGTGTATCACTTTGTGACTCCATTTCAAACAAGGCTCACCATTTTGCAACAAATCAATGCCTCGATCCAGTGCTTCCATTGCTGTAGGGAACGAGATAACTTTAGCATCAGTTCCAACCCCATCATCAGACAATAGAGGTCTCACTCTACAGAAAACACGGATATTCCCTTTTAACTCCTGTATTGACAGAGGATTCTAATTAACATCATCTCATAGATGGAAGGACTCTAACAAAATTTCAATCAAAATTCAGATAGGTTAAAACTGAATGCGAATATGTACAAAAACTTTTACCAGTATAGTGTTGTGTAATTTCTTTCGAACTCTCTCTCCTTCTACAATTTTTAATTCTGCATCAGCCACACGATTCTGTAACTCAAGAAGGAGTGCTTTTTGCTCCTCAAATTCAGTTTTTGTCTCCATTGCTGATACATCAGACATCTAACAGAAATGACAAATTAAAATAAGATAAGAGTACTTCAACCAGTGTGTTCACAACAGGCACCCAAATAAATAGTAATATGCCGGTCAGTATAAACTTCAAAGGAAACCTATCAACACAAGATGAAAATGCAAGATCGGGAACCTGCAATTTCTTTTCTGCAAAAGCTAGCTGCTCCTGCAATCGTCTTATTTGCTCACTTTGAGACGAACATGTTGACTGAAAGAAATCACGTGATATTTGTTAGTAAATGCATTTCCTGTGGTTGAGTAGTTAAACCATTATATAAGGGAAAACTAACCTCCAGCTCATTTGATTTTACAGTCAGGTTATCTAACTCCGCAAAAGATTTTCCAGTGCACTCTTTATATCTTTCTACTTCAGCTGATAGAGACTGGACTTGTGACAACTGGCGATCACGATCATCTCTTACTTGTTGCAAATCACCCCTCAAGCACACAACTTCATTTCCTAGTGTTTCCTTCTGTTTGATAGCCTCATCTTGCAAAGCCTTGGAATATCAAGCATTATAAACCTTTGTCAGTCAGTAGATACATGCATGGAAAATAGATATACATTTAACTTTTACATAGGAGACTAGCTGAAATATTTGAAACATCTCACAAATTATTATCCATAGGTTCCACGAGTCACAATTCTTCCACATTACTCCTTTAGAAAATATCCGGTTAACTATTGCAAGTTCTCCCATTCAGTCCATGCATATTCATACATAAGTATGGTTAAAGAGGCAGTGAATTTAAAAATAAGACCAGTAGTTCAAAATTTGGAGAAAGCGTACATTTCCTCAAGTTCTTCACCTTACCCTAGTTCTCTCATTCAGTCAATGCATATTCACACACCAGTATGGTAAAAGAGGCAGTGAATTAGAAAAAAAGAAAAGAAAAAAAATTAAGACCAGCAGTTCAAAATTTGGAGAAAGTGTACATTTCCTCAAATTCTTCACCTTACCCTAGTTGCGAAGTTATTCTAAGTTAATGGAGACTAAAGTTCAGGAGAAATGAAAATTTCACGATTTACACTACCAAACTCTAACTATGCTCAATATAAGATCCAAAGGTCACAAATAGATGAGAACAATCTCCTGGAAAGCATATAAAGGTATAAATATAGAAATAACTCATCCTTTCTCTTGGAAAAACACATAATGGTCTCACATATTAATCAAGTGATGAATGCATAAAAAGAGTTGCGAGTTATGCACCAAATCAAAATAAAAGATAATACTCACTCTTGATGAAGTTAGCTGCTCCTGCAAAGATGTATAGTGTCCCCTCAACGTGCTCAGGTTTTCCACCACTGCCGACTTCTCTTTCTCAACTCGTTTAAGTGTCTCATTTGTTGCAGCAAGTTCTGACTGAAGTCTACTATTGTATTGCTGTAAACTTGTGTTATACTCCTGCAACCGCTTGTACATATCATTAAGTGACTGTATCTGCACAAGCCAAACAAGGACCGGAAGGATACAGTTTTCAGCAGATCAGTTGATACAAACTAGTATGAAATATAATTTCAGTTATGTCTTTTCTGTTTACCTTCTGGTTGGCACTAGCACTGTCTTGTTGAGTTCTCTTCAGCTCTTCCGAAAGGGAAGCCTGCAATCTCTCTGCAGCTAGTTTAGCATCTTTCTCTCTTGCCAGAGAATCCAATGCTTCCTGATGATCGAATTAAACAATTTAGTTCTTCACGAATCCACAAAACAATAGCCTCCAAAACCACAACAGAACACTTGGCGCATCAATGTGCATCTTACCAATTTATCCAATTCCTCCTTTGTGAACTTTTCTTGTAGTGCTTCCAAATTCTTTCTCAACTCCATAATGATTGAATTCAACTCTTCTTCCTTTGCCTTCATCAGCGATTCTGAGAGAGGCAATAAGATTATTGCATGTTACAAATTCTACCTATTTCATTTCTTTGTTAGCCTGAAGCACTGATTACTAAATAATAATAAAAAAAACCATACCCATATCATTGCATTTCTTCTCTGCTAATTCCAGCAAATTCTTCAGTTTCTCCTGTTCTGTAACAATATTTCCTTCAAGCTGTTGGAACCACCTGATGCATTGTTTGAGCTTTTTTATGCACTCGGACATTTGCTCACTTTTTTCCTGGCAGAGACATCAAAAGCTCAACATCAATAATCCCATCAAAACATCTTCATCTAATTTCCAAAGACACTCAACTCGGAAGCAAATGCAGCCCAGAAATATCCAAAACATTCAAGTTGAGACCAGACCCCATACTTTTACTTACCTTGTAGTTAAATTTATTCTTCACTTTGAGCTTCTCATTGAGTAATGCCTCGACATCCTCTTTGGAGAACTCAATTACACCACAATCAGAACCGGCAGTACTAGGTGGCCCGGCAGTCTGGGACACATCTTGACCCCCATTAACTACTGAAAATGCTTGCCTGTTTAGTGATCTTGTCGCAGCGTTCGCTGGCATTTTCATGTTCCCAATCCTTCGCCTCTTATCTACTGAAACCTCGTCAACAATATACTTTCTCTGGAAAAACCATGAAAACCACAACAAAAACAGGAAATAAAAACATCAGAATAAGCACACCAAAGTAATCAAAGAAACAAAATAGTAGTAGTTCTCCCAGAGCAAAAAAAAATGGAAATTGTTGCATAAAGGCCAACAGGCAAGTTTTTCACTAAAGGCGGACTAGGGACATTATTATAAAATTCAAAAGACAATTTTTTTCTGAAATATAGTCGGATGCACTTCTTCACATTTCATGTGCTAACCCGAAAAAAATCCAAAAGCTCATCAGATATTCAGAGAGAAAAAAACAAATGGCAAAAAGATAAGGAAAATTGGGAAAATATAATTGATTTAATGAAGGAAAAACTTACCTGTGAGGGACTCGAAGGAGGCTTGTTCTGGTTTTTGGAGGCCATATGAATGACGATCCTGTGTGGGTTTTCTATTGAAGTGTATGTAGAGATAGAAAGAGACAGTGAAGTCAGAAAGATAGACAGATGAGAGTTTCAAAATTTTGGTGGGGCCATGGTTTATTGCAATCGAAGCTAAGGCAAAATTGTGTCGTTGCTTTGAATTGCAGTAATCACAGAACAACACAACACAAAGACGATGGATGAGTAAAAAATTACACACACCGAAAATCAATTGTGGAATTTTTTTTCTAATTATTACTAATCTGCTTGATTTGGGAATAATTCCCACTCTCTATCGTGGATTTGCTCGGTAATTACGGTGTATGTGAAGATTGACTGGGGTTAGGGTTTGAGATCCGGCTAGACAGCGTGTGTTGAGACTTGAGAGAGACAGAGAGGGCGGGGTTTGGGGGGGAGTGGGGGGTGGGTTGAGGGGGGCAATAGTTTGAATTTTTTCGAAATGGAAATCCGGCGGCACTGTGAAAGATTCGTTGTAAATGTCTCTTGACCATTATGCCCCTTGCCGGATTTTACTCTTTTTTTAAAAAAAAAATTTCTTAATTAATTTGGATCAAACATGAAAAATTCCTTAATTTGATGACTTTTTAGTAATTATGTTGAACAATAATATCAAATTACATTTTTGTCCCACTAAGACAACATTGTCCGATCGGAGTGGAAATAAATCAAGTCCGAACAATGTTTTAATCATGTCTTACTTTAATTACATTTAAATTTAAATTATTTTGAA
The DNA here is from genome assembly GCA_030279155.1 of Forsythia viridissima. NCBI lineage: Eukaryota > Viridiplantae > Streptophyta > Magnoliopsida > Lamiales > Oleaceae > Forsythia > Forsythia viridissima. The sequence goes on along the minus strand of CM059039.1, from coordinate 44,514,387 downwards.
TTGAACTATTACTCCAAATAAAACTATGTTTACTTTAATTTGCCTAGTGGCCATCAATAAAGGTGAGTTTTTGTTGGTATATCCATTCATTTCTTGGTGTTGTGTAGCCATTTTTAAGAGACTTCTTCTTTAGCCATGTTGGTCAATTTGATATATCCCTCTTTCCATGCATCCATGGGTGTGTGTGTTGCTTTCCAACTCAAACTGGCTCAAATCTTTAGCACCTAATAAGTGACTACATTTCTTTTTTTAAGTTGTTTGATGTACACTTCTTGCCTTTTGAAGGTAAAGAATGGTTTTTTTTACAGTTCGACTCACGTACAGTATTAGATAAGATTGAATTTTAATTTTTTTTAATTAATATTATCCAGTTATGTTTGGTTCCCCTCGTTCAAACATTTTAGTAGACTTTATGTTTGTAAAAACGTGTCTCTTTCTTTGAATGTTTGACACGTGAAACTTTAACAAACAAATGTAATCAACATAGTAATTAATATGCCACGTCATCGGTGCTTAGCATAAACTAAGTACCGGTGCTTATGAGATTATTTCTCTTTATACATATATCACTTATATTTAAAATAAAACACATTTATTTATTTCATGACTCTATAATATATTATTCTAAAAAATATTAAATATCAAGCAAGAAAGTGGAATATGAAATTTGCAACAATTGGCGCAATGGCTGCCTTATTTTTGTGCAAATGCTGTAGTGAAAGCCGGTCATTAGGAGAAGTCAACTGGCTTCCAAAATAATTGACATTCATTTTTAACATATCAATTATTTTGTTCGACTTTATTCAATCTAAATTTATTAAACACTGAAAATATATTCCATTTAATTGTAATCGAATTCAAAATCAGAACACTTTAGAAATCCCTCAAACTCGTGTAACATATTTAGCAACATAAATTGAACAATAGTATGTACCAAACATACACTTAATTCACGTAAAATAGGTGAAAATAGGTGACAAGTACGTCGTCTCTTACTTGTATTCACCTCTATTTATTGATCACCCACCCATTAATCAACTCGATAAATCGTGAATCCTCAAAATTGGATGATTCGTGGGTTCGTATCTCACAGACGGTGTCAACTGATGATAAAATCATCTCCCTCATTATTAAGAGTTGTTAATGAGGGATGTTTCATCTTTTTAATTATCGGTGGTGATATCAGTCTTTGAGTTGTCTGTCTGGCTAACCTAAAGACTGTTGGGTTATTGATGTCTATCTGTAGAAGACGAACTTATGAAACCAACGATGCGGGTGAGCTTGTGAGGCGGGCAAATCGTTGAGGCGGACATGCTAAGACGTACTATTATTGACAAATAACATATATCAGTTGTCATTATTTCTATCATCAGATCCATCATTCAACTGTAGCATGGAAGTTAACGTTATATAGTATGTAGAAATTGATCCACATATTGTTGACATGTTAAATCATCGAGGCTAAATTCAAGTAGAGAGCAAGAATTGGTCATGAAATTTTGGATCTTAGAAGCTATAGTATGTTCAAATTTATACAAGATCAATCTCTAAATATTATCGGTTCTATTTAAAAAGTATTATCGTATATTAAAATAGATCATAGTTCATACTGAGTTATAAAAATCGTGATCAGACTAATATGATAAATTAAATATGAACTAAAGCATGACATATGACACAATGTACTCCAAAAAGTCCATAGCATCAATATATTCGTGAATAATTCATAAATATAAGTGTAATTTTTAACATGGTTCTCAAAGGGACTCCACCCACGGGATTTATTTGTAATCGAACAATTTCTTAACAGTTTTTCATGAAACTGCAACGGCTGATGTTTACAAAAATAAGATATGATATAAAGCACGCAATGAGAATAAAAAGAAACATATTATATTTGAATTAGTGATACATGCTATCAATTATATATTGTTATATTAAAGAATCTAGTCTATGATCTCACTCCTCACAATTGGTGATCAATTGTATTTTGATATGATCACCAACTGCTTATAGAGCTGGGCGTAGATTGAGTCGAGTCGATTTTTTGTCCAACTCGAACTCAACACAACATGTTCGGTTTGACGAAAAATCAAACCGAACCAAATTGTCCATATTTTGAAACTCGATCGAATCCAAACCGACCAAGTTTAGATCGATTTGGATTGAGTTAGTCACTTTGGGCTCGAACCCAATTCATGCTAGATCTCTGTTTTTTTTTTCATAGATAAGCCAATTTTTGAAAATCATTTCAAAAAATCATTTTTGTTACTAATATTCCAAAAATACTATTTTTTAAAAAAACATTTATTATAATCTATTATATTATATTATTATCTAACATATGGTAACTGAATACGTAGAAATCGAAATTGATTGGACAAACATTTTATTGTTATCAGTTGGAGATAAAATGGTATCTAATTGATTCTTTGCCGAAATAGGGGGGGGGGGAAAAAAAATCTAGCACAGCGTGCTGTGCGATTTACCGTGAACAACATCATTTAGTGAAGAACATCTTTCCATGTAACATCAATATCAGTATAATATAGATATGTAACACAATGTCAATTTTAACAAATATAACTCATTATTTCATCATTTATAACATATGACATATATATCAGACAGTGATACTAAACACAAACCGTTACAACTGTTACAACTACAAAACTAACTTTAAACTTCAACAAATTCGTATTAATATATATATTGGATTCTAAAAACCTATTGATACTGTGTAACATTAGTATGATATAGATATATAACACAATGTCAAATTTAACAAATAAAACTCATGATTTCATCATTTGTAACATATGTAACATCTGTGATATAGAAAACCAATTCATGTAACATGTGTTGTGTAAAAAAATATAATATAATCTGTAACATATTCAGTTATACAAAATATCATTTGTAACAGACAGTGATACACAATATCATTGGTAACATCTGTAATATCTGTTGATTGAGGTTGTTATACAAAAAGAAAATAAACAATAAAGGGCGAATATTTGTGTGATTTTGAAAGAATTTGTTATATTTGTAAATGTGGAAGTTTCGATTAATTTGGGAGTTTTCACTTAATGGACGCGATTTCCTAGGATGGTTTACAAACGATTGAATCTAATTATATTTTCTTTTGAATTTAATCTATTAATTAATTAATTAATATATTATTATAAATACAATATTTTTAAAATAAACTTTTTTAAAATAAACTAGTTAAGTTTCTAAAGTTAGAATTATTTTTATAATGTTAAGTAGATGATGTAATTTCCACTTCTTTTTGTTTGACAATTTTTTTTTTGGGCCAATACATGCTCAGTATTTTTTGTTGAATTTGCTAAGTAATTTTTTAAAGTTTGAATTCAATTCACAAGCTGATTTTTAGTTCTATATTTTTAAATTAATTTTCAATTTTTTTTATTACCATGTTTGGGTTGGGTTGGGTTGGGTTGCGTTTTAATTTCGTAACCCGCAACTTGACCTAAAATCTGACTATCAAACTCGAACCAACCCAATTTACTGCGAAAATCAATTCTAATTGGTCAGGTTTGTCGGTTTGATTGGTTTTGAGTCAGTTTTGTCTAGTTTTAATTGTGGGATGTAATTATTTAGACTAGTATTAAGCACTTAGCACTATTAATAATAAATAGCATAACTCCATATTAACAATCTTATAAATTTTTGGTATAATTTATTTTAAATAAATTTGAGAGTGACTTAAATGAATCATTTTTATTCATTTGATTTTTCACTACTTCTAAGTGATACGTAATAATGGAAAGAGACATCTGGAGAAAAAAATGAATTAAAATGTGAGTCTTTATGTTTTAAATGAAAAAATTATACGCTCTCGTTGTCTCGAATAGTCTCAGAATATTCACTTTATCACATCGGCCTATTCACCTCATCACCTCAAACAGAGCCTCGGCCAAGCCTCGCCCTCTCCACCCCATCCACCTTACCTTACCTCCTTGAATAGCCTTGGAATATTTGTCTCATCATCTCAACCTATCCACCTCATCCATCCCTCAAGCCGCCTAACACACTCGTCACTTCTGACGCCCTCAGCCAAATGAGCTACACCCATACGACTATCGTTCCCAAAGCTAAGTGCCTAAGTATAAGTTTGCTCTCTGAATGAGGTGAGACTTTTAAAAGAGGGATTGTATGCACACGATCGATCCAATGTATCAGGGGCGGATCCAGCCTAGGGACACAAGTGGGCTCAACCCACCCAGCCCCCAAAAAAATTGAAATAATTAAAACATAGCCCCATACTCAAAGCCCAAAGTCCAAACCCATTTAAAATTTAATCCCATTAACCATTTCCACCATTAAGCAGATTGTCGGCAATGATGTTTACTTGAGTGAATTTTATATGAATTTTGATTTGTTATTGAGTGATAAATAATGATGTTTACTTGATTTTGAGAAATTATTTCAAATTTCAATAAGTAGAAAAAGAAAAAAAAAGTGCTTAAGATTTTATATGTTTTTATATAACAATTTTTGTTGAGAGATATCTTGTTAATAAAATAGATATAGATTATTAGATTCTATTATAGAAGAATTTGCAGCTGTAAAAGTCGTCGAGTACAATTTTCTTTAGCTAGTTTTAGATTTTGAATATTTTTGTATAATGACTTTTTGTATATTTTTTAAAGATTATGACTTATAATAAAATTAGATTCTTATAAAAATAGGTTATGTAATTGTGATTTTAAAAAAAAAATTCGGGAGAGCTGCTTCCGAAATTCATAATTCAGCTTACTCCTTTGTCATATCCTTGATCCGCCCTCCTAGTGATCCATATCCTTCACATGATATTCAGTGAAGTAGAAAATCTGTCTTTCTTGGCAACCTAGGACAACAGCCCATAGACACTCTTAACAGCAGGTCATGTTCACCTAGAATCATTCCAAATAAGTAAATAAATATCACCCTATACAATTATTTACCCTTCTGCAAATTGTGTCCATAATAGCAAAGGCACGGATACAAAAGCTGCACGACATAGAACAACAAGCGCAAAAAGAACAGTGGCACACTCCGACAGCAAGTATTGTCTATCAAAGGTCATTCGATATGATGTAAAGCTCCGCCCAACTATTTATCCTTCTACAAATTATGGCCATGAGAGTAGAGGTGTCAATCCGAGTAATTCGACCTGCCTCAAATGAAGTCTGGTGACGTCCCACATTAAAAAAAGTTCACACCATGCGGGTTCTGGGCTGGGTCAACCCCGCCCACAAAAATTAAACACGAACCCGGCCCACCCGTCGATCCATCCGGGTTGAGTCCATGTGGGTCGCAGTTCAACCTGGTTCGACCCATATGAATAAATTTTTTTTTTTTTTTGAAATTACTAAAAAAATTTAGTTACCTATTGTAATTATAAAAAAAAAATTATATATATAGCAACAAATGTGTTAAATTACTAAATAAAAATAAATAACAATGTTAAATTTACATTTGTTAATTTTTTAATTCAATTTCTATTTTTTTTTATATATTTAAGACTAAAATATCACACATCTATCACATCTTTCACTTTAAACGACTATCTATCATTTATAAAAAAAAATTAAAATATGCCAGCGGTTAAAGGCCGAAACGCCCGAGTAGTGAACAACTCGCTCGGTTCACGGGTTGGCCCGCGGTTCGGCCTCCTCTGCCCGTGAATAGCCTCTGGCTCACGGATCGGCCTGCGGTTCTGAGTGGAGACGGGTAGGCTGATGTGGATTCGACCGGCTGACCCGTCTTGACATCTCTACATGAGAAGGAAGGCTTGTGCAAAAAGTTGCACGACCTAAAACAATTTATGCAAAAGGAATAATAACATCTCACCTACTCGCTCTAATCTACCACTCCCCACGTCTCTATATATAGGTTGGCCATTTTCATTCAAAAGTACATGAATCATAAATCTAGCCAAGACTTTGTAAATTTGTCTTTCCACCCTAATTTTTCATATATTAACTTGATTGTTTGGAGTGCAAAAGGGCGTTGCACATTCTTCAACATAACTATCTTGTATTCTAATGAGTTTTCTAGTATTCAAGTAAAAATATACAAGTAGACATAAAGATGATATGGTCTGTTGATAACATAGTCGACCATACTTTGAAGTCAAAAAAATTTATTTATGCATCGTAATTGATTATAAGAGCTCGTTTTTATTTGACCAAAATTTTTGTCATACTAGTCTCACATTTTTTATTATTTTTTGTCAAATAAACTAGTTTATAAACTCTACCAAATGAGTTCTAAAATAACATTATCGCATATTCGAGTGAGCAGCTGTGCAAATCCACCAAACTATACTTCTTTTCTCGATTTAACTTGTCTGGTTTCCACATGAAAAGGAAGACATTTTTTGCAAGTAGGTGGGTGCTTTTGCTTTTTCAATGCAAAATTATTCCTTTCACACAAGTAGATAAATGTCAATAATTAGTTTTTTTCTAAAGTCTTAAATTTTATACAAGAAAAATTAATAAATAATCATAAAATAAAATCTTAAAAGACACACCTTTGGAAAAGCCACGTGTCATCACTCATAAGTATCTCCCCATGCTCAATCAATTCGTCACCGATAATTTATGGGCATTTCTAGAAAGAGAATTATATTCCCTGATATTTACAGCCATCCACAGATCCCCCTGAGGAATTGATTCTCTGCATTTTGAAGGCCCAGTATAAAATGTATAGGAAATCTGCAGCTCTCTTTGCAGAAATTCAAGTTTTCAGATCGTCAATGACCAGTTGCAGACAACTGGAGATTCAATTTGAAGATCAAAACCCACAAAAATGGTGTCATCCACTGAAAGAAGAAGCGTTTGCAGCCTTTATGGGGAAGGAAAATCAGACAGTCCATAAGGTGTTCGATGAAAGGTCTCTCTTCAGTCCCTTGTTGTTCGGAAAATTCTTTGATCCGTCTGATGCCTTTCCGCTGTGGGAGTTTGAGTCCGATGTATTGCTGTCCAATCTCCATAGCTCTGGCCAGCGCATTGTGGATTGGTCCCAAACTGATGCTGATTATGTTCTGAAAGCGGAACTACCTGGTGAGTGTTCTTAAAGTTTTAACTTGAGCACATAACTATTATAATCAATCATATCAGTCGAACGTACCAAAATCGGCTTTCTTTCTTGGATTACTTTGCAATAATTGCACTTGTGAGTTAGAGGCTTCATTCCTGATTTCATGGTTTCACAGCTAAATCATCTCAATTGAAGGGTCCCCTGGCATCAATTTTTTATTGGGTTCCTGGATAAATAATCAATAGAATCACAGTTAATGATCATCAATAGCAATAAAGTTGTTTCAGTAGGATTGAGGGATTTGAGCATGTTAGGCTGAGCTTAAACGCTAAAGAAAAGATGAAAAGAAGTTTCTAGCATTTAAGCTCGGCCGATCATGTGCTCGTGAGGCTCCATAGCATTTTCTTCGTCATTCTCAGTGATTTCGAGTCGGCTGTCTTGGGTTCCTTGCTCAGCAGGATGGAGAATTTCCTTTTAACTCTGCTAAATTGTTGTAGCAGGAATAGGATTAGGCAATAACACCATTCAAGTCTGCATTGAAGGCGGAAAGGTTCTGGAGATTAGTGGGCAATGGAGGCAACACAAAGATCCCAAGAGAAAGGACTGGAGAAGCAGCCATTGGTGGGAACATGGATATGTTCGGAGGCTCGAACTACCTGAGAACTCGGATTGGAGAAAATTGGAGGCAAATGTGAAAAACGACCTACTTCTGGGGATCAGAATCCCGAAGACCTATTTAGATGGTGATAAGCCTCAAGCAAGTTAGACGAAAATATTGAATTTTGTAGAAATATAAAAAGTACAGCACAGTGCACACGGGACGATTCATTTTGAAATCCCGATAAATTAAAAATGGACTTTTTAGACCATGTTATTCAATACAATATTAGGGTATTATGTACTCTATCGAGCAATAGTTTATGTGATCAATGTCCAACAATCCATATATGAATTAATCTACGTGCACAATAATTTCAAATCGTGAGACGTGACAAAATTTTATACTAATTTTGACATGTTGTTGTTTTTTAATTAATAAATTAAATGAATTTCATTTGGCTCCCTTCCTCTTTTCAAGTTTTACTTTTATCCTAAATACGTCAAAAGGATAAAAATGGAACAATAAAACAATTTTACTGCCAGTAAAAATCACAAATATCAGAAAAAATGAAAAAAAATAAAGAAGTAAGATCGAATGAACAAAAATTCCATATATTAGAAACTCACGAATAAACAAAACAAGATGGGCATCAGTAAACCCTTGTCAGCATTCATTCCATAGCATCCCTAATAGAAAAATGATAAAAAAGTGTTCTTGACCAAAAATTCCTCGGTCAACTCATGCATTCTGCCATCCCTTTGGTGGATCTGGTCCTACCCATAAAAACCCAAGCTTTGGAATTTTTCCGCCTTCGCTTCACCTGACCACAATTCAAGAATTTATAATCTATTTGGGTGTGTTTCACGATCCCATTTTTTAGGTTTGTATGCCACTTTGGTTTTGTTCAGTTTCTTGGCCTTTTGCCTTAAACAGTGTGATTTGAATACACTCTTGAGCTTTTGCGTTGAATTCTTGACGAGGGCCATCAACATTCTTGTCGAAAAGTCTGCAATTGGAACATTTGAGAACTGAACTTCTAGAAAATTGAATAGGATAAATGAGAATTGCTGTAAAGACTTTACTTTATAAGGTGCATTTTAGCATTTGGGCCATTATAAATAAATACAGGGGTTTGGTATTTCTTTCTTTCTTTTAAGTCTATTCTCTTGATGACATGAAATACATTGGATACAATTGGGATGACGATAATTCAAAAAATGATGGGTATAAGTGTTGTTTATTTCATGGCTTTTGTTGTTCTGACTTTTACTTCGGTATCGCCGCGTGTGGAGAGCAAGTGGGAGGCTCAAGAACCTTTATTGGCTTATCTAATGGACTCCGGGGAGATAAATCAGGAGATGGTACTGAGCTGTTACTCTTGTTTGAGTTCAATTTCTGTACATGAACACATTTATTCATTTAACTTTAGGACGCTTTTGCTTAAATTTTGAGATAATTGCTTATCTTAATCAATAGCATTGCTAATGACAGCTTCCTTTTCTTAGTCGCCTCATCTTTTTGGCTTAACTGTTTCCATATACAAATTTAGTTCTAGAAGATGGTGAAAGCTATGATGTAGTTATAATTATTGTTTTTGTTGCCAAAAGACCCTACATGCATATTTGTTCTAGTACCATTGCCGTCTCTCATATAAACGTGTCAAACATTTCAATTGATATTTTTGTGTACCCTCCTGTTACAGAAAAAATTGGAACTTCGTTAAATGGTTTTGAAACACAAGTATAAAAACAACATACTTCATTTAGATCCTTCTCGCTGGAAGTAACTAGTTATATCAGTTTTCTACTCATGGATTTAAATATAACTTCAACTCTATTTTTATCTGAGCAACATACAACCTATTTAGAATTAATATTTGGAATATACATTGTGTTAAAAACAATCTTTCCATGAGGTTCTTGTATTATATACATTTCTTATTGGTTGAATCTTCTAATACTTCATGTGCTAATAAGAGCTATGTATTCTATATCAATACTGAATAGCTATCAAGGAGGTATTAGAGGGTTTTCAGTTAGTTGGACAACTAATCTTCTCCAAGTGTCTTTGTCGTTGTTGTTCTCTACCAATACCGACGTGCTTATGGTACCGTGGAAGAAATTTTCTTTTCCTTTTTGGTTGACACTATGGTTGTTGTGTTCATGAATGACAAATGATAGCATTGACTCCAAAATTTCTTTTTCTAGTCCTTTTCTTATTCTTCATTTTGAGAATGGTGTGGTGTTGAAAAATCGATGGCATGAAATAAGTTAGATGATGATGGTTCCAGATAAAATTTGTTTCTTTTACATTTACCAAGATTGCAGGGTTATTATTTGGGAGAAGTTTGCAAGAACATTTTTTAGCCAAATGTTTAATGAACTGACATTCTTCATGAGTTCCATTTGATACAAAGCTACTCTGTTACTTCTAGATGATTTTTCATTCACTTTAAATTGTTTCAATTCAGTTTTTCTCTTCTTAATAGAAACTTGTATGGCGCTGTAGAAGGTGGAGGTGGGTTTTGGTAAATAGGTTGCACCACCTTTTTGTGCGTTAAACTAAAATTTTTACTTCCCATAGATGTAGCAAAAGGATTTAACTATAACGAAACTCAATGAGACATAGATTATTAACTTTTCTTTATTTTTTCTACAACAGATTTCATGGTCCCATGTATTGTTGTAGACCTGTCTTAAATTTTCTTACTATTCAATCAAGTATGCTTATAGATTTCAAACTCGTTATTGTTGTTGATGTTGACGATGATGTCTCACCTTTGACATGAAATTGATATCTGACTGATCGTATTTCATTCACCGCGAGGAAGTTATTTTGTGTCTGTGTAACTACCATTTGACAATCCGCCTTCTCTGTAAACTTTCTTTTCTGTGACTACAAAAAAGTTCTTCTGGTTATTAATTGTAAATAATTATGTAAAGTAAAAAGTCTCACATTTACACGGCAGCTATCTTTTCTAGCCTGCCTTATAGAGTCAGGCTTCATAGAAGCTTGACTAGAATTATTAATGCTTGTTATGTCATAGCAGTATACATATCTAGAATGCATGTGCATAGTCTGATCAAATTCCATTACCACAGGCTGAATTGATGTGGATGAACTGTAGGCTTGAGTTGATACACGTGAAGGAAGCATTAGAAAATCTTGAATTATGTGCCTTAGAGGAGTGGTCGAAGGACAAGAAACTTTCCGATGTTAGGTCATCACCCAAAGAAGATATGAGTAGAACCGTCAATGTCTTGCACCCACAGGTTAAGAAAATTCTGGTAGACTGTTTACGGGAAAGAAATCTCATGTTTCCTATCTCTGAAGAAGAAAATGGTTTGAAAAATTGGTATACCAAGTACATGGGATTTTTATTTGCCAGGTTGAATTCTTCTAGAAGGCGTGAATTAATTCAGAGACTTGGATCTTCACCGGCATCAGCAGTTTTGTCGTCTAGTCCAGCGCCTTCAATACTAAATGATTCAGGTTTGCAGCCTACATCTGGTGAACATTCTTCGGATAGTCCAAATTCTGTTTCAGATGTACAGTCAAGCAATCAAAAGAGTAGCAAGAAAACTGTTGTTGTTGCTGTTGTTGTAACTGCTGCAGTGACATTTGTAGTTGCCGCACTGCTCTTTATCTGCTGTTGCCGGTTTTGCGGGACTGGCTCTGGACGGGGAAGAAATGATGGAAGCCCTCTTCTCAGCTTAAGCTTAAGTGACTATTCCATTGGTACATTTCTTACTTTCCTAATTTGCGTTGTCATTTTAAGATTATCACTTAGCATTTCCCTGTCCTGATTCTTTCTTAAATTTCGATCTTTCAGCCTCTTCACAGAAGTCATTTGGTCTTCAAACTTCAGTGAATGAAGAAAAGCTCGGTAACCAATCATTTAATAACAAATTGAACCATAACAGAATTAGCAGCAAGTTCCATATGGAGTCTCATTCTGTGAGTGATTCAAAAATTGAGATTCCAGTTGGAACCATTGCTGCAGCCACCATAAGCTCAGCTGAAGATTCTGTGCAGATACCACCTGGAATGTTGGGTACTTTTGGACTTCCCGTACTGAAGCTCCCTCCTGGAAGGACATATCCTCCTAAACTACCTCCAGGCAAGACAGCTCCTCCCCCGCCCCCACCTCCTGTACCCGTACCACCACCACCACCACCACCACCACCACCTATAAAACTTTCATCTGGTGGCCCTAGTCCTCCACCACCTGGGCCAACACCTCCACCTGCTATACCTTCTGGCGTCAAGACCGGTCCTCGCCCATCACCACCTCCTCCACCTGCTATACCTTCTGGCATCAAGACTGGTCCTCACCCACCACCACCTCCTCCACCTGCTATTCCTTCTGGCATCAAGACTGGTCCTTGCCCACCACCACCTCCTCCACCTGCTACCGGCTTCAAGACTAGTCCTCATCCACCACCACCTCCAGGCGGCATCCCTCCACCAAGGCCGCCTCCGGTTGGCTTCAAACCACCTCGACCTCCTCTTCTTGGACCTCATCATCTATCAACATCTACTTCAACTGAAGGGGGAGATGCTGGTGCTCCTAAAGCTAAGCTGAAGCCTTTCTTTTGGGACAAGGTTTTGGCGAACCCCGATCATACAATGGTTTGGCATCAGATCAAATCTGGGTCATTCCAGTAAGTCTACTTTTCCCCTAATTATTGATGTTGTTCATAAATCGAATGATAAATCCGGCTGTCTGAGAGATGCGGAATGTCTTTATTTGCAGGTTCAATGAAGAGATGATAGAGACTCTATTTGGCTATGCTCCTGCTGAGAAAAATAAGACTGAGGCCAAGAAAGACTTTTCATCTCAAGGTCCTTCAACCCAATTTATTCAAATAATTGATTCAAAAAAGTCGCAGAATATTTCGATTCTTCTCAAAGCATTAAATGTGACTACAGAAGAAGTCTGTGATGCACTTCAAGAAGGTGAGTTTATTTCTCTGTTCCTTTTTGAATTTTGGGATACCTAGTAGCAGAGTAGAAGATTACTGATGAATGATGATGTAGCTGTCGGCTAGAATGGAAATCTCATGTGCTTCAAACTTCAGAGAATGATCATGTGACCAAAAAAAATTTAGTCTAGTCTTATGCTTCATGGTGAGCATCTAATGTATCTTTAACTAATTATTTCTTCCCTCAAGAGAAAAAAGATATAGCAAGGTTAGAAAATTTTATATCTATGTCAAGCCTATGTGAAAACCAAGTCCTCATATTTTGATGCTTAGCCTCAGACACTAGATTACAACATTCTAATATAATGGTGGTCATTTATGTTGATGTACGACACATTTCATAAATTTCCTTATGGTTCCTTTTTTTATTTTGTGGGCTAGAGGGCATGCACGTCTTTATTGTTTGTCACTTGTCCTTGTGTCAATGATGGTTTCAAACCTGAGTTAGAGATGCTGGTCCTCAATGTTTCCTACTGTCATTTTTTTTTCCTTTCTGTTTTTATAAATTATTTCAGTGTCTCCTTAAAAGTATGAAGAAATATGGACATGATTCAGACTCACTAGGTAATGCCATGTGTGTAGTTAATCTTGGTCACCTTTTTCTCTTTTAAATCAAATTCATAGACTTTTCCCAAGTGAGAAATTTATGGTTTGTTTATCATATAGTCACAATTTTCTTTACATGATGAAATTTCTTGAGTCAAATGATTTGTAACCAGTCTTCTGAGGATCTTTGCTTGGAATATTCTCTGTTTGAGGGGATTTGGTGGGTGAGGGGAGGAACACTTTGTTAGGAAATGGGTTGTTTTAGGTTCATGTTTCGCCCATCTTATGTGCCTTCTCATCTTTGATGAGCACTCAGTGCTGCAACAAAGCTTTGTAGTAGATAACACCTAGATTTCACCTACCAATATTATAATTGATTCATCTATACATACTTGAAGGGAGTGATGCTAAGACAAGAACTCCTCCGACCTTTTTTCTTTAACACGTTTTCCAATTCTGGATGCCTCCCAAAGAGAGAATATTACCACCCGATAAGTTGAAACACTGTGATTCAAAATTGTCAACATATTGAAACTCATTCTATAACATTTCTAACGTGGGGGTTAGGTTTGAGATTTTATATTATGGTGGTGAGATGACAAATCCTTTCATTAAATTTTGTGCCCGGAGGTGGAGTGCAAACACGGTGAGATGGAGAGAGGAGTATACAGATCTTCTAAAAGACAAAAATGAAGTGAATGCTTTACTCAGGAAAGCTTGAACAATTGATAGCAAGATTGATCGATTTGCTTGATTGTCAAACAAATCCTCGACTGCTTCGTAGCGTCTTTCTAGGCTGCTTTCAACTCCTTCAAAGACACAAACCGGAGTCTTTGCTCCTTGGAGAAGTCTCATTTGATGTCGCAACCGATGCTTAAAACTTATGATTCTATACTAATAGGAGTTCATCAAAGTAAGAGAGTCCAATCTGGAATAGAGCTTAGTCTCCCCATAGTAGTATGCTAGTAGAAGGCTTTAAACCGAACGATCAACTCATGTTTGAGCATGATAAATCATTAGGCATTAGTATGTCGATGGTTATAATTGCGTATTGTTTCAAGATGTTCCCTCAAAGTTGAATTTTTGTCTTGCTTTATGATCGATTTATAGCCTAAGAAAATCTGCTAAGCTTTTTAACTGAATCAGGTAATGAGCTTCCTTCAGAGCTTATTCAAACTTTGATGAAGATGGCACCAACAGCTGAAGAAGAATTGAAACTGAGACTTTATAGTGGCAAGCTTTCTCAACTTGGTCCGGCTGATCGCTTCCTGAAAGTCTTGGTTGACATTCCATTTGCCTTTAAGAGGCTAGAATCATTGCTTTTTATATGCACTCTTCAAGAGGAGACATCAATGGTAAAAGAGTCATTGACAGTCTTAGAGGTGATATATTTGTCTTGGTAATTGCACATACTGAACTTGCAATTATTTATTTGGCACTACATTAGTGATAGCATATAATCACGTCTGAAACACTAAAGATTTATAGTCAAACACCCCCATCCTGATTAAAAATGTACTTTCTCCTAACTTTTTTCATAGAATCATACCTAGATATATTACATGAAAGAGTGGAATGTGAAAATTCTAAGCGTCATTTCCTTCTGAATAAGACATAGGGGATGTTGGATCCAACATATTCCCCCATTTCTTTAGGCATAGAATAGCGCACTCATGAGTCACCAACAAAGATCTGAAAAATATTTAGGCACTCACCTTGCTAATTGCTATCCTACGGATGAATCAATGTGCAATCTTTACCGTTAGCCTTTGCGCCATCGTTCTATCATTATAATACCTTCAAACTAATATACTAATGACATCTACATGTGTTGCAGGCTGCTTGCACAGAACTTCGAAAAAGCAGGTTGTTTCTCAAACTCCTTGAGGCTGTTCTTAAAACTGGAAATCGCATGAATGATGGAACATTCCGTGGTGGTGCACAAGCATTCAAGCTTGACACGCTTCTGAAATTGTCAGATGTGAAAGGAACGGATGGAAAAACGACACTCTTGCATTTTGTTGTTCAGGAAATAATCAGTTCAGAAGGTATACGAGCTTCCCGAACAGCCAAAGAGAGCCGGAGCATGTCCAGCATCAAGTCTGATGAGTTACTTGAGGATTCTTCCCAAGATTCAGACGATCACTTCCGGAGTATTGGGC
Source organism: Forsythia viridissima (assembly GCA_030279155.1). NCBI lineage: Eukaryota > Viridiplantae > Streptophyta > Magnoliopsida > Lamiales > Oleaceae > Forsythia > Forsythia viridissima. Next base: position 44,499,043 of record CM059039.1, on the reverse strand, counting down.
TGCAGGTCATCTCAGGTCTAGGTAGTGAGCTCGAGAATGTGAAGAAAGCTGCAGTTTTAGATGCTGAAGATTTGACAGGAACAGTTGCCAAGCTTCGTCAAGCACTCATAAATGCCCGGGATTTCCTAAATTCAGAAATGAAGAATGTTGCAGAAGAAAATGGATTTTACCAGACATTAAAGAGTTTTGTACAGAACACAGAGGTTGATGTTATGTGGTTGCTTGAGGAAGAGAAGAAAATAATGGCTCTGGTGAAGAGCACGGCTGATTACTTCCATGGAAAATCTGGGAAGGATGAAGGTTTGCGATTATTTATTATTGTTCGGGATTTCCTCATAAGTTTAGATAAAGTATGTAAACAAGTGAAAAATGCCCCAAGAAAGCCATGTAGAACACCAAGATCTAACCCCGACTCCTCCTCCTTCTCCTCCTGATCCTCGTCACCGATTATTTCCAGCCATCAAAGTTAGGCGGATGGATTCAAGTTCAAGTTCGGACGAGGACTCATAGTAGTTTTTACAGAACAGGTTAACTGCAACTCTTCTGGGAGCTTTGCAATTTATTCAGGTAGTGCAGAGGTTCAGAGAAAGGCCAATGAAGCGGAGACCTGACTGAAACTAACTGTCCAATGTTAGCACACATTTTTAGTGCCTTGGCATGATTTGTGGCTCCACTTCAAATTTTGCTTCAAAGTGCTGTTTTGATTTCATTTCTCAATTTTGCTTTCTTCTTCTTCTTGAAGCTAGTGATTCTATTAACGTCAATGCTAAAAATTAATTAAGCAACTAATTAATTACTGAAACCATAATAGTGAACTGCCTTTGAATGTAGTTATAATTCAAAGAGAGGCCATGGAAAATGGATTGGAAACTTGAAAAAGACTGATTTTATATATTCCAAGGAAATATGCACACGATGGTGTGCTTATACTGTGGATCAGTCTACACTTTTATTTCTACGTTGATGAACCCATAATGTTCAGTACATTAGGCATGGTTGTCGTCGTATCCCGCACATGCAAGGAATATTTGCAGCTTTCTGCATCATCTGCTCCATTTGCTCACCCTGCTCCTGCTGCTGCTGCTGCTGTTTTATCATGTGCCTGACGGCGTCGCACACGCACTGCTGATTAATTTCGCGCAACTGTTGGCAGCATTGCTTCACGTATGGTTGTTGCTGATTGAGGTTGGGGCTGGTGACGACCATATTCAAGAGAAGTCCTTGCATCATGAACTTCTGGCAGTAGCGGAAGCGGCGCCCCTGCACCTGTTGCTGGCATTGTCGAGTCTTTCCGGGGTTCTCCTCCTCCTCCTCCTCGATTGTGGTGGTTGTCACGGTGGTTCTGACGGTGGCGGCTTCGTTGAGGGCCAAGAGAGCCAAAAGGACAGCAGAAACAATTGTAAGCTTTGCCATGGTGAATTCTCTTAAAGCTGATATGTTGAGGTATGAGGGGAGGTGGCCGGTGAAGGGTATTTATAGTGAGGCTTGATGTTTGCATGGCGTTTACGTGTTGAATGGTGTATGAAAGGTGGCTGATGGATTTTTTTCAAAGGGGTTGAGGTGGCTAAATCCTGTTTTCACGTACAAAAGTTACATGCACACGAATCATAATGGCGTTGAGGTGGCTATTCCTTGTTAAATTTTCTTTTTGGTTTATTTCAGCCGTGAAGTTTGTTAAAAGTTTCAAAATAGTAATTAATGTAATTTTTTTGCAATAGTAATCACTCAAGTTTTTAACAATTATACTGATGGTTACTCAACTTGAAACATTAACTCTTGTCACAATTAAATTCCAGCGTTGACACAAACGACATTAACTAATACGTCACGTGAAAAAGAAATATCGACTTGGGAAGCTTAAGGTTGGTGCAGTCACTTAATCATGATTTGAAACTCGATTCCGCCTAAACTACGTAGTTGTTGCTTGGCAAGTCCCTTATGCTTTGTGTGTTCCTTCGATTTTCTAGCAGAGAGATGTATTTGTATTTGAAAAAGTGCCTAAACCTGAAATGGAGGAAAACATCCTGTCAAGTAGCACACACTTGGAAAGGAAGATCTCAATCCCAAAATCTTTTTAAAAATAGAGATAGACTCTTTTTTTTTTTTTTTTTCACATCAATCAGCGGGAGGTCTCAAAAGCAATTAACATACGGAATGTCGGAATGTAAGGGTCCGTTTGACAGAGATTATAAACTAGTTTATAAACCAATATTGGTTTATTTGAGTTGAAATTGTTGACTTTTCATGTTAAAAATGGGTTGAAAATTAACACTGTTATATGTTCTATATATATAACTGAAGAGTGAAAAGTGATTGAGGAAATGCATAATCTGTGCACAGGGGAGTCTTCAACTATCTAACTAGCCTCCGTTTGGTATAGATTATAAACTGGTTTATGGTTTATTTGACTACTTTTTGGTCAAAAATGTCATGCTATACACACAAAAATTTTGGTCAAATAAACCGTTTTTGGTCAAATAAACTCTTTTGGTCAAATAAACCAGTTTATAATCTATACCAAACGGAGGCCTAGCAAGTTGAGGATGTTAAATATCTTCAAAAAGTGTTAAGAAAATGAGAAATTTATGAGATAAATGTTAGCCTGATTTAATGCTCAAAGATAGAATGGATACAAAACAATTCGTTAGAGTATTTCTAATGTAGAACGTCTATTGTTTTTAAGACGTGTCACATAAGTATGGATAGATAGAATTATAAAAAAATCATTTCTAATGCATGTTGATCGATTAGGACTCTGTCTAGCTATTGTGGTACACAAAAAAATAGACTCCGTCTAGAAGTCCGATGGAAAACTCAGCATTTTATTTTAAAAAAAAATCAGACAAGAAAAATAAAAATTGAAACCCGCCATTTAAAAAAACAAAATTAATGTCACATAAGCGGTAATATTAGTTTTAGACGAAACCCATTGTAAATGAATTTTTAGGGCATCTCTAATGTACTCCGTCTATTGCTTTTTAGACGTGCCACATAAACAAGATAGACGAATTTATAAAAAATCTTCTCCAATGATGGACTTTTAGACGGAGTGACTCAATAAATTTAAATCCAACTCAATATTTTATTAAACAAAAATCGGACAAAGGAAATAAAAATTGAAGACCCGCGAATTTAAAAAAAATTAATGCCACATAAGCAGTAATATTAGTTTTAGACAGAACCCATTGGAGATAAATTTTTAGTTTGACCGTTTATTCAATAGACATACTACTACATAGATTGGAGTCAATCTATTTTACCTGCCACGTAGACTACAATAGACGGAATACATTGAAGTTGCTCTTAATTTGACCTATTCAATAGATGTAGTCCTATAAAGATTAGAAGTCCGTATATTTTACCTACCACGAAGACTTAGTTACCTTTTAGAAAATTCTAACAATAGGAAGAATCTGAAGGTGGGAAAAAAGATAAAACGAAATAAATAAATAAAAACGGATTATTAATCCAAATTTCAGTTTAAAACTCATGTAATAAACCTCTTTGGTTAACCCCCAAAATGGGATAGATCCCACAGAAATCCTATTCCTTAGATATGGTAGATTAAAGGGGGACACCAAATCATTGCTGAGTCGTATAAGTTAGGAAACTCTCAAGTATGGTTCTAAGGGAAGGAATTAACCTACCTATTCCGACCGGGGAGAACAGGCCATTCACCAGGGAGACTCTGAAATTGCGGAGGCCAACCTATCTTGTTGCTACAAGTCAAAGCCATTATGTAATGGATTTCTCAGCTGACCTAGGCGGGGTCACCCCGGCTCTCATTGAAGATGCTATTAAAGTTACTTCTTGGTTTGTAGGGTAGTTTGAAGTCTAGATCTGTTGTCCCAAATGTGTGTCTCTTTTGTTGTCCCACCAATAGAAAATGTACATATTATCAAATAAATACAATTATTTAATGTGTTCACACTTATTAAAATTAACTTGTATTTATTTGATTATATGTACATTTTCTATTGGTGGGACAGCCAATATCATACACATTAAGGAAATCAGATATGAACTCGCTAGTATGTTATCTATTCAGTCAAAGCATCTCCTAGTCTACAATGGATTGCTAAACACAGATTGTTGCATAAATAATTTTTAAATAATTTTTTCACTAATATAGGGTTCGTTTGACAGAGATTATAAACAATTTATAAACCAATATTGGTTTATTTGAGTTGAAATTGTTGACTTTTCATGTTAAAAATGAGTTGAAAAGTCAAAAATTACGGCTGAAAAAAATCAAAATGGGTTTTTAATTCCTACCAAACAAGCACTAATATTGGTTTATTTAAATTAAAATTGTTGACTTTTCATGTTAAAAGTGGATTGAAAAGTCAAAAATGACAGTTGAAATAAACTAAAAACGGTTTATAATCCATGTCAAACAAGCTCATAGTTTGACGGGATTCTATCAAACTAATGGCAAGGGAAAATATTGTCTAAAATGTCGTCTAAATTCGAAACTCTATTAGATATGCTGTATAGACATTTATATTTCATATACAGATTTAAATGTTATTTTATTTTTATTTAATAAAATATAAGATATTATTATTGTCTCGTAAATAGAATTCATAGATTTTGATAAACCTAAAAAATTCACTCCCTTTCTTCCTTTCTATCTTTGTAATTATTTAAATTTGGCGTGATGCTCAAATTGTTCCAGTTCTACAAGCCAAGTAATAGACAGGAATTAATTAACAGAGAAATAAATAGTTGAAAATTTGATTTTATTCAAGAAAATACACACGATGATGTGCTTATTACATTAATGGAGTTTTATTCATATGCTGATGGACATGAACCATCCAACTGTACTTCAGTACATTGGACACGGTTGTTGTCTTATATTGCACATACAAGGAAGATTGGCAGCTTTCTGCATCATCTGCTCCATTTGCTCACCCTGCTGCTCCTGCTGCTGGTGCTGCTTCATCATGTGCCTGACGGCGTCGCACACGCACTGCCGATTGATGCTGCGTAACTGTTGGCAGCATTGCTGCATATATTGTTGTTGCTCATTGTTGACGACCATATTCAAGAAAGGTTCCTCATTATATGGGCTTCCTTGCATCATGAGTTTCTTGCAGTAGCGGAACTGGCGCCCCTGCACCTGTTTCTGGCATTGTCGGAACCTTCCGGGGTTCTCCTCCTCCTCCTCGATTGTGGTGGTTGTCACGGTGGTTGTGATGGTGGCAGCTTCGTTGAAGACCAATAGAGACAAAAGGAGAGCAGCAACAATTGTAGGATTTGCCATGGTGAATTCTATTAGGTTTTCGATGGTGGTGGTGATTCTGGTGAAGGGTATTAAATAGTGATTTTGGCGGTTTGCATGGCGTTTACGTGTCCAAGGGTGTAAATTGAGGTGGCTAAAGTCTCCTTCCACGTACAGCATTTACATGCAAATAATTCCAAATATGGCATGTGATAAGTACAATTTTGTACTTATCTGGGCTCATAAAAATGGATGATTATGAGTACTTCTATTTGTTTTCAGTTTAATTGCATGTTGTTTTCTTATTGTTTTAGAAAATAATCAAATTCAAGTATCAATTTGACGAAAAGACAAAAAAAAGAGCGCAAACAGAAGAAAAGAGGACGTAATTGCAAAGATAAAGAGATGTGAGGGACTTGGCAAGCAAATATCAAAGAAAGGAAACCGGATCTGCGACCAAGTTAACCATGCGATCGCATGGTTAACCATTGGTGCGATCGCATGGTTAACCATTGGTGCGATTGCAAGCCCCCAATATTTTGTGCAGAACGTAAACCACCTGAACCATGCGATCGCAAGGCTATACCCGGCACCCGTTTTGGCAGTTTTCTGATGGGATTAGAACTCTACAACTCCAAGATAAAACAACAACTTAAACACACGTCTTGGAGTCTTTAGAGAGCATTATAAAAGGCAGATGATAGCCATAACAAAGGAGGATGAATTTTGGAAACAAGATACAAGAGGAGAATCGAAGATCAAGGCGCGGGATTGAAGACTCTTCAGCGTGAGTCACGGGTTGTTTTATTTCTTCTTCTTTTTCTTTCGCCGGATCATGATGAAGTCAATTATTGCCATAATTGACGAAATCATGTCCGGTTAATTTACTTTTTCTAGGATGAACGATGAAACTTCATGATTTTTAATTAATTAGAAGTTTTTCCGTTTTAGTAGTTAATTACTTCTTGGGTTGATTATTCTTTATGCAGTTTTTCTATTATTTTAATGCCTGATCACCATTGGAATATATTGTGATCTATATTGAAGTCGAGAGATTCAATATAGATTAAGCACGTGGTATCGAATAACATAGAGTCCAATAATAGATAGAGATTACTATTATGCTTTATGAAATCTATTTAGGCGTTCTTGAGATTTTAATGCATGTGTTTATGTTCGAAACTTAATTAGAGATAATGAAGTTCGCATAACATATATAATTGATTGACCATCGAGAGAGGCTTTTGATTATTTTAGGAACACCGATTGTCAATCTATGGTAATTATAAGCTAAAACGGTTAAACGGATATTTGATTAAGGAAAGTGTTGGTGGATTCACAAATCCTAGTGTTAGTAAATCTTGAATTCGTTCTTACATAGTTATTTTAATTGTTTGATAGTTTAGTTTTAATTAAAATAGTATAGAATCACAAAAACCAAATTGAATCTGTGTTTATTTCCATTGTTAAAATTTAAGTTATAAATTAATTGGTTAAATTAATATCTAGTCCTCGTAGGTTCGACACTCTATTTATCACTTTATTACTTGTAAACGATCCGTCCACTTGCGGGATTTAAATCGCACAACAGCATGCACACACCAGTAATAAAATGACAAGCAAAATAGGATTTCTGTTTCAGAGATGTTTTTCTGAAAAAGAAAAAATCAAGTTTGATAAATTTCTTGATATAAATTAAAATAGCAAAATTAAACTATATGATCCGCAATATAATCTTATATATAGATAATGTTATAACTATATATATGAATTAGGCCCCCCAAAAAAAAAAAAATTGATGAATTTAATCGATTGATGGTGAAATGGGGGGTACGTGTTAAAGATTATACGATGTATGATTTAACTAGGTTAGACTAAAAAATTAGTTTTAGGATAAGAAGGTTTTGTGTGATTCCTTACCCTCTTTGATGATGAATGCCCTCTTTATATATGTGAAAGAAGCCGACAACGCTATGATCATATCACTCACTTTTGACCGGCCGCGGGTATATATACGCGAGTCACTTAAGAGCCCTGCTAAGATTCTAATTGGGTGAGGAGGGCGGTTGTTTTCCAGTGTCGTTATAGCCTAAGGACTAGTCTCCGATCCTAGGCTATCTTGTCGAAAGGTTGTGGTTGGTGGATCGTGGCCAGCGCCTCATTCAACTTGGGGACATTTTGTTAGTAGGTAATGATCATCTCAGTTCAATTATTCTTTTAAGAGGCAAGTTTGTTATGACCTAATTGTGGAAGTAAACTCACATTTGCATCTGACTTGGTTCGCCGAGGTCGGAAGATTTGTTATGCCGAATCTCATGCTCGATTATTTCGAACCAACGATAGGTTCAGTCTATAAACTAGAGGTGGTCCTCTAATTTTTGATGCGTATTGCCATATCAGAGTGTTTGGCTCAAGGTGGTCCTCTCTATATATATGATGTTCTTCTCATCTTAATTTTGTCCCTCAACAATATTCTCAAAACGTAAGTAATGATTGACACTTCTTTAATTTTTGTTTCTTACTTGCGTTTATTATGTTTTAATTTATATTGTCAAATTAGACACGCTTTACAAAAAAAAAGAACACAATGAACTACTACTTATACAAAGGTACAATATTATATAGAGGCTCATTTGGTATGGAAGAAGCTCATTGCAAGCGCATTTAAAAAGCAAGCTCTCAACCCTACTCTATTGAGGTACATCCCACGATTTACATCTTCTACCAAGACCCCAGGACAGGGGTGGTGGAGGCCCTCAAGGTTGAGGTTCAACCTTTTTTTTTTATATAGTCAATCATTACATTCTCTCACAACAAAATCAATAATTATTAATTTCATTATTTTTAAAATGTAGCTTTAGAGATCCCTATTAATACATCATTAATTCCATTAGATTTAATATCAAAGATTCGTCAATCATCAAAATTCAAATTAACAAAAGGTCTTCACTGTGTTCAAATTACTATTCATATTACCACTATATAAAACTCATTTTTGATTACAATTGTACTTCTATAAATATAAATAAAATATCAACATCGAATAATACAATACATGTTATCAAGAACCGGGTTTTTTTTCTTTTTTTCTTTTTGTTTGGCAATTGCTAATTTAACATTTTAATTATTAACAATTGAAAAATAAATTTTTTAAAAATATTAAAAATTGACAATATTATTACAAAAACACTTGTAATACACGTGTGTCTAACTAGTACTAATAAATTACTTAATTTCTGAATCTATCAATACCCAGATCCTGAACAAACACAATGTACCTGCTCAATAATGAAAAATATTTTTTGTTATTAATTTTTTTTTTCCAGATATCCGTTCTTATAAAAAATATAAAATGAATCTCCACATATCATATTTTATATAATTAATTTAAGATAATCACGATTTAATAGTAAATAATCGACTTAAAGTATTCCCAGTCATCTCTCTTTGTTGTTTTGACCGAATAAACATTCTTGTTGCTATGGGCTTAGAGAAAAGGCTTATTCGCAATTGTTGAATCTGTGTCATTCACTTGAATATGTACATTAAGAAAGATGAAAAAGACTAGGCAAGCTCAAAAAGTAGAAGATTGACCTCGACTTCTGCGTCTACTGAATTTGTTGTTGCATCATTTCAAGATTTTACTTTAATTTTTTTTTTCTTTAACTTGAGAGATAGGAATTGAAGGAGAAGTTATGAATGATAATGTTTTCGTTTGTTTCCTACTCTTGAACAAACAAAGGCTTTCAAAATTAATTCCAAATTATAACGCTCTGGATTTTATCAACTTGGAGGGTTACTAAAATAATATCTAAATAATATTTTTCGTACCCTTGATGAGTTTTCAAACTGTAATTATTGCGAAAAATAACAAGCACGCGAGGAAAAAAAATTTACTTTTAATTTTTAAGGTTTTTGTGTATACCATGATAGGTGTCGCCATAATTTATTTAATTATTCAAACGAAATTTAAAAATTAAAAAATTGAACTATAGATACTTGGGACCTTGGTCTATGCCGTGTTAAATTTTCAGACCTTAGCTACGTTGTTTGGTAGGTAAAAACGTTAGCCAAAGTTGCTTGAAAACTATTCCGGGTACCTTAAGGCAACCTGCTAAAACGTTCATAATAAATTAATACGATGTAATTTTTAAGTGATTCCAATTGCTACAATTAGACCACATATAAAACTTTCCATAGCCATTGATTCACTCAAAAAATTCAAACGTACAGAGAGTTATGATTTTTTAAAATAGGGACATAAAGCTGAAAATTCAGAATATAAAACGAGGAAAATTAATATCTTAAAATTTAAACGAAAATAAAACCAACATCTTGTTTTTCATGTACGTTACATAATTAAATACTGAAAAACCAACACTTAAAATATATTATTTACATCATGATTGACACGATCATCTCAACGCCAAAACTTAATTTAAATAAAATAAGAGTCTACTTCATGTTCATTAGTCTACGCCATCGCGTCAACGCCAACCGTTTTAATTTGAAAATTTGTTGGTTTTGGGATGAGTATTTTATAAGAAACACTCAGTAGTAATATATATTAACATATGAGAAAATATATTGAATTAAATTACGACATGCCAAACATTTAAAACATACATAGGAACACATTTAGTAATTAGCACCATGTGAAATATAAAAGTGATTTCTTTCAATCACTAACATACATATATGATTATCTCCAATCACAATCATAAAATTCAAACTTTGATATTTAGCATGACATTCGATTTACATAATATTTTCTCAATATATAAGTCACGGCATTAAATCGGTAGTACAAGAAACTACCTTGCAACAAAAAGAAATTTGGTTGAATTGATGATTAAATGGCTATTTCTTTACTCAATGTTGAAGCCGGATTTCCCGACAGAAAAGAGAGAGGAACATGTGACAACAATTGGAGTTTGTTGATGTAACTTAGGAAAATGAAAAGAGGGAAAAAATGAAGCAAAATAAAAGTGGGGTAAACTTACTGCTGAGGCCAAACTTGAGGATAAAGGGGATTGATTTTTTGCTTGATGAACACTGAAATTCTAAGCCTACTACTGGTGAATCTTTGGAGGTTGAAATGAGGGAAATTAAAAAAATTTTTGGTTGGCTTGAAGTGAGGGAAAAATGGTGCTTGGCTAGCCAAAATTGAGGACTAAAATTGGAGAAATTGTTTTTTGTTTTTGTTTTTGTTTTTTTTTTTGGTCTCCTATTGGTTGAAAATTGATGGAGGAATGTGGGGATTTTCTCTAAATCTTGGTGTTGACCTTTGGGAGTGAAAGTGAAGGAGTGTTGATAGGAAAATAAAAGGAGGAAAAATATATTTAAGGGGGCTAAAAACTGGAGGAAAAATTGACTAATTGCTGATTGAGAAATGGGGCATCATGGACGATTTTTCTTCAGTAGAAAGGAGAAATGCTAGAATATTTTTGTGACTAAAATAAAGGAGAGTTGGGGGTTTAAGGTGGATGAAATTTTGGGATAATTTGGAGAGGAAATGAAGTAGTTTAATGGCTCGAGAAGTGAGGGAGAAGTGATGGGGAAGTGGGGCGGTTTTCCATCTATTTTTTAGGGGAACAATTCATTCTTTTTTTTTTTTTTTTTGAGGGGGACGTATTTGGCGGCTGAGGGGGATGTTTTTCTAGAGAGTAATGAACGGTGATTTAGCTAAAATTAGAGGGTGGAAGATGTAGGAGAAATGGGTAGGTAATGAGTTGAATTGAGGAAGATCATGGGTGGTTACAACTTTGGGTTTTAGGGGTTGTTTGGGTCTGATTTTGGCATGAGAATGAGGGGCTGTTTGGAATTTAATGTTGCATGTGATTAGGGGCTGTTTGGGTGTTTAATTAGCATAAAAAAAAATTAGTTTGGTGATTGACAAAAATTCATTTTTGTTTGACACAAATAAGGCAAATACATGAATAAAATCTAACGCGACTAAAATGTTTAAAAATACACTAGGAAGTTCGCAACGACACCGAAAATTTGAAATTCATTTTTTTTAAATAAAATTTTAAACGCCGACAAAAATTTTCAAGTCGTTACACAAATATTTTTGTTTTTAAAAATAATACTGTTAACATATTATTTTCAAGGGCTTTGATCTACTTCCCACCATGGGGAGTTTTTATAATCTCCATTGGACAAGTGTCCAGTGGGGATTGGACAAGCAAAAGTGGTGAGGATTTGCTTGTCCAATCCCTACTGGACAAGTGTCCAATAGAAGTAATAAAAACTCCCTACTATGAAGAGTAGATCAAAACTCTTATTTTCAAACAAATTAGTAACTACAGTACCAAAAGTTTGATCTCATGTGAATATTCTTCCAAAAGAAAAAAGAAAAAATAAAGAAACTCATGATTGGCTAGTATTAATTACAGAATTTATGACTGCTAATTAATTCCAGTTTTGCGCCGAATTCATATTGAATTAAGATAGGTGACGGTCCAACTATATATGGGCTTTGATTTGAACTCGCCCTAGCGATAATTTCACCGTATACTACAAATTATAAAATAATTTAAAAAATATTATTTAATTTTTTTTATTTTAAAAATATTATTTATTTTTTATTTTTATAACACTTATTGTTACATTTGTTATGTTTGTTATTTTAGTTATAACAAATATAACAACAAGTATTACAAAAATAAAAAATAAATAGTATTTTTAGAATAAAAAAAATATGACAATACTTTAAAAAATATTTAATTTATTGTGGTTATTTTTAAAAAAAAAGTCCCCGTGGCCTAACCTATCACCATCCAACTGAATTGGGTAAAAAAGATGCCATTTTAGTCATTGAGAATATATGGCATTCCAAGTAAGATGAGAATTTATGCACGACACTGGTTTGAGGAATAAAGGAAGCATCATAAAACATCATCTACCTTTCAACAAATCACATTCACATGGTCGCCTCTTCTGTAAATATGGTCTTTTTACAAACATGTGCTTGCATTTATTGAGATGCTCGGTTGTGAAATATATGTTGAGGTGAGTCATAAGTGTAATTTTTGCACTTATTATAGGTTGTGAACTTGTTGCTCAGTATTCTAGTGATTTTGTCTTATTTTTGTTACTTAGAATCCATCCGAGTGTTGACAAGAAATTAGAAGATGAAGATGGGAAGAGGATTAACCATGATAATTAGATGATGTGATGTGGGTAATGAAGAGTGAAAATCAAGATAGGCATGAAAAAGATTCAACTAGTTAGAGTCGGAAAAAAGTAGAAACAAAAAAATGCTGAAGATGAAGACTGTTCACGTATGCGAGTAGTCCTAGTTATTTATCTCGCAGCCTTGAGAACCTTGTAGGATAATCTTGTGGGCACTACATCAAGTTTGTGGCCGCGAAGCATATCTCGCTGTTGCGAATTGTCAGTGTGTATTTTTTGACATGAATTTCAAGTCACATTGACACCTATATATCGGTATTCTAAGAATCAATAGGATTAGACGTGTTCTATTAATTTCTTTTAATTTTTCGTTATTTAATTATCGATTTGGGATACATAGAAGGCTTAGGATGCGAAACTTTTTGATTCTTTGTTTTTTTTAATTGAGTTTGATGCGGGAAACGATTAAGTAATTTAAGATTGAAGCAAATGAGAACCGATATTGGATTTTCCTGATTTGGATTTAATTGATAAATAATTTAAAACGACAATATATTGATTTTAAGTTGCCTTTTGTTTTTGAGAATTAATTAATAATTGGATAATTGCTAAGTTAAACAATGGTGTATTCTAAAACTTTGATACTTTGAACAACTTGAATCTTCAACTTAATTGTTTTAGCATAATTAATTAGTCTTTAAGTTAAATTCTTTCAACTAAACTCATTTCGACCCAATTAGCCTAGAATAATAGTTAATTTGGATTAAATTAGACTTTCTTCATTGCAGTCCTAGTGGAATTGACCTCGTTGCTACTTTTCTATATTCCAATAGATTCATGCACTTGCAAGTTATTTAAAATTTGACAACAACCGATGAATGATCAAACTAAATTAAAAAATACAACTATATAATTGTAATTATTTATAATTATAATAACACAACATTTTGACCTACATTAGATTCAAGTGCAGGAAGAGGCACAATGGAGCTTGGAATCTTACTAAAGTGAGCTCTTTACAATAGAAAGTATTTTGTGTTCGAAAATGAGAACCATATATTATAACATTGCTCGTGATGATCTATTGAGTAGGTCGCACTTAAGACTTGAATTATCAACGCTTACTCACATTTTGAATGAGCTCAAGAACACGTTTGAAGAAATTCTGACCCTTTAATCGAAATATTTTGTGAGTTACAAACAACCAAGCTCATCTTAATTTTCTTAGACATTTATGCCTTAACTCATGGGCTTTATATGATTTTTGGGGCTTGAAGCGAACTTCATCAATTAAGTTACTAAATTGTAGTATGTATTCAAAATTCATAATCATATGAGCCGACAAAGCCACAATTACATAAGTCGATAATGCTTCAATTATTTATAATAAGTCAATAAATAAGCAATGGAAAGCCATTGCTTACTTGAGAAGTGGGACTTGAGCAGAAGTTATGAAATGACATAATACGACACTTTGAGAACTCCACCGTCACAATTCACAATCCTGAAATGAAACCAAAATGTAGTTGGTAATCATCAAATGAATTCGCACTAAATAGTGCATTTGAATTAACATACATAAATGAAAAATATAAATAGTTAAGCCAAACATTCAACAGACCCCTATTGACATCACTTTTTTTTTCTCCTACATAATAAATTTCTCTAGATTTCAATCTTCTAAAAAAAAAAAAAAATTGTTAATTGGAATCCATTCAAGAATTCAGCACATAGTGCAACCTTGAAAAAGCTTAGAAATTATGATTTATCCTCTGTATTTATTAGAGCCCGTTTGGCAGAGATTAAAAACTAGTTTATAAACCAATTTTTGGTTTATTTGACCAATATTGGTTTTTTTTAGTTGAAATTGTTGACTTTTCATGTTAAAAATGGGTTGAAAAGTCAAAAATTACGGCTGAAAAAACTAAATAGATTTTTAAACCCAATCAAACAAGCTCTTAATTAATTAAATGCACTGTCTTATCCACAACCCAAATTGGCAACCACTTCATTAGTTTATCTGCCAACTCAAATGTCGATTTCCCAAAAATTTTCCTTGGCAATACATGAATTTCGAAGATGAATTAATCATAAATTATCAAAAACACAAAATTTATCACTCTCAGGAGTCAAAACATGCTATCATTTCTTAATTTAAAACTCAAGATTTTATCATTCTTAATTAACAATCTCCAATCAATCAAAAACCTTAAAACCTACAATCTTCAGACTTCAATCAACATTAAACATAAAAAAAATTCAGTTAAAAGACAACACATTAGGGTACGCTTGTGGATGACTAAATGATTAGAAATCAATTTAAGAACATCAAACCACAAGCATATTTCTTCCTTTTTCCGTGCTTGAGTTTTCAATTTGTCAAAAATGAATTTCGAGTCATATTTCATGCTTTGTTGGTGTATAATATGCAGGAGAATTATGTTCTCTTTTTATTAAATACAAAATAATTTCTCTTATTGCCAAATTCTCACCTACAAAATTGAGAGAGAAAGAGATGTGTTTTTGGCATCTTGCTTCCTTCTTCTGCCCATGACGACTGACGAGAGCTCTTCTTCAATCTTAGACAGGTCTTTGTTTAGGTCTTCAAATTTTTTTTTTTTTTTTTAATTCTTCGCATAAATTTACTAAAATGGGCTAAAGTCTAAATATGGATTGTAAATTTACAAAAATATGTCCCCTTTGATTTTAAGTCTGAGGCAAGCACGTTTGCCTCGCCCAAAACCGGCCCTACCTTAACATTGTCTTATTATACCAAAATGCTTGACATATTATTTATGTTTGCTCTCGTTCTAATGTCTATGGTGGGCATTGTTATAATGTCTACCGGGATACTTGTCCAATATTTATTGGATGAGTATAAAGTGGGCCATTACACTCATCCAATGAATATTGGACAAGTGTTCCGATAGGTATTATGACAATGCTTATCATGTGCATTAGAACAAAATCGTGTACCTCTATTTCATAATTTTACATTTCTTTTTTCGAAACTGAATCCAAAGTTGCATGGAGAGTGGTGTCCATCGTCCAAAGTGTAATAATAAACTCTGCTTTTTACAGCTAAAACTACAGTACCATTTGTTATTGGAGTTTGGAATTCATCATTATTAATTTTTTAATTAATCTTTAAATTAATGCTGTGATTATTAACGCCAAAATGGATTCATAAACAATTGTTTCTCCCTATCTTGACCAAATTTGAATGCCTTTTGGATTTCGATTCTCGTTACATTAATAAATGCTAAACACTCTATTACTATAAAAAATTAAAAATTGAAATTTAGAGAAATTTCAATAAAATACTATATTAATGTAAGAAGTAATGAACGACGGCCAGGAAATATTTCCTCGATATTAATTTTAAGCACTACAAATTACACTTTTTAGAAGTAAAACTCGACGAGTCTTTAGTGGTACAGTTACACTATTCTATTGTACAACTACTAGTGTTTCAATTTATAGTATTTTAGAATTGATCTAATTTCCACAGTTGGGAGTTATAGATCCCACAGTGGGGAGTTATTACAACTCCCAGGACACGTGTCCAGTGGGGGTTGGCCAAGTGCTTGACATTTTGTCAAGCACTTGGCCAACTCCCACTAGACACGTGCTCAGTGAAAATTGTAATAACTCTCCACAGGAGGGTTAAATCATCCCTGTATTTTGTTTATATATTGTTTATGTACCAAACAGTTCAATAGTGAACAATCCGACACATTTTAACACTCTCGTGAGTAAGATTAATGTTGTCCAGTGGCCACCATAAAAAACTGTCCCACAAATGAAAAAAGATGAAGTATTGTAAAGATAAATTAGGTCCTGCCAGGTCTCAGGATCCATGTTGGTACTGGATTTATAAGCAGGGAGTACATGACAGCATGCTTAATAGTTAATATCTCGAAATCCTGGTTGGTCATTAAAAAAAAAAAATATTATTCAGAGCTGTGATGAAAATTGAATTCAAAAGGCCTCAGAGGGTGAGAGAGCATTTAAAGCTTCGTCGCTTTCTGAATTTGTTCTTCACCGCCTGTTTCTTTGGACTCAGTTAATACGTCGCTTGTCATCTTCTTCTTGGATCCAAGATTCACATTTTCTTGAAATCTCATTCAATATTTTTTCCCTTTTTTGTCTATCAAAGGAGAAAAGCTCCTAAGTGCTGCATTTTTTAAAATTTTGTTTCTTGAGAAATTCTTTTTGGGTGGTTGCTATAGCCTATATGAAAACGAAAGACAAAAAAGAGGAAATTTTCTTGTCTTCATATAGACTACATTTAGGAGTTTCATGGAGTAAAAGAGGAAACAAAAAAACCATTCAAAGAGACAAGAAGTTTTTAACGAGAATGAAGTTTTGAAAAGGCTGTAGTGAGTGAATGGGGGAGAAGAAGAAAGACATGCCAACAGTTTGGTTTTCTTTGAAGAAATCCTTGCATTGTAAATCAGAGCCTTCAGATGTGTACGATCCAAAGACCAGGAAGCAGCTGAGTGCAATCTTGACTAGAAAATCAGGCAGGTCTGGTTGTTCAAGGTCTATAGCAAATCTGAAAGATGTTATTCATGGGAGCAAGAGGCATTTGGAAAAGCCACCAAGTTGTAGTCCAAGATCCATAGGGAGCAGTGAATTTCTCAACCCAATAACCCATGAAGTGATTTTGAGTAACTCAAGATGTGAACTCAAAATCACTGGTTTCGGTGGGTTTCATGAAGAGGGGCTTCACGGTGGCGGCGGCGGAGGCGATAATGGTGGAGCTGGCTCAGCATTTGAGGGTACTTTGAGGCCTGGTACTCCTGGCCCTGGAGGGCACCCTACAATGCACTACTTCAATCCTTCATACAGAAATTCTGCAACTCCTCCTAGAAAGACTCCTCTTTTGGAGGGCCTGGGGAATGGAAATTCTGCAAATTTTGGGGGGACTAATGGTTTGCCCTTAAAGTCAAGGGCATCCCTTGATAAAGATACTAATGGTTCTTCTTCTATTGCATGCCACAAATGTGGAGAGCAGTTTGGAAAGTGGGAAGCTCTTGAGGCACATCACCTTTCAAAGCATGCTGGTAAAGAACTCTTGGATTCCTTCTCTTTTTCCCTGGTTTCTTACTTTGTTCCCACTTTTAATCAATTTATGGACCCTTGTTGTATATTGGATTTATACTACAAATCTATTGTAAAAGCATCTTTCTGGGATTGCGAATGTCTCAATTATCATTATTTTTTTTCTTTCATTTTAGAGGCCTGGAAATACACAAATTTGTTAACTCTAGAACCATGAAATCTTTGTTTTTCCACTGCTTTTCATACGATTTGAATTAACAAGGAAAAAGCTGAGGTACTTTGGGTAACTTTTTGATAACCAACTGATTGTCCCCTCTTTCTTTCCCGGTATTATTGAATCCTATTCCCAGATTCGCCCACTTTCTTTTTGTTAGAAAAAAGAATATTCATGTTTATGCCTTAAAAGTTCCTCTATTGCATCTCTATAATGGTTAATTAAATGGCAAAAATACTGTGTGCGTTTATTTCCTACGTGCATGTCTAGTAGGGAGGATTTAATTGTCTGCATGTTCGGCAAGGATGATTCGATAGCACTCGATTGTATTAAGAAAGAAAAATAAGTTAAAGTCTTGTTCATTCTAATGTCTAGTCGTATTTTGAACTGTTTACCAAACTTGCTTACAATGTAACTCGTAAAATCGTACTCGATCAAATTCAAATGAACAAAGTGAAGGAAAAGAAGGAAAACTAATCTAGTACTCTGAGCTTTATCAAACTCTATATCTGACATTTGGTTTGGCTAATCATGTTTATATTTGTTTGATATTGGATAAGCTTCTCAGTTGCTTACTCTTCTTTTACACAGTGACTGAACTTGTGGAGGGCGACTCGTCGAGGAAAATTGTTGAAATAATCTGCCGATCAAGCTGGCTGAAGTCCGACAACCACTGTGTTAGAATTGAAAGGGTATTGAAAGTACACAACATGCAAAAAACGCTGGCTCGATTTGAGGAATATAGGGAGATTGTTAAAGTAAGGGCCAGTAAGCTTCCTAAGAAACACCCTAGATGCCTAGCCGATGGAAACGAACTTTTAAGGTTCTATGGGACTACTTTAGCATGCTCTCTTGGCATGAACGGATCCTCCAGTTTATGTATAGCCGATAGATGCTGTGTTTGTCGAATTATCCGACAGGGCTTTTCGACCAAAAAGGAACTTAAAGGTGGAATAGGAGTTTTCACTTCTTCTACAAGTGGAAGAGCTTTTGAATCTATAGAAATCTATAAAGATGATATAGCTGTAAGAAAAGCTTTAATAGTATGCAGAGTTATTGCAGGGAGGGTGCATCGGCCTCTGGAGAACATTCAAGAAATTGCTGGCCAGACAGGGTTTGATTCTTTAGCTGGTAAAGTAGGTCTTTATTCAAATATTGAGGAGCTTTATTTGCTTAATCCTAGAGCTCTTCTTCCTTGTTTTGTGGTGATCTGCAAACCCTGAAGACAAACTATGGAAATGTTTAAATTGTTATCTTGATGGATATTTCATAAGGTACACAACTTTCTTAATCTTCTCTGAAAGAATGTTGATTCTCAGGCTAAATCATGGTGTACACAATTTTTATATCAGCAACCGTAGAATCTTTGATGATATATAGATTTTATAACTTCCTCAATTATGGCTCGTTTACTTTTAAAAGTTCTGTATGTTCTTAATCTTATTGCACACATTTAACTTTGATGACAGTTTCTCTGTGATGAAAAATTCTCCCGTGTACATCTTTAGCTCAGGGGGACTAATTAAGTCATTCAGGACTTGATCCCGACTTAAAAGCTGGTCAGTTTTGTGCAATGTATTCTAGGAGCGATGACATCCTCTGAATGGTGGTTCTGAAAATGAAGTCTTGTTACCATTTTCTAACATCTGTGCTGTCTGAACAACCTTATCAAGTTGAACTGTGAAGAGCGGTAGTCAAAAAATACGGCAATGTTATTTGAATTGTCTCTTGTGCTTAGTTCCACGTGAATTATGTATAGGGGAATCTTTAGTTCCTAATAATATAAAACTATGCTACAGCAAGCTTCCAATTTTTTTTTAATATGCAGAATTACATACTAGTGAATATTTACCAATTGGTGCAATGAGTGTAGAGAGGCATGTGGTCCTAGTTGGATGGTTTTGTTTCACATGAGTGTAGGTACAAACTAGAGAACCAGAATGAAGAAAGAAAAGTCATAATCATTTTGTCTTATACCCTTTGTCCAGGCATTGGTTTATTTTTCATTAGTGCTAGTAGATTCTCTCGTCTTAGGATCATGAATTCCTATAGATAAGGTTAAGGATTTTTGTTTTCATTTGACATTGGGCCTAGTATCCAAGCCTCGTAGGCCACATTTGGTTTAAGACACGGGAACCACCCCACGAAAGATTAGGGATGTATCATGGGTGATGCCTTTCCTTCTGCTCATGCTGGACTTAGTGCATGTTTAATGAGTGTCGACCGTACATGTAAAAATTTTTATGGGCCAGCACAAATATGTGAACTGCAGGCCACCGATGCACTACTTTGGAGGTTTATTTAGCGGGACCTGTACAACGCCTCTACATTAGATTCTTGGAAGGAAAATGATTCAAACTCAAAACTTAAACCACTGATAGATGATATCTAACTCTTCGATAAGATCTCCTTCGCTACACTGGTTTACCTCAAGTTTAGTGGTGACTTCAGTGACTTAAAAATTGAAGTCCCCCGTCGCACTTCCATTCTACGTTTCCCTTGTTGATGACATTGGGCAATCTTGATCATCCAGTGGACTTGGTTAGATTATCCCTCTTCGGTATCCTATCCATTGCGAGTGAAATGTTTCTTTCTGGGATTTAAAAAAGTGACAACATCCGTGTTCTTTTAGTATCTCTAAGTAGAACCTGTCCTGGTATGGGATAATCATATCCTCTGCAGCAAAAAAACAGTATGGCTTATAATACTCTCTGAAAACATGCCAATTTATGATACCTACCTGCTTTTGGTTTCAGAAATTTGAAAATAACAGAACATGGAGTGCTTCATGTTCTTGAATGTTTGAATGGAGAATTTGCCTCAGAAAAACTGCTCCAATTTGAACGAATCCACTTTAGTAGGCATTTACTGCTGATTTAGACTCTTCATAGGGTGAACAGCCTGAATTCACTTTCCCATGGTTTGAATTTCTGTCTTAAAGTTAGTGGGGGGTTCTTTTAAGAGAATGTAAAGGGTCATCCGAATTCATTCTCACAAGAAAACGAAAGATTTTTCATTGCTGGTGACATATTGGGTACAAACTGGATACAACTGGCAAATTTAGAAAGCGTCAATAATATAATAGAATCAAGAATTTAATACAAAATTGTTGAACATACAACGCCTGACTATTACAACTTGACTACTAACATTAAGAATTACACATTTCGGTGAAGATTACAATCAAGATAACCACTGAAGTATCAGGGCTCAGAAAATTCAACCAGATTGGATCACCGCATTTGTCGTCCAAGGATAGACACAAATCTCACCAGCATCACCAGAACAACACCTTGATATTACAGATTTTAGGCTAAAACCACACCTTGATGTTACAAATCTAAGGCTAAAACCACCCTTGTAAGTCTGATCTATTTCAATCAAAATTACTTTTCATCGACGATGATGAACACCAGACCTTAATCCCCTAGGTTATTGTTCACTCAAGCCTTTTGCATTCAAGCCAACCCCCAACTCCTTATTTTTCCCATAAAAAGAAGAAGAAGAGTAGAGAGAGAAATCAGATGGAAAATGGCGAAGAAGAAGAAGGAATATTAGAAGACTGAATAGTGTAAAAAAACTAACCACACTTTCATACCCAAAGCCCAAGACGAACTGAATGGTCAGCCATTATATTTCATCCAATGGCTAAGAATCTGTATAAGAAAGCACAATCCTTCCCCCAAGCACTTAAGCCAATGCCAAGGGTCCACATGGCATCCAATTGAAGCCCCAAAAGTACGAATTTTAGCCTTAGACCAAAATCGGATTTGTGAAACACACTTTTAACATTCTTTACCTTGGTTCACCAACCCATGCCAATATCCTTGGTTGCAATCGTGCTCTCCCTTTAAGAGTGGTTAAGTCTAGAATCATCACTGTCCTGTGGTTACCTTTCTTCAAGTGCCTGCATGAATTAAATTTAACCAAAAACTTGAACAAACAAGAATTAAATTTACTAACTGGAAGAATCTTAGTACCCATGTGAGCTAGATTTTCAAATGAAAGAATTTTTAAGAAAATTATTTCACCATAAGACAATTGTTCTCTTACAAAATGGTACTTCACTTCTATATGCTTTGATCTTTCGTGATAGACTAGGTTCTTACAAAACATTAAGGCACTTTGGCTGTCAGTATAAAGGCTTACCACATTGTTACTTATATTCAATTCATTAAGTACCCTTTGAGTCATAACCTTTCTTTTACAGCCTCAGTTATGGAAACATACTCGATTTTAGTACTTGATAATGCAACCAAGGACTGAAGCTAAGATTTTCATGATATGCAATTCTTACCAAGAGTAAAGAAAAGAGCAGTAGTTGATTTCTCTGATCCATATCACCAACAAAGTCAGAGTCCACATATTCAGTTAAAGACAACATATCATTGGACTTTTCATACACAAGGCCAGAGTTTAAAGTTCCACAAATATATCTAAGAAGCCATTTTAACCTAGCCCAATGAGGCTCACCTGGGATGGATATAAATCTGCTCAGCAAGCTTACAACATATGCAAGATCAGGCCTTGTGGTTATCATGGAGTACATTACAGACTCTATAGCACTAGCTTAGGGTATATGTTTCATCTCATTCCTTTCCTCTTGGTTTTTAGGTGATTGAGCTGAAGAAAAAATCACATGTCCAGCAAGATGAATATACACACTTTTTTCATTCTTCATACCAAACCTAGTTACAACTTTTTCAAGGTTTGATTCTTGAGTAATGGTTAGTCTGATTTCATATCTATCTCTTTTGATTACTATTCTAAGAATTTTTCTAACACATCCTAGGTTTTTCATTTCAAAATTGGATTGTAAAAGAGTTTTTAGATTCTCTATTTCACTTTTACTATTATTACTAGTAAGAAGCATGTCATCAACATAAAAAAGAAGGTACACAATACAGTTACTTTTGCTATTATTATAATAGAGACAAGTATCATAACCACTTCTTTTATAGCCAATTTTTAACACAAGTAAATCAAACATTTTGTATCACTGCCTCGGGGATTGTTTGAGGCCATACAGAGATTTCTTAAGAAGGCACACATGATCAATCTTACCTTGAGTTTCAAATCCTAAGGATTGAGACATATAGATTACTTCTTCTAACTCATCATGAAGAAAGGAAGTTTGGACATCTAACTGCTCTAGTTCCCAATTGAATTGGACAACAAGGGCAATAACTAATCTTATGGTCTTGTACTTAATAACAGGGGAAAAGACTTCATTGTAATCTATTCACCCCATTGGGTGAATCTCTTGGCCACTAACCTGGTCTTATACCTAGGAGGATCACTAGTACTATTACCTTCCTTAAGTTTGAACAACCATTTGCATTGGATTATTCTTTGGTTAGGGGGACAAGCAACTAACTTCCAAGTTTCATTCTTAAGTAAAGAGTGCATTTCATCTCTCATTGCATCTTTCCACTCTTTCGACTTAGGACAATTAATTGATTCTTCATATGTGAATGGTTTAAGACATTCAATTGAAACTAAGGCATACTTAGTTAGGTTTAATGACTAATACCTTGGTTTAAGTTTAACTTGCCTTCTTCCTATGTCTCTAACCAATTGATAACCTTGACTAATTAAACTGAGGTCATATGGTAGGATTTCGAAGAGTTTCAGAGGTGCTTGTGGTTTCATGGTCACTCAACTCACCAGGTTGGATCTCATTTTGGTTTTTAGCATTGGTATATTGATCCTTATATTGGATCTCAGTAATAAGCTTACTAGCTTGTGACTCACCATATTTGACATCAACTTGATCCTTAACTTTTAAACTTGGCATTTCAAGTTCATTAAAGACAACATCCCTAATGTTAATTATCTTTATACCCCTTTCACCACACATCACACATCACACACCCACAACCTATAACCCTTCACACATGTTGGGTAACCTAGCATAACACACTTAGATGCCCTTGCATCTAATTTTCCCTCACTTTGGTGTGCATATGTAGCACACCCAAAGACCCTTAGATGAGAGAGGTTATGAGGCTTTCTTCCCAAAGTTCCTCAGGAGTCTTGAAGTTGATTGCACTAGATGGGGACTATCGATCAGGTAAACAGCAGTGCAAGCAGCTTCATCCCAGAACATGTGGAAAGGCCAGAACTTGTTAGCATACATCTGACCTTGTCCATTATATTCCTATTTAACCTCTCAGCAACCCCATTTTGCTGAAGAGTATACCTTACAGTTCTGTGCCTCTGTATTTCTCTCTCTTTACAATATGTATCAAATTCTAGTTTACAGAACTCAAGCCCATTATCAGTTCTTAGAGTCTTGACGTTAGTTTCTTTCTGATTTTCAACTAGAGTAATCCAATTCCTAAAGTTTTTAAAGGCTTCATCCTTAGTCTTTAAGAGAAAGATCCACACCTTCCTGCTATGGTCATCAATAAGAGAGGAAATATCCATTTCCTCCATGTGTGGGGTGCTTTTGAGGCTCCCATAGGTCAGCATGGATATAAGCTAAGCATCTGACAGGATTGTGAACATCTTTCCCAAAATTGAGTTTATGGGATTTGCCTAAAACACAGGTTTCACAAAAGAACAAGGGGGTAATATGATCCTTACCTAACATTAGCTGATCACTTAAGAACTTTAACCCTTTATTTCCCATATGCCAAGTCTTGCCACAGTTCTGTTCTATCTTCATTTATAGAAAAAGAACTAGAACCATCAACAACTTGGCTTCATCCTGAAGTTAGGCCATTTTTCTTTGGCCCTTTCATAACAACCATAAATCCTTTAACAACTTTCAACACACTATCCTCAGATTTGAACCAGTACCCCGTATCTTCTAAAACCCCCAAGGCTATAAGGTTTCTTTTCAAATTTGGTACATACCTTACATTTTGAATTATCCTAACCATGCCATCATGCATTTTAATGGCAATATCTCATATCCCCACAACAACCTGAGTGTTATTATCTTCCATATACACCTTTCTTGGTTTAATATCTTTATAATCTATGAACCAGGCTTTAACAGGACTCGTGTAGAAAGTAGAACCAAAATCAAGAATCCACTCTTGATTTTGGTTACCTTTATAGACAGTCATTACATGCAAACTATCCATTTCAGTTTTTAGGACTGCATTGTTTTGATGTTCTACAGGTTGATGCTTCTGTTTTCTTTTAAAATCATAACAATCCCTCTTAAAATGACATAACTTGCTACAGTGGTAACATTTTTTGTTATTTTGTCTCTAGATTTTGATCTACCTTAGACTTACTTTTTTCTTTCTTACTATAGTTATTTCCTTCTCTCTTCTCAAACCTGCCTCTCACAAAGTAACTCTCCTCTTGCCTCATTCCTGAACTCTTTCTTGCCTTAGATCCATAGACCTTAGAGCATCTATAACTATAGCCTGAGTTATGGTATCCCTAGCATATTTTATTGCATTTTTCACATGTTTATAAGAGTGAGATAGGGAATTTAGTAAGATTACAGCAAGATCTTCATCAGAAAAATCTTTCCCATTATGAGACAAACTTTTTACCATTATGCTAAAATCACTTAAATTTGCTTCCAAGTCTTTACTGGTATTCATTTTAAAAATTGAACAGCTTCTTAAGCATATATATTTTGTTAGGCAAAGTTTTGGTTAGAAACAGAGCATTTAAAGCATACCACTAGCAGTTTTTGAGTTATCAACTTGTCTAACTATATTATCGGATAGATGCAAGATTATGAACTATATTCAATTTTATTCATATCAACAATTTCAATGGATTTTTGTTTTAAATCATCAAGATAAGTTTCTGGATCATCAAGAGCCATTGAGACTCTTTGTTGAACCAAAATTTCTCTCATTTTTGTTTCCATATTGAGTAATCGCCATTTCTATCAAATATTGCCTATACCGAATTCTAAAAAAGGAGTAATTTCTTTGGACAACATTGGATGATCTTTTCCTAGATCAGAGAATGTTCAATAAAAATGGTTTTGAAGAAAAGACACAATCAAGAAACATCAATTTTAACACGAATTGCAGATAGCAATGTTTTAATACAAATTACAGGTAAACTAAAACTTTCTAGAGAAATATAATACGAACTCCACACTTAATAACATAATTAGCAAAAGGTAACATCTTTAGGTCATATATTATTTGCAAGTTCACACATCATGCTCAAGATTATGCAAATCATAAATCAGAATATCAGATGTATCATATGCAAAGAAATTACATTTATGTTCTTATCCTATAGCATTTATCATCATTTGAGGCTATTTCATAAAAGAATTCAGGACGTTCACTATCTTAATTGAGATTGAAGTGTCTTACCATAATATTTTTGTCAAAACAGTATAATAAACTTTAGTACTTGGATGAATCACCAGAATATTAGGTACTTATGTTACCAGTATCAAGACGAACAAAGAACTTTCAGATCCAAATGAGTATTTTAGGGTTTTGTGTTTGAGTGAACATATCAATTATTGAATTGATAGATCTGTATTTGTATACCCAAACACTTACCCACAATACTTCATTAGTGGCTCTGATACCAAATGCTTGACTGTTACAACTTGACTACTAACATCAAGAACCACACTGGCTTTAAGTGAAGATTACAATCAAGATAACCACCAAAATATCAATGTTCATAAACTCAACCAGATTGGATTACCACACTTGCCGTCCAAGGATAGGCACAAATTTCACCTGATTGCCAGAACAAAACCTTGATATTACAGATCTAAGGCTAAAACCACCCTTATAAGTCTGATATATTCCAACCAGAATTATTGTTCATCGATAGTGATGAACACTAGACCTTAATCCCCCAGGTTACTGTTCACTAAAGCCTTTAGCATTCAAGCCATCCTCTCTCCTTAGTTTTCCAAGAAAAAGAAGAAGAAGAGTAGAGAGAAATTAGATGAAAATGACGAAGAAAAATGAATATTTGAAGACTGAATAGTGTAAAAAGACGAGAAAATTATATCTTCCACCTACATTTTGTTAACATTTTGAATTATACTATATTAATTTTTCATTTGTAATAATACTATAAATATGCTAATTATACTGGATAATAAAAAAAATTATTATTTAAATATAATTCAAACACATAAATTAATACCGATTTCAACCTTTTATTCATGAATCAAATCTTATCATTCCATAAATAGTGGAGTGATTAAAGATAATTACTAAATTATCTCTTGTCCAACACATAATCCACCATGTCTAAACTTCTTTCTTTTTGGATCTGTAATCGTAGAAAGAGATATATCTACAATGGCTTGATAAATTTAAATTATTTCTCTTTATTGCCAATGGCTTCTGTATGCAACAGTAACAAATTTAGACGTAAAAGCAAGAAAAGACGAAATAATTTAGTCCTGAAGAAGAATTTTTTTTTCCAAACATTGAAGAAGAAGTTTACCATGTCGATTCCCATAGAAAAAACTTTTCTTGCTTATCGATTATCGATTTTTCGATAACAACACTACCAATTTCAAACTCAATTCTACATAGTAAGTGTATTTATTGTTATTGATTTTGAGTTTGTATGAAACAATTTTTAATTTTTAATTATATCGATAATTTTTTTACCTTTTTGGAACCCATACACATTAATGAAAAATGTTTAGTTACATTGTTATATGTGAAATGGTTTGTCAATATGATAACATTATGTGGGTAGCCCTTGTCATGTGAACATGTTTTCACATTGTAGTATATTAATTAATATCGTTTAGTTACATTGTTACGTGATTTTCCTAGTTTTAATGTTATCTTCGATCATTCATATCTTACGTCAACTTCTTGTATAATGTTAACATCTTAAATTTATTTAGTTACATTGTTACTAAAATCCATTTCTCTGCATTCAATTTGATTTTGAAATTTGAATTCTCCATCTTTTTCACTGGTAATGTATAACAGATTATCATTATCTTAGTTTGTAACTGGACGTTGATTGTGGGCTCTTGTGTTTATCGTTTTGGTATCAATCCTATTGAATGGATCTCATTAAAAATCCAGTAATTTTATAAATTTTGATTTGTAATCTAGTAATATTATAATTATAAATTTATCCTAATATTTTTAAAATTTATGTTTACAAGTAGTGTATATATGTAAACAACTCTTAAAAGACTAACCACTCTTTCATACCCAAAGCCCACGACGAATTGAATGGTCAGGCAGAGCTCTCAGCTATTGGATTTAATCCAATAGTTAAGAATATGAATCCTATGGCTAAGATTCTCAAGAAGAAAGCACAATCCTTCTCCAAACACTTAAGCCAATGCCAAGGGTCCATATGAAATCTAATTGAAACCCCAGAAGTGCGAATTAACCTTAGACCAAAAACAGGTTTGTGAAACACACTTTTAACAAAAATATTAGATTACCTTTTAAATTTGTGCTCGACGAGTTTTTATATCCATCACGGAATCTAAATCTATTTTCTATAGTTCGATGTAGAATGTCATACAATCAGCATCATTCTCCATTATATTACAAATTGTAGTCTTGAAAAATTTCATTGTTGAAAATTCTTGCTTAGTATATAGAATTTGGTAGTATTAATAGTTCGATGTAGAATGTCATACAATCAGCATCATTCTCCATTATATTACAAATTGTAGTCTTGAAAAATTTCATTGTTGAAAATTCTTGCTTAGTATATAGAATTTGGTAGTATTAATACAAAACAAATCATTCTAATCAACAAAACGTACATGTTTCACATTCTCCTTACAACCAACTCTTGACATAATTCAGAAAGTGTAGATATTCGCTAAAGCAAGGATCGACAATCGCATAAAACTTATAATGTTGCAATTCATACATCAAATAATAATAATAATAATAATAATAATAATAATAATAATAATAATAATAATAATCTCGCTCTGTGAAATATCAAAGATAGAACTTCGATGCAAGATTGCAAATGATTGAAAATAATATCTAGGATCCAAAGCTGCTAATAATTTAGTGTGGTCTCACAAAATCTACTAATAATCCCATGACTGATTATTTTTGCATAATTGTACATCAAACTATATACATGATTATAGTCTTTAGACGAAGTAGTATGGTCATCACTAGGCATACGATTTGGCTAAAAGGGGAAATTTATAGTATTACATTCCTCGACCATTCAATAATTTCGGTTATATGCCCATGCCCATCCGGGTTGATCATGGTATAGTCACGGGTTGAATCAATATCAAGGTTATGATATCTTTCAAATTGGCTTCACAATTTGTATAATCGTCTATGTCTTTGTACATACGATGTATGATACGTGAAATGTTGACAATTACTTGCATGAGGAAGGTCAATGGCAATGCAGTTGGACTTGGACGAAGCCATTCTTGGTTTATATCTTTCCATGCATTCGTAACTAGTTTTCGAATTTCTGCAAATGCCTCCTCTTTTGAGGAACCTTTATTTTGATTCATGTAGCATCCGACTGCTGATATTTTCTGCTCAAACTGCATTCAATACAAGAAAAGACAACAAATATAAGTGGTTTGATAACCATGATGTACTGCACACAAAATTGACTCGAATATATATATAGATGTCACGAAACAAGTTAAAAAAAATAGAACTTGTTACCTCGAATCCAACTAAGTCGTTCAATAGTCTACCAATTATTTCTGAAGCTTGTAGGATTAATGGATCACTTGCTATCCACTCAAAGGCTTCTTTGCTCACTAACTCTCCATTAATGCCTGCCAAAGCAGCTGCAGATAACAATATATAAGTGCTAGATGGCATTCCCACTTTCATATATTCTTCCAGGCTCGGAATATAGCCACTGTACACCCATTTTGCCTCTTGAAAGTATGTTCTCGCCAGTCTTTTCTTCTACAAATTGGAACACATAAATATTAAACTTACGTACACTTTAGATATTTAGCAAAAACAACGAGTTTATTATTGCCTGTTTGGTGGGGTTTAAAAGACTTCGAAAAATGTTAGTGAAATGTGTAGATGAAAAGTTGATAAAAATTGTGGGTCCTATGAACTATGTTACTAAAAATGAGTTCGGAAAAAAAATCATGCCAAACATACTCTTGCTAATAAATTAATTACCTCTTCTATCACATAGTGAACAAGGTTTGATTTTTCTATCTTTCCTAGATCTTCCTCAATTTCAACATAAACATCTAATAGAGCTTTGTAGTAATGTTGCAAGTACGGTGGTAGCTGATCTATGACACTAAAATCCCATCTGCACATGAAGATATCCAATAGGTCAACTTTTAGAAAATAAAAACAAAAACATAAATACGTCTACTATGAGATATTAAGATAAACTAGATACATACCTTTCAATTGCATCCATGAAAAGTGTAAGTTCATCTAGGGTCCCATAAATATCGAAGATGTCGTCAAGGATAGAAATCATGGCGATTACTTTGGTTAGCATTTTCCTACCAACCGAGTATTGGGGCTCAAAGTATATTGTCAATGCCCAAAAGTAGCATTCGACCAATCTATCTCTTGCAAAAGGCAATTTATTTTCAAACTCTAAGGCCTTCCACCACCTACGTACAATTAATTTATATTCATAAGTCAAATCTTAACAAATTTTCTAGTAATTATATTCGATATCAAATTGCCAAGACCATACGCATGACATTACTTGAAATTAAGAGCAAAATATATATTCTACCCAACTAATAATATTTCACAAGACAAGCAAATTACCTTGTAACTTCACTTAGCTCCTTCTGGTGTGTCTTTTGCAACAAGTTGAAGTCCAATTTTGCGAAATTTAGGAGTATGCCGTTGTGTGATTCATCTTGTTGGTATATAGATAAGAATTTCTTTGCCACCAACCTCGTCACAGTCTTATGAATTGGTATCTCCAAAGCTTCCTTAATTTGTGTAGACAAAGAATTACTCACATGGACGACTAGGGAATTGAGTTGAGTGGTAGAAAACTCCAATGCTTCCTCTAGAATTTCCTCTCCATGTACTCTAAATTGTGAAGCTTCATACATGCTTAACAAGCTTTGTACATTGCTAATCAAAGATTCATCAAATTCTCCTTTGCGGGTTCTTGAATTTGTCGAATACATCTGCTTCAACCCAAAAAATATATTAAATTTGCCCTTAAAAAGATGTGCGAGGTGCATGCTAACTTTTAAGGTACTAACGATTTCTCACGTAGGATATTTTGTGTGTACGCTTGTGATTCAAGTTGTTTTTCTTACCACACGAGACGAAATATCCCTGTTGTCTAAGTAATCGAAATCGAAGAGCAATAGTATGAAGATCATTGTCTTGTTTGCCATAGCTTTCATAAGTGTCATATACGTATTTTAGAGAATTTTCAATTTCGGTTACAAAATGGTAACCAACTCCAAGACGTTGAATTACATCGATGAGGTCTAACTTAAGCAAAGAATCATGTGGAGTAGCCGCTAGCAACTTCTTCACTTCTTCTCTTAAGATTTGACGTTCTTGCTCTTCATTAGGCAATATATCCTATTCATGAGTGTAATCATGTAAACACATCAATATGAAAATCTTACAATATGTAGCACAAATAAAATTTTGAAACAAGAAAACGATATTAAAAAAAATGAAAAGAGAATGTAATCGTACGGTGAGGTGAGAATTATAAGCAAGGAAATAGTCTCCCCAAACTGTAGGATGATATGTAACAGAGCGACGAATATTCTCAATGCTCTCACTTTTGGTGGAAAAAGGAGCAGCCGATGCATGGTTATTCATTCTTCTTTTTTAATTACTTCTCAATTCAATGGGCTTTTTTTTTTTTTTTGAAAATGTAAGTTACTTTGATGGCTATTTATAGCCCGCTCAACAGTCCTATACCAATAAAATTAAGTTCCGTGAGGTGACGGTTTGCATATTAAAGTCTCCTAGGCGGTTAGTCAGCCGCCTACTTTGCCCCCAAAAATTTTGACCCACATTTTTTTTTTTAAATCAGTCACTTTGTAAAAGTCACCCTATTTCCTACAAATAATAAAAGAACCTTAATCCTAATACTATTCATAAACAACGTGGTTTTACAAAGTCAAATTTGTTTTGTTTTTTCCCCTTGCTATGAAATGAATTTTGTAACTTGAATATCCTACAAATAATAAAAGAGCCTTAATCCTAATACTATTCATGTGGTCACTGAAAACGACATGATTTTGCAAAGTCATATTTGTTTTGTTTTTTCCCCTGGCTATGAAATGAATTTTGTAACTTGAATATCCTACAAATAATAAAAGATTCTTAATCCTAATACTATTCACGTGGTCACTTAAAACGACGTGGTTTTGAAAAGTCATATTTGTTTTGTTTTTTCTCCTAGCTATGAAATGAATTTTGTAACTTGGATATTCAATACACACAGTATACAAATAGTAGAGGTGAAAGTATCTGAAATCTAGGTTTTTTCTCCCTTCTCGTCCGATTATTCTCCCGTGTATTTTCCTCTTCTTATTTGCTTTGTGAAAATCAGATTTGATACATACGATAGCGTTGAAAACGTCTTAGATTTGAGTTTCTCGTTTTCTCCGTATACACATAGCAGCAGCGAAAGTGTGTGAAACCCTAGGACTTTTTTTTCTCTTCGTCCCGTCCGATTGTTGTTCCATGTAGTTTCCTCTTCCTCTTTGTTTCGTGAAAATCAGATTTGATACGTACGGTAGCATTGAAAATGTCTTAGATCTGGGTCTCATTTTCACCATCCAATTGTTTCTGCTATTTGTGGTCTGTGCTGTGCACAAAAAGAAGTCATTTGGGGAATTTTGACTTCAATAAAATGTAATATCGTCTGCTTGTGAAGATTTACCAATTTCGAAGGTAATTGTTAGGCCATTTTTTGTTCCACCTATACACACTCCCATTGGATTCAACTTTTTGATGTTAAATAAGGTATGTAGTTTGATATGATGTTTTTATGTGTTGAAAACTAATATTAACTATAGTGGTAGGTTGTAATATAGAGGATTGTGAGAAGAATTTTTTATTGTTGAGATTGGTATATTTTAATGTAGAAATGAAGTGAATGGAGTCGTATTGGCAAAAAAATCTGAGTGCAGTCGAGCTCAAATTAATTGAAAATATTTTAGGTTTGCTGTTGAATTAGTATGATATCACGGGTTTTTGACCAAATATTGATAATAGGTAGTATATAATGTAGGTTATTGGTATTGGCCAAAGAAAATGTCTTTACTTATTCTAAAGTTGATTTTACTGCCTTTGTAAGTGTTGATGATTACGTTTAAATTATGTTTTTGTTCGATGGTAGTGGATGTGTTTAATACATGTTATTGCATTAACTAGAAAATAATTCTAGGCATTACTTATGAAGTTTGTTTTGAATTGATTTTTCAGTTTTTATTGTCTTCGTACATTGGTGTTGAGTCTTGATATCATAATATGTTTACCTAAAAAAATTTATTCACTCTGCATTGATGCGATGCTATATGCAATTATATTGGAGTATACAGTTTTCCCTACTCATTTTTAGCCCGGTTACATATTTTGATCGTGAACATGGCAACTGCCATCCACGCTTTTCCTTCAGAGGATGTTGTACTTTTTGATATAAGATAATTTAAAAGGGGTTATATTTTCATTTAGTAAGCTAGATATAAGATAATTTAAAAGGGGTTATATTTTCAAAGAAAAATATATACTGATGAAGTTATTCAGGCTTTTAGTGTAGATGAGAAATATGTGACGTATGAGGTGAGAATTGCAAAGCATTCATGTTTTTAGTCACTATATAGAAGCATTCATATCTTATCCACTTTTTAGGCACTATAGAATAAATATTTAAAAGCCAAACAAAACTATATAAGCTTGACTTGAAATTAAAAAACTGTACAGAAAACTTGAGAGCAAGAGAGGGTATGAGAACATCCATCAATTCGATTTGAGAAGTATATTTACTGTGTTTTGCTGTTGTTTAATTATTTTCTAATGATAATATATAGTAAACCATGCACATGTGTTGTTTAATTCTTTTGACCACAGATATTTTTACTTTTCTTCATATGTATTTTTCATTTTGTTCTGGTGTACATAATATTGCTCTAAAATTCATAATGTCACTGTTTTTACTTTGTAATAGGAATCTAATTTTTGCATGGCGTAAATAGGAAAGAAGATTGTGTTATATGGCAATCAAATTTTGTTTGAACCTATTCTAGAATTTTTTTTTTCAAGAAATAGAGTGTGATTGGTGATTTAATTTGATGTTATAATTTGCTTGATTCCATATGAGAATTGATTTTTCTGGAGGCTTGACATTCATTTTTGAAATATTTGAAAATACAATGGAATTTGAGGTACTGCACACAACAAATTTGAATTTTTTGAACTGCAAGGAAGTGCAAAAACATTATCCTAAAAAAAAAAAAGAACCTTAAAAGTGGTAGGAGGTTGAAAACAATGGCGTTTTGCTTACATCACCTTTTTCCAACCCCACGGATATATAAAAATAAAATAAATAAATGTATAGGGAATTCAACAGTATGTTTGGAATAGGTTTTGTAGGAGTTTTTGTTAGAAAAAAATGTGTCATATTTTTCACTTTTTATATCTTGGCTATCTTAATAAATATAACTGATTTTTAATATCAAAAGAGCAGGTCAACATTTGTGTTTCTGACTGGTCTGATTAAACGCCAGTTCTGACTGACTGGCTTGATAAGCGAATCAGTTTTCCAGATCAGCAAAAGCTGCGATTTTATTCTGTTTCTATATTTGACATATTCTGATTTCATGAATATTAATGACAGCTCCTTTTGTAGGTTAAAGAATTTTTTTCTTATTCTTTTAGATTTGTTTAGGAAGGAAATATTTAGTTTACTAAATTCTTTCCTACTACAAATCTAAGAAAATCTTTCTATATTCTTTCCTACTTATTCTCTTACCTTCTTTGTTGCATATTCTTAGGTAAGAAATAATTCCTAAATTGATTTCTACTTTAACTATAAGTAAGAGTGGAAATCAATAAGGAATTAAGGCTTTGAAAATATTTTTGTATTCTTGTTCCATAAGCTTCAAACCGGTAGAATTCATTCAAGGTGAACAAGACATGGTGCTTCATTGATAAAGTTTTCAAACCCAACGAGTTCTTCAAGACATTGAAGAAGAATGCTTTGAAATATAATTTTTGGTCTTGGATTCTCTAAGCAAAAATCGGCCACATTCATTGGTGGAAAACAAGACATGGCGCATCATTGATTCAACTTTCAAAGCACAAAAAGGTTTTCTTCAAACTCATTGAAGAATCAAGAACTTATTGGTGCTCAACGAACAATTCCATATCTTGCTCAAGCTACTTGGCGTGAAGTTAAGAACGGGGGTTCTTAATCCAAGTGGTGGTTGCGGTCAAGTACAATAGGGAAGTGGCGATAAAATCAAGACCGGTGGGTTTGATTCCACTTCATCAACAAGTCAGAAGAAGAAATATCACAGGGAGTTGATCTGTTTTCTTTTGATTGTTATTTTGTTAATTTTGCGAAATTACAAAAATCGATACTATTGTATTTTTGAACAAGATTATTAGTGGATTGTTTTTACCCATGGCATGGGGGCCCGTGGATATTTCCCTTAGGGGTTTACCACGTTACATCTTGTGTTCGTATTTAATCCTTTAATTTCTGCACTAAACAAGATTAGGAAACGAACACTGTTGTGCGAGTCAGAACTGTTATCTCTATATCCTGCCAGTTCTGACTACATTCCGTCCACTGCTTGTTTAATTAAAATTAAAATTCGTGTTTAATTTAATTAATCTAGGTTTTAGAACTTTCAATTGGTATCAGAGAGGGTACACTTTTTAAGTGCGATCCATTTAAACCTAGTTATGGACGGAGCTCCATTTAGACCACCTGTTTTAGATGGTACTAATTACGCCTATTGGAAAATTAGAATTCAAGTGTATATCCAATCCCTTGATGAAAAAGCTTGGCACTCAATTGTCCATGGTTATAAAACTTCTACCATTACTGAAAATGGTGTAGAAAGAGAGATAAAGGCAGACGAGTGGGTTACAACTGATTACAATTATACTAATTGGAATTCCAAAGCTTTAAATGCCATATTTTCTTTTGTTGACTCTAATCAATTTCGTTTAATCTCTACTTGTCAGGTTGCAAAAGATGCTTGGGACATCTTACGAATTGCTCATGAAGGAACCAATATGGTCAAGTCATCCAAGCTTCAAATTCTTACTCTAGATTTTAAACAACTAACCATGAGAGACGATGAACAATTCAAGGACTTCTATGCAAAACTCAGTGACATCACCAATACTGCTTATACCTTGGGAAAGAAATATTCAGAGAGCAAAATTGTAAAGAAAATTCTCAGATCCTTGCCTGATCGTTTTCATTCTAAAGTAACTGCAATTGAAGAAAGTAAGGAGATTGAGAATATGAAGGTTGAAGAATTGGTGGGATCATTGATGACATATGAGCTACATCTACAAAGGAGAAAGAAAGAAAAGGGATCAGGTATTGCCTTCAAAATTAACAACCATGAAGACGAGGTTGATTGTGAGGAGAGCGAAACAAATGAAAACATGGCCATGCTCACCAAACAATTCAAAAAATTTCTAAAAGGAAATCAAAAGGGAAAACACTCGAATACCTCTCTCCAACAAAAGA
Source organism: Forsythia viridissima (assembly GCA_030279155.1). Taxonomy (NCBI): domain Eukaryota; kingdom Viridiplantae; phylum Streptophyta; class Magnoliopsida; order Lamiales; family Oleaceae; genus Forsythia; species Forsythia viridissima. Next base: position 44,462,762 of record CM059039.1, on the reverse strand, counting down.
AGAGATTTCTGACCAACACTAAACAAAATTCCACTACCTCTATGAATAGATCTGACAATCGTATTCAATGCCATGAGTGTGAGGGTTTTGGTCACATAGCCTCTGAATGTGCAAATACTTTAAAGAAATCTCATACCAAGAAGGCCATGAATATCACTTGGAGTGAAGATGATGAAAAAGACTCAAATGAGGACGAGGATGACAGAACCACTGTTGATCAGGTAACGTCCTTAACTGTGAACTTAACCTCTCATACTGATTCCGTGCAAAACTTGATTGCAGGTTCTGACTTCTTAGCGACAACTTCTGAAGAACCAGTCCGTGCCTGTCACAACTGCAGCAGCCTGAATAAAAAATTACAAGATGAACAGGAGAAAAACTTGTCCACACAAGTCCTGATAGAATTTTTGGAAGATGACAAAGCTGAAATTGATTCTCAAAATAATACTCTTATCAACATCTTAAAAGAGAAGGATGATCAAATTGCTAATCTTTTAGATGAATTAAAAGTCTCAAAAGAAAGGATCAAGCAATTAACAATTGGAGCCTCTCGCTTAAGCGAAACTCTAAGCTATGGAAGAACTCCAAACGTCAAAGAAGGTTTGGGATATGTTGAAAAAGGTGAAAGAAAAGCTGAGAATCAGATCAACTTCATCAAAGAAACAAAGTCTGCTGTATTTTCATGCAAAACTGCTCCCATCACCGTCAGAACTAAGACTGACCTGCCTATGCAAGTTCTGACCAATGCCAAGACTAAAAAACAGTCACGACCATCAGGTATACAACCGATACAGAGAGGTAAGTCAAAGTACTTTGTAAAATGTTGCATCTGTAGTAATTTAGGACACGACTCTTTTCATTGTTTATTTAGTAAAAACCTGGCTAATAGACAAATGAGACACCTTAGCAACACTAAAGTAAGACAAATTTGGGTCAAAAAGGGTGAATTAAATTGCTTTATGGTTGATGTTGCATATAGATCGTTTATTCCTAACTCTTGGTATTTTGACAGTGGTTGTTCTAGACATATGACTGGTAATCGATCTTATCTAACTAACTTCAAAAGTCATGAAGGTGGTCTGGTTACTTTTGGTGATGGAGCACACGGTAAAATTGAAGGTGTAGGCACTATTCTAATTGATGGCTTCTCTCCGTTAAAAGAAGTTCTTTTTGTTGAAGGTTTAAAAGCTAACCTAATTAGTATAGGTCAACTCTGTGATGATAAACACTTGGTTATGTTCTCAAAAAATTCTTGTAAAGTCTTGAAGTATGATGGTAGTTGTATTCTACATGGTACTAGATCCAATGATAAATGTTATCTTCTTGACACCAAAATTACTTGTCATATTTCAAAGACTGACTCAACCGAGTTGTGGCACAAACGATTGGGACATTTAAACTATAGTGATCTGTTGAGACTGACAAAGTTGAATGCAGTACGAGGTGTTCCTAAGCTTACTGAAAAATTTGAAGAATTGTGTGGTTCGTGCCTAAAAGGTAAGCAAACCAAAAGCACTCACAAGCAAGGTATGTTTCTTACTACAGCTCATGTTTTAGAATTACTTCACATGGATTTGATGGGACCTATTCAAACTGAAAGTATTGGGGGCAAGAAATATATTTTTGTTTGCGTGGATGATTTTTCTAGATATACTTGGGTTGATTTCTTGAGAGAAAAATCTGATGTGTTTGAAAGATTCAAATTTTTGCACATAAAATTAACAACAGAAAAATATTTTGAGGGAATAAAAATACTAAGGATTAGAAGTGATCATGGGAGAGAGTTTGAAAATGCTACTTTCTCTGCTTTTTGTGATCAAAATGGCATTTTTCATGAATTCTCTGCACCCAAAACTCCTGAACAAAACGGTGTTGTGGAAAGGAAAAATAGGTCTCTTCAAGAGATGGCTAGAGTTATGCTAAATAGTAAGAAGCTCCCTGTTAAATTATGGGCTGAAGCTATTAATACTGCTTGTTATATTTTGAATCGTGTTTCTTTGAGAACTGGAACCACTCAAACTCCTTATGAAATCTGGAAAGGTAGAAAACCGAATCTCAAATATTTCCATACATTTGGTAGCAAATGCTATGTGTTAAATGATCGAAAATACTTGGGTAAATTCGATTCAAAAAGTGATGAGGGAGTGTTTATTGGTTATTTTGAGAACAGCCGTGCCTACAGAATCTATAACATGCGTACTTAGACTATCGTTGAATCAATCAATGTAAAAATTGATGATACTGATGATTTTTCATCTTATTCACAGGAGCCTAATATTCAGACTTTGGAAGAACAGGTTACTGGACGTCAATCTACCCAAGACCATCATGTACCTGCTCTAGACAGTGATTTACAGATGGAACATCCAGCTTCAAGTTCTGATGTCTCTACTCCTACTCCTGGAAGTTCTGATGCACCATATACAAATAACGAACATGACATAAGAAGGCAGCTCCCTTCTTGGATTCAGAAAGCACATCCACTGGACAATGTTCTCTCAAATTCCAGAGACGGCATGATGACTCGGAGGAGGCTTGCTAATGAACTTGGAAATGTTTGCTACACTTCACAAATTGAACCTAAAAATATAAATGAAGCCATTATTGATGAAAATTGGGTTCTAGCCATGCATGAAGAGCTAGCTCAGTTTGATAAAAATGAAGTGTGGGATCTTGTTCCTAGGCCAAAAGACACAAATGTGATCGGGACAAAGTGGATATTCAAAAATAAATCAGATGAACATGGCAACATAGTCAGAAATAAGGCACGCTTGGTTGCACAGGATTACACTCAACTAGAAGGAGTGGATTTTGATGAAACTTTTGCACCTGTGGCCCGGCTTGAATCCATTAGACTCTTACTATCAGTGGCATGTCAAATGAGATTCAAGCTGTACCAAATGGATGTCAAAAGTGCCTTTCTGAATGGAATTCTTAATGAAGAAGTCTATGTTGAGCAGCCTAAGGGATTTGTTGACCCTTATTCCCCCGACCATGTGTTTAGACTCAAAAAGGCTCTGTATGGACTAAAGCAAGCCCCAAGAGCTTGGTATGAACGATTAACCATGTTCTTGTTGGAACAGGGATACAAGCGAGGAGGGGCTGACAAAACGTTATTCATCAAATATTTTAAAACTGGATTAATTGTTGCACAAATCTACGTCGATGACATTGTATTTGGTTCTTCACTAGAAACAAAATCCAAGGAATTTGCTACTCTCATGCAAAATGAATTCGAAATGAGTATGGTTGGTGAACTAAATTTCTTTTTAGGTTTGCAGATCAAACAGGTTGGATCAGGGATCTTTATCTCCCAGGCCAAGTATGCTAAAAATCTTGTGAAGAAGTTCGGTCTTGAACAGACCAAGTCAGTCAGAACTCCCATGGCCACGTCCTTAAAAATCTCCAGAGATGACCAGGGAAAGGAGGTTGACTCCAGCTTGTACAGAAGCATGATAGGCAGTCTGCTGTACCTGACTGCAAGTCGTCCTGACATATCATTCAGTGTTGGAGTTTGTGCACGTTATCAAGCTAAACCAAAAGAATCACATCTTGCAGCAGTGAAGCGAATTATTCGCTATATTAACTGTACTTCTGATTATGGTTTATGGTATACTAATGATACAAATTCTCATCTTGCAGGATACACTGATGCCGACTGGGCTGGAAACATGGACGATAGGAAAAGCACGAGTAGAGGATGTTTCTACATTGGTAACAATCTTATTGCATGGTTAAGTAAGAAACAAAACTCTATTTCCTTATCTACTGCAGAAGCTGAATACATTGCAGCGGATAGTTGTTGCACTCAGCTACTATGGATGAAACAAATGCTTTGTGATTATGGTATTAATCAAAACTCTATTACTGTATTCTGTGATAACACTAGTGCTATTAATATTTCTAAAAATCCTGTTCAGCACTCTAGAACCAAACATATTGATATTAGACATCATTTTATTAGGAATTTGGTCGAAGAAAAAGTTATTACCTTGGAACATATTCAGACTGAGTATCAGTTGGCTGACTTGTTCACCAAAGCCTTAGACTCCGCTAGATTTGAAACTCTACGGAAGGCCGTAGGCATTTGCTTGATGCATTAGTTTTTATTTTTTTCAAAAAAAAAAAAAAAATTGCTATGGTACTCATGTCTGGCACGCTCATATTTTTTTCAAAGAGATATGTTCAGATGATGACTGGTTTGAAATACATCTCAGTACTGATCTTCTTGACTAGGTTCAATTTGGCGTAGGAGGACAGGTTATGATGGATTAATCCAGTATGTCCTATCACACACTCACGTTTTAAATCTGACAAATTAATTGAATCTAATTATGCGCATATATCTGATTGGAAAATTCTGGTTGATTTTGATATTCTTGGACTGATCGTATAATTTGTAGAACTATGAAGTTTGCCCATAAATAAACCATTCAATCTTATCTCATAAAATTTTCTCATTATTTGTGTGTGAGTATCTTGTATGGGCCTTCTCGTAGAAATTTCAATCAACAGTCTATTTTTGGCAGCACAATCAGTTTTAATTGAGAAAAATCTGGACGAATTCTTGGTTTATGGAATCCAATTGCATTTTGGTTCTAATTTAAAAATTCTGTTTTCCATAAAAATAGCGTATTAGGCAGGTTTTTTTCTTTTTTCAAATTTGACTTATCTGATTAAGGAAGGTTTCGTGGTCATTAATTGCCATTTATCAGTTTATTTGTGGTAACTGCCTTCCACATGTCTTTAATAAACTGCTCCCTTCTTGTGCAATTTTGAATAAATTAAAAAATTTCCCCTTTTAAACCGTGATCTAGGGTTTTCTTCTTCACCTTCTCACAATCAATCCTCAATTCTTAACTCCGAAGCCCCTCATTCTTGATCTCGAAGGTGTATTTGAGTTTTCTTTTTCAGATTCAAACAATGGTGAAGACTAAAATGCCAAAATCGAAGAAAGATCCGGGAAATTCATCCAAGGACACTGTTGCTCCAGCGTCTATTGCTGGAACTGCGATTGGGCCACAAATGTCGCCGGCAAAGACTCTCCGGCAAAGTACAAGAAGACGGGAACCCTCCAATTCAGACCCGGACACTTCTCCAGCGGCAGTCGCATCTCAGGCTGACCTATCAACGGACATTGTTGCATATCAATCACCGGTCAGTCATTCTAAAAATCAGCCCCGTCCAAAACCTAACGACCCAATCACCTATCTGAGCAAGAAAGTCACATTGGGTGCTCAAGACCCAGATGAAGAAGGAGATGAGGATGATGAATCTGCAAGTGACAGTGGGTCGGACAATGCAACGGGTGACAGTGGGTCTGAAAATGCCGATATTGAGGAGGAGGTCCGTGAGGATGAAGGGGCTGGTGATGAGGAGTCTGAACAGCCTCCCCCATTCGTAGAAGGTTCAAGTAAGCCCCCCTCTCAAAAATCTGATTCTGATTTTGATGTTGCCCTTGATGAATCTTCAGAATCTACTCTGACACCTCCTCCAACGAAAAGGGCCACCAGGGCTGAGAAAGGGAATGGTAAAATGGCTGATGTTGCTGAGAAGCCCACGCCTGCTGGTCAGAACAGACCTGTCACTGCCTCAGGGAGTGCCTACAGAGTACTGCCTACTCCTAGTTCTGACCACCAAATGTTCAGACTTGACACATTAACTAAAGGTAGACACTATGTTAACCCCCTCAATTACTGTTTTCTAGCGGAGAATGCTGAGAGTTTGTTTATGTCATTTACTGTCTACCGTAAATTCATCATTGAGTGCAAGGTTGCAATTGCCGAATTTAGTTCATTTGGTTTGGTTGAAATTGTTGATTTCCACAATTTGCATAATCTGCTAAGTTTTTCTGGGCCGTTCAATAAAACTCTGGTCAAGGAATTTATGGCAAATGTTCCAAAGAATCTGGGAAAGGCTGGCAATGAATTCAGGTCGAAGGTTTATGTTCGGGAAAGACATGTTACCTTCAGTCCTAACTCCCTCAGGGACTGGCTTGGAGTAACCACTGTGGCTGTCACAAGTGACGAAGAATTGACAAAGGACATCATTGCACAAGAAATGACTGGCTCCACCTGGCCGGAATCAGGAAAACTGACTGCTTCTCGGCTATTGCCAAAATATAAAATTCTGCATCGGATTCTCATCAACAATATCGATCCGTTAACTCATCGATCGGACATTTCGGGGGACAGGCCGTTATGCTATACAAGTTAGGGATGAGGATGCCAGTTGACTGGGTTAAACTAATTTTCGATAGAATTGTTTATGAAGGACCGAGGAGGGCCAAGTAGTACAGACTACCGCATCCAGCTCTGATTCATCACTTTCTTGTTCATCAAGAAGTGCCTGCTATGGATTCAGACCGCTTCTCTGAGGACATTCCATCGCTGGGTGTACATGAGTTTACCAATTTGGGTAGCACACCGCATCCCACTCCTAGAGTTCCCAAGCATTTTCTATCCTCACTGGACCAGTCTGGACATCTGGATGCCCTAGAAACTCAGTTGGGGCTGGTTCGAACACAGGTAGATCAAATTTTTGCCCTTACCAAAGGTTTTTCTGATGATATTACTTTCATGAGTAGGGTGTTGGGCAAAATAGAATTTCTGGGCGATGAGCACATAAAATCTGCATTCTGGATTGTTACTCCGGAATTCTCTGCACATCCTGGAGATCCAATAGAGATACCGACTTCTGAACCCGTTGGTGATCAACCTGCTGCCCCAGCCTCTGCTCCTATTGCTGCGGATGCTCCAGTTGATGCTCCCTCAGATACTCCTACTCGCAAGAGGGTTACCAATGCATCTGCATCTGGTACAAAGAAGTCCAGATCCTCCCGGCACTAACTTCTCCCCATTCTAACTCTTAACCCTCTAACTATTTGGTGATGGATAACTGTTTTAAACACTTAAATTCTGCTTTATTTTGCTTCACGCACTGCTTTACTTTCGTTTTATCTCTTCCTTTGGCGTTCCTCTTCCAAAAGGGGGAGTAGTAGTAATTTTTAATTTTTATGGTTGTTAGTTCTTTTTGCTTTGGACACTATGTTGGTTAATCTTTAATAGTAGTTTTTAGGTTTATGATAGTTTGATCACTTCACTTAGATGATATCTTGCTAAGGGGGAGCAATATTAACGTTATGGCTATTGTGTGTGGTATTTGCATAAGTTGTTAACTTCTTTGCAGGAGTTCTTGGTTTACACACTAAGGGAGAGCCATAATCCTTGTATGATGATGCTCATGGGTTATTTACATTATTCACACACATTACACTTACATTAAAAATCTGATAGTTATGTGTTTGTAATTAAGCAACGCCAAAGGGGGAGATTGTTGGAAAAATATGTGTCATATTTTTCACTTTTTATATCTTGGCTATCTTAATAAATATAACTGATTTTTAATGTCAAAAGAGTAGGTCAACATTTGTGTTTCTGACTGGTCTGATTAAACGCCAGTTCTGACTGACTGGCTTGATAGGCGAATCAGTTTTCCAGATCAGCAAAAGCTGCGATTTTATTCTGTTTTTATATTTGACATATTCTAATTTCATGAATATTAATGACAGCTCCTTTTGTAGGTTAAAGAATTTTTTTCTTATTCTTTTAGATTTGTTTAGGAAGGAAATATTTAGTTTCCTAAATTCTTTCCTACTACAAATCTAAGAAAATCTTTCTATATTCTTTCCTACTTATTCTCTTACCTTCTTTGTTGCATATTCTTAGGTAAGAAATAATTCCTAAATTGATTTCTACTTTAACTATAAGTAAGAGTGGAAATCAATAAGGAATTAAGGCTTTGAAAATATTTTTGTGTTCTTGTTCCATAAGCTTCAAACCGGCAGAATTCATTCAAGGTGAACAAGATATAGTGCTTCATTGATAAAGTTTTCAAACCCAACGAGTTCTTCAAGACATTGAAGAAGAATGCTTTGAAATATAATTTTTGGTCTTGGATTCTCTAAGCAAAAATCGGCCACATTCATTGGTGGAAAACAAGACATGGCGCATCATTGATTCAACTTTCAAAGCACAAAAAGGTTTTCTTCAAACTCATTGAAGAATCAAGAACTTATTGGTGCTCAACGAACAATTCCATATCTTGCTCAAGCTACTTGGCGTGAAGTTAAGAATGGGGGTTCTTAATCCAAGTGGTGGTTGCGGTCAAATACAATAGGGAAGTGGCGATAAAATCAAGACCGGTGGGTTTGATTCCACTTCATCAACAAGTCAGAAGAAGAAATATCACAGGGAGTTGATCTGTTTTCTTTTGATTGTTATTTTGTTAATTTTGCGAAATTACAAAAATCGATACTATTGTATTTTTGAACAAGATTATTAGTGGATTGTTTTTACCCATGGCATGGGGGTCCGTGGATGTTTCCCTTAGGGGTTTACCACGTTACATCTTGTGTTCATATTTAATCCTTTAATTTCCGCACTAAACAAGATTAGGAAACGAACACTGTTGTGCGAGTCAGAACTGTTATCTCTATATCCTGCCAGTTCTGACTACATTCCGTCCACTGCTTGTTTAATTAAAATTAAAATTCGTGTTTAATTTAATTAATCTAGGTTTTAGAACTTTCAGTTTTCTTGTCTGAATGATTGGTGTGGAGAATATTGCCTAATTAATTTTCCCACATGAAATTCAACCTCTTTAGTAAATCTTGATTCTTTATTTTTGTCTTTGTTTTAAACCGCCATTTTAATCTGTCTCCGTGATCTTATCACACTAAATAGATAATGGATGAATTTAGGAGTTCCTAATTTTTTTAACGGATGAATTCAGAACGTGTATTTTTATTGTGTTTTGTGGGATATTCGTCCCTTTATTTTGGAATATATAGCACTTTTCTTATCCTATTCAAGAAAAGTATAGTAATGGGAATTTAGACTTTAGTGTGAAATAGTATACTTATTTGTTTTATAATAAAGGTTTGATTATCACTGGTAACGGAGTTCGAAACGTCCCTCGTGCTTTAATCTCTAGAGAAATAGCTTTCAATAAAGTTGTGTCAAATTTGTACTATCAGCTTGTAAGATTATATACTTTAAATCTTATACTCATTTTGGAACTAAATATGGAAACTTGAAGTTTTGATTAATTGTAGTTTTATTGTTTATCAGACTCAAAATTTGCACAATTATTTTAAATGTTTTGCAAGATTTAACTTTTTGCACTTTGTTATTTTTACAATGTCTGACGACTAGCTGCGAAGTAACTAATTTACTTTGAAAATCTTTGTCATTTTAAGAGTTTTGATTTGAATATAAAATAGTTTAGTCAATTAATTTAATCATTTATGTATAGAGATTTGTATTTTTATGAAGATAGTATGAAAGATAAATGCTAGGTTAAATCATTAACTCATAAATTGTTGTTAACCTTGAATGTGTCCTAAATTACCTTTGGACATTCCAAATTTTAGAAAGGGGAAATATAAAATGAAATAGTTACAAATTTGTTGGCGACAGGTGGAAGGCAAAGAAGGTAACAGAGGTAAAAATTCAATAAGTTTAAAAGAAAATGATTTAGTCAATAAGTGACAGCGGGAACAATTGGTTGTATCAAAAGATCATTGAAACAAGCATCGTAGAGAGTTTCGCCTGAAGAAAACACAGAATCAGTATATCGATAACCATGTTGGATATCAACAACAAATAAACTTCAGAAGAAGCTAAGAAATTAGCACGGGTAGATGTAATGACAATGATTCTTGTAAGTAATTTACTAATTTATATAAACATATATTAGATTATTTGTTATTTTGTAGTATATAGTTGTACTAAATGTGGTATTAGTATAGTGTGGAATTTCTTTTGCAAATATGAGTTCGTAAAGTGATTCTTGTGGACTAAACATTTTATGTATAATGCAGACAATGTACTCGATACTACTTTTTCTGAAGTCCTCAACAATATGGAGAAAATTATTGTTACAACAGGTAATAACCAATTTTATCCCATCTTATTCAACATTTTTTAATATATTATATTTAGTATAATACATGAAAAATTAATAAGGTTAGAGTTTTGGTGCTTATTTGTTATTAATTTCTTTTGTAAATTATTCTTGATTTGAATTCTATGTAGAATGGATTTCGATATATATTTCTTTATTTTATAAATAACTATGATTAGTTTAGTTTTTATGGATTTTGTGTAGTTTCACTAAATGTATTATTTACTTTTAACTGGTTGTATATGTGTAAAGTTAGAGTTTGTAATTTTGGGTGTTTTTTCTTTAGAAATTAGTTTATTTTTCTGGGTTTTGTTTGGTTTGTTGGAATCTATTGTTTACTTTCAACGGGTTATATATGTTCCAGGTTTTAGGGTTTTCAATTTTAATTTTTTCTCTAAGGAAATTAGTTTAATTTTTCCAGGTTATATTTAATTTCTTTGAATTTATTGTTTACTTTCAATCTATGTGTTCTAATTTGCGGGGTTTTGTGTATCGTTGTTAAAATGTTTTTAGTTTTTTTTTTTCCTCATTTGAATCTATAAAAAAACAAAAAAATTTGAGTTATATAGTATGCCAAGAGAAATTTAAGTTTTATATTGATTTAAACTTATAATTTTCTTTGACTGATCTTATTTTATAACGTATCCTATCTTTTCATATATCTGATTCTGGTGTTTACATGCTCCTACTAGGAGGGAAGGGTATGTCCTTGACCTCATTAAGTATCTATTTCTCAATTGTCAATTGTCACAATGATATGATTGATTCTTAATGATTGTAAATGACAATTTTAGACTGTACCAATGAAATATCTTAAAGCTGGATCTTTTGTTTTGATAATTGCTTTCTTTTAGAGTTCCATAGCATAAAATTGAAAAGACTTCAATGGTTGCTACTTTTTGAGCATTTGAATTATTTTTCTGATCTGATTGTTGGTATAATACTATTTTTAAGTTTTTCTACTATCTTTTGAGCATCTTTTTACTGAATCATTTTTTGTCCGTTGTTACTGTAAGATCCTTGTATCCATAAAATGAAATGTACATGATTGTGATTGATTTTCTGGAGATCATTACATTATTTTTTTTATCTTTTATCTCTGTTTGTTGGTAGCTGGGGATACTCGTGCAGATCATTTGAATGCATTTATAAGTGTGATTCTGCTCTTTATAATGTAACTTCATGTCTTTATCTTTGTTTGGCTTCTATTGTGCGTTTTGATTTTAGGAATTTCTTTTCTTGAGGCTTAATTTCTTGGAGTTATTTATCACATTCAGTCCGAATAATTTTGTTCCCCCTTTGGGTGTAGTGAATAAACTACAATTTTTGTTTTGATATTTTTATTTTTATTTATTTTAGCCCCACCTTGATTTGGTTGTAACCTTTGTCAGTATGTTACCCTGTTTGTTGGTTGTAATTTTTAGATATTAATCTTTCTTATGATCTTTATATTTTATCCTCAATCTGCCTTTAGGAATGAAGATTAAGACTGATACTCTTATTGCAAAGAAGGCAAGAGAAGGGGTGATGGAGTTGTTACTGATGAATCATCTATTTGACTGCCCAATCTGTGATCACGGTAGAGAGTGCGATTTCCAAGATTAGTCTACGGCTTGTGGTTCTGATCGAGGTCGGTCTATTGAACTGAAGAGATCAGTAGATGATAAGAATATATGCCCATTTGTAAATGATGTGATGACTCGATGTATTCAGTGTACAAGTTTCGTATTAGGTTAACTTGTGCTATAACTTTCTAACTAGGTGTAATGATGTATACCAAGTTTTTTGATTAAATAGTTTCACTGTTGGTTAAATTTCTCTTAGTCTACTGTATGAAAAAATAATTTTTTTACTTTGTTACTTTAAACAGTTGAACAAACATCCATACATTCATTCCTTTCACAACAGTTAATATAGTTTAATTAAACAGTGAGAACATATGCTTGGCTCTTGTGAATTAAGTGGCAATAGTACAAGGCAAACTGAAATTATTCAGCCTAATTGGAATTATTATTGTTCCAGACAAAATATTTGAAGCCTTCGATAAAAACTGGCATGATTTTACAAGAAATGTCGAGAAATACCCGTGTATGTTTGAATAGACATGTTATTGAAGGTTTTCTTTTTTAACCCAGTCTTTTTAGATTTATATTTGTTTTTTAATTAATGGAGTACAAATATGATTGTGTTGCTTTAATAATCTTGTATTAGATGTACTTGTGCATTCATCATGTGATCTTTGTTTCTTATGTGATAATAGTTAATGAAATATTTATTCTCTTTTTCATTATTTGGATTGAAATTGGATTAATTCGAAAGATAATATTTCAAAAGAAATAAGTTTTTGAATTTCGCATATAGAGACCATGTTGAGAAATGCAGAATTTATTGTTCACTTAAGAATTGCACCAATAGATATTTTAAGTTTTTGAACAATGAAATGATGGTGGACTGAATGCTTTGGTTTGTGATTCAGCATTTTGAGAGTAAAATTTATTTTATGATATGAGATTTAACATTCTCTTCAATATACTTGCATTTGTGATTTGTTTTATATTAGAATCGAATCATTTTCATTATGCTATTCTTTTATTCAAGTAGTAACTATTTCAATTAAATTTTATTATCAAATTATTGAACGTATTGTATACTTATAAGTACCATTTTTGACACTATTACACACATCATTATAGCTACAACACGTGTATCGTACGTGACCCCACTAGTATTTTTAAATGAGTCCAAATAACTGAAACAAGGCTCAAATAAGAAACTCTACGTATTTTCTAAGCTTTATATTAAACAATAAATTCTAGACTACAATTGACCGAACTATATAGTAGAGTATTAGGTTTATATTAGAAGCAGTAGGTTTATTATTATTTAATTAATTGTGTTTTAAAAATAAATTAATTAAATAATGAATATAAGGCTAGTAATTAATTAAGGCTTGTAGTTCCAAATTGCTTCAATCTCTCAAATTGTTTTATCTTTTGCTCAAACTTCGAAGACTAAAATCTCTCAAAATTAATCGAGTTCTATTGTTCTTTGCTAATTTTAAATTTAACCATATCTTGTTTTTAATAGTTGGAATGTTGAATTGTCTTATTATATCTTTTAGAAAGTATTTGTGTGGACACGAGAAAAAAAAAAAAAAAAAGCGAAAAAACAAAAACAAATGAAAATTTTATTCAATCTCAAATGGGAGAGAGAAAAATTTCTCGCTCGTAATTAGTTATACGAGAAAAATATCAGTTGGTGAAGAATTTGAAAATGAAAATGTTAAAAATAAAAATAGTATGAACGAAGAACATGAAAATTTAGTTGGATAATAAATAGATAAATCATGGGATAAAAAATTAAGAGATAAGAAAAATAAGAATGATTAAGGGCCACATTTCAAATTTCGGCTAATGTCGTGGCGGAACTGAAATTCAAATGCACAAGTCAAAAACACAATCGTTGAACTTGTAGTCTTATTTCATTTTGGTCATCAAACTTTCCTCTTTTTTGAATTAACCACTTAATTTTATTTTTGTTTTTGTTTAAACCTTTTAACTACTTCAAAGTGAGTGAGTTGTATAATGAAAATTATGATACGGCTTAAACGGTCCGTTAACGTATTGAATTTGTTATTCACACTGTCAATTACAACAAATTTTAAACATAACCTTTGTTGGTTAAATAAGATTTAAGTATTCTTTTTATTACAGCATGTATGAAACATAAAATGAAATAAAAGACTTATTTGAAAATTCCACTTAAAAGATTTTAGATCGAGGCAGGAGTTTGATTATTTGTCTTTAAGATGAATTTGTCCCACATAAATTGTTAGTTTTATTTGTTCAATTTACATGAACAATAACATTAAATTCTAAGATCTTAAACTTCATGATTTTCACAGACAAATATAGAGTAACAAGAACGTACCTTGATCCATATCAAACGATATTTAATTCTGTATCTTAAATATCTTGAATCCCCGTTGAGCGATTTAATTGCATATTTTCAATCTTCAATCTTGAAACACACTTTAATATATCTAGTTTAATTGTATGAAAATTGTATTTCTCTCTCTTTGCCACTCACATAATGACATGAATAAATTGATAGAATAACACGTCCTTATATAGATAGAGAGATGACCAATTTCCTAGTTATAGATAGAGAGATGACCAATTTCCTAGTTAGGCTGTAATTGTATTTTTCATCAAAATATAGTTTTTAATGAAAATCAACTTTTTCAATAATTATATATCTATAAGGCATATTATCAAATCCAATAGCTTATCATGTGGGCCACATAAAATCTAACACAATTACCTACAGTTGAATGACAATCATCTCTTAAAATATAACGATCTCTTCTTACGAGCAATACTTCAAATCACAAACAATTGCAAATTGAAATTTATTTTGTACTTTTTTTATAAATACAAGGATTGAATGCAGAATATTATAAAGTATAGTACATAATATGAAAACCGAAAAATATGAAATGTAAATTCTGCAGAAAAGTGAAGTATATTTATAATAAGTCAAAAGTTGTGTCTCAAAAAATACAACTCGAAATATTATGTTCAAAGAAGACAGATTTTGTCTTGAAACTTTCTGGACAAAATTTAACAGTCACGTTCTAGATAGAAAGACACATGTCAAAGTCTAAAAAAATTCAAAATTAATTAATAATCAATAAAATAAATTATTGATTTTATTTCACCAAAAAGAATACATAGTTCTCGATCCAAACCCAACTATTTATGATTGCTGGCTAGTAGGCCGTGGCGATGCGCATGTGGAATTTGGTCCAAGCTTAATAACATAGTAGCCAAACTCAAGTTTCAAAGTACAGATAATATATAGGTCATGAATATTTTTTTTATTTTTTATTTTTCCAATTTGAGGTAAAGTTTTGTCTCTTTTATGTTCCAAACTCGTTTTGTCCAATTATTTTCGATAATAATTTTTCATTCATCTAATAATTTTTAAAAATTCAAATATACCACGAATATCTAATGACAGAATAGAACGTGTTTGATTATTGTCATTTTAATATTTAATAAAAGAAAGATAAAATTATCTTGTAAAAACAATATTTCCAGCAACATCTAAAGTTATATTCACGTTTAATTAGTTGTCTTTATTTGATCTAACTTTGGAGTTGTCAACAAGTGATTACATTTAATTGCATTATACCATGCACAAGTCAAAATCTCCAGCACATAAATGGGGTAACTAGATCTACGAAACCTATCCTCTAGTTTACGCTGGCATCGTTCAGGTTAGGGAATCTGACTCCATTTTGATAGGGGGTCCCCCGAGCCAACCTAAGTTAATTTGGTGACTAATTAGACCATCCTGCACAAAAAAAAGGCCATTGACGCCTTTCTTGGCAGCAGGAGAACCTCCCCGTCGCCCAATCAACCGTTCAGGGGAGGGCCGGACCAAGGCTGCTAAGCCTAGATCCCCACCCCGGACGTTTGGTCCCCTGAATGTTGATTGGCAAATCCTTTGGTCCTCTGAATGTTGATTCTCCAGTTAACGGGCATCTCGGTTGCCAGCCTCCCAGCCGCACCACCATCACACGTCCTCTATCTCTATCTCGATCGCACGGTAATGACA
The DNA here is from genome assembly GCA_030279155.1 of Forsythia viridissima. Taxonomy (NCBI): domain Eukaryota; kingdom Viridiplantae; phylum Streptophyta; class Magnoliopsida; order Lamiales; family Oleaceae; genus Forsythia; species Forsythia viridissima. The sequence goes on along the minus strand of CM059039.1, from coordinate 44,447,174 downwards.
AGTTGAATACAACACGATAGAAGAATCTTGTTAAGCTTGCATCCTATTTATAAAGGGCTACATTGGAAAGAAGCGTAATGTAATAAATACGGGCATAACCAAGAACCTAGAATGACGCACGGACGTTCTACCTCTCCAAGGCATTGAAGACGCCAACTTTCCAAGTTCCACCAGGAGTCTGCGCCATTAATGATAGGGAAATGATTCCCCAAATTTGAAAGCGTCTCCCTCCCCCACGCGTGCACGGAATCGAAACGTCAAAAGATTGGCCTGGCCCCTTTAAGCCCTCACCCGTCATAAATGTTCGGCTTCGGACTTGGGGGACTATACTGGGTAGGACGAATTACTCCCTGCAGAACTACCACCTTAAGAACACATTTTCTGCGAGACACATTCCTGCGAGGCACACCAACATCCTGTTTATCCTCAAAAGTCCCACGCCTATCATAAATAATAGGCTTGGACTTGGGGGACTATTGTAACCACACGATTACGATATGGCCGCCACGTCAGTACAGGCCCCATCTAAGCCCAGTAAGAGCCTAGTTCGCAATCTATCAAGAGCCCTATCTGGGCTATGCTAGGGCTTTGGAATGGCCCGTCGCGCACTTGGGCCTTCGATAGCTAGAAATCCGCGAGTCATGTGGAGGGCCTCGGCGCCCCCATGCGAACCATAGGGCCTCGTCAGGCCCCGCATCACTCGTTACCAGCGAGCAACTCGGTATGCCAGGGCAACCAGAGAAATAATTTAAGAGAGATCGCGTTGATTTGGCGCACGAATCCTCACAAGGAAGCCGGATCGTAATCTCCTAAAATCATGTAGCATGATAAACTCAAAGAAGGAAGATAATCCCGAAGATTGCAGAGATAAGGAAGGATCTTTATCACATAAGGAAAGAGGATCCGATTGAGTATCAAATTGATCGGTCTCCTAAATCAATTAGGTCTCTCGCGCTATAAGTACAACGCACCCGGTTGTTCCAAGGTACGCATTTTTACGCTTAAGAATCCCACTTTAAACTCTGCTCAAACCTCTGCCCGCTTGTCTCTCCCACACCCCTATTTTGTTCTCGCCCCCGCGTATTCCTTATATACCGGCTGTTGACTTGATCGTCGGAGTGCCAACGATCACCGGACCCTCTTTCTCCGGAGATCTTGGTGCCTAACGGTCGTCCTAGTGTGCAGGTAACATATGGGCTGGCAGAGGAGTGATTGAAGATCTATTGGCACGTGGACTGGTGCAGGTTCAGACGTCAACAAAGGAGAATATGTGTGGAGAAATAATTCTCTATATTGATTCAATTGAATTGTGATTGAATAAGAATACAATGCATATATATACTAATAATGAAAGGATCCTACCTAAAATAGAAATATTACATACATGATATCTTCCTATATACAATTCTACCAACAAGGTAAATATATGAAATATGGTAAGTAAATATATTTGTTAATACTCCCCCTCAAGTTGGAGCATGTATGTCAAAAGTGCCCAACTTGCGTGTGAAAATGTGAAATGCCTCCTTACCCAGTGCTTTAGTAAATAAATCTGTAATCTGATTGCTGCTTGGAACATAGGCAGTCTTGATCTCTCCCTTAATGATTCGTTCACGAACAATATGACAATCTATTTCAATGTGCTTTGTCCTCTCATGATATATTGGATTAGCTGCAATATATATTGCTACTTGATTGTCACAATATAAGGTTGCTGTTTGTGGGTGATCCACACATAAATCTGTCAGCAACTGCCTCAACCATGTAAGCTCACAAGTAATGGAAGCCATTGCCCTATATTCTACTTCTGCTGAAGATTTGGACACAGTCGTTTGCTTCTTGCTTCTTGCTTCTTACTTCTTTCTTTTCCATGATATAAGTGCCTTTCCCAAAAATACACAATATCCCGTAACTGACCGTCGTGTAGTAATATCTCCAGCCCAATCTGCATCACAAAATCCTGCTAGTTGCAATTTTCCACTTGATTGGGAAATATAATTCTCATCCTGGTGCTCCTTTCAAGTATCGGAGCAATCGGTGAACTGCATCAAGGTGGGGTTGTCTACGTGCCTGCATGAACTGACTGAGTGTATTGACCGAATATGAGATTTCCGGTCTAGTAATGGTGAGATAAATGAGCTTCCCTACCAACCGTCGATAATATGTGGGATCTTTCAACAATTTTCCATCTGTCGAATTAAATTTTGATGACTGCTCCATGAAAAATGCTGCAGGTTTTGCCCTAAGTAATCCGGCCTCTTGAAGAATGTCAAGAGTATACTTCTTTTGATTTATTGAGATCCCTGATCTCGAGCAAGCAATTTCTACTTCAAGAAAGTATTTTAATGTGCCAAGGTCCTTCAACTTGAATTGAGATGCAAGAAACGTCTTCGTGGAAGAGATTGCTTCTTTATCGTTTCCTGTAACAATCATATCATCCACATATAATAGAACAATTGTAAATGAATCACCACTGACCTTGGTGAAGAGTGAATAATCTGCATGTGACTGTTTGAACCCAAACTGAATAACAGCAGATACAAATTTTTGAAACCAAGAACGAGATGCCTGTTTCAATCCATATAAGGATTTATGAAGTCGACATACAACTGGTGTCTCCTCCTGTCAACGAAAACCAGGTGGGGGAGTCATATAGACTTCTTCATCAAGGGCACCATGAAGAAAGGCATTGTGTACATCCATCTGATGAAGTGTCCAATTGCGAATATAGGCGACAGCGAGTAAGCATCTGACTGATGTTAACTTTGCAACTGGAGCGAAAGTTTCATTATAATCAATCCCTTCTCGTTGAGCCAGCAACATTTGAGGCAGCATGTCAAGATCCCAAATGGGTAGCTGCTATGAATGATGAAATCCGTGCCTTGGAGGAAAACAACACTTGGTCCCTTGTCCCACTTCCTCCGGGTTCTCATCCTATTGGTTGTAAGTGAGTGTTTAAGGTCAAATTTAATTCTAATATGAGAGAAAATATATGTGGAGAGAAAATAATTCTCTGTATTGATTCAATTGAATTGAATTGAATTGAATATAATTGAGACAAAGTATAATTCTTCTGTCTAATTATTACAAGGTAGAAGACGTTATTTATAGTGTTACAATGCTCCTAAAAGGAAATATTGTGTAATAACCACACAATCAACTATAAAGGAAAGTAATCTCATACATTAGGAAAAATGTCAAATAGAATAATACCAAGATCTTTTCATATCTTCAACATCCCCCCTCAAACTCAATATGGTGTTGTAGAAACCAAATTGAGTTTGAAAGTTAAATTGATCAACTGGTAGTATAGTGTATTTGTGGTTTTTGTGAAAGATAATACAAGCCGTTACTCTGCCTTCCAGAGCAAATTGAGCGATGGGATCCGATTGGACAATCGTCGCTTCTATGTATGATACTTTCGGCAATATCTAGATGTACCGAACTAAGTATCCATAATTGTTTCCATCAAGTGATTTAGAAACGGGGATTAAGCCAGAATGATCGGATTGCTGTAGAGCCATGGGAACCGATTGGGCAATCGTCGCTTCTATGGTTTTTCTATCATCGTTTGTGTGAAGCATCGTCGCTCAGAATCGTCTCTCTGATACCATGAAGAAATATAAAAGAGATGAAGAAATATAAAGGAGAATATGTGTGGAGGAATAATTCTCTATATTGATTCAATTGAATTGTAATTGAATAAGAATACAATGCATATATATACTAATAATGAAAGGATCCTACCTAAAATATAAATATTACATACATGATATCTTCCTATATACAATTCTACCAACAAGGTAAATATATGAAATATGGTAAGTAAATATATTTGTTAATAATAATCGCATTTGATTAAGTAATCTCGCCAATAACAAATGGCACAATGATGAGCAGAATACAATCAGCCCGGCCACCTTGAGACTATATATGATGGATGGAGTAGTAAAACTGAGGCAAGATGACGAGCACTTTATTCCCCTCTCGCAGAGCCGGACTGTATGCTTTTCATGCCTGGCCTAGGTACTAGTATACCGCTTTTTTTTTTTGGGCGGTGAATTCGATCGTAGATGATTTTAATGGATTGAGGAGTTGAGAAGAATGAGAGATGGAGAGTTTTGTTTGAGATGGGGTTTGATTTTGATGAATATGGAGAAGAATATAGAGATGGAGGAATTGAGAGAGAGATATGGATTTTGGTTTGAGAGAATGAAGACGTAGTGACGGACAAAGAAGTATTTTCTTTTTTGCTTGTAGTGGAGTAAACCTCCATAAGGTCAGTGACAAGAATTTTATATTCCACATACAAATTAATTTTGTAGGGAAATGTGTTGGATTATTTATCTCTATAATTAGCTATATATTGTATTGCAATTATACGAGTTATCTAATTAATAGGATTATTAAGTGATATGTTGAGTGGACCTTGGAGACATTTAAACTGAGTACGGACTTTGTGATGTGTAGAGACCGGATCCTAGTCCAATTAAGATTGGTGAACTTCTAATTAGACTAGGATATATAGAATATAATAAATAAGGGCTATGGTACCGAGTCAATCACAATTTTTGTTCTTCTCTTCTACGCTATTATGAACAGATTGAGGTAATTAGACTACGAAAGATCCTAACCCTCTCGATTTAAACACAATAGAGACATATATTTTTCTGAATTAATTGTAATTGATAATTTAGCATAATATATAAATTCTTTAATTATGTGTATGTAATTAAAGATTATAGATTATATTTCTACCAAAATGTTCTTATTTTTGGGAGAAAAACATTTTCAGACAAAAAACTTTTGTAGGGACATTTATAGGGTAAACATTGTGGGGGAAATGTACACGACGACAAAATGTAGAAATTTGTGGGCTAAAGTTCCATATGAACCATTTAGAGACGAATATACTTCGTCGCCTAAGTTATTTTCTGACAAAATTATTTGTCTGCTAAAGTGACTTTGGCCCACGACATAGTTTTGTGGGCACATGGTAAAAATTATTTTATGGAATCGTGCATTTCCCTACAAATAATTTTTTTGTGTCGAAACGTTTGTGGGATAAATCCTACTTTTCTCTGCAAATAATTTTTTGCGGAGAAAGTGTATTTGTGGGCTAAGTATATTATTTTTTCCAACAGTTAGGTCTGGGCGTCGGGTGGGTCGGTTCGGGTATTTCAATACCCGGAACCACCCGTTACAGTTCGAGTATTTCGTAAATAGAACCGTTCGGTTCCATGTAATTATTGGAACCAAACCCGAACCGGACCCGTCGGTTCGGGTTCGGGTTCGGGTTCGGTTCTACCCATAAAATTTTTTTTTAAAAAAATCTTTAGTTAACAACATGTTTTGAAAAAAATTAAAAATTACAAACCCGTTAACATTAAAGTATGTTAGATATTAAAACAATTTATGAAAAATATAAAACATTAACCGGAAGAATAGACACCAAAATTGCAAACTCATAATTGAGGATTTGTTTCGGTTAAAAAGGAGTTTCGTCTACGCAGTCTCACTGTGTGTTGAGCGAGAAAGAGATATGAGGGAAAGTGCAAGACAGATGATAATGTTTATATTGAGCATCTCAGTAAATAGCGATTGAAAATTTAAGATTTGAGTAATTACAATTGGGTTAATTGAGTTTAAGTTTAAGAGTGATGAGTTTTGTACTTTTTGTTTGGATCTTGGATATTTGGACTCTTGTTTTTGGTATCATGGTGTTGTCATGAGTTAGGGTGAATAAATTGTAAAAAATAAAAAATTATAAAAAATGACAAGTTCGGTTCCAATCGGGTACCCACGGTTCTAGTTCAAGAACCAAGAACCGATCTGAACCCGATCGGTTCTCGTTTATCGGTTTCGGTTCTGGTTCCTAATTTATTTTTTTTGGAACCGGACCGGAACCTCCTGTTCCGGTTTGGGTTCGATTCGGGAGGTTTGGTTCCGGTTAAAATGCCCACCTCTTCCAACAATGATAAAATTTGTAAGGAGAAATTATATATATATATATATATATATATATATATATATATATATATATATATATATATTATATTTTTTATATTATATAATTTTTTTTACCTTATTCAAAATAATATAAAGATGTAGAAACACAATAGATTAAATTAAAATATTTAGTGTCGATCAATATAACATTGAACCCAAAATATTACCAAAATACAAATAAAAATCATTCACCAACTATACTTATATCTAAACTTAAAACGAGCATGTAATCTATTATAATGAATTTGATAAAAAAACATAACTCTTCATCATAAATTAGATATATTACTATTCGTCCTCACTAAGATTGTTCTCTTCGTCCCCTATAGTACCATCTTCCTCATTAGCATCATCCTCTATTGATAATGGTGTACATGATGATAGAATGAAGCTAGGAACTTGTCTGCATAGTTGTTGCATAGAATGATGCTAAGACTGATATGTAGAATTGAATTATTACCCAACAACCTTCAACTAGGTTACATTGTTCATCCAAACCTTAAATTTAACTACTCATAATTCTAGAGAAAGAAAAGATGAAGAGATTTGAATACATAACCCGGATCTTGAATAAAAGATGAGAAGAACTTGAATATCTCGGGTCAAGAATTCTTCGTCTTCGCGTTCCAATCTTCAAGATCTTCGTCGTTCTTCGTGTTTTTCGTCGTTCGTTTTCAAGATTCAACCCCCAAAATCTCTATTTTCGATTCTTGAATATCGTAATATGGTATATGGAATAATAAAATTGTATATGGTATTCCCTTTTTAAATGTCCCAAAATCCTAATTTATGGTGTAGAAATCTTGTCTTCCAAGAATTACCAAATTAGAGTCTGACTAAAATAAGGAAACTAAAATTCTGCGCTTAAGTCCCCATTTATTTGCACGATAAGTCCTTCATCTTTTGGATATTTGCAAGTTGGTTCTTCGTGCACTTTCAGTCCTTTTTCGTCTATTTTGCTTTGTTTTTCTTTAATTCCATTCGAACTAGGGTTTTGACATGAAACAATTAAATCAACACACAATTAAGTAGAAAATAACTTAAGAGTACTTACAATCATCTACTTTTGATGTCCAGATAAGTGTAAAATCACACTTATCAAATACTCTCAAACTTGAACATTTGTTCGTCCTCGTACATAACTATTTACTTAAACAATCAAACAAATAATATTAACATATACTATAACAGATAGCTTGCCATAATTGCCTCAGGTTAATGAAACAATCAAACAATTAAAAAAAACTTCTAAATCATACTACAAAAATAATTTTTTATTATTTTTTTTACTTATCCGATGCTGAACAGACATATGTGTGTGCACATAGTCAATCTAATCAACATAAACATTTAGGTTGGTAATTCGTCATTCCAATGGTCAAATATTTCATTACTATCTCGTAAGAATACACACTCTCATACTGATATTCAATTTCTCTCCCTATATGTTAACTCTAGAGTTGCCCTCAAAATACTTATTCTTTTACCACTCAAAATTTGGTTAGGTCTAGCCAATACAGTTGCTATCTAGATCTGTGATGATTATCTTTTTATTGAATGTTTCGACCATCAAGCTTTCACTAGGTAAGTCAAACCCACTAGTTATTTAAATCTCCAAGTTATGCGCACAAATGCTCAATCTTATTTTTGCTTTTTTTTTTTTTTTTTTTAATATCTTATATGTAAGATCTCACTCTCTTAAGCTTTCTAGATGACATTTGTAGCGAGCTTTAGACCGATGGCTCCCAGTTCTGATAGACCTTAGGGCACCGAGTTTTGAGAACCCCAACGGGCTTTATCAACTAAGCTACGAAGAGAGGTATAAGATAATACAAGTGCAATGCCTTTCATTTTTTTGTGCAAGATAAATAAGCGGGGATTAGATTCCTAGCATCCGGTCAATACCTAGATTCTACCTGGTAGCCAAATACACTCCACACAACTATTACTCATGCACGGAATCAACACCTATCTAAACAGTTTCTGCATTGGTTTAACCACCCCAAACTATTATTTCAACTGGTTAGATAATTGAGTTCTCAATTGGTGGTCTTGGTTTCACAAATTAGGTTCAATAATTTTTCATTGTATTCTATTCAATAAACCAACAAAAGATAGTGATATTCATGACTATTGTGCTTACACTAAATCATATCTCATATGGATAGTATATCATATAAAAAGGCATAAGTAGCATCATCTAGTCATAATTTATGAATTGATAACAGTTTCAAATAGATATTATCATCAGCCGCCAAGGCTATCCACATACAAGCACACAAATAAAAAGAATTTTTTTGGACTCACATAATATTATTAACAGCATACACAAACATAACGAAAATAATAAAGTCATCACTCCCAAGCTTAAGGTACACATTGTCCTCAATGTGAGCAAAAGAAAGTAGAATAAATAAAAAAAGGAAAGAGTGTGCTCGATTGCGAAGGTGTGGAGAAACCATATGTATGGTTTTCGATCAGTAAGTATCGGGAGCTGAGTCTTCAAGATACCTTTACTTTTGTGCAATCATAATATAGAAGATGAAAATGTTTAGAAGTGGACTATGAATTGTCACTATTATACCATAAAACTAATAATTTAGGAGGAGTGTGAAAGGGTGGGATAAAAAAAAAAAATTTGTTGGGAAAAGAAAATAAAGTGTAAATAAAAATTAAAATAATTTTTTTTAAAACATTATTTTACTATTTGCCGCGGGTCAACTGCGGATTGCAAATCGCGGTGAACAGTAAACTATAGCTAATGATCAAATCGATATCAACAAATCTACAACATTTAGATATTTCAAAAGAGTATTTCAGTTATAGATCCTAAGCATCTATATATCAACTATGAAATTTATAAATGTACAACTACTTGGTTAGCCCATCTTTGGATGTAGCTAAGTAACAAAACACAATTGTCCCACCCAAGATTCTCAAATTTTATATGTAACCCAAATTTCTGACTATCCTCTAAGTGAATCCACAATTTAATTGTTCCAAAAGTTAACTAAGGCACATGCAACCCATATGAATCGTATATAACTAAACGCAAATCAACATTTTTTTATAACAGTCAAAATAATTGTAGTCCGTGATAATCTACTAATTAAAAGCGATTGTGTTAATATAATTTTGATAGAATTTAAATATTTTTTTGTACTTGTCAAATAATGAACTCATTAATTTTTGTAAAGTTATGTTGTTCCAATGGTGGGATTTTATTTCTAATTGTCCCATGCTTTTGCTAAGTTAAAAGATTCTAACTCTTTGTTTAATAATCTAATAAGCTTATAATAGGTTATCCAGAAGCAGCGACAAAAAATAATACAACTCTTAGCATTTTCAGTGAATCATCTTAGATATGCACACATGAACTCTCAAAGCTGCACAAAAATCCTCCCTTTTTCCTTGTGAATAATTTAAAATATTAAAATCTAACATGCTTCCAAATATTACAAATGTTAAAAAAAAAAAAAAAATTCTCGACAAGGCTCAATTTTTTTATTTAATTTTTTTTTTGTCGACTTTTTCCATTTTTTTTTCCCTCCATATTCTAGTAGGATAATTCGGTAAGCATTTTAGTAAGCCGAAACATGCCGTCGGTTGTTGGCTCGACAAACACACACTGAAATAAAAAAAATTAAATGCTCGATATTTTAAAAAAATACATAAATATAATTTATCATTTGTTCATGTTCTATTTATTTTAATTTTTTGGTCGAACTCCAATTAATAAAAAGTCGAGTTATTTGACAAATTTTTGTATTTTTTTCTTTATTGTATTTTTTTTTAGAGTTACTGAACAAAACCAAAGTCAAATCTTAAAAAAAATATAGCAAAGTTAACAAAAGCTGATTTTATAAAATTTTAATGCAAATTTGTAAGACAAAATAGTGATAGTTGGATGGCCAATGGCAAAAAAAAAAAAAAAATTGGGGTAGATTAGTTACAAATTTGAAAGGTGCGGACAAAAAGCACAAATTAAAAAAAATGAAAAAATGTCAAAATAAAATTGGGCTACTTTTAAAAAGTTGTAGGACTTCATTTACATTTTTATTTTATTTTGTTGTTATTTGTTTTTTTTTTATTTAAAGAGGTGGACAAAATAAAATTTATAACGAAATTTAAAGGTCAGGGATGGCCAAAGTAAAAAAAAAAAAAAGGTTATGAGTAAATTTGTTATAAAATGAAAAGAATGTGGACTAAAAGTGCAAATTACAAATAAATAAAAAAAAAAATTTAATGTTTCCCACTTTGTCGAGTAACTCGACAAAGTGGGAAAATTAAAAATAACTCGGCAAAGTGGGGGAAATTTTATTTTATTTTTTTTATATTTGTCATGAAAAAGTCTAACTCGAGACAGCCACAATTTTTTTTTTTTTTTTGTGGCTTTCTCCAGTTACTCGAGAAAGCCACAAATTTTTTTTTTTTTTTTTTTTTTTTTTCCTGTTTTTTATTGTGGCTTTCTCCAGTTACTCGAGAAAGCCACAATTTTTATTTTTTATTGTGGCTTTTTCGAGTTACTCGAGAAAGCCACAAATTTTTTATTTTTTTATTTTTTTTATTTTTTGTGGAGCCACAAAATTTTTTTTTATTTTTTTTTGTTTTTTTGTGGCTTTCTCGAGAAAGCCTCAAATGTTAAATTTTTTTTAAAAAATAAAATAAAAATCAAATGTTATCGGCTTAAAAATATTTGCAAATTGCATGTGTAAAATTTGTTTATAACATAAAACAAAAGGTTCAAGCATTATCATTAATTGTTGATTGTTTTCATTGAAAAAAAAAATTAGAAATGGAAAAGCTCACCTTTAAAAAAAAATTATTTGCGTGAACAGTAAACCCGAAATTTTTTTTCGAGTTATTATTCAACTCGAAAAAGTTTGTCGAGTTGAACAGTAACTCGACAAACTGTGTCGAGTTAAATAGTAACTCGAAAAAGTTACTGTTCACCAAAAATTTTTTTTATTTATTTATTTATTTTTTTTTTGTTATGTGGACTAGCATAAGTAATTTTAGTGTTATAGTTTTTGTCCAAATGTTAACATTTTTTTGTATTAGCCGCATTTATTGACTTTTATATAATTTTTTTTTTAATTTTAAGTCTTAAATTCAATTTGACAATTTTTTAACTTTTTTTTTGTGTCGAGTTACTCGATAAAGGAGAAAACAAATATAATTTTTTGGGTTTTTTGGTAGGAAAAAAAATTTAATGTTTTGGTCGAATAACTCAACTAAGGGAAAAAAAATTAAATTTTTTATTTTTTGGTGGAGTAACTCGACAAAGGTTAAAAAAAAAAAAAAATTCCCGACAAGGCCCAATTTTTTTATTTAATTTTTTTTTTGTTGACTTTTTCCAAATTTTTTTCCTTCATATTCTAGTAGGATAATTCGGTAAACATTTTAGTAAGTCGAAACATGCAGTCGGTTGTTGGCTCGACAAACACACACTGAAATAAAAAAAAATTAATATAAAAAAATTAAATGCTCGATATTTTAAAAAAAATACATAAATATAATTTATCATTTGTTCATGTTCTATTTTTTTTATTTTTTTGGTCGAACTCCAGTTAATAAAAAGTCGAGTTATTTGACAAATTTTTGTATTTTTTTCTTTATTGTATTTTTTTTAGAGTTACTAAACAAAACCAAAGTCAAATCTTAAAAAAAAATATAGCAAAGTTAACAAAAGCTGATTTTATAAAAATTTAATGCAAATTTGTAGGACAAAATAGTGATAGTTGGATGGCCAATAGCCAAAAAAAAAATTGGGGTAGATTAGTTACAAATTTGAAAGGTTCAGACAAAAAGCGCAAATTCAAAAAAATGAAAAAATTTCAAAATAAAATTGGGCCACTTTTTAAAAGTTGTAGGACTTCATTTACATTTTTATTTTATTTTGTTGTTATTTATTTTTTATTTATTTAAAGAGGTGGACAAAATAAAATTTTTAACAAAATTTAAAGGTCGGGGATGGCCAAAGCTAAAAAAAAAGTTATGGGTAAATTTGTTATAAAATGAAAAGATCGTGGACTAAAAGTGCAAATTACAAAAAAAAAAAAAATTTAATGTTTCCCACTTTGTCGAGTTACTTGGCAAAGTGGGAAAATTAAAAATATTTTAATTTTCCCACTTTGCCGAGTAACTCGAGAATTTCCCACTTTGCCGAGTAACTCGAGAAAGTGGGATATATTAAAAAAAAATACATATATTAGTTTAACAAAAATTCATTTGACATAGAAAACGATTACCGAAAAATATGAAATTTTCAGGGAACATAGAATACTCATGTAGCTACCATATATCAAAATTTGACAGTCCGACGGCATATTTGGGCTTACTAAAATGCTAACCGAAACATCCTAGTTAGTTTTTCGGATTTATGCTGTCACAGTTTACAAAATTGTCCATAAATTGAGTTATATGACTTGAAATTATGTAAAAACAAAGCCAATGGTTAAGTAACCCATAGGGCTATCGTCTAAAACTGGAATTATATAAAAATACTTAATATATAAGGTACAGTAAATTTTTGAGTTGGACAACAGAAACTGTATCTTAGAAAAACATGAAGTTTAGCAAAACCTTTTAAGTTCACATCATTAACATGTAACCAAAACATGAGAATCCACTAAAACTACCACAAAACCAAGGTCCACAAAATTTTAAGAAGATATTTACACTACTTAAAGTTTTTTAATTGGTTTATAATAGCGAATCCGGCATGCCGACGACATAAATCCGAAAAACAGCTTAGGAGGTTTCGCGATAAGTATTTTAGTATGCCTAAACATGCCGTCGGACTACTAATTTTTGGTATGTGGTAGCTACCTGAGTATTCTATGTCCCTTGAAAATTTCGTCTTGTTCGGTGATTGTTTTCTATGTCAAAAAATTTTTTGTTACTCCATGACCAGGTGAATAAAAATTTCAAAATAAGGGCACTGTTACAAAAATTTCTTCACCCGGTCATGGAGTAACAAAAATTTGTTTGACATAGAAAACGATAACCGAAAAATATGAAATTTTCAGGAAACATAGAATACTCATTTAGCTACCACATATCAAAATTTGATAGTCCGACGGCATGTTTCGGCTTACTAAAATGCTCACCGAAACACCGTAAGCAGTTTCTCGGATCTATGCGGTCGCAGTTTACAAAATTGTCCATAACTTGAGTTATATACCATGAAATTATGTGAAACCAAAGCCAATGGTTAGGTAACCCATAGAGATATCATCTCCAACTGGAATTATGTAAAAATACTTAATATATAAGGTGCAGCATATTTTTGAGTTGGTCAACAGAAAGTGCAGTTTCGAGAAACAATTCACCCAGTCATGGAGCAAAAAATATTTATTTGACATAGAAAAAGATTACCGAATAATATAAAATTTTCACGGAACGTAGAATACCCATGTAGCTAACACATATAAAAATTTGATAATCCGACGGCATGTTTCGACACACTAAAATGCTCACCGAAACATTACAGGCAGTTTCTCGGATTCATGCTATCGCAATTTACAAAATTGTCCATAACTTGAGTTATATAACATGAAATCCTGTGAAACCAAAGCCAATGGTTAGGTAACCCATAGAGCTATCGTCTCCAACTGGAATTATGTAAAAATACTTAATATATAAGGTGCAACATATTTTTGAGTTGGTGAACAGAAAGACAATTTAGAGAAACAATTCACCCGGTCATGGAGTAAAAAAAATTTATTTGACATCGAAAACGATCACCGAACAATATGAAATTTTCAAGGAACGTAGAATACCTATGTAGCTACCACATATAAAAATTTGATAGTCCGACGACATGTTTTGGCATACTAAAATGATCACCAAAACATCTAAGTCAGTTTCTCGAATTTATACTGTCGCAGTTTACAAAAATGTCCATACCTTGAGTTATACAACATGAAATTATGTGAAACCAAATCCAATGGTTAGGTAACCCATAGGGATATCGTCTCCAACTGGAATTATGTAAAAATACTTAATGTATAAAGTGCAGCAAATATTTATGTTGGACAAAAAAAACTGCAGTTTAGAGAAAATGAAATTTAGCAAAACCTTTAAGAATCGATTGTATTTCGTCATTTATTCTCCATAGTAACTGGGGATAAAAAAGTACCAAATTTGATGACTTATTAAGAGAAAATATGAATATATATTTACTATAATATATAAGAAGTCAATAATTGCGGTTAAAAGACACTAATATATGTATATTAAAATAAATAAAAGAAAAGAAAAGATGAAGAAGTCAAAAAATGCGGCCAAAGATATTAGTTTAATATAAAAAAAGTGTCAACAGATTAGGACAAAATGGTGAGATTTGGACGAAATTAGAAATACTAAATTATCAAAACGACGTCGCGTTTTTTTACCCTTTTCCCCACTTTGCCTTATAATTCGGCAAAATTAGTAATTATTTAAAAAAAAAAAAAAAATTTCCCAAATGGGCAATATTTTTTTTTTTTGTGGCTTTCTCGAGAAAGCCTTAAATGTTAATTTTTTTTTAAAACAAAAAATAAAAATCAAATGTTATCGGCTTAAAAATATTTTCAAATTGCATGTGTACAATTTGTTTATCACATAAAACAAAAGGTTCAAGCATTATCATTAATTGTTGATTGTTTTCATTGAAAAAAAAATTAGAAATGGAAAAGCTCACCTTTAAAAAAAAATTATTTACGTGAACAGTAAACTCGAAAATTTTTTTCGAGTTACTATTCAACTCGAAAAAGTTTGTCGTCGAGTTGAATAATAACTCGACAAACTGTTTCGAGTTAAATAGTAACTCGAAAAAGTTACTGTTCACCAAAAATATATATATATATATATATATATATATATATATATATATATTTGTTTTTTTAGTGGACCAGCATAAGTAATTTTAGTGTTATAGTTTTTGTCCAAATGTTAACATTTTTTTGTATTAGTCGCATTTATTGACTTTTATATAATTTTTTTTAATTTTAAGTCTTAAATTCAATTTGACAATTTTTTAACTCTTTTTTTTTGTGTCGAGTTACTCGATAGGGAAAAAAAATATAATTTTTTGGGTTTTTTGTTTGAAAAAAAATTTAATTTTTTGGTCGAGTAACTCAACTAAGGGAAAAAAAATTAAATTTTTTATTTTTTGGTCGAGTAACTCGACAAAGGTTAAAAAAAAAAAATTCTCGACAAGGCCCAATTTTTTTATTTAATTTTTTTTTTGTCGACTTTTTCCATTTTTTTTCCCTCCATATTCTAGTAGGATAATTCGGTAAGCATTTTAGTAAGCTGAAACATGCCGTCGGTTGTTGGCTCGACAAACACACACTGAAATAAAAAAAATTAATAAAAAAATTAAATGCTCGATATTTAAAAAAAATACATAAATATAATTTATCATTTATTCATGTTCTATTTATTTTAATTTTTTGGTCGAACTCCAATTAATAAAAAGTCGAGTTATTTGACAAATTTTTGTATTTTTTTCTTTATTGTATTTTTTTTAGAGTTACTGAACAAAACCAAAGTCAAATCTTAAAAAAAAATATAGCAAAGTTAACAAAAGCCGATTTTATAAAAATTTAATGCAAATTTGTAGGACAAAATAGTGATAGTTGGATGGCCAATGGCCAAAAAAAAAAATTGGGGTAGATTAGTTACAAATTTGAAAGGTGCTGACAAAAAGCGCAAATTAAAAAAAATGAAAAAATGTCAATAAAATTGGGCTACTTTTTAAAAGTTGTAGGACTTCATTTAAATTTTTATTTTATTTTGTTGTTATTTGTTTTTTTTTTATTTAAAGAGATGGACAAAATAAAATTTGTAACGAAATTTAAAGGTCGGGGATGGCCAAAGCAAAAAAAAAAAAAGTTATGGGTAAATTTGTTATAAAATGAAAAGAATGTGGACTAAAAGTACAAATTACAAAAAACTAAAAATAAAATTTAATGTTTCCCACTTTGTCGAGTTACTTGGCAAAGTGGGAAAATTAAAATAACTCGGCAAAGTGGGAAAATTAAAAATATTTTAATTTTCCCACTTTGCCGAGTAACTCGACAAAGTGGGGAAATTTTTTTTTTTTTTTTTTTTTTTTATATTTGTCATGAAAAAGTCCACCTACAAAAAAAAAAAAAAAATTCTTAAACAGTAACTTTTCCATTGCACATACGTGAGAAAAAAAAATTTCAAAACTTCATTTAGTCATGGATTAAATAAAATTCATTTCACATAGAAAACAATCACCGAAAAATATGAAATTTTCATGGAACATAGAATACTCATGTAGCTACCACATATCAAAATTTGACAGTCCGACGGCATATTTACGGATTTATGCTGTCACAGTTTACAAAATTGTCCATAAATTGAGATATATAACATGAAATTATGTAAAACCAATGCCAATGGTTAGGTAACCCATAGGGCTATCGTCTCCAACTGGAATTATGTAAAAATACTTAATATATAAGGTGCAGTAAATGTTTGAGTTGGACAACAGAAACTGTATATTAAAAAAACATAAAGTTTAGCAAAACCTTTCAAGTTCACATTATTAACGTGTAACAAAAACATGGGAATGCACTAAAACTACCACAAAACCAAGGTCCACAAAATTTTAAGAAGATATTTACACTACTTAAAGTTTTTTGATTGGTTTATAATAGCGAATCCGGCACGCCGACGGCATAAATCCAAAAAACAGCCTAGGAGGTTTCACGGTAAGTATTTTAGTATGCCTAAACATGCCGTCGGACTACTAATTTTTGGTATGTGGTAGCTACCTGAGTATTCTATGTCCCTTGAAAATTTCGTATTGTTCGGTGATCGTTTTCTATATCAAAAAATTTTTTGTTACTCCATAACCAGGTGAATAATAATTTCAAAATAAGGGTACTGTTACAAAAATTTCTTTACCCGGTCATGGAGTAACAAAAATTTATTTGACATAGAAAACGATAACCGAAAAATATGAAATTTTCAGGGAACATAGAATACTCATTTAGCTACCACATATCAAAATTTGATAGTCCGACGGCATGTTTCAGCTTACTAAAATGCTCACCGAAACACCCTAGGCAGTTTTTCGGATTTATACGGTCGCAGTTTACAAAATTGTCCATAACTTGAGTTATATACCATGAAATTATGTGAAACCAAAGCCAATGGTTAGGTAACCCATAGAGATATCGTCTCCAACTGGAATTATGTAAAAATACGTAATAAATAAGGTGCAGCATATTTTTGAGTTGGTCAACAGAAAGTACAGTTTCGAGAAACAATTCACCTAGTCATGGAGCAAAAAATATTTATTTGACATAGAAAACGATTACCGAACAATATAAAATTTTCACGGAGAGTAGAATACCCATGTAGCTAACACATATAAAAATTTGATAATCCGACGGCATGTTTTGACATACTAAAATGCTCATCGAAACATCACAGGCAGTTTCTCGTATTCATGCTATCGCAATTTACAACATTGTCCATAACTTGAGTTATATAACATGAAATCATGTGAAACCAAAGCCAATGGTTAGGTAACCCATAGAGCTATCGTCTCCAACTGGAATTATGTAAAAATTCTTAATATATAAGGTGCAACATATTTTTGAGTTGGTGAACAGAAAGACAATTTAGAGAAACAATTCACCCAGTTATGGAGTAAAAAAGATTTATTTGACATAGAAAACGATCACCGAACAATATGAAATTTTCAACGAACGCAGAACACCCATGTAGCTACCACATATAAAAATTTGATAGTCCGACGACATGTTTCGGCATACTAAAATAATCACCAAAACATCTAAGTCAGTTTCTCGGATTCATACTGTCACAGTTTACAAAAATGTCTATACCTTGAGTTATACAATATGAAATTATGTGAAACAAAATCCAATGGTTAGGTAACCCATAGGGATATCGTCTCCAACTGGAATTATGTAAAAATACTTAATGTATAAAGTGCAGCAAATATTTATGTTAGGCCAAAAAAACTGCAGTTTAGAGAAAATGAAATTTAGCAAAATCTTTAAGAATCGATTGTATTTCGTCATTTGTTCTCCATAGCAACTGGGGATAAAAAAACACCAAATTTGATGACCTATTAAGGGAAAAATGAATATATATTTACTATAATATATAAGAAGTCAATAATTGCGGCTAAAAGACACTAATATATGTATATTAAAATAAACAAAAGCAAAGAAAAGATGAAGAAGTCAAAAAATGCGGTCAAAGATATTAGTTTAATATAAAAAAACTGTCAAAAGATTAGGACAAAATGGTGAGATTTGGACGAAATTAGGAATACTAAATTAACAAAACGACGTCGCGTTGGTTGAAGGGTGAATAGTAAACAGGTGATAGACACTTATATTATAGTATAGATATATACTTAATGAAAATTTAAACCCATCATCATCAGCATGTTCGTTCTTCTCTTTTCAATAGATCTCATTATGCATTTATTCCATTATATGTAGAAAATCGATTACAAATCTAACAAATAGATCTTCAAAGAAGTGTTCAAAATCACCGACATAAATCACTTATCAAACAGTAAAATCTTCAAATGGGTGAATCGATCATAGACCGGGTGTTGCTGCACTTTTTTTGCAAATGGTTGAATCGATCATTTCTCTCATGAAATCTGACTTTTTCCCCTATCGGTTACAGTTGCTGCACTTTGTGCACAAATCGGATTCAGGTTTTGTATATCTGAATTAAAATCTTTCTTCGATTCGGTTCGTTTTGTTACCAATTTTTTTTCTTTTGTGGCTGAGTTTGAAATAATGTAGAAGTCATAAGCAAAAGAGGGTTTGCAAGAAATCAAAAAGAAGACATTGGGCACAAAATTGTGGTGCTATTGTGTTTTGGATGAATAGAATTAGGTTGTTGGGTCACAAAATTGGGGGTGCTATTGTGTTTTGGAGGAATATAATTAAGTTGTTGGCCACAAAATTGCGGTGCTCTAAATGATATACACAGATACAGTGTTTAAACAAGAAACAAAAAGGGTCATTATATTTCCACTATAATTTTATTATCTACACTACGTTTTAATTACAATGAAGGTTCACCAATCTTTGAAATTTTGTCACTTATATCTCCAACTTTTTTTTGCGCATTTTTATTGTTGAATTTCAATTAATTTTCACATCTTCTATCAGATGACGGTTTTTCTTCAAATATTCTGATAATGTGCATTAAAATGAGGGACAAATATTTTGTCAAAATTTTGTATTTGTTACTTATTTTATTTATTTAAAAATATGAGAGACAAAAAAAATATTTTTACGCCTTCTTAATTAATTTTTTGAACATAAATCATCATCAAAGACAGATAAGATGTGCTAATTAATAGGTTGATGATAAAAAAAATTTGATAACATTTAGTTAGGGATATAAATTTAATAATTAGATATCGTTGAGGACTTTTATTACAATTAAAAAAAATTGTGGTTTAAATATAATTACCCAAATAAAAAAATTAGTAAAAAATAGAAGACAGCCACATCTCAAGCCGACATGTGGCAATAGTAATAGTAGAAAATTTAGGCTCTTTTATTAGAAGTTGATATGCCATCCTTAGAGGAAAAAGAGCATGTCGGACCTTGCATTTATCTACTGGAGAATTGGCACATTTAGTCCTTAATTTTCAAATTTTGGCGCTTTTGAGCTGTTTTCGTCCGTTTGAATATTGAAAAGTCAAAAACAAAAAAGTAAAATGTCATTACTTTTAGTTTTTTTTTTATAAAAAGTTTGACTTTTTAACGGTGACGAATACCGTCCATAAGGATGATTTGCACAATGAATTGGTAGGTTAGAAAGTTTTACGCTAAAATTTGAAGGTTAAAAACCAATTACGCAAGGGCCCTATAGGTTAGGGATTAGGGACTAAATGCGCCAATTTTCTTTTATTACATGCGCCTACCTGATAAAAAAATGCGTATCTATCAAGCCTACTTTACATCTTGTCATCAGGCTTAGATTTAGCACGTCTGGTTGTGCTTATAAGTATTAAGACCCGCTACTTTTGTAATACAAAATAAATAAAGTGTGAGTCACACGCAGTAATTATGGTTTTTATTTAAATTTTTAAAAATCAACTTTTAAGCATGACCAATCTAGCACTTAATTAGATATCAAAGTATACGAACCAAATTGAGTTGGTCTACATTCTACGAATTTTCCCAAGTTTCAGTATTTTCTATAGTAATTGAAGCATTTGATTCACAACCTTCCAAGAAAGTTGCGGAGATACCATTGCCTTTATTTTTTGATGCAAATCATCCCAAACCTTTGGAAGATTGGTGTGATTGATCTTTTTTGCACATTATATGACAAATTTGTCGTTCTATTTAAATAAACAAAAAGAAAATTGCACAAAAAGTCCCAAAATGTTTCAAAAAGTACGAATGAGTCCAAAAAAATTCAAAAAAAAAAAAAACAATTAGAATAAACCTCAACACCAAACCCCAAACAACTCGTGCAATGGCCCAAGTCCAATCCAAAGTAAAATTGCTTTAATTTAATGGAAAAATTCAGGATCGGTCACTGATCTTGCGTTGATGGGCTCCGAAGTCATCCCAAACTTATTTTAATTAAAGTCATATTTCAATGTAGTGCCCCTACAATTGCAAAATCGCTAATTCAAACACGATATTGTTTTCTATGATACTGTTTTATTAAGATAATATTTTCTATTATATTGTTTTATTAAGATACTGTTTTATTAAAATACTAGTTTATTAATATAGTGTTTTATTTATATAATGTGCTATGTTTTCTTGTTTTCTGTTAAAATATAACATTTGTGCCCACTCAAGTATTTGCTTGATAATAATTTGTTTCTGATACTTTTATATTGGCTTAACTTGTTTGTTATATTTAACCATATGCTGATACTAATGTTCTTATGATACTGTTTTATTAAGATAATTTTATTATGATATTGTTTTTCTATTAGGTTATAATTTTCTATTTTGAGTGTGTGCGTAATAATGTCTTTGTTCCCAAAGATACTGATATTAATGTGCTTGTTATATAATAATGAGTTTAAGTGTGAAAGCAAAAATCAAGAATTTAGAAAAAATGCATTAATCACGAGTTCACCATAGTTGCCATCTCTAATTTCTCATCTTAAGATTTATTCCTAAAGTTGTATTCCGTCGAATTCACGAATGTAACCGAATTTAGCTCTCTCGAGTTCAAATTAGTCCTATCTAATTAAGTCAACTTATGAAGTCAGAATGATCCTTAATTAAATACATTAATTCTTCCAAGAATTCAATTCAGACCACGACAATAATAAAAACGTATCTCTACCTTTTATCCAATTGCTGAATTTTACTACGTGGTCTAGATTAATAATTTACTTCTTAGTTCATTACAATCCATAAATCAATGACAAATAATGGCTAATTATTTCAAGCATTAATAACTGGCTATCCGAATTCATTTTCTCACAAGAAAAACGAACTGGATATGATATTGATAACTGGCAAATTTGGCGCTTGTTTGGTGAATTTTTTAGCTGATTTTTAAGCCCCATCAAACAAGCTCTTAGTAAAAGTCAATAATATAATGGAATCAAGAATTTAATACAAAATATTAGATTACCTTTTAAATTTGGGCTCCATGAGTTTTTGTATCTATCACTAAATCTAAATCTATTTTCTCTAGTTCGATATAGAGTGTCGTACAATCAGCAAGAAAACTATTCTCCATTATATTACGAAAATTATAGTCTTGACAAATTTCAATGTTGAAAATTCTTGTTTAATATATCGAACTTGGTAGTGTTAACACAAAACGAATCTATTCAGGTGAGCTACTTTTTTGAATCCGTTAAGAAAGTTTGTTCATGAGTTGGAGATAAGCGGACTCGAACCGCTGACATCCGCCGCAGGGTAAACCATCGCCTGTAATTAAGAAGGTTGAGTCAGGAACAAATTGGATTATGTTCGGATAGCTTATAGTAGCTAGCTCTCAATAGATAGCGATTAACAGCCCTTACGGAGAGGTTGCTTGAGGGGCAGCCCGGGTAGGAAAGCTCTTGGATTGAGCTCATCGAGCTAGAGTTGTGGTAAAAGAATGTAACAAACGAAATACCTTTGCGAGGACTTCCCCTCGTTTGGTATAAACTATATATCTCAACCTAGCAATCACTTAGGAGGGGTTCACCATAACGTAAATGTCTCACATTCTCTTTACAACCAACTCCCGACATAATTTAGAAACTGTAGATATTCGCTGAAAGTGAGGATCGATAATCTCATAAAACTTATAATGCTGCAATTCATATATCAAATAACAATAATCTTGCTCATTGAAATATCATGGATAGAACTTCAATGCAAGATTGCAAATGATTGAAAAGAATATCTAGTTAGGATCCAAAGCTGCTAATAATTTAGTATGGTTTCACAAAATCTACTAATAATCCCATGACTGATTATTGTTGCATAATTGTACATCAAACTATATACATGATTATAGTATTTAGACGAAGTAGTATAATTATCACTAGGCATACAATTTGGCTAAAAGGAGAAATATATAGTATTACATTCCTCGACCATTAAATAATTTCGGTTATATGCCCATGCCCATTCGGGTTGATCATGGTATAGTCACGGGTTGAATCAATATGAAGGTTATGATATCTTTCAAATTGACTTCAGAATTTGTATACGCATCTATGTCTTTGTACATAAGATGTGAAGTACGTGAAAGGTTGACAATTACTTGCATGAGGAAGACCATGGGCACTGCAGTTGGACTGGGACGAAGCCATTCTTGGTTTGTATCTATCCAAGCATTCGTAACTAGGTTTTGAATTTCTGCAAATGCCTCCTCTTTTGAGGCACCTTTATTTTGATTCATGTAGCATCCGACTGCTGATATTTTCTGCTCAAACTGCATTGAATACAACCAAAGACTACAAATATAAGTGGTTCGATAACTACAAACAAAATTGACTCATATGTACATATATAGATGTCACGTAACGAGTTAAAAAAATAGAACTTGTTACCCCGAATCCAACTAAGTCGTTCATTAGTCTTCCAATTATTTCTGAAGCTCGTAGGATTAATGGATCACTTGCTACCCACTCAAAGGCTTCCGTTCTCACTAACTCTCCATTAATGCCTGCCAAAGCAGCTGCAGACATCAATATATAAGTGCTAGATGGCATTCCCACTTTCATATATTCTTCCAGGCTCGGAATATAGCCACTGTACACCCATTTTGCCTCTTGAAAATATGTTCTCACCAGTCTTTTCTTCTACAAATTGGAACACATAAATATTAAGCTTACATAAACTTTTGATATTTAGCAAAAACAACGATTTTATTTAGTGCCTGTTTGGTGGGATATAAAAGTAGTTTTTTATGAGATTTTGTGAAAAGTTGGTGAATTGCATAGTTCAAAAGTTGATAAAAATTGTAGGTCCCATTAAATATGTTATTGAAAATGAGTTTGGGGGAAAAAATTAGAAAAACATCATGCCAAATATGGTCTTACTAGCTAATAAATTAATTACCTCTTCTATCACGTAGTGAACAAGGTTTGATTTTTCTCTCTTTCCTAGCTCTTTCTCAATTTCGACATAAACATCTAATAGAGCTTTGTAGTAATGTTGCAAGTACGGTGGTAGCTGATCTATGATACTAAAATCCCATCTGCACATGAAGATATCCAATAGGTCAACCTTTTGAAAATAAAAATAAAAACATAAATACTTCTGCTATGAGATAATAAGATAAAAAGATACATATACCTTTCAATTGCATCCATGAAAAGTGTAAGTTCATCTAGGGTCCCATAAATATCGAAGATGTCGTCAATGATAGAATTCATGGCGATTACTTTGGTTAGCATTTTCCTACCAACCGAGTATTGGGGCTCAAAGTACATTGCCAATGCCCAAAAGTAGCATTCGACCAATCTATCTCTTGCAAAAGGCAATTTATTTTCAAACTCTAAGGCCTTCCACCACCTACGTACAATTAATTTATATTCATAAGTCAAATCTTAACAAATTTTCTAGTAATTATATTCGATATCAAATTGCCAAGACCATACGCATGACATTACTTGAAATTAAGAGCAAAATGTATATTCTATACCCAACTAATAATGTTTCACAAGACAAGCAAATTACCTTGTAACTTCACTTAGCTCCTTCTGGTGTGTCTTTTGCAATAAGTTGAAGTCTAATTTTGCGAAATTTAGGAGTATGTCGTTGTGTGATTCATCTTGTTGGTACATAGATAAGAATTTCTTTGCCACCAACCTTGTCACAGTCTTATGAATTGGTATCTCCAAAGCTTCCTTAATTTGTGTAGACAAAGAATTACTCACATGGACGACTAGGGAATTGAGTTGAGTGGTAGAAAACTCCAATGCTTCCTCTAGAATTTCCTCTCCATGTACTCTAAATTGTGAAGCTTCATACATGCTTAACAAGCTTTGTACATTGCTAATCAAAGATTCATCAAATTCTCCTTTGCGGTTCTTGAATTTGTCGAATACATCTGCTTCAACCCAAAAAATATATTAAATTTGCCCTTAAAAAGATGTGCAAGGTGCATGCTAACTTCTAGGGTACTAATGATTTCTCACGTAGGATATTTTGTGTGCACACTTATGATTCAAGTTGTTTTTCTTACCACACGAGACGAAATATCCCTGTTGTCTAAGTAATCGAAATCGAAGAGAAATAGTATGAAGATCATTGTCTTGTTTGCCATAGCTTTCATAAGTGTCATATACGTATTTTAGAGAATTTTCAATTTCGGTTACAAAATGGTAACCAACTCCAACACGTTGGATTGCATCGATGAGGTCTAACTTAAGCAAAGAATCATCTAGAGTAGCCGCTAGCAACTTCTTCACTTCTTCTCTTAAGATTTGACGTTCTTGCTCTTCATTAGGCAATATATCCTATTCATGAGTATAATCATGTAAACACATCAATATGAAAATCTCACAATATGTAGCATAAATAAAATTTTGAAACAAGAAAATGATATTAAAAAAAATGAAAAGAGAATGTAATCGTACGGTGAGGAGAGAATTATAAGCAAGGAAATAGTCTCCCCAAACTGTAGGATGATATGTAACAGAGTGACGAATATTCTCAATGCTCTCACTTTTGGTGGAAAAAGGAGCAGCCGATGCATGGTTATTCATTCTTCTTTTTTAATTACTTCTCAATTCAATGGGCTTATTTTTTGTTTGAAAATGTAAGTTAATTTTATGGCTATTTATAGTCCGCTCTACAGTCCCACACCAATAAAATTAATTTCCGTGAGGTGACGGGTTGCATATTAAAGTCTCCTTGGCTGTTAGGCAGCCGCCTACTTTGCCCCCAAAAATTTTGAACCACATTTTTTTTTAAATCAGTCATTGTAAAAGTTACCCTATGTCCTACAAATAGTAAAAGAGTCTTAATCCTAATACTATTCATGTGGTCACGGAAAACGACGTGGTTTTTGTTTTGTTTTTTCCCTTGACTATGAAATGAATTTTATAACTTGAATATCCTACAAATAATAAAAGAGCCTTAATCCTAATACTATTCATGTGGTCACTGAAAACGACGTGATTTCCTACAAATAATAAAAGAGCCTTAATCATAATACTATTCATGTCACTACAAGAAAAATGAGAATTAACAACTATTTTTATAACGACCAAATAAATATGATCGTTACAAATGTTTATCAACGACTATAATAAATATTTAGTCGTAAATAGTGTATCACAAACTGTTATATTTTGGGCTAGTTGGAGATGAGCTTTAACAACCACGACATTAGTTGTAAATCTTTTATGTTCTACGACCGAAGTAAAGCTGGTCGTTGTATGTGTGGCGCCAAAACTTTGAAACCCGCCAAAACAAGCAACGACTAAAACAATATTTTTGACAACCGAATAATTGGTTGTATTTAGAATAAGTTAACGACCATTTTATTTCAGTCGTTAAAATTGATAAAAATTTACGACCAATATTAGATAGTCGTTACAAGAAATATTTGTCAACCATATTAGATAGTCGTTAAAAATATTATTCACGACCAATAAACTTGGTCATAAAAAACCGTTTGCAACAACTAAATGATATGCTTGGTTGTTGACAATGAATTGTATACAATCAAATTTTGAGTTAGCTAGAAATATGTTGTAACGACCAAAGTATTAGTTGCTATTCCTATATTTCTTGTAGTGGCCAAAATGAGAATTAGCAACTAATATTTTGACGACCAAAGAAATATGGTCGTTACAAATGTTTATCAACGACCACAATAAATCTTTAGTCGTAAATAGTGTGTCACAAACAATTGCATATTGAGTAAGTTAAAGATGAGCTCTAACAACCACGACATTAGTTGTAAATTTAATTTTCTACGACCAATTTAAAGCCAGTCATTGTATATGTAGCGCCAAAACTTTGAAACCCGCCAAAACAATCAACGACTAAACAATATATTTGACGACCGAATAATTGGTTGTAATTAGAATAAGTTAACGACTATCTTATTTTAGTCGTGAAAATTGATAAAAAAAAAAAAAAAAAAAATTACAACCACTATTATATGATCGTTAGAAAGAATATTTCTCAACCATATTAGATGGTCATTAAAAATATTATTCACGACCAATAAACTTGGTCGTTAAAAATGGTTTTCAACAACTAAATGATATACTTAGTTGTTGACAATGAATCGTATACAATCGAATTTTGAGTTAGTTAAAGATATATTGTAATGACCAAAGTATTGGTTGTTAATCTTATATGTAACATACTCGTAATCTAAATCTAATTTTATTATAATTAATGAGCAAATTTAGTATAGTTTGTAGAATATATATATATATATATATATATATATATATATATATATATATGGTCAGACCGTGTGATATATATGGTTATATTGCTGTGTGTGTATATATATGGTTAGCTACTCAATTGTATGTGTTTATATATATAAACACACATTCATACATATATAAGTATAAAATCTTTATACAATTCCAAATTCGTGCAACCCAAATTGAGCACAATCATCAATTTGTATGATAATTTCACAATCTCCAATACTACAAAATCTTTCCATATTACATTTAGAAAACCTAAGTTCACAAATCTCATTATTTTCCTTTGCCCTAAAATAAGAAAAATCGACTTCATAGTTTTCTCATACTCTTCAATTGCTGTTGACAACCATTTAGAACTTGTATTCGCTGTTCAAGTCAGGTAATAATTCTCGTATTAAATGATTACTTTCTTTCTTTTTTTTTCATATTTTTGTTTGAATTACTCTTCAAATAATTTATTTTTCTCCTATTCTTGTATTGAATGATTACAAAATCTTTTTCTCCACATTTCTCCTATTTGAGTTCTCTATTCGAATTAAAATATAGAGTATTAGGTTCAAGAAAATTGTTTTGGACAGGTTAAGTCTTAGTTTTTGCCGTTTAAATAATTATTTATTTATATATTGATTTGAGGATATAATTATTTATAAATCATCTTTTCGGTTGCAATATCATTGGATAGGATTGACGTGACTATACCTATATTTTTTAATTATGTTGTAATTTAATTTTTCATTTTGTTATTAAATATATATTTGTTACGTTGATCAACAGAAAAATCCAAAGAAGACAAGATTGGAAAATTGTGGTACTTGTGTAGAAAATGCTGCTTTACAAAATGAGGTTCAAGATCTTCGTTATCAGTTGAAATTTGTGCAGACATTCTTAAATCACATTCCTGAAGAGTTTTTTCTGCGGCCTATTCAATCTGATGTGTCTCCATCTAATAGTTCAAATGGTGATAATCAATGAGTTTTGACTTTATTTTTAGTGACGGTGGTAATAGATATATATTTTTCTTCAATCGAGACAATAGTCTGTAACTCTACATTTCTTGTTTTTATACTGAGAACACCAATGGTTAAATTGGGTGTAATCTTTTGTTTAAGTCATAACATTTGATATTGATGTTTAATTGTAGTTGATATTGTGATATTTTAATTGATTGAAGGCCCATGAAAATTTTAGTTTTGTTAATGTTATTTATTTCCTTCACTTCTTATAATTATTTATGGTTGTATGTAAGATTTTCTTTTAGTATGATGTGAATGTGTAAAAGTTGTGGAGCCATAAATATTATTGTTGTCAAGCATATTTCTCGTTATTTTAATAGTTCGGTTGTTAATATAAACTTTTTACATCCACTTCTTTTGTTGTTAAAATGAAAGGCAACTAAATTCTTGTTGCTTCAATGTTCATTTATCGACCAAAATGATTAATATAACAACAAATCAAATAGTTGTTGAAATGAAAATTGGTTTTCAATATAAATATTAACGACCATTTCTTTTGTTTTGTTTTTTCCCCTGGCTATGAAATGAATTTTGTAACTTGGATATTCAATACACACAGTATACACATAGTAGAGGTGAAAGTATCTGAAATCTAGGTCTTTTCTCCCTTCTCGTCCGATTCTTCTTCCGTGTATTTTCCTCTTCTTATTTGCTTTGTGAAAATCAGATTTGATACATACGGTAGCGTTGAAAACGTCTTAGATTTGAGTTTCTCGTTTTCGCCGTATACACATAGCAGCAACGAAAGTGTGTGAAACCCTAGGACTTTTTTTTTCTCTTCGTCTGTCATGGGACTTTGAAGAGCCAACCCACAAAAGCTAGCTAATGTGGTTGGAGAACCCAAGCTCATATAAACCACACAAAGGATGCTCACACATCCGATTTGAAATTTAAGTTCCCATAAACTCCACTGGAAATCATGACAAACCACCACGCTTCCGACTCGGCGTTCACGTCGAGCAGGTGCCCACACACCCTAAGTGGTAACCGAAACACGAAGACATGGTGCCTGCTCTGATACCAATGTCATGGGACTTGAATGAGCCAGCCCACAAAAGCTAGCTAATGTGGTTGGAGAACCCAAGCCCATATAAACCACACAAAGGATGCCCACACATCCGATGTGGGATTTAAGTTCCCATAAACTCCACTGGAAACCATGACATCGTCCCGTCCGATTGTTGTTCCATGTAGTTTCCTCTTCCTCTTTGTTTCGTGAAAATCAGATTTGATACGTACGGTAGCATTGAAAATGTCTTAGATCTGGGTCTGGTTTTCACCATCCGATTGTTTCTACTATTTGTGGTCTGTGCTGTGCACAAAAAGAAGTCATTTGGGGAATTTTGACTTCAATAAAATGTAATATCGTCTGCTTGTGAAGATTTACCAATTTCGAAGGTAATTGTTGGGCCATTTTTTGTTCCACCTATACACACTCCCATTGGATTCAACATTTTGATGTTAAATAAGGTATGTATTTTGATATGATGTTTTATGTGTTGTAAAACTATAGTGGTAGGTTGTAATATAGAGGATTGTGAGAAGAATTTTTTTTTATTGTTGAGATTGGTATATTTTAATGTAGAAATGAAGTGAATGGAGTTGTATTGGCAAAAAAATTTGATTGCAGTCGAGCTCAAATTAATTGAAAATATTTTTAGTTTGCTGTTGAATTAGTATGATATCGCGGGTTTTTGACCAAATATTGATAATAGGTAGTATATGATGTAGGTGATTGGTATTGGCCAAAGAAAATGTCTTTACTTATTCTAAAGTTGATTTTATTGCCTTTGTAAGTGTTGATGATTATGTTTAAATTATTTTTTGTCCGATGGTAGTGGATGTGTTTAATACATGTTATTGCATTAACTAGAAAAAAATTCTAGGCATTACTTATGAAGTTTGTTTGAATTGATTTTTCAGTTTTTATTGTCTTCGTACATCGGCGTTGAGTCTTGATATCATAATATGTTTACCTAAAAAAATTTATTTGCTCTGATTGTTTTTTGCGTTGATGCGGTGCTATATGCAATTATATTGGAGTATACAGTTTTCCCTGCTCATTTTTAGCCCGGTTACATATTTTGATCATGAACATGGCAACTGCCATCCACGCTTTTCCTTCAGGGGGGAAGTTGTACTTTTTGATAAAAGATAATTTAAAAAGGATTATATTTTCATTTAGTAAGCTAGATATAAGATATTTTAAAAGGGGTTATATTGTCA
Organism: Forsythia viridissima; assembly: GCA_030279155.1. Classification (NCBI taxonomy): domain Eukaryota; kingdom Viridiplantae; phylum Streptophyta; class Magnoliopsida; order Lamiales; family Oleaceae; genus Forsythia; species Forsythia viridissima. Next base: position 44,417,015 of record CM059039.1, on the reverse strand, counting down.
AAGAAAAATCATATACTGATGAAGTTATTCAGGCTTTTTGTGTAGATGAGAAATATGTGACGTATGAGTTGAGAATTGCAAAGCATTCATGTTTTGAGGCACTATAGAAGCATTCATATCTTATCCACTTTTTAGGCACTATAGAATAAATATTTAAAAGCCAAACAAAACTATATAAGCTTGACTTGAAATTAAAGAAAACTTGAGAGCAATAGAGGGTATGAGAACATCCATCAATTTGATTTGAGAAGTATATTTACTGTGTTTTGCTGTTGTTTAATTATTTTCTAATGATAATATATAGTAAACCATGCACATGTGTTGTTTAATTCTTTTGACCAAAGATATATTTACTTTTCTTCATATGTATTTTTCATTTTGTTCTGGTGTACATAATATTGCTCTAAAATTCATGATGTCGCTGTTTTTACTTTGTAATAGGAATCTAATTTTTGTATGGCATAAATAGGAAAGAAGATTGTGTTATATGGAAATCAAATTTTGTTTGAACCTATTCTAGAATTTTTTTTTTCGAGAAATAGAGTGTGATTGGTGATTTAATTTGATGTTATAATTTGCTTGATTCCATATGAGAATTGATTTTTCTGGAGGCTTGACATTCATTTTTGAAATATTTGAAAATACAATGGAATTTGAGGTAGTGCACACAACAAATTTGAATTTTCTGAACTGCAAGGAAGTGTAAAAACATTATCCTAAAAAAAAAAAGAACCTTAAAAGTGATAGGAGGTTGAAAACAATGGAAAAAATGTATAGGGAATTCAACAGTATGTTTGGAGTAGGTTTTGTAGGAGTTTTCTTGTCTGAATGATTGGTGTGGAGTATATTGCCTAATTAATTTTCCTATATGAAATTCACCCTCTTTAATAAATCTTGATTCTGTATCTTTGTCTTTGTTTTAAACCGCCATTTTAATCTGTCTATGTGATCTTATCACACTAAATAGATAATGGATGAATTTAGGAGTTCCTATTTTTTTAATGGATGAATTTAGCAAGTGTATTTTTATTGTGTTTTGTGGGATTCTCGTCCCTTTATTTTGGAATATATAGCACTTTTCTTATCCTATTCAAAAAAAGTATAGTAATGGGAATTTAGACTTTAGTGTGAAATAGTGTGCTTATTTGTTTTATAAAAGAGGATTTGATTATAACTGGTAATGGAGTTCGAAACGTCCCTCGTGCTTTAATCTCTAGAGAAATAGCTTTTTATAAAGTTGTGTCAAATTTGTACTATCAGCTTGTAAGATTATATACTTTAAATCTTATACTCATTTTGGAACTAAATATGGAAACTTGAAGTTTTGAATAATTGTAGTTTTATTGTTTATCAGACTTAAAATTTGCACAATTATTTTAAATGTTTTGCAAGATTTAACTTTTTGCACTTTGTTATTTTTACAATGTCTGACGACTAGCTGCGAAGTAACTAATTTACTTTGAAAATCTTTGTCATTTTAAGAGTTTTGATTTGAATATAAAATAGTTTAGTCAATTGATTTAATCATTTATGTTTAGAGATTTGTATTTTTATGAAGATAGTATGTAAGATAAATGCTAGGTTAAATCATTAACTCATAAATTGTTGTTAACTTTGAATGTGTCCTAAATTACCTTTGGACATTCCAAATTTTAGAAAGGGGAAATATAAATTGAAATAGTTACAAATTTGTTAGCGACAGATGGAAGGCGAAGAAGGTGACAAAGGTAAAAATTCAATAAGTTTAAAAGAAAATGATTTAGTCAATAAGTGACAGCAGGAACAATTGGTTGGTATCAAAAGATCATTGAAACAAGCATCGTAGAGAGTTTCGCCTGAAGAAATCACAGAATTAGTATATCGATAACCATGTTGGATATCAACAGCAAATTAACTTTAGAAGAAGCGAAGAAATTAGCACGGGTAAATGTAATGACAATGATTCTTGTAAGTAATTTACTAATTTATATAAACATATATTAGATTATTTGTTATTTTGTAGTATGTAGTTGTACTAAATGTGTTATTAGTATAGTGTGGAATTTCTTTTGCAAATATGAGTTCGTAAAGTAATTCTTGTGGACTAAACATTTTATGTATAATGCAGACAATGTACTCGATACTACTTTTTTTGAAGTCCTTAACAATATGGAGAAAGATATTGTTACAACAGGTAATAACCAATTTTATCCCATCTTATTCAACATTTTTTAATATATTATATTTAGTATAATACATGAAAAATTAATAAGGTTAGAGTTTTGGTGCTTATTTGTTATTAATTTGTTATGTAAATTATTCTTGATTTGAATTCTATGTAGAATGGATATCGATATATATTTCATTATTCTATAAATAACTATGATTAGTTTAGTTTTTATGGATTTTGTGTAGTTTCACTAAATGTATTATATACTTTTAACGGATTGTATATGTGTAAAGTTAGAGTTTGTAATTTTGGGTTTTTTTCTTCAAAAATTAGTTTATTTTTTCTGGGTTTTGTTTGGTTTGTTGGAATCTATTGTTTACTTTCAACAGGTTATATATGTTCCAGGTTTTAGGGTTTTCAGTTTTGAGTTTTTCTCTCTCCAGAAATTAGTTTAATTTTTCATGGTTTTATTTAATTTCTTTGAATTTATTGTTTACTTTCAATCTATGTGTTCTAATTTGCGGGTATTTGTGTATCGTGGTTAAAATGTTTTTAGTTTTTTTCCTCATTTGAATCTATAGAAAAACAAAAAAATTTGAGTTATACAGTATGCCAAGAGAAATTTAAGTTTTATATTGATTTAAACTTATAATTTGCTTTGACTAATCTTATTTTATAACATATCATATCTTTTCATATATCTAATTCTGGTGTTTACATGCTCTTACTAGGAGGGAAGGGTATGTCCTTGACGTCATTAAGTATCTATTTCTCGACTATCACAATGCTATGAATATTCTTAATGATTGTAAATGACAATTTTAGATTGTGCCAATGAAATATCTTAAAGCTGGATCTTTTGTTTTGATAATTACTTTCTTTTAGAGTTCCATAGCATAAAATTGAGAAGACTTCAATGGTTGCTACTTTTTGAATATTTGAATTATTTTTCTGGTCTGAATAATACTATTTTTAAGTTTCTCTACTAACTTTTGAGCATCTTTTTACCGAATCATTTTTTTTCCGTTGTTACTGTAAGATCCTTATATTCATAAAACGAAATGTACATGATTGTGATTGATTTTTTGGAGATCATTACATTATTTTTTTTTATCTTTTATCTTTGTCTGTTGGTAGCTGGGGATACTTGTGCAGATCATTTGAATGCATTTGTAAGTGTGATTCTGCTCTTTATAATGTAACTTCATGTCTTTATCTTTGTTTGGCTTCTATTGTGCGTTTTGATTTTAGGAATTTCTTTTCTTGAGGCTTAATTTCTTGGAGCTTTTTATAACATTCAGTCTGAATAATTTTGTTCCCCATTTGGGTGTAGTGAATAAACTACAATTTTTGTTTTGATATTTTTATTTTTATTTATTTTAGTTTCACCTTGATTTGGTTGTAACCTTTGTCAGTATGTTACCCTATTTGTTGGTTGTAATTTTTAGATATTAATCTTTCTTATGACCTTTATATTTTATCCTCAATCTGTCTTTAGGAATGAAGATTAAGACTGATACTCTTATTGCAAAGAAGGCAAGAGAAGGGGTGATAGAGTTCTTACTAATGAATCATCTATTTGACTGCCCAATTTGTGATCACGGTAGAGAGTGCGATCTCCAAGATCAGTCTACGGCTTGTGGTTCTGATCGAGGTCGGTCTACTGAACTGAAGAGATCAGTAGATGATAAGAATATATGCCCATTTGTAAATGATGTGATGACTCGATGTATTCAGTGTACAAGTTTCGTATTAGGTTAACTTGTGCTATAACTTTTTAACTGGGTTTAATGATGTATAACAAGTTTTTTGATTAAATAGTTTAACTGTTGGTTAAATTTCTCTTAGTACACTGTATGAAAAAATAATTTTTTTACTTTGTTACTTTAAACAGTTGAACAAACATCCATACATTCATTCCTTTCATAACAGTTAATATAGTTTAATTAAATAGTGAGAACATTATGCTTGGCTCTTGTGAATTAAGTGGCAATAGTACAAGGCTAACCGAATTTATTCAGCCTAGTTGGAATTATTATTGTTCCAGAGAAAACATTTGAAGCCTTCGGTAAAAACTGGCATGATTTTACAAGAAATGTCGAGAATTACCCGTGTATGTTTGAATAGACATGTTATTGAAGGTTTTCTTTTTTAACCCAATCTTTTTAGATTTATATTTGTTTTTAATTAATGGAGTACAAATATGATTGTGTTGCTTTAATAATCTTGTATTAGATGTACTTGTGCATTCATCGTGTGATCTATGTTTCTTATGTGATAATAGTTAATGAAATATTTATTCTCTTTTTTATTATTTGGATTGAAATTGGATTAATTCGAAAGATAAGATTTCAAAAGAAATAAGTTTTTGAATTTCGCATATAGAGACCATGTTGAGAAATACAAAATTTATTGTCGAAGAATTGCACCAATAGATATTTTAAGTTTTTGAACAATGAAATGATAGTGGATTGAATGCTTTGGTTTGTGATTCAGTCTTTTGAGAGTAAAATTTATTTTATGATATGAGATTCAACATTCTCTTCAATATACTTGCATTTGTGATTTGTTTTATATTATAATCGAATCATTTTCATCGTGTTATTCTTTTATTCAAGTAGTAACTATTTCAATTAAATTTTATTATCAAATTATTGAACGTATTGTATACTAATAAGTACCATTTTTGACACTATTACACACATCATTATGGCTACAACACGTGTATCGTACGTGACCCCACTTTTAAATGTGTCCAAATAACTAAAACAAGGCTCAAATAAGAAACTCTACATATTTTCTAAGCTTTATATTAAACAATAAATTCTAGACTACAATTGATAGAACTAGATAGTAGAGTATTTGGTTTATATTAGAAGCAGTAGGTTTATTATATTATTATTTAATTAATCTGTTTTAAAAATAAATTAATTAAATAATGAATATAAGGCTAGTAATTAATTAAGGCTTGTAGTTCCAAATTGCTTCAATCTCTCAAATTGTTTTATTTTTTGCTCAAACTTCGAAGACTAAAATCTCTCAAAATTAATCGAGCTCTATTGTTCTTTGCTAATTTTAAATCTAACCATATCTTGTTTTTAATAGTTGGAATGTTAAATTGTCTTGTTATATCTTTTAGAAAGTATTTGTGTGGACCAAAAAAAAAAGCGAAAAAACAAAAACAAATGAAAATTTTATTCAATCTCAAATGGGAGAGAGAAAAATTTCTCGCTCGTAATTAGTTATACGAGAAAAATATTAGTTGGTGAAAAAATTGAAAATGAAAATGTTCAAAATAAAAATAGTATGAACGAAGAACATGAAAATTTAGTGGATAATAAATAGATAAATCATGGGAAAAAAAATTAAGAGATGAGAAAAATAAGAATGATTAAGAGCCACATTTCAAATTTCAGCTAATGCCTCTAAATTGTCGTGGCGGAACTGAAATTCAAATGCACAAGTTGTAGTCTTACATTTTGGTCATCAAACTTTCCTCTTTTTTGAATTTACCACTTGATTTTATTTTTGTTTCTGTTTAAAACCTTCTGTCTACTTCAAAGTGAGTGAGTTGTATAATGAAAATTATGATGCGGCTTAAACGGTCCGTTTAAGTATTGAATTTGTTATTCACACTGTCAAAAACACTCATTCTAACAAAATGCGTGACAACAGATTTTAAACATAACCTTTGTTGGTAAAATAAGATTTAAATATTCTTTTTATTACAGCATGTATGACAGAAACATAAAATGAAATAAAAGACTTATTTGAAAATTCCACTTAATAGATTTTAGATCGAGGCAGGAGTTTGATTATTTGTCTTTAAGATGAATTTGTCCCACATAAGTTGTTAGTTGTATTTGTTCAATTTACAAGAACAATAACATTAAATTCTAAGATCTTAAATTTCATGATTTTCAATGAAAAATACAGAGTAAGAAGAACGTACCTTGATCCATAGCAAACGATATTTAATTCTGTATCTTAAATATCTTGAATATCCGTTGAGCGATTTAATTGTATATTTTCAATCTCCAATCTCCAAACACACTTTAATATATCTAGTTTAATTGTATGAAAATTGTATTTCTCTCCCTTTGCCACTCATATAATGACATGAATAAATTGATAGAATAACACGTCCTTATATAGATAGAGAGATGACCAATTTCTTAATTAGACTGTAATTCTATTTTTTTATCAAAATAGAGTTTTTAATGAAAATCAACTTTTTCAATAATTATCTAATTAATTAATTAATTAGATATATTTATAAGATATATTATCAAATTCAATAGCTTATCATGTGGGTCACATAAAGTCTAATACAATTTCCTACAGTTGAATGACAATCATCTCTTAAGATATAATGATCTCTTCTTACGAGCAACACTTCAAAACACAAACAATTGCGAACTGAAATTTATTTTGTACTTTTTTATAAATGCAAGGATTGAATGCAGAATATTATAAAGTATGGTACATAAAATGAAAACCGAAAAATATGAAATGTAAATTTTGCAGAAAAGTGAAGTATATTTATAATAAGTTAAAAATTGTGTCCGAAAAGATACAACTCAAAAGAAATATTATGTTTAAAGAAGACAGATTTTGTCTTGAAACTTTCTGGACAAAATTTAACAGTCACGTTGTACATAGAAAGACACATGTCAAAGTCTAAAAAATCCAAAATTAATTAATAATCAATTTTATTTCACCAAAAAGAATACATAGTTCTCGATCCAAACCCAACTACTTATGATTGCTGGCTAGTAGGCTGTGGCGCTGCGCATGTGGAATTTGGTCCAAGCTTAATAACATCTAGGTCTCTCTTTTCAAAGAATAATGGTAGCCAACTCAAGTTTCAAAGTACAGATTGTTGGAAATTGATTTAAAATGTCGAGAAATTGACTAAGTGACTTCGTGTCAACTTGACCAAAATATACATACTCGACCTAATCTATTTAGGCAAAATAATTTGCCACTTCGCCGCATCAAAAAAACAGGATTCGACCTGTCTAGTCAGGTCGAGGGGGCAGCGCCCCTCGTGAGGGCTCAGGGGCAACGCCCCCAAAAGAGAATTCAAATTTCTCTGCATGTATTGAAGGGTATTTTTGACATCTCGAAACCAATATCAAATAAATAAGAAATTACGAAAAATGACAATTTTTAGGTCAAGTTTTGACCATGCGATCGCATGGGTATTTCCATCTGCGATCGCAAACTGCCTAAATTTTAAGCAGAATGTTTTTGGGTCATTCCATGCGATCGCAGGAGGAAAAGCCTTGCGATCGCATGGTTAAACTGGATCAAGTTTTGTTCTCAAATTTGTACCTTGCGATCGCAGCATGGTTGATAGAACGCATAATGGCTATATAAATTATATTATTTCCTCATATTTTGATGATTACAATTGCTTAAGTTTTGAGTTTTGATTGCATTTTGTGTTTTGTGGATTATATGTAGGAGTTGGATCAAATTGGACAAAATTCCACAAGTTTTGGAAAGAAGAATTGAAGCTCAAAAAGATGCACAATGCAGAAGCGGATCTCGCGTAAGCCGTGGGCACGCCTTACTGACCCGGGCAGCCAAAGTCAGCATGCGCGATTTCTTTGGAAAGAAATAATGGGACAACTACAAAAAAAGAAATCCTAATTGATTTACACATATTTCTAGAAGGAGTAGGAATATTTTATTCAAAGATTTTTGGGACTCTTTGAAAGGAAGAGAATTAGACTAGAAATAGGAAACAAAATCTTACCTTTTCTCTCTCCTCCTCTTACTCCTATAAAGGGATTCCATTCTCTACCCTAGAAACACGCGTTTTTAACCCATATCTTTTAGTTTTTATTTTTATTTTCATGGATTGCTAAATATCTATTCTAGCACAAGGATAATTGAAGTTTTGATTATTCAAGAATTGTGAGATCGAATTAAGTTTCATTGTTCTTCTACTCTTTCTCTATTTATATATTTTGTGTTCCTTGATATTATTGTTTTGATTGATTATACAAAGTGCACGTTGTTTGATTGTCAAAACGATATATTGCCAATTAGAAATCTAAATCCGTAATTGTTTAGAAATTCTAATGTTAGTGGTAAAATAACATGGTTGATTAAACTATGTTATGGAGATATATAATCTAACTTAAATGAATCACACGTGTGTATTTGTTGGTTAGAATTGGTAGTCTCTCTAGAGATTAATGCTGTTGGTAAATTAAATCCTAAGATCGTATCTAGGGTTGTTTATTGACAAGAGAAATAGTCAACGAGCGTCTCTTGGCTATCGAGAAAGTAAGGAAAGATAGGTTGTTAGATCGTATCAATGACCATAACCAATTTAGTGAAAGAATAAAGGATTTTATCTTTGCATCAATGATCAATTCTCTGAATCAATTCTGATATTATACCTTGGGCTGGATATTTGACTAATATTAATCTTCTCTTTAAATTGCTTTAATTTAATTTGCTCTAATTCACAACAATCCAAAACCCCATTTCTTTTATTGTTTTAATTTCTTGAAGAATTAAATCTTACAAATCCCTGTGGATACGACCTTGCTCACCGCTATCACAATTTATACTTTAAGAGCGAGAATTTATTATTTGTTGGATTCGACACCCACCAATGGTAAAACCATGCGATCGCATAGGTTTGCGCGAACAGACATGTCCTTTTGAAGTGTTGCACAATTTGGTTCCATACTTTTTTGTTTTTAACCGATCTTCAACGTTAAAAAGGACATCTGGACGTCCATTTTTACAGAGAATTGATACAGAAACATATATGCATAACAATATACTCATATTTCATCATTCTTGAACCAAAATTATTGCATTTTAGTTGCATAAAATTCTGGTTTCATTTCATTTCCATCTTTGGAGTACAAAGACTATTTCTGGTTTGTTGTGTTTGTGTTTTGAAGTGCTTCAAACACAAGTAAGAAGTCGTTGTATCTTGGGAGTTGATTGCCATAACCTTAAGCACCGTTGCGGGGCAAATTCGACTTAAGGACAAAGTGTTCAACACTTGCCTCGGCTTGAATATCATCTTTTTCGTTCGGTTCTTTTTGATTGCTTTGAAGTCATTTACACAGAAATCCGCCAACACAGATAATATATAGGTCATGAATATTTTTTTATTTTTTATTTTTCCAATTTGAGACAAAGTTTTGTCTCTTTATGTTCCAAACTAGTTTTGTCCAATTATTTTCGATAATAATTTTTCATTCATCATTCGAAAATATTTTTATAAATTCAAATATACCACGAATATCTAATCACAGAGTAGAACATGTTTGATTATTGTCATTTTAATATTTAATAAAAATGGATAAAATTATCTTGTAAAAACAATATTTCCAACAACATCTACAGTAATTACCATGTTATATTCACGTTTAATTAGTTGTCTTTATTTGCTCTAACTTTGGAGTTGTAAACACGTAATTATATTTAATTGCTTATACCATGCAGAAGTCAAAATCTCCAACTTGAAATGTTAACAAGCTTTCCAAGTGATTGTCCAGGTCCCATCTTCACATTTTGATCATTACAGTTTAATTACGGTACTCCATTTAGTACGCTGTATTATAGGAGATAAGATTAAGGACTGAAATGATAGGATTAAGAAATTGTATTAAAGTAGATTAAGCTATTAGCACTTCGGTTTTAATGTCGTCTTTTCAAAGCAAAATTTGTCTTCACAATTTCTTAATTTCGAGGGCTAACTTTTAAGCTTTATTATATAGGAGGTGTTTTAAAACTTTTAAAAGATTCGAATTCTACTTGAGTTTCCTAACTCATCAAAACACTTATCGAAAATTTAAAATTTTTAGAGAGGTTTCAAAAACTTTTAAAAAAAGTCTTTTTAAATATTAAAGAGAAAACTTAGAAGGAAAAAAAAAATTTGAAAACTTTGGTTAAGAATGACAAATGATTATCAGCCTCGATCATTGCGGGTTTCAACTATGAATCGCTTAATTGTGAACTTCAAACTTTCCACCAAAATAATTAGAAAGTAAATGGAATTTTTTCAATTATGTTAAGAGTGATAGAAGTTGGCAAAAAAATGTGAAGATGGAAAAACGAAAAATCTAATTTTTTTTTTAATTAATTCAAAGAATAATCGCATTTGATTAAGTAATCTCGCCAATAACAAATGGCACAATGATGAGCAGAATACATTCAGCCCGGCCACCTTGAGACTATATATGATGGATGGAGTAGTAGAAACTTAGACAAGATGACGACCACTTTATTCCCTTCTCGCAGAGCCGGACTCTATGCTTTTCATGCCTGGCCTAGGTACTAGTATACGACTTTTTTTTTTTTTTTTTTTTTTTTTTTGCGGTGGAATTCGATCGTAGATAATTTTAATGGATTGAGGAGTTGAGAAGAATGAGAGAGGAAGAGTTTTGTTTGAGAGGGGGTTTGATTTTGATGAATATGGAGAAGAATTTAGAGAAATTGAGGAATTGAGAGAGAGAGATATGGATTTTGGTTTGAGATGATGAAGACGTAGTGACGGACAAAGAAGTATTTTTTTTTTTGCTTGTAGTGGAGTAAACCTCCCTATGGTCAGCGGCAAGAATTTTGTATTCCACATACAAATTAATTTTGTAGGGAAATGTGTTGGATTATTTATCTCTATAATGAGCTACATATTGTATTGCAATTATATGAGTTATCTAATTAATAGGATTATTAAGTGATATGTTAATTGGACCTTAGAGACATTTAAACTGAGTACGGGCTTTATAATATATAGAGACCGGATCCTAGTCCAATTAGGATTGATGAACTTCTAATTAGACTAGGATATATAGTATATAATAAATAAGGGCTATGGTCTCGAGTTAATCAAAATTTTTGTTCTTCTATTATGAACAGATTGAGGTGATTAGACTGCAAAATATCCTAACCCTCTCAATTTAAATACCAATAGAGACATATATTTTTCTGAATTAATTGTAATTGATAATTTAGCATAATATATAAATTCTTTAATTATGTGTATGTAATTTAAGATTATAGATTATATTTCTACCAAAATGTTCTTATTTGTGGGGGAAAACATTTTCAGACAAAAAACTTTTGTAGGGACATTTGTAGGGTAAACGTTGTGGGGGAAATGTATACGACGACAAAATGTAGAAATTTGTGGGCTAAAGTTCCATACGAACCATTTAGAGACGAATATAATTCGTCGCCTAAGTTATTTTCTGACAAAATTATTATTTGTCTGCTAAAGTGACTTTGGCCCACGACATAGTTTTGTGAGCACATGGTAAAAAGCTAGGAACGAAGCTAGGAACTTGTCTACATAGTTGTTGTATAGAATGATGCCAAGACTGCAATGTAGAATTGAATTATTACCCAACAACTTTCAACTATGTTATACCGTTCATCCCAACTTTAAATTTAGCTACTCATAATTCTAGAGAAAGAAAAGATGATATCTTTTTTAATACATAACCCAGATCTTGAATAAAAAACGAGAAGAACTTGAATATCTAGGGTCAAGAATTCTTCGTCTTCGCGTTCCAATCTTTAAGACCTTGGTCGTTCTTCGTTGTTCTTTTTCAAGATTCAACCCCCAAAATCCCCATTTTTTATTCTTGAATATCGTAATATGGTATATGGAATAATAAAAATTGTATATGGTATTCCCTTTTTATATGTTTCAAAATCCTAATTTATGGTGTAGAAATCTTGTCTTCCAAGAATTACCAAATTAGAGTCTGACTAAAATAAGAAAACTAAAATTCTGCGCTTAAGCCCCCGTTTATTTGCACGATAAGTCCTTTATCTTTTGGATATTTGCAAGTTGGTCTTTCGTGCACTTTCAGTCCTTTTTCGCCTATTTTGCTTTGTTTTTCTTCAATTCCATTTGAACTCGGGTTTTGACCTGAAACAATTAAATCAACACACAATTAAGTCAACACACAATTAAGTAAAAAATTACTTAAGAGTACTTACAATCATCCACTTTTGATGTCCAGATAAGTGTAAAATCACACTTATCAAATACTCCCAAACTTGAACATTTGTTCGTCCTCGTACATGACTATTTACTTGAACAATCAAACAAATAATATTAAAATATACTATAACAGATAGCTTGTCGTAATTGCCTCAGGTTATTGAAACAATCAAACAATTCAAAAAAAAAAAAAAAAACTTTTAAATCATACTACAAAAATCAATTATTATTATGTTTTTACTTATAGTCAATTTAATCAACATGAACCTTTAGGTTGGTAATCTGCCCTCCCAATAGTCAAATATTTCATTGCTCTCTCGTAAGAATACACACTCGCATACTGATATTCAATTTCTCTCCCTATGTATTAACTTTAGAGTTGCCTTCAAAACACTTATTCTTTTACTACTCAAAATTTGGTTAGATCTAACCAATACAGTTGATATCTAGATCTGTGATGATTATCTTTTTATTGAATGTTTCGACCATCAAACTTTCACTAGGTAAGTCAAACCCATTAGTTATCTAAATCTCCAAGTTATGCGCACAAATGCTCAATCTTGCTTTTGCTTTTTTTTTAATATCTTATGTGTAAGATCTCACTCCCTTAAGTTTTCTAGATGACATTTGTAGCAAGCTTTAGGCCGATGGCTCCCAGTTCTGATAGATCTTAGGGCACCGAGTTTTGAGAACCCCAACGTGCTTTATCAACTAGGCTACGAAGAGAGGTATAAGATAATACAAGTGCAATGCCTTTTATTTTTTTGTACAAGATAAATAAGCGGGGATTAGATTCCTAACATCTGGTCAATATCTAGATTCCATCTGGTAGCCAAATACACTCCACACAACTATTACTCATGCACAGAATCAACACATATCTAAATAGTTTCTGCATTGGTTTGACCACCCCCAAACTATTATTTCAATTGGTTAGGTAATTGAATTGTCAATTGGTGGTCTTGGTTTTCATAACTTAGGTTCAATAATTTTTCATTGTATTCTATTCAATAAACCAACAAAAGATAGTGATATTCATGAATATTGTGCTTACACTTAATCATATTTCATATGGATAGTATATTATATAAAAAGACATAAGTAGCATCATCTAGTCATAATTTATGAATTGATAACAGTTTCAAATAGATATTATCATTAGCCGCCAAGGCTATCCACATACAAGCACACAAATAAAAAGAATTTTTTTTGGACTCACATAAAATTATTAACAGCACACACAAACATAACGAAAATAATAAAGTCATCACCCCAAGCTTTAGAGTACACATTGTCTTCAATGTGAGCAAAATAAAGAAAAATAAATAAAAAATGAAAGAGTGTGCTCGATTGCGAAGGTGTGGAGAAACCATATGAATGGTTTTCGATCAATAAGTATCGGGAACTGATTCTTCAAGATACCTTTACTTTTGTGCAATCATAATATAGAAGATGAAAATGTTTAGAAGTGGACTATGAATTGTCACCATTATACGATAAAACTAACAATTTAGGAGGAGTGTGAAAGGGTGGGATAAAAAAAAAATTGTTGGGAAAAGAAAATGAAGTGTAAATAAAAATTAAAATAATTTTTTTTAAAACATTATTTTACTGTTTGCCGCGGGTCAACTGTGATGAACAGTAAACTATAACTATTAATTCTTAGAAAATAAGTGTGAAAGCAAAAATCAAGAATTTAGAAAATATAGTTATTAAAGTGTTTGGATTCACGAGTTCACCATAGTTATCATTTCTAATTTCTCATCTCAAGATTTATTCTTAAAGTTGTTCCGTCGAATTCACGAATTTAACCTAATTTAGCTCTCTCGAGTTCAAATTAATCATATCTAATTAAGTCAACTTATGAAGTTAGAATGATCTTTAATTAAATGCATTAATTCTCCCAAGAATTCAATTCAGACCGCGTCAATAATAAAAACATATCTCTACCTTTTATCCAATAGTTGAATTTTACTATGTAGTATAGATTAATAATTTACTTCTTAGTTCATTACAATCCATAAATCAATGACAAATAATGGCTAATTATTTCAAGCATTAATAACTGGCTATCCAACTTTATTTTCTCACAAGAAAAATGAACTGGATATGATATTGATAACTGGCAAGTTTGGCGCTTGTTTGGTGAATTTTTTTAGCTGATTTTTAAGCACCATCAAACAAGCTTTTAGTAAAAGTCAATAATATAATGGAATCAAGAATTTAATACAAAATATTAGATTACCTTTTAAATTTGGGCTCCAAGAGTTTTTGTATCTATCACTAAATCTAAATCTATTTTCTCTAGTTCGATATAGAGTGTCGTACAATCAGCAAGAAAACTGTTCTCCATTATATTACGAATTATAGTCTTGACAAATTTCATTGTTGAAAATTCTTGTTCAATATATCGAACTTGGTAGTGTTAACATAAAACGAATCTATTCAGGTGAGCTACTTTTTTGAACCCATTAAGAAAGTTTGTTCATGAGTTGGAGATAAGCGGACTCGAATCGCTGACATCCACTGCAGGGTAAACCATCGCCTCTAATTAAGAAGGTTGAGTCAGGAACAAATTGGATTATGTTCGGATAGCTTACAGTAGCTAGCTCTCGCTATCAGATTAACAACCCTTACGGAGAGGTTGCTTGAGGGGCAGCCCGGGTAACAAACCTCTCGGATTGAGCTCATCGAGCTAGAGTTGTGGTAAAAGAATGTAACAAACAAAATACCCTTGCGAGGACTTCTCCTCGTTTGGTATAAACTATATATCTCAACCTAGCAATCACTTAGGAGGGGTTCACCATAACATAAATGTCTCACATTCTCTTTACAACCAACCCCTGACATAATTTAGAAACTGTAGATATTCGCTGTGAGGATCGATAATCTCATAAAACTTATAATGCTGCAATTCATATATCAACACTACAAGAAAAAGACCTTTTTGCAACAGGCTGAATACGTTGCTAAAGGGATTCAGCAACGTTCACATGTACGTTGCGGCTTTTGATGTTGCCGAAGAGTGTGTGTCTACGACAACAAGCACTGCCCATTGCCAAGGAAAATAAGTGCGTTGCCATTAACTTTTTAGCAACATACATAACACTTTTAACAACGATCAATACATGTTGTCTTTAATAATATTTTAGCAATGTTTAGTGGTCGTTGTCATTTATATTTAACAACGTTCACATGCGTGTTGTCATTTATCTTTAGCAACGTTCACATGCGCGTAGTCATTTATTTTTAGCAACGTTACCTTTGACTATTTCTTTTGCATGTTTTGTTTTTTATCTACTATTTTGAAACATATTTTATATATATTCATGTACATTTACGCTCATTTAATAAAACTCAATCCATAACTGAAATTTATACAATAAAACTCAATCCACATCAACTCTTAAATGGAATTTATACAATATTAATGAAAATTTTCATACAAAATATAGCCTACAAGTTTATTTAAACATACAAAGTTTGGACCAAACCTAGCAAAACACATGTCCTGGAAGTTTCTTACAATGTTGTACATTTAATCTACCAAAATATAGCAAAAAATACTTGATAACTAACACCTCGAATCAACGAATCCGTAATGTCCAACATTTATTGTCCGAAGATTCAAGTTACAAGCTCTTGTCTGATCACAAATGTCCAAACCATGATTGCTACAAGGAAAATATAATCAATCAACTCACTAATGGAATGCTACAAGATACAAACATAAGTACTAGACATCCAACTAAGATATATATCATTCTCCAAATAGAATGCAATTTCAAATTCATACTAGCAGTTTGCAATTCATGACACCAGCTCGTCATTAATCAACAACTTCCATGTAGCTCTAATATATATTAATTAATTAGAATGCAAAAACCAAACCTACGTAAATTTGTGTCTAGATCCATTTATGTGTCTCGTTGGGTTTATAAATCTTAAATAGTATTCAAACTATATTCAAATGGATTTAAATACCCGCCAGTGACCATGTATGCTCACTATTCATCAATGCATCAAATTCAAATGGCAAGTTTCCTGCATCTCAACAAAAGAGGTTCCATGAACAAGCATCCATATTTAACCCTGCTAACACAATCCAAATGCCAGCTGGGCGGCCCCCAGCCATTTTGACACTCCTAGTCATAAATGCATTACATCAATAGAAATTCGGTGGTCAAGGTTAATCCCAAATAAAGTTACTTGCAGCTAAAAGAATAAACAAATTCATATTTTAGCATAAGTTGGCACAAATGGCTTCCAAATATTTTTCTTCTGAATAATTAAATTATTACCTGAGTGTGTTACTTCTAAATGAAGTTTCATATGCAAATATGCATTTGAAACAACAAATTAAGAGGCTCAATAATTTTATCATTCCCATATGGACAATATCATACAATTAATCAATCGTGATTGCCATTGGGTGACACTAAATAACACTAAATAACCTATGCCTTCATCTAAGTCACAAAATTAATCAGTTGTGAATTGCCAATGACATGATAAAATAATACCAAACAGGAAAATAATATTTCATTATACTCACTTGCTCAAATATGTTCTCCTAATCCGCACTATAGAGGCTAGTTAAAATCAGCCCAACCTTGATAATGAACTGTGGAAGTTTTTTGAATAAGTCAACAATGCTGCAAAGCGTGGAGAAAATTTTTCAATTCTATAAAAGTCCAATTATAAGACAATAAAAGAAATGAACTGAATAAACAAGGAAAATACTTGAGTTTTGAAGCTCTTAGCATTTGGCATAAAGTAACTCCATTGTCTCTACTTCCTTCCTCCATTCGAATTATTAGTTTCTCTCTCATCACTTAATCGTCTCACACAGTAGAGAACAAATACTAATATATATCTCTTAACTGCGGTGGGATTTGACCGTAGGTTTATGATTCAAATTCAATGACAACTCAATAGGGCTGCAACATAAAAATGAAAAATGATTAATAATAGCACATTTAACTTTAATTTTCTTAAGTGGGCTGTCATAGATAACCATAGAAAATGCTATTTTACACAATAATAGCAGAATAGCAGAGTAGTTAAAGAAAAATACAATAGCAGTAGTGCAAAAAGGTGCACTATCCACAATAAACATACAAGCACGATAATAACAACCATATTAGTCAAAAGAAAAAATGTTAAATGTCACACTGCTTCAGGCATGTTAATTTGGGTGCTTCATATATTGCTATCTGTGTCTCATGGACTGCTAGTAAATGTGTTTGGTCTTGGTGAAATTGTACGCGCGTATCTGCAAGAGGAGAAGCCGCACGACCAGGTGGGATCTGCAAGTATTTACTTATTTGCTTCTCCCATGCATCAGTGCTCCAAACACACAGCTGCGGAAACAAAAAGGCATCATTGGCTGCAAATATTGCACAAATCCACACACCCAACTTTATATACTTCAAAGAAAAAGAAAAAAGCACGGAACTACATAGGGGTAAATGTTGAATGCAAATAAATTTGGGCATATTGAGGAAAAGAGGGTAAAAATTCAAATTTACTAAATAGCATACAGAAGCCTATACTATTTACCCAAGAACTTTAAATTAGATTCCAAGATCCTGTAAGTTCCACTATGCAGTCCCTAATTTGGTGATCCTGGTATACTTGTTATAAGATAGCACAATGAACAGGAATACATGTGAGTAGGAACCGTAGTTTTCCACTTGTAGAAGCATCCATGCCAAAAGCACTTTACCTGAGAGTCGGCTCCTGAAGATACAAGCATATTAAGAAGCATTAGAAAAGGAAAAACCAGTCATCCTTTTCTGATGACCTTTGAGCTTGGTCTTGACCTGTGCAACAGAAGCACACAACAATAAAATGGCTTGACTTATAACAATACAGATGATAATGGCAAGAATCAAAGGAAGCAGAGGATGGCTTGTCGGAATAACCATCGTGCTCCTCTTCATTACCCCGAATTCGTGCAGGAATGTGAAACCCAGAGAATCCTCCCACTCCTGAGGCAAATCCAATGCCAGGTAGTGAAGATGGATAAATGGGAAACACTGCAGGATGGTGCTGCTGCTGTTGGCTATGATCAGCTGTAGCAATAGCGATGGCGGATGGGTCCATCCAAGTACGAACTGAATGTGAGTTACTGGACTGAAGGGGGCCCCTCTGAGTGATTCAGCTTCACCTTTCGACTGGCTTGACTTAATTTTTCCATTGATTACCTCCAGCTGCACAACAAGGAGCATCATTGGAAATTTTTATTTCTTGCCCAAAATCTCACATAAGTAGTTCTACATTTGAAGTATGAGGTGCACCTAATCATCTAAATAACGCAATTTAATAATTGAGCTCAAGAGTTTTCCATATTGTCCTTTTCTTGAAAATACGAAGAGAGGGGAAGGGGAAAAATATAAGAGCAGTTTGAGATGGTAAATTTAGATTTTGTATGATATGGATCCAAACAACACATTTCAAAAGCCAAAATATATATAGTTTCATAAAGAAGAAAAGCAAAAAGGTTAATGACACAAAAGTGCCAAACCAAGTAACCAGCCATAGCCTCAGCGAAAAGAAGCACTATTTGGTTCCATCAGAATAAAGTAAAATTAAGAACTCAGTTGAATTTCAAAGAAATAAGCTAGAAATTCAGATCACCTCACGGAACAGAGCATTAATTTGTCTCATTTCCTTTTCTCCCAAATCCAAGAAAACCTGAAAACGAGGAATGAAATAAAGCTCAATATAAATTATTTATGAATCTGATTCCAACTTTCTAGTCCCTGGAACTTCATAAATCATAATATGCATGGAAACAGAAACATGCCAGAAGCATGCCTTGATTTTCAGCAAATCTTCAAATTAATGTGCATTAACAACATTAGGTCTGTTGCAATAACAATACAGATGATAATGAAAAACTCCCACGCACCTTGATAGACTCCAAATACGACCTGAAAAAATTATGTATCTAGTTCATTAGGTCCGTTGCAATAACAATACAGATGATAATGAGAAAATCCCACCCAAATTTGAAGTTACAACCTTGCAATACCTGTTTCTATATTTTCATCCCCCGTCAAGAAATCCAACGGCGTTCCCCGATTCGTCTCCGCCACCGTGGTAAAATTCCCAACCACCTCAATTAAACTTTACGGGTGGTGCATGATTAGCTGTTGGAAGGAGGGACCTAGTAGGAATGACTGGGTAAAAATGGAAGCCAATCTGGCGCAGGACGGCGGACGACAATTCTGTGAATCGCCTTCTCGAGTTTCTTAATTCTGGTGCTTATGACCTCGGCGGCAGCCTCGTGTGAGTCGGATTGAGAGGAAGAAGATGGGTCCAGCTCCACCTCAATGAATTCTACCTGGGTTTTATCGGATTGATTGGAGTAGGGTGTTTTGGAACACGGACACGAACGACATTGATTATAAAAGGGTTTTCATTTTGGGTTAGATTTGGGGAAGATTGATTATACAAGACGTATTTTGGGTTGGGAGCCAAATAATTTTGTTTTGACGGGTTGGGTATTTATTAAATGGATAAGAATTAGTGCTTCAGGGCTTTTACAACGTCTGAGGAGGTCTTTTACAACATTTAAGGAATGTTGCCAATTAATTTATTATATAAAATCTTTTGTAATAGATATTGATCTTTGTAAAATATTATATTATTTAACAACGGTCACTACCCGTTGTTGAATAGCGAAATGTATAATTATTTTGGTAACAGATAATAACCGTTGCAAAATGATATATTGGCAACATTCATTTAAATACCGTTGCTAAATGTCAATTGAATTAACCAATTGCAACAGACATTTGATGATTGTTGCCGTAAACCCGTTTTAGCAATAAGCTATTAACGAATGTTGTTGTTGAGATGTTGCAAAAGACTCTTTTGTTGTAGTGCAAATAATAATAATCTTGCTCATTGAAATATCAAGGATAGAACTTCGATGCAAGATTGCAAATGATTGAAAAGAATATCTAGGATCCAAAGCTGCTAATAATTTAGTGTGGTTTCACAAAATCTACTAATAATCCCATGACTGATTATTTTTGCATAATTGTACATCAAACTATATACATGATTATAGTATTTAGACAAAGTAGTATAATTATCACTAGGCATACAATTTGGCTAAAAGGGGAAATATATAGTATTACATTCCTCGACCATTCAATAATTTCGGTTATATGCCCATGCCCATCCGAGTTGATCATGGTATAGTCACGGGTTGAATCAATATGAAGGTTATAATATCTTTCAAATTGACTTCAGAATTTGTATACGCATCTATGTCTTTGTACATAAGATGTGAAGTACGTGAAAGGTTGACAATTACTTGCTTGAGGAAGACCAATGGCACAGCAGTTGGACTGGGACGAAGCCATTCTTGGTTTATATCTATCCATGCATTCGTAACTAGTTTTTGAATTTCTGCAAATGCCTCCTCTTTCGAGGCACCTTTATTTTGATTCATGTAGCATCCGACTGCTGATATTTTCTGCTCAAACTGCATTGAATACAAGCAAATACAATAAATAAGTGGTTCGATAACTATGATGTTCTGCACACAAAATTGACTCAAATATATATATATATAGATGTCACATAACAAGTTAATAAAATAGAACTTGTTACCCCGAATCCAACTAAGTCGTTCATTAGTCTACCAATTATTTCTGAAGCTTGTAGGATTAATGGATCACTTGATACCCACTCAAAGGCTTCCTTGCTCACTAACTCTCCATTAATGCCTGCCAAAGCAGCTGCAAGAAACAATATATAAGCGCTAGATGGCTTTCCCACTTTCATATATTCTTCCAGGCTAGGAATATAGCCACTGTACGCCCATTTTGCCTCTTGAAAATATGTTCTCGCCAGTCTTTTCGTCTACAAATTGGAACACATAAATATTAAGTTTACATACACTTGTGATATTTAGCAAAAACCAAGTTTATTTAGTGCCTCTTTGGTGAGATTTATAACTAGTTTTCTATGAAATTTTGAAAAACGTTGGTGAAATGGACGGTAAAAAAGTTGATAAAAATTGTAGGTCATTGAAAATGAGTTTGGGGGAAAAAAAAAGAAAAAAATCATGCCAAATATGGTCTTACTAATAAATTAATTACCTCTTCTATCACACAGTGAACAAGGTTTGATTTCTCTCTCTTTCCTAAATCTTCCTCAATTTCGACGTAAACATCTAATAAAGCTTTGTAGCAAAGTTGCAAGTGCGGCGGTAGCTGATCTATGACACCAAAATCCCATCTGCACATCAAGATATCCAATAGGTCAACTTTTAAAAAATAAAAATAAAAACATAAATATGTATGCTATGAGATATTAAGATAAAAAGATACATACCTTTCAATTGCATCCATGAGAAGTGTAAGTTCATCTAGGGTCCCATAAACATCGAAGATGTCATCAATGATAGAAATCATGGCGATTACTTTGGTTAGCATTTTCCTACCAGCCGAGTATTGGGGCTCAAAGTATATTGTCAATGCCCAAAAGTAGCATTCGACCAATCTATCTCTTGCAAAAGGCAATTTATTTTCAAACTCTAAAGCCTTCCACCACCTACGTACAATTTATATTCACAAGTCAAATCTTCACAAATTTTCTAATAATTCGATATCAAACTGCCAAGACCATATGCTTTATATTTTACTTGAAATTAAGAGCAAAAGGTATATTCTACCCGACTAATATGTTTCACAAGACAAGCAAATTACCTTGTAACTTCACTTAGCTCCTTCTGATGCATCTTCTGCAATAAGTTGAAGTCTAATTTTACGAAATTTAGGAGTATGTCGTTATGTGATTCATCTTGTTGGTACATAGATAAGAATTTCTTTGCCCCCAGCCTTGGCACAGTTTTATGAATTGGTATCTCCAAAGCTTCCTTAATTTGTGTAGACATAGAATTACTCACATGGACAACTAGGGAATTGAGTTGAGTGGTAGAAAACTCCAATGCTTCCTCTAGAATTTCCTCTCCATGTACTCTAAATTGTGCAGCTTCATACAAGCTTAACAAGCCTTGTACATTGCTAATCAAAGATTCATCAAAATTTCCTTTGCGGTTCTTGAATTTGTTGAATACATCTGCTTCAACCCAAAAACATATATTAAATTTTCCCTTAAAAAGATGTAGGAGGTGCATGCTAACTTTTAAGGTACTAACAATTTTCATATAGGATATTTTGTGTGTGTTTGTGATTCAAGTGGGTTTTCTTACCACACGAGACGAAATATCCATGTTGTCTAAGTAATCGAAATCGAAGAGCAATTGTATGAAGATCATTGTCTTGTTTGACACAGCTTTCGTAAGTGTCATTTACGTATTTTAGAGATTTTTCAATTTCGATTACAAAATGGTAACCAACTCCAAGATGTTGGATTGCATCAATGAGGTCTAACTTAAGCAAAGAATCATCTGAAGTAGCCGCTAGCAACTTCTTCACTTCTTCTCTTAAGATTTGATATTCTTGTTCTTCATTAGGCAATATATCCTATTCATTAGTATAATCATGTAAACACATTAATATGAAAATCTTAAAATATATGTAGCATAAATAAAATTTTCAAACAAGAAAACAATATTAAAAAAATGAAAATAGAGTGTAATCGTACGGTGAGGTGAGAATTATAAGCAAGGAAATAGTCTCCCCAAACTGTAGGATGATATGTAACTGAGCGGCGAAGATTCTCAATGCCCATACTTTTGGTGGAAAAAGGAGCAGCAGATATTGCATGGTTATTCATTCTGTTTTTTTGTTACTTCTCAATTGATGGGCTTATTTTTTGTTTGAAAATGCAAGTTACTTTGATGGCTATTTATAGTCCTCTTTACAGTCCCATACCAATAAAATTGCCGTGAGGTCACGGATTGCATATTAAAATCTCCTGGACCCACCTAGTTTTCCCCCCAACCATTGCAGGGTCCCAAAAATTTTGACCCATTTTTTTTTTTAAATCAGTTCACTTTGTAAAAGTTAGCTTATTCATTTTTAAATGAGTCCAAACAACTTAAACAAAGACTTAAATGAGAAATCCTACATATATCTATGCCTTATATTAAACAATAAATCTTAGACTACAATTAATAAAACTAGAGAGTAGAGTCCTGAGTCTGTAGAGAAACTTGTGTATCAATCTCTCAAAGTAATTGCTTAATTAATACATTATTTAATTAATTTGTTTTTAAAACACGATTAATTAAATAATAATAAACAATTTGGAGGCTCAAGCTGTAACTTTACATTCAAATTTAGATAATTATATTTACATTATATTTTTTATTAACCACACTATATTTTAATTGTAATAAAGGTCCTCAACTATTGTTCATTTTTTACATTTATATTCTCAACTGTTTTTATCATATTCTTATGATATTTTCACACCTTATCTTTATCTTTGATGATAGTTTTGTCCAAAAAGTTAATTAGAAAAAAGATTTTTTTTGCCTCTCATATTTTGAAAATAAGCAAAATAAATAACAAATACAAAAGTTTGACAAAATATTTATCACTCATTTCAATGCACATTAGCAGAATATTTGAAATAATAAAATTTGTTGATATTATTGTAAAAGCACGTGCAACCCACGCTTGTCTAACTAGTATAGAGAAATATTTTTGAATCAAAATATCCTCACTCATATTTTAGATTTTCCGATTTATATTTGATTAATTTAAAAAGTCTTTAAAATTGGTTCAATTAAATCTTAATTAATTAAGGCTTTTAAAATTCTTCACATATACATCTACATCTAACAATTACATCTTAATTAATTAAGACATTTAAAATTCTTAACCTATATACATCTACATCTAAAAGGTCCTAAAAGGGATAAATATTTTTGAACCAAAATATACTCACTCATACTTTAGATTTTTCAATTTACCTTTGATTAATTTAAAAAGCCTTTAAAATTGGTTCAATTAAATCTTAATTAATTAAGCCATTTAAAATTTTTCACCTATACATTTATGTTGACGTCAGAACCTGCAGCGTCCACGTGTCAACAGATCTCCAGTCACTCCTCTGCCAACTCGTATGTTACCTGCACACTAGGACAATCGTTAGGTATCAATATCTCCGGAGAAAAAGGGTCCGACGATCGTTGGCACTCCGACGATCAAGTTAACTGCCGGTATATGGAAGATACACGGGGGTGGAGATAATGGGGTGTGGGAGAGACAAGCAGATAGAGATTTGAGCAGAGTTTAGGGTGGGATTCTTAAACATAAAAAGTGCGTACCTTGGAACAACCGGAGACGTTGCATTTATAGCGCAAGAGTTCTAATTGATTTAGGAGACAAATCAATTTGATACTCAATCGGATCCTCCTTCCTTATGTGATAAAGATATCTGAGATTATCTTCCTTCCTTGAGCTTATCACGTTGCATGATTTTGAGAGATTACGATTCGGTTTCCTTGTGAGGATTCGTGCGCCCAATCCAACGCAATCTTTCATTAATTACTTCTCTGGTCATTTCGGCATATCGGGCTGCTTGCTGGTTACGAATGATACGAAGCCTGACGAGGCCTTGTGGAATGCACGCGAGTGCCGAGGCCCTCCACAAGCATCGCGGATTTCTGGCTGCCGAAGGCCCAAGCGTGCGATGGGCCTTCCAAGGCTCTAGCAGGGCCCAGATGGGGTTCTTGATGGATCTTGAACTGGGCCCTTGCTGATGTGGCAGCCATATCGTAATTGTGTGATAACAATAGTCCCCCAAGTCTAAGCCTATTATTTATAATGGGCGTGAGACTTTTAGAATAAACAGAATGTTGATGTGCTTCGTAGGAACAAAATGCTGATGTGCTTCGCGGGAAATATGGTTTCAAAGTGGTTCGGCGGGAAGTGATTCAACCTACCTAGTATAGTCCCCTAAGTCCGAAGCCGAACATTCATGATGGGTGAGGGCTTCAAGGGGCCAGACCAATGGCGACGTGTCTCCTGATGGTGTGATTCTGTCTATCAAGACTGTCATTCCCTGGTCAGGCAATCATGAGTGAGAGGGTGTATGCAATTAATGCGGTTGTGTGTGGCAGAAAACGGAGGCGCGCGTGGGGGCGCGTGCGTCCTCGGTTCACTAAACATTTGGGTTTATTTTCCTGCCTGCAATGCAATTGAAAACACGAGTCGACTGTCCGCATGCTTAGATGGGACGCTTGGAATTTGGACGGTGGATATGAAATTGCGCCACTATAAAACCAGGCATCCCCCCAGACATTACGACTTCTTCTTACCTTCGTGCTCACTGTGGTTATTTTGCCGATAAGCGAAAAGTTCATAGTGGGTGGGTCGTTTGAGTCGTACATTCAAGGTAAGCGCTCTGAAAGCAGTTGAAATTTGTTTTCATTGTTTATTTTCATAGTCACTGTACGATTCCATAACCTGGGGATAGCAAAATGTCATCCGGAAACGACGATTCACAGAACCCTTCTGACGCTCTCACAAACCCTAGTATTATTGGGAGTGTTTCCTCGTCGACCGTCACATCATCTTCCTCTTCCGAAGTTGCGGGAGGGGTAAATCCGGAGCCTCATGTCGTAAGCCCGTCGGCTCCGTCGACGAGTGGAATGGAGGTTAGTTCGTCTGTGCCGGCGGAAGAGACGGCGGTGAAGGGGAGGCCCGACGCTGGGGTGCCCGAAATGAGGGGATCTCTTGACAAGAGGGATGCTCCGGCCGCGAGGGCTCTTGACGAGGAGCTAAAGCGGTTGGCAACCGAAGCATCCATGGCTCAGTCGAGGATCACTAAGGCGGAGTTGGAGGACATACGGTTGTCCTATGATATTCCTGCGACAGTGACGCTCAGAGCCCCGGGCCCAGAAGAACGTGCCGACCATCCCCCCGAAGGGTATGTGGCGATCTACGAACCTGCGATGCAGCAAGGCCTTCGCCTACCAATGCATCCCTTCTTTCGCCAGGTGTTAAGGGATTGGAACCTGGCTCCCTATCAGATAACGCCGAACGGTCGGTGGCAGATGGTTGCCTCTTACATTTTATGGAGTGTTGCCGAGGCGGGAGGAGACCTGTCTCCCAGGGAGTTTGGGTCCATATATCGACCTTGTCGGTCAGCTGGCTGGTATAACATATCTCACCGGCCGAGTCAGAAGTGGGGGACGGCCACCGATAGCCCCAACAAAGTGCACAACTGGAAAGAGAGGTTCATCTTCGTTGGTGAGGACTGAGAATTTATGCCAGAGGACCCTCTTCCTCACGTGTCTATCCCTCGGCAATTCGGGGAACTCGGTATAAACCGCCGCATTTGCGTGGAATTTGTTTACAGTTCCTGACTTAATGTATTTGCTCTCTTTTGTAGATTGCGGAAAACCACCAATCCCGAAGAGAAGCCAGGGAGAGCTGATAAACCTCGTGCCTCGGGAGTGGAGAAGCCGGTCGCCTCTGCCAGCATATTCGACATGTTGGATTTTGGGTCGTCTGTGGCTCGACCTCAATACGTAGCGAGCCCAGCGATGACCACTGAGAGAAGAGAAGAGACTCCAGGACTGCGGATGAAAGATCAGAACGGTTGTGCGACCTTGATGATGACGATGATCTCCCATTCTCTAAATAGTTGAAGGCTAGAGAACTCTTCGCAGGGTTCAAAATGCCTCATATGGAGAAATATGACTGGAGATGTGATCTCACGGATTCCATTGGAGGTTCGCTTTCTAAAGGTTTTCGTCCTCATTTAATGCTTCTTCTTAAAGTCCTATGCCTGATATAAATAATAGGCTTGGACTTGGGGGACTATTGTTACCACCCGATTTTGGTAAGGCCTCCACGTCATCAAAGGCCTAATAAAAATTTCATCTAGGCCTAATTCAGGCATCGCTAAGGCCTTATAGGCCCAGCGAGTGCCTTCCAGATTCATAAAGGTTCCAGAGACCCGGCGAAGGCCTCGAGGGCCCAGCAAGGGCCTCGTAAATTCTCAGGAGGCCTCGGAGGCCCATCGAACATCTTAGCATTCCTGACTCAGAGTATTACGAGGCCCATGAAGGACCTCGACATTCATAGCCGATCCAGAGAGCCTCGCCGGGCTTCGTATTTATTATGGTCCGCACAGCTAAAAGGATATCTCAGGAAATATTGTATTTGATTGTCACAAGGAAACCATATCATAATTTAATAAAATTAGCAATACAATCTTAGAGATTGAGAGAAATTAGGACGCAATCTCGGAAGATTACAGCGAGATTGGAACCTACCTTATCTGATAAGGAAAGAAAATCCCAATCGGAATTCTAATTGATCGCTTCCCTAAATCAATTAGGATTCTCCTCCTATAAATATCAGACTCCGATTATTCCAAGGTACGCACTTTTGAGTACGCATTCTTTAGTACGTACTTTTTATGCTTAAGAATCCCATCCTAAACTCTGCTCAAATCTCTGCCTGCTTGTCTCTCCCACACCCCATTATCTCCACCCTCGTGTATCTCTCATATACCGGTAGTTGACTTGATCGTCGGAGTGCCAACGATCGCCGGACCCTTTTTCTCCAGAGATCTTAGTACCTAACGATTGTCCTAGTGTGCAGGTAACATACTAGTTGGTAGAGGAGTGACTGGAGATCTATTGACACGTGGACGCTGCGGGTTCCGACGTCAACAATTTACACAAATCCATTCATTTCATGAATTGAATATAATTAACATGAAAACACTAGCATCTAACTCTAATCATTACACATCATTCCAATTCACTATTGTATCAATTTATTCATGGGTGGGATACTATTCGCAACAGTAGGTTTAAGATCGTAAACAAAATTGTGAATGAACCATGGATCATGAAAACTATAGTGGAAAACTACTTTGCATGCCTATTAGGTAAAGCATAAAATTGTTATGACCAGAAGGGCATAATAAAGGGATAAATATTTTTTGGACCAAAATATTCTCACTCATATTTTAGATGTTTTGATTTACCCTTGATTAATTTAAAACGACTTTAAAATTGGTTCAATTAAATCTTAATTAATTAAGGCCTTTAAAATTCTTCACCTATATACATCTACATCTAAAAGGCCTTAAAATTGATAAATATTTTTGGACCAAAATATCATCACTCATATTTTAGAATTTTCAATTTACCCTTGATTAATTTAAAAAGTATTTAAAGATGGTTTAATTAAATCTTAATTAATTAAAACCTTTAAAATTCTACACCTATACATCTACACCAACCCCTTCATTTCACGAATTGAATATAATTAATTAAAAACACTAGCCTACAACTCTAATTATCATACATCACTTCAATTTACTATTGTATCAATTTATTTATGGGTCGGACTCTTTTCGCAACAATACGTTTAAGATCGTAAACAAAATTGTGAAGGAAACATGGATCATGAAAACTATAGTGGGAAAGCCTCGAATTGTTAATGGAAAAATTATCTTGAAATAAATGTTGATATTGGTAGCTCAGCAATTACCACTACAATTTTGCACTTGGCTTTGGGGTCTATTACGAGATTGAAGGTGGACATGAGTTTATTGGTGGAGGTACAGTCGGAGAAAGAATTACTGGAGAGATTGTTTGGTGGTGTCAAGATTTGTCAAATGGAGGTTGATTCTGCAACATTTGTTGATAATGCCATGCCATCGAGGAAAGTTTTGCCCTGCGAAGCTGAAAATGAAAATAAAGATGAATAATGAGTTTTATTGTAAATTTTATCATCGGTAAGTCTATGATTTTCTCAATAATGGTGAAAATAGAGTGTAAAATTGAAAACTTTTGTACACATTACATATCTGCAATTTTGTACTCCATACATCAAAGACACATAGTCCTAATAGATACATAATCCTTACAATAAATGATCTTTAGAAAACCAATATCACGACACAGTGACAGTGGAATACCAAGTGAATAAAGTTGTAAAGAGAGCTTTTACTTATGCCTTAACTTCTATACACGAAAGATAGATGTACAAAGCATGGATATGGGTTACCAATTATTCTTGACTTATCAACGCATCCCTTTATGTGGAAATGCTAATTTTTTTTTTTTTTTTTTGGCTTCAACTTTCGTTATAAAAGTTTAAAATGATATGTTTGGACTATTATTTTTAAATTGAAATAATTTTATTGCAATGTGTTAATTTTAAATGTGATGGTACATGGAGTTTTTAAGGGTTTTACAAGAATTTTATATAAAAACGATATTTAACATATCAAGTGTACCCATATTAGCAAAAATCAACTTCAAGCACTAAAAAAAAAGTAACCAAAGACTGATTTTGAGTTCAAATAGCCGGCAATCAGGCGGAATATAAACCCAACACTTTTAATTTTTTAAAAACTATAATTTACTTGCTTGTTGCTGTCTCGAACCTTTTTTCAAAAGTTCATGATCAATCATGTTCAACACTCCAATGTTTTTCTCGAATTTCCAAACAAATTGTCAGTTTCAGTTATTTTTTAATCTACGTGACCCCCGATGTACTAATTGAGGATTGGATAGATAAAATAAAGAAATAACTATCGAATTTTTATTATTTAAAAATTTCAACAAATAAAAATAAATTCACAATGTTATTATAAAATCACGTGCAAATCACGTGTTCTTAATTAGTTTACCAAAAAGAATACATAGTCTCGACCCAATCCAATTATTTATGACCCAAACGTGGACCCACAATCCACAACCCACGACCCGCTCGACCGGCAGGCGTGCTTTGGTTCAAATCCAATAGCATCTAGGTACTCCTCCTTTCAAAGACGAGTAGTATTCAACAATTCATTGGGATCCAAACCCAAATCTCAAAATAGGGATAATTAAACAGGTTATAAATACATTATATTTTCAATTTGGGACAAAGTTTAAACTTTGTCTCTTTATCTTCTAACCTTATTTTGTCCAATTCTAAAGTTTTACTTTTTGTTTTAATTTTTTATTCATCAGAAAAATATTTTTGAACATTCAAATATATTACAAACATTTATTTATGAGTAGAATATGTTCGATTATTATTCCATTTAAAATAAATCGTAGGACACAATTTAGAACCCGTTTGGGTAGAGTTTATAAAGTAGTTTATTTGACCAAAATATGGTTTATTTAACTAAAAAGTTTACTTTGGTAGTTTGACATGTTTGACTATTTTTGGTCAAATAAACTAGTTTATAAATTCTACCAAACGGTTTTTAATATTTAGTCAAAGGATAAAATCATCTTCTAAAAAACAATATTTCCAAGAACCTCTACAATAATATCTATGCTATTCGCGTTTTAGTTGTCTTTGTTTCTTCTTGACAAATGACAACTACTATTTTATCTTTATTTGCTCTAACTTTTGAGTTGTCAACACGTAATTGCATTATAATGCATATCCAACTTTATAATGTACAACAAGAGATCGTCCACGTCCCTTCTTCAGATTTTTATTAGACTTTTAGGGTCCATTTAGTACAATGTGTTATATGAAGGAGATAAGATTAGAAAGAATAAGATGATAGGATTAGAGAATTGTATTAAGATGGATTAAGACGACTGGTGCTACATTGTATTAGAAAACAATATAAGTTTTGGAAAAAAAATTTATTTTAAAATATCCTTCTTTTATGTATGAGTAGATTTACTTATTTACTTATATGTAAATTTAGTTTTTGTCAACGACATGTTTTGATAAAATCCATTAGCACATCAATTTTAATGTTACCTTTTCAAAGTAAAATTTGTCTTCACAATTCCTTGATTTGAGAGTTAACTCATAAGTTTATGAAAACTTTTAAAAGATTCCAATCTCCGCAATTTCAAAATTTTCAAACTAATAATTTATTCTCTCATGCTAGAAATATAGGTAGGTGAATTTGACCTCCAAAAATATATTATCCATATGTTAACAAATCTCCAGCCAAATTTTCTGTCAGCTCGTATGTTACATGCACACTTAGACAATGTTAGGTACTAAGATTGTCGAAGAAAAAGGGGGTCGGCGATCGCTTGCACATCAAAAGTCAAGTCAACTACCGATAGGGGATAGTATGTGGAGTGGAGTAGAGTGGGGTGGGGGTGGGGGTGGGGGTGGGGGTGGGTGAGGGGGTTTGGGTGTGAGAGAGACATTCAAGTAGAATTAACCATATTTTAGTATAGAAAATAATGCGTACTTTTGAATCAAGAAGAATCAAGTACTTATACGGTGATCAGATGAAAATTATAAACAAAGAAAAAGTATTTCCACTATGTAGGATGATATGTGATAGAGCAATGCATGGTTATTCATTCTGTTTTTTAATTACTTCTCAATTCAATGGGCTTATTTTTGTTTGAAAATAAGTTACTTTATGGCAATATTTTATAGTCCTCTTTGCAGTCCCAATACCAATAAAATTAAATGAGCATATTAAATTCAAATGCACAGTAAAAAACACAATCATTGAACTTGTTGTCTTATTTCATTTTGGTCATCAAACTTTTCTCTTTTTCCAATTTATCACTTAATTTTTTTTTTTTTTTTTACACTTTAAACATTTTGTCTACTTCAAAGTAAGTGAGTTGTATAATGAAAATTATGACGTGGTTTAAAAGGTCCGTTAAAGTATTGAATTTATTATTCACATTGTCAAAAACACTTATTCTTCCAAAAAGTTGGCAAGCATATTTTGCCTTGGGATGGTCGAGGTGCAAATCTAAAAAAATGCGTGACAAAAAATTTTAAACGCAACCTTTGTTGGTAAAATAAGATTTGAATATTAATTTTCATTCATGCACGTTTGAAACAATAAATGAAATAAAGGACTTACTTGAAAATTTCACTTAAATGAGCTTAGATCGATACAAGAGTTTGATTTTTTGTCATTAAAACGAATTTGTCTCAAATAGATACCTACATGTGAATTACAATCATCTCTTAAGATATAACAATCTCTTCTTATGATAATAGTATTTCAAATCACAAGCAACCACGAATTGAAACTTGTTTTGTACTCTTTTATAAATGCAAAGACTGAATGCAGAATGTTATAAAGCGCATGACAAAATATGGAAGACGAAAAATATGAATTGAAAATAAGCTAAAAGTTGTGTCTAAAAAGATATGTCTGTTGACGTCGGATTCTGTAATGTCCACGCGTCAACAGATCTCAAGTCACTCCTCTGTCAACCTGTATGTTACCTGTATAATAGAACGACAGTTAGACACAATGATTATCGAAAAAAAAGAGTACGACGATCATTGGTACTCTAACGATCAAGTCAAATGTTAGTATATAGGACAATATTCGGAGAATAAAAATAATTGGATGTGGGTGGGACAAGCAAATAGAGATTATAGCAAAGTTTAAGGGTGATAATAATGCGTAAAAGTGTATAACTTACAATAACTGGAGACATTGTATTTATAACACAAGAGTTCTAATTGACTTAGGAAAACAATCAATTAGATATCTGATTAGATCGACATTCCTTATGAGATAGGGATGATTGGTTGTCAAGGCAATCTTCCAGATTTCGATCCTTATTTGAATTAATTACGTTGCCTAATCTTTAGAAGATTATGATTTGGTTTCCTTGTGAGGATCCATATGTCAATCAAACAAGATTTTTCCTTAAGCATATCTTTGGTCATTCTGAAACATTACGTTGCCTGCAGATTACGAAAGATTCGAGGCTCGGCGAAGCCTACTGGATCAGTCATTATATTCGAGGCTTGTCATTGGCTTCGATGTACTCCGATTTATAGGTGCTGACATGTTGTCGGGCCTTAAAAATATTCACGAGGCCTTTGTTAGATGTCCGAGGTTTTTATGGACCTGGAGGCCCTGTCTGGACCTATAAGACCTTAGCGAGGCCTAAATTGGGCCTCTATGGGACTTTTTTCTGATATGGGGGCTTTACCGAAATCTGGTAGTAATAATGTTATTTCGGGATAGGTTTTGTCTTAAAAGACAACAACAAATTTATTCTAGAAAGACATATATCAAAATCTGAAAAAATCCAAAATTAATATTAAATAATAAAAAAATATACATAGTCTCGACCTATGCTCAATTATTTATGATTCGAACAAGGATGCCCGGCCAGCATGCGACGCTCGTGTAAGTTTTGGTTCAAGCCTAATAGTATATAGGTCCTCCCTTTTCAAAACTAGTGTTACCTCTTGATGTCCAAACCCAAGTTTCAAAGTAGGAATAATTATATAGGTAATAAATACATTCTTTTTCCAATTTGGCCAAAGTTTAAACGATCTCTTTATCTTTCAAACTCATTTTGTCCAATTCAAAAAATTATTTTTTACTCTAATTTCTCATTCATCGGAAATATTTTTGAACATTCAAATATGTTTCGAATATCTACACATAAAGTAGAACGTATTTAATTATTGTCCAACTTAAAAAAAATTATAAGATCTATTTTAATAATTGGTCAAAGATCTATAAAACCTTCTTTTAAAAATAATATTTCCAACAACATTTACAATAATAATTAACCATGTTATTCTCATTTAAGTTGTCTTTGTTTCTTCTACACAACTAATGTTCTATCTTCATTTGCTCTAACTTTAGAGTTGTTGATTATTTACGACCCAAACGTGGACCCACGATCCACAACCCACGACCCGCTCGACCGGCAGGCGTGCTTTGGTTCAAATCCAATAGCATCTAGGTACTCCTCCTTTCAAAGACAAGTAGTATTCAACAATTCATTGGGGTCCAAACCCAAATCTCCAAATAGGGATAATTAAACAGGTTATAAATACATTAAATTTTCAATTTGGGACAAAGTTTAAACTTTGTCTCTTTATCTTCTAAACTTATTTTGTCCAATTCTAAAGTTTTACTTTTTGTTTTAATTTTTTATTCATCAGAAAAATGTTTTTGAACATTCAAATATATTACAAACATTTATTTATGAGTAGAATATGTTCGATTATTATTCCATTTAAAATAAATAGTAGGACACAATTTAGAACCCGTTTAGGTAGAGTTTATAAAGTAGTTTATTTGACCAAAAAATGATTTATTTAACTAAAAAGTTTACTTTGGTAGTTTGACATGTTTGACTATTTTTGGTCAAATAAACTAGTTTATAAATTCTACCAAACGGCTTTTAATATTTAGTCAAAGGATAAAATCATCTTCTAAATAAACTTCGTTGATGGCTTGTCGTTGATAGTTCGTTGAGAAAGAGTTTCAGCAACAAAAAGTATCGTTGTCGTTGTATGTGTGCATTTTCAACAACAACATATAATTGTTGCTGTATTATATAGTATCGTCGTTAACTTGAACATTAGACAACCAAAAATTTGTCATGATTGGTTTTAACGAAAAAATAGTTGGTTGTTAAATATTTTACTAACAACAAAAGTTTTTCTAAATAATTTTGTCGTTAAAAAACTACAAAATTACGATGAAGATTTTCGTTATTGAAATTATTTTTAACCAACGACCTATATTTATTTTTGTTAAAGTTATGTGGAACAATGATACATATTTTGAAGTTGAATATATTTTATTACCAATGGATATTCTTTTCGTAGAAGGTATATATTTATTGGTAATTTTCTTTAATGTGAACACAAATAAGTTGTGCCAATTTTTGTAGTACATTCAACGACAAAAAGAATTTTTTCGTTGACTACGTTTTTTAACAACGAAAACAATAGTCGTAGAAAATATCTAATTCATGGAACCAGTTTAATAATATTTTTAACGATGACAATCGAATTAATTGTTGAATATATTTATATTAACAACGACTATTTTGTCGTTATAACGTATTTACAACTAAATCCATAATTGGTTCTCAGCGACAAAATTTTAACAAGAAAACTTGTCAATTCGTCGTTAAAAGTATATTTAACAACGAATCATGTTTTGTCGTTAATTCTCCTTTTTTTTGTAGTGTTTCCAAGAACCTCCACAGTAATAACCATGCTATTCGCGTTTTAGTTGTCTTTGTTTCTTCTTGACTTGACAACTACTATTTTATCTTTATTTGCTCTAACTTTTGAGTTGTCAACACGTAATTGCATTATAATGCATATCCAACTTTATAATGTACAACAAGAGATCGTCCACACGTCCCTTCTTCAGATTTTTATTAGACTTTTAGGGTCCATTTAGTACAATGTGTTATATGAAGGAGATAAGATTAGAAAGAATAAGATGATTGGATTAGAGAATTGTATTAAGATGGATTAAGACGACTGGTGCTACATTGTATTAGAAAACAATATAAGTTTTGGAAAAAAAAAAATTTATTTTAAAATTTCCTTCTTTTATGTATGAATAGATTTATTTATTTACTTATATGTAAATTTAGTTTTTGTCAACGACATGTTTTGATAAAATCCATTTGCACTTCGATTTTAATGTTACCTTTCAAAGTAAAATTTGTCTTCACAATTTCTTGATTTGAGTTGTTTTGAGAGTTAACTCATAAGTTTATGAAAACTTTTAAAAGATTCCAATCTCTGCAATTTCAAAATTTTCAAACGAATAATTTATTCTCTCATGCTAGAAATATAGGTAGGTGAATTTGACCTCCAAAAATATATTATCCACATGTTAACAAATCTTCAGCCAAATTTTCTGCTAGCTCATATGTTACATGCACACTTAGACAATGTTAGGTACCAAGATTGTCGAAGAAAAAGGGGGTCGGCGATTGCATGCACATCGAAAGTCAAGACAACTACCGATAGGGGATAGTATGTGGGGGGTGGGGGGTGGGAGAGACATTCAAGCAGAATTAACCATATTTTACTATAGAAAATAATGCGTACTTTTGAATCAAGAAGAATCAAGTATTTTTACGGTGAGGTGAAAATTATAAAAAAAGAAAAAGTATTTCCACTATGTAGGATGATATGTGATAGAGCAATGGATGGTTATTCATTCTGTTTTTAAATTACTTCTCAATTCAATGGGCTTATTTTTGTTTGAAAATAAGTTACTTTATGGCTATATTTTATAGTCCTCTTTGCAGTCCCAATACCAATAAAATTAAATGAGCATATTAAATTCAAATGCACAGTAAAAAACACAATCATTGAACTTGTAGTCTTATTTCATTTTGGTCATCAAACTTTTCTCTTTTTCCAATTTATCACTTAATTTTATTTTTTTTACACTTTAAACATTTTGTCTACTTCAAAGTAAGTGAGTTGTATAATGAAAATTATGACGTGGTTTAAAAGGTCCGTTAAAGTATTGAATTTATTATTCACATTGTCAAAAACACTTATTCTTCCAAAAAGTTGGCAAGCATATTTTGCCTTGGGATGGTCGAGGTGCAAATCTAACAAAATGTGTGACAGAAAATTTTAAACGCAACCTTTGTTGGTAAAATAAGATTTGAATATTAAATTTCATTCATGTACGTTTGAAACAATAAATGAAATAAAGGACTTACTTGAAAATTTCTCTTAAATGAGTTTAGATCGATACAAGAGTTTGATTTTTGGTCATTAAGACGAATTTGTCTCAAATGAATACCTACAGTTGAATAACAATCATCTCTTAAGATATAACAATCTTTTTTTATGATAATTTTACTTTAAATCACAAGCAACCACGAACTGAAACTTGTTTTGTACTCTTTTATAAATGCAAGGATTGAATGCAGAATGTTATAAAGCTTAAAGAATAATGTTACTCCTTGAGGCCAAACTTAAGTTTCAAAGTATAGATAATATATAGGTCATGAATATTTTTTTATTTTTTATTTTTGCAATTTGAGACAGTTTTGTCTCTTTATGTTCCAAACTTATTTTGTCCAATTATTTTCAATAATAATTTTTCATTCATCATTCGAAAATATTTTTATAAATTCAAATATACCACGAATATCAAATGACAGTATAGAACGTATTTGATTATTGTCATTTTAATATTTAATAAAAGATGGGTAAAATTATTTTGTAAAAACAATATTTCCGGCAACATCTACAGTAATAACCATGTTATATTCACGTTTAATTAGTTGTCTTTATTTGCTCTAACTTTGGAGTTGTCAACACGTAATTACATTTAATTGCATTATACCATGCACAAGTCAAAATCTCCAACTTGAAATGTTAACAAGCTTTCCAAGTGATTGTCCAGGTCCCATCTTCACATTTTGATCATTACAGTTTAATTACGGTACTCCATTTAGTACGCTGTATTATAGGAGATAAGATTAAGGACTGAAATGATAGGATTAAGAAATTGTATTAAGGTAGATTAAGATTGTGTTAATACGATGTTTAATGCTGCGTTGTATTAGAAAACAATATAAGGTAGTATTGAAAAATTAAAAAAGAAAATTTTATTTTATTTTGAAATTTAGATTTACGTATTTACTTATATGTAAATTTATTTTTTGTCTACAACATATTTGAATAAAATCTATTAGCACTTCGGTTTTAATGTCGTCTTTTCAAAGCAAAATTTGTCTTCACAATTTCTTAATTTCGAGGGCTAACTTTTAAGCTTTATTATATAGGAGATGTGTTTTAAAAACTTATAAAAGATTTGAATTCTACTTGAGTTTCCTAACTCATCAAAACACTTATCGAAAATTTAAAATTTTTAGAGACGTTTCAAAACCTTTAAAAAAAAGTCTTCTTTTAAATATAAAAAAGAAAACTTAGAAGGAAAAAAAAATTTGAAAACTTTAGTTAAGAATGACAAATGATTATCAGCCTCGATCATTGCGGGTTTCAACTATGAATCACTTAATTGTGAATTTCAAACTTTCCACCAAAATAATTAGAAAGTAAATAGCATTTTGTCAATTATGTTAAGAGTGATAGAAGTTGGCAAAAAATGTGAAGATGGAAAAACGAAAAATCTAATTTTTTTTAATTAATTCAAAGAATAATCACATTTGATTAAGTAATCTCGCCAATAACAAATGGCACAATGATGAGCAGAATACAATCAGCCCGGCCACCTTGAGACTATATATGATGGATGGAGTGGTAGAAACTGAGGCGAGATGACGAGCACTTTATTCCCCTCTCGAAGAGCTGGACTCTATGCTTTTCATGCCTGGCCTAGGTACTAATATACCGTTTTTCATTGCGGTGGAATCTGATCGTAGATGATTTTAATGGATTGAAGAGTTGAGAAGAATGAGAGAGAGAGAGAGAGAGAGAGAGAGTTTTGTTTGACAGAGAGTTTGATTTTGATGAGTATGGAGAAATTGAGGAATTGAGAGAGATATATAGATTTTGTTTTAAGAGGATGAATATGTAGTGACGGACAAAAAAATACTTTTTTTTTTTGCCTTGTAGTGGAGTAAACCTCCCTACGGTCGGTGACAAGAATTTTATATTCCACATACAAATTAATTTTGTAGGGAAATGTATTGGATTCTTTATCTCTATAATAAGCTACATATTGTATTGCAATTATATGAATTATCTAGTTAATAAGATTATTAAGTAATCTGTTGATTGGACCTTGGAGACATTTAAACTGAGTACGGGCTTTGTAATATGTAGAAGACCAGATTCTAGTCTAATTATGATTGATGAACTTCTAATTAGACTAGGATATACAGAATATAATAAATAAGGGCTATGATCCCGAGTCAATCACAATTTTTGTTCTTTTCTTCTACACCATTATAAACAGAGATTATATTTAACATTATTGAGGTGATTAGACTGCGAAAGATCCTAACCCTCTCGATTTCAACACCAATAGAAACATATATTCTTCTGAATTAATTGTAATTGATAATTTAGCATGATATATAAATTCTTTAATTATGTGTATGTAATTAAAGATTATAGATTATATTTCTACAAAAATGTTCTTATTTGTGGGGAAAAAAACTTTTTTAGACGAAAAACTTTTGTAGGGACTTTTGTAGGGTAAACATCGTAGGAGAAATGTATACGACGACAAAATGTAGAAATTTGTGGGCTAAAGTTCCATATGAACCATTTAGAGACGTATATAATTCGTCGCCTAAGTTCTTTTCTCACAAAATTATTTGTCTACTAAAGTAACTTTGGCCCACAACATAGTTTTGTGGGCACATGGTAAAAATTATTTTATGGAATCGTGCATTTCTCTGCAAATAATTTTGTGTCGAAAAACGTTTGTGGGCTAAATCCTACTTTTCTTTGCAAATAATTTTTTTGCGGAGAAAGTGTATTATATTTGTGGGCTAAGTATATTATTTTTTTTCAACAATGATAAAATTTGTAAGGAGAAATTAAATCATTTTTATATTATATAATTTTTTTTTACCTTATTCAAAATAATATAAAGATGCAGAAACACAATAGATTAAATTAAGATATTTATTGTCGATCAATATAACATTGAACCCAAAATATTACCAAAATACAAATAAAAATCATTCACCAACTATACTTATATCTAAACTTAAAACGAGCATGTAATATATTATAATGAATTTGATAAAAAAAACATAACTCTTCATCATAAATTAGATATAGTACTATTCGTCCTCACTAAGATTGTTCTTTTCATCAAAGTCGTTCTCTTCGTCTCCAAAAGCACCATCTTCTTCATTAGCATCATCCTCTATTGATAATGGTGTACATGATGGTAGAACGAAGCTAGGAACTTGTCTACATAGTTGTTGCATAGAATGATGCCAAGACTGTAATGTAGAATTGAATTATTGCCTAACAACCTTCAACTAAGTTACATCGTTCATCCAAACTTTAAATTTAGCTACTCATAATTCTAGTCTTTAGAGAAAAAAAAATGAAGAGATTTGAATACATAACCCGTATCTTGAATAAAAGATGAGAAGAACTTGAATATCTGGGGAAAGAATTCTTCATATTCGCGTTCCAACTGAAACAATTAAATCAACACACAATTAAGTAGAAAATCAATTAATAGTACTTACAATCGTCCACTTTTGATGTCCAGATAAGTGTAAAATCACACTTATCAAATATCTCTAAATTTGAACATTTGTTCGTCCTCAAACATGACTCTTTACTTAAATAATCAAACAAATATTATTAAAATATACTATAAGAGCATCTACAATAAATTAGCTATAATTAAAGAGCATCTTTAATATTTTATAGAGCATCTATAAATTTAAACAGCAATTTTTTAAACATTTCAACCGCCTCTTTATTTATACTCTTCATTTTACTTCTTCCAAGAAGTATTTAATATATTTTCATCTACTCTTTTTTTTTTCTCATTTGCTTCATTCCTAATTTGTATATATATTATTTAATTAAAGTCAATATATCAAGTATTGAAACTTGAAACTGTTTGAATGTATTTAATAATAGAGAGTTGGTTTGGCTCTCCAAACCCACTCTCTAAATTAAAATGTTAAATTGGAGAGTCTATTGAAACATATTTTTAAGTGTTGGCCTTTTAAACTAAAGAGTATTATATGTTTATATGTTTAAAGAGCTTGTTGGAGTTGCTCTAACAGATAACTTGTCGTAATTGCCTCAAGTTATTGAAACAATCAAACAATTCAACAAAAAAAAAAAAAAAACTTCTAAATCATACTACAAAAATCAATTATTATTATTTTTTTACTTATCCGATGCTGAACAGACATATGTGTGTGCGCATAGTCAATCTAATCAACATAAACCTTTAGGTTGGTAATATCCACATTCCCAATGGTCAAATATATCATTGCTCTATCGTAAGAATACACACTCTCTACTGATATTCAATTTCTCTCCCTAGGTGTTAATTCTAGAGTTGCCCTCAAAACACTTATTCTTTTACCACTCAAAATTTGGTTAGGTCTAGCCAATACAGTTACTATCTAGATTTGTGATGATTATCTTTTTATTGAATATTTCGACCATCAAATTTCCACTAGGTAAGTCAAACCCACTAGTTATCTAAATCCCCAAGTTATGCGCACAAATGCTCAATCTTGCTTTTTTAAAGATTTTTTTAGATGACATTTGTAGCGAGCTTTAGGTCGATGGCTCCCAGTTCTGATAGACCTTAGGGCACCGAGTTTTGAGAACTCCAACGGGCTTTGTCAACTAGGTTATGAAGAGAGGTATAAGATAATATAAGTGCAATGTCTTTCATTTTTTTGTGCAAGATAAATAAGCGGGAATTAGATTCTTAGTATCCGGTCAACTCCTAGATTCCACCTGGTAGCCAAATACACTCCACACAAAACTATTACTCATGCACGGAATCAACACCTATCTAAACAGTTTCTGCATTGGTTTAACCACCACAAACTATCATTTCAACTGGTTAGGTAATTGAGTTGTCAATTGGTGGTCTTGGTTTTCACAACTTAGGTAGAATAATCTATTATTGTATTCTATTCAATAAACCAGCAAAAGATAGTGATATTCATGACTATTGTGCTTACACTTAATCATATCTCACATGGATAAGTATGTTTTATAAAAAGCCATAAGTAGCATCATCTAGTATGTTTTATAAAAAGCCATAAGTAGCATCATCTAGTCATAATTTATGAATTGATAACAGTTTCAAATAGATATTATCATTAGCCGCCAAGGCTATCCACATACAAGCACACAAATAAAAAGGATTTTTTTGGACTCACATAATATTATTAACAGTACACACAAACATAACGAAAATAATAAAGTCATCACCCCAAGCTTAAAATACACATTGTCCTCAATGTGAACAAAAGAAAGCAAAAAAAAAAAAAAGAGTGTACTCGATTGCGAAGGCATGGAGAAACCATATGAATGGTTTTCGATCAGTAAGTATAGAGAGCTGAGTCTTCAAGATACCTTTACTTTTGTGCAATCCTAATATAAAAGATGAAAATGTTTAGAAGTGGACTACGAATTGTCACCATTATACCATAAAACTAACAATTTAAGAGGAGTGTGAAATGGTGGAATAAAAAAAAAAAAAATTGTTGGAGAAAGAAAATGAAGTGTAAATAAAAATTAAAATAATTTTTTTTGAAAATATTATTTTACTTTTGGCCGCGGGTCAACTGCGGATTGAAAACAGCTGTTAACCGTGGTGAACCATAAATTATAACTATTAATTCTTAGAAAATAAGTGTAAAAGCAAAAATCAAGAATTTAGAAAATATGATTATTAAAGCATTTGTATTCACGAGTTCACCATAGTTGTCATGTCTAATTTCTCATCTTAAGA
This sequence comes from Forsythia viridissima, assembly GCA_030279155.1. NCBI lineage: Eukaryota > Viridiplantae > Streptophyta > Magnoliopsida > Lamiales > Oleaceae > Forsythia > Forsythia viridissima. The sequence goes on along the minus strand of CM059039.1, from coordinate 44,374,779 downwards.
TTTATTTCTAAAGTTGTTTTCCATCGAATTCACGAATTTAACATAATTTAGCTCTCTCGAGTTTAAATTAGTCCTATATAATTAAGTCAACTTATGAAGTCAGAATTATCCTTAATTAAATGCATTAATTCTTCCAAGAATTCAATTCAGACCGCGACAATAATAAAAACATATATCTACCTTTTATCCAATTGTCGAATTTTACTACGTAGTCTAGATTAATAATTTACTTCTCAATTCATTACAATCCACAAATCAATGACAAATAATGGCTAATTATTTCAAGTATTAAGAAAAGAAATAAAATCAAAACATAATTAATTTATAAGCAAAACTTGATAGTCGAAAATAAAGAATTAAAATAGGTTACATCGTTCATATAAACTTTAAATTTAGCTACTCATAATTCTAGAGAAAGAAAAGATGAAGAGATTTGAATACATAACCTGGATCTTAAATAAAAGATGAGAAGAACTTGAATATATTGAGCTAAAAATTCTTCATCTTCACGTTCCAATCTTCAAAATCTTGGTCGTTATTCGTGTTATTCGCCGTTCTTTTCCAAAATTCCATCCCTTTCTTTTGACATAGGTTATGTTTTTATATAGTGTTTTACTAATTTTGAAACTCATATACGTGAAAAGACGAAAAAAACCATGATTAGAGTTGAAAATAACCCAAAAACATCTAGACGCGCAAACAGTGCATTGCTGCGGTCAAACCACAGTTTGCAAACCATGGTCACACCGCGACAGGTAGACAAATTTCCAAATTCAATTCCAATCATCAAATTGCACACTTAGTCTTCCAAGTTTTGATATATATTTTATTTGGTCCCGCTTAATAATTGGTCCTACGGTTCTCTTATTTGCATTTCAAGTCCTTCAACTTTGGATTTTGTCCTATTTAGTCCTCTAATTTTTTCTTTCATTTCAATTTAGTCCTATTTCATTTGCAATCCAAGTCCTTAAACTTTTGAATTTTGCAAGTTGGTCCTCATATCCAAGTCTTCATATGCCTTTAGTCCCTTTTCGCCTATTTTGCTTTGTTTTTCTCCAATTCCATCTGAACTCGGGTTTTGACCTAAAACAATTAAATCAACATACAATTAAGTAAAAAATTACTTAAAAGTACTTACGATCGTCCACTTTTGACATCAAGATAAGTGTAAAATCACACTTATCACTTAGATTATCCCACTTCGGTATCCTATCCATTGCGAGTGAAATGTTTCTTTCTGGGATTTAAAAAAGTGACAACATCCGTGTTCCTTTAGTCTCTCTAAGTAGATCATGTCCTGGCATGGGATAATCATATCCTCGGCAGCAAAAAAACAGTATGGCTTTTAATACACTCTGAAAACAGCCAATTTATGATACCTACCTGTTTTTGGTTTCAGAAATTTGAAAAGAACAGAACATGGAGTGTTTCATTTTCTTGAATGTTTGAATGGAGAATTTGCCTCAGAGAAACTGCTCCAATTTGAAGGAATCCAGTTTAGTAGGCATTTACTGCTGATTTAGGTGAACACCCTGAATTCACTTTCCTCCGATTTGAATTTCTATTTTAAAGTTTTTGTGGGGGCATTTCCCTTGATAATATCTTACCAGAATGCAAAGGGTCATCCGAATTCATTTTCTCACAAGAAAAACGAACTGGATATGATATTGATAACTGGCAAATTTGGCGCTTGTTTGGTGAATTTTTTTAGCTGATTTTTAAGCCCCATCAAACAAGCTCTTAGTAAAAGCCAATAATATAATGGAATCAAGAATTTAATACAAAATATTAGATTACCTTTCAAATTTGGGCTCCATGAGCTTTTGTATGTATCACTAATTCTAAATCTATTTTCTCTAGTTTGATGTAGAGTGTCGTACAATCAGCAAGAAAACTATTCTCCATTATATTACGAATTATAGTCTCGACAAATTTCATTGTTGAAAATTCTTGTTCAATATATCGAACTAGGTAGTTTTAACACAAAACGAATCTATTCAGGTGAGCTACTTTTTTGAACCCGTTAAGAAAGTTTGTTCATGAGTTGGACATAAGCGGACTCGAACCACTGACATCCGCCGCAGGGTAAACCATCACCTCTAAGAAGGTTGAATCAGGAACAAATTGGATTATGTTCGGATAGCTTACAGTAGCTAGCTCTCGATAGATAGCGATCAACAGCCCTTACGGAGAGGTTGCTTGAGGTGCAACCCAGGTAGCAAAGCTCTCGGATTGAGCTCATCGAGCTAGAGTGTGGTAAAAGAATGTAACAAACGAAATACCCTTGCGAGAACTTCCCCTCGTTTGGTATAAACTATATATCTCAACCTAGCAATCACTTAGGAGGGTTCACCATAACATAAATGTCTCACATTCTCTTTACAACCAACCCCCGACATAATTTAGAAAGTGTAGATATTCGCTGAAAGCGAGGATCGATAATCTCATAAAACTTATAATGCTGCAATTCATACATCAAATAATAATAATCTTGCTCATTGAAATATCAAGGATAGAACTTCGATGCAAGATTGCAAATGATTGAAAAGAATATCTAGGATCCAAAGCTGCTAATAATTTAGTGTGGTTTCACAAAATCTACTAATAATCCCTTGACTGATTATTTTCGCATAATTGTACATCAAACTATATACATGATTATAGTCTTTAGACGAAGTAGTATGGTCATCACTAGGCATACAATTTGGCTAAAAGGGGAAATATATAGTATTACATTCCTCGACCATTCAATAACTTCGGTTATATGCCCATGCCCATCCGGGTTGATCATGGTATAGTCACGGGTTGAATCAATATGAAGGTTATAATATCTTTCAAATTGACTTCAGAATTTGTATACGCATCTATGTCTTTGTACATAAGATGTGAAATACGTGAAAGGTTGACAATTACTTGCATGAGGAAGACCATGGGCACTGCAGTTGGACTGGGACGAAGCCATTCTTGGTTTATATCTATCCATGCATTCGTAACTAGTTTTTGAATTTCTGCAAATGCCTCCTCTTTCGAGGCACCTTTATTTTGATTCATGTAGCATCCGACTGCTGATATTTTCTGCTCAAACTGCATTGAATACAAGCAAATACAACAAATATAAGTGGTTCGATAACTATGACGTTCTGAACACAAAATTGACTCAAATATATATAGATGTCACGTAACAAGTTAATAAAATAGAACTCGTTACCCCGAATCCAACTAAGTCGTTCATTAGTCTACCAATTATTTCTGAAGCTTGTAGGATTAATGGATCACTTGATACCCACTCAAAGGCTTCCTTGCTCACTAACTCTCCATTAATGCCAGCCAAAGCAACTGTAGATAACAATATATAAGTGCCAGATGGCATTCCCACTTTCATATATTCTTCCAGGCTAGGAATATAGCAATTGTACACCCATTTTGCCTCTTCAAAATATGCTCTCGCCAGTCTTTTCTTCTACAAATTGGAACACATAAATATTAAGCTTACATACACTTTTGATATCTAGCAAAAACAACGAGTTTATTTAGTGCCTGTTTGGTGAGATTTAAAAGTGGTTTTTTATGAGGTTTTGAAAAAAGTTGGTGAAATTTATGGTTGAAAAGTTGAAACAAAATTGTAGGTCCCATTAAATATGTTATTGAAAATGAGTTTGGGAAAAAAAAAAATAGAAGAAAATCATGCCAAATATGGTCTTACTAATAAATTAATTACCTCTTCTATTACGTAGTGAACAAGGTTTGATTTCTCTCTCTTTCCTAGCTCTTCCTCAATTTCGATGTAAACATCTAATAGAGCTTTGTAGCAATGTTGCAAGGGCGGCGGTAGCTGATCTATGACACTAAAATCCCATCTGCACATCAAGATATCCAATAGGTCAACTTTTAAAAAATAAAAATAAAAACATAAATACGTATGCTATGAAATATTAAGATAAAAAGATACATACATTTCAATTGCATCCATGAGAAGTGTAAGTTCATCTAGGGTCCCATAAACATCGAAGATGTCATCAATGATAGAAATCATGGCGATTACTTTGGTTAGCATTTTCCTACCAACCGAGTATTGGGGCTCAAAGTATATTGTCAATGCCCAAAAGTAGCATTCGACCAATCTATCTCTTGCAAAAGGCAATTTATTTTCAAACTCTAAAGCCTTCCACCACCTACGTACAATTTATATTCACAAGTCAAATCTTAACAAATTTTCTAGTAATTATATTCGATATCAAACTGCCAAGACCATATGCTAGACATTACTTGAAACTAAGAGCAAAAGGTATTTTCTACCCGACTAATAATGTTTCAAAAGACAAGCAAATTACCTTGTAACTTCACTTAGCTCCTCCTGATGCATCTTCTGCAATAAGTTGAAGTCTAATTTTGCGAAATTTAGGAGTATGTCATTATGTGATTTTTCTTGTTGGTAAATCGATAAGAATTTCTTTGCCGCCAGCCTTGTCACAGTTTTATGAATTGGTGTCTCCAAAGCTTCCTTAATTTGTGTAGACATAGAATTACTCACATGGACAACTAGGGAATTGAGTTGAGTGGTAGAAAACTCCAATGCTTCCTCTAGAATTTCCTCTCCATGTACTCTAAATTGTGCAGCTTCATACAAGCTTAACAAGCCTTGTACATTGCTAATCAAAGATTCATCAAAATTTCCTTTGCGGTTCTTGAATTTGTTGAATACATCTGCATCAACCCAAAAACATATAATAAATTTTCCCTTAAAAAGATGTAGGAGGTCCATGCTAACTTTTAAGGTACTAACAATTTTTCATATAGGATATTTTGTGTGTGTTTGTGATTCAAGTGGGTTTTCTTACCACACGAGACGAAATATCCCTGTTGTCTAAGTAATCGAAATCGAAGAGCAATTGTATGAAGATCATTGTCTTGTTTGACACAGCTTTCGTAAGTGTCATTTACGTATTTTAGAGATTTTTCAATTTCGGTTACAAAATGGTAACCAACTCCAAGATGTTGGATTGCATCGATGAGGTCTAACTTAAGCAAAGAATCATCTGGAGTAGCCGCTAGTAACTTCTTCACTTCTTCTCTTAAGATTTGACGTTCTTGTTCTTCATTAGGCAATATATCCTATTCATGAGCATAATCATGTAAATACATTAATATGAAAATCTTACAATATGTAGCATAAATAAAATTTTCAAATAAGAAAACGATATTTAAAAAATGAAAAGCGAGTGTAATAGTACGGTGAGGTGAGAATTATAAGCAAGGAAGGTGTCTCCCCAAACTGTAGGATGATATGTAACAGAGCGACGAATATTCTCAACGCCCACACTTTTGGTGGAAAAAGGAGCAGCAGATGCATGGTTGTTCATTCTTTTGCTCAAACTTCAAAGACTTAAATCTCTCAAAATTAACCGGGTTCTATTGTTCTTTGCTAATTTTAAATCTAACCATATCTTGTTTTTAATAGTTGGAATTTTGAATTGTCTTATTATTTCTTTTAGGAAGTATTTGTGTGGACATAAGAAAAATAAGAATGATAAGAATGATAAGAATGATTAAGTGCCACATTTCAAATTTCGGCTAATGCCTCTAAATTGTCGGTGCGGAACTGAAATTCAAATGCACAAATCAAAAACACAATCATTGAACTTGTAGTCTTATTTCATTTTGGTCATCAAACTTTCCTCTTTTTTGAATTAACCATTTAATTTTATTTTTGCTTCTGTTTAAACCTTTTGTCTAATTCAAAGTGAGTGAGTTGTGTAATGAAAATTATGTTGTGGCTTAAACGGTCTGTTAAAATATTGAATTTGTTATTCACATTGTCAAAAACACTTATTGTTGTTGAGATTGATAACATTAACAAAAATATTACAATGTCGTTTGAATGTTAAAAATAATAGAAAAACTTTCATTTGTTGTTCTTTGTTTTTGTTGAACTTGTGGATTCAGATTCTTGCCATAATGAACACTGCACTGCAACCTAAGGGAACGATAATATGATTTGTTCACCAACCAACCAACCGGATATGACCAAAACTTTTAAACACTTAGTCCAACCTCACTGTAAGAAAAGAATGAAAGATTATTCTCTTGTTCACTCCATTCCTGTTTTGACCTAGAAAATAAGAAAACATAGTATATACTAGTTTTTGCTACGTACGTTGCACGTCTGTGAAAAATGTAGGGATCAATTTTATGTTGAATATTTAATTGAAATGAAAAATTTGTTGTAATTGTGATTTTGATGCACAAATCTATCTTTCACAATTTATATAAATATTGTACAAATCATTTAGAAATTTGATAACTACGATCCATTTACAAGAAGGGAGCAAAGTTAAGTTAAAAATATATTATTTAGCATATAATATTTATTTTGAATTAAAATAATATTTAATTTGTATTTAGTATCAAGCCTTTATAGAATTGGTTTTTAAACTTTTTGTTAAATTTTTCATTTACTTATTTATTATTGTACAAACATTTACACTTTTTTTCCCTCTTATTTTTAAAATTTTGATTTTAAACCTCTTTAATCACACAAATAATATATATTATTTTTTCTACAGTTATTTAGTTAATATAAATAAAATTTAACAAAAAAATAAATAAATATTTTTTTATTATTATTAATAGTTTACTCCACAAATATTTAAATATTTTTTGTTTGTTTTTTTATTTTCTCTTTGAAACCTAGTTAATTATTATACTAAGTCTTTTAACAAAAAATTTTTCCCCTATTAATAAATTAAATTTAAGAAAGACGAAAAAAAAAAATTGAAAAAAGAGCTACTCGACAACATTGGTTGTCGTCAACCAATGTCGTTTTTCTCTCTCTCCACTAAAACCAAAACCCTATCACCCCTACCATCCCTGAAACCCGTGACCACCCCACCACCTCTCTGAGCACCTTTTTGTTTTTTTGTATGCAGAAATTCAATTTTTGCAGTACACCCCCACCACCCCTGAATCCCGTGACCACCCCACCACCCTCTTATTCAATTTTTGCAGTATACTTTGAAGGAGAATGGTCTATTGTTTACGGTTGATACTTCTTATTTTGCCAATTGGACAAGTGTCCAGTAGGTATTGGAAGATGAAAAAATATTTGACAAACAAGTCAAACACTTCTCCAATGCTCACTAGACACTTGTTCAGTAGACAAAATAAGAAGTACCCATCGTGAACAATAGATCATTCCCTATACTTTGAATACACTTTGAATCATCTCCATACACTTTGAATCTCCATTATCACTTTGAATCTCCATTATCACTCTCACCTTTCAATTTCAACTTTCAGATAGATATAAGAAAAAATCAAAATAACCAGTTATATTTATTTTTAACGTTTGTATTTTAGGATTTGATGTTTAACGTTTTCTATGATTTATTTTAGGATGTGTTGTGTTACTTATTTTTATTTTCATACGTTTAGGCTGGAAATTTATTAGTGTCATTTTTAAGTTAAATATGTTGTATGAAATATGTTTTATGAGTAATAGTTAGTTCGTTTTCATTTGAAATTGGAGAATTTGAAACCTGCGGTTAGTGGTTTATATGTTTATTATGGTTGTATTATTTGATGATTATGGTTGTATTTGAGGATTGCTATTTTAATTGAAATTATTGTAATGGTTAAAATTTACTCATAATTATTTTTTGATAAGTTGTAGAAATTTAATATGAGATAAAATACACATGAATATATATATATATTATGATTATTGATAGTATTACTACAAGAAATGAGGTCAATAGCGGCGACATATGTTGTCGCTGAATCCTCAGAAGTCGTTTATTTAAATTTTTAGAGACAACAAAGTTGTCACTCAATGTCACCGCAACATGTTAGTGTCTTTGAATCTATAGCGACGACATAAAGTCGTCGCTATATATATTTGAATCTATATCGACGACAATTTCATCGCAACATTGTCGTGTCTATATCTCGAAAACAAATATAAAGGGACGACAAAGTCGTCGCTGTTATACAAAATAATAGCGAAGTGAAAAACAACGCTATTAGCTCGTCGCCATACGTACATCTTATATTGCGACGACAAAGTCGTCGCTATTACTAATTTTTTTCTTTTACTACAGCGACGACAATGTCGCCGTTATAAACTTTTTGAATTTTTTAAAATTTTTTTTTTATTTCCAAATAATATAAATAATGTATAAAAAATTCTAAAAATCTATGGACCCTCCAAACCGTCGTCCTCGTCCCCGTTCTCCTCCTCCTCCGCAGGCACAACTGGTATTCTACTTTTCAGAAACTCAATTTCACACTGCATTTGGTGTAGCTGATCCTGGTACATGGCAAACCGAAGATCGTTATTCTGGGGGTCTTCAGAGAACTGATGGAAAGTTCCTTGTGGGGTAAACGGTGCAGCAGTCGAATCTAGTGAGTGAGAGGTGCCCTTCGGAACCCGGCCAACCCCACGGACGTGACCTCGTCGTTCTCCGAGAACCTCCTTTGCAATAACACGCTCGTCTAACGACGTGCCATTGAAGGTGACCTGTGTATGTTGAGTCTTTCTCAACTTAACAAGTTTTATCCTGTTCAGTGAAAAAATAATAATAAATAATAATATCATGCATGTCAGATAAAATTATATTAACATAATTTAAAAATCCTCACATAGTCACCAGCCGCCTGCGGGTTCACCCAATTGCCATCTCGAAAGGTGTGAAACGTCCGGAACAAATCAATAATCCCTGACCACTTCTGGGTCTCGGGGTCTCGCTACGACAATTTAAACGTGAAATGTAGTTAGTAGACATTTTTACGTAATGTAGTGAAGATATGTATAATGATATTGAAAATTTATATGTTGTACGTGATCGTAACGCGTGGCAGAAAAGCTCTTTGACTCCTGCACGCTCGGGTATTTAGCCTTACCCCGATTGGCCTTATTTTTGGAGGACCGTTCCTGAAGGTATAACATATAATTGATTAGCAAAAAATGCAATAGTTAAAAAAGTATATAAAATAACGTAAAAAATATATAAACAATACGTACCTCGAAAGTAGGACTGGTGAAGAAGTCAATGCACTTCTGCCAGTCCTCGACGGACATCTCGCCGTATGGTCGGCTTGGTCCATGCGCTTTTAAGTGATTATGCGTCTTGAGTTTGTAATCGCGATAACGATCGGCCGCCAGATGATCTATAGCGGCACATACTGCCCGGTACCTTCGTCGAGCGACCGATCGCCCTGCAGATCGAAGTAGCTCTGCAAGAGTGAAAAAAATTATGTTAATGTAGAAATCGTGAAACAATATTAAGTGTACTAATAACAAAACTACTTTAAGTTCATACTTCGATAATGCTACGTAATCGTGCCCGCTGCTCATCTGGAACTTCTGTCCATGAATGGTAGCACGGGGGTATGGTGAATCTCTCTTGGTTCCCAACCAAGCGCGTGAAGTACTTCACATTATTCTCGATCGACTGCATTGTGCATTTGACATTGTCGAACGCGATAGGAAGTGACATCTTCTCGTTTGCCTGCCAAACTATCTCAAGGTTGATACCTCGAGGGATATCCCGTCGCTTTGGCGGGGGTGCTGAAAATGAAAAAATTGGAAATTGTATTGATCATAAGATTTTTAACGATATGTATAAAATAATAAATAATTACAAATAGTGTTACCAGACTCGCAGGTTGAAGCTAGCCGGTGAGATGGCTACTATGGAGGATCTCCTGCACCATCACCTTCGTGCGACATCACGTCAGCCATACTAACACATGACATAATTGCGAACATCACGTCAGCCATACTAACTTTGAATTTATGGAAAAATTTAAATTTATTTTATTTTATTTCAAATTGGTCCCTAAACTTATTTTATTATAAATAAGTCCTTAAACTTTGAATGTATGTGAAAATTTGAATGTATTATATTTTATTTCAAATTGGTCCCTATACTTATTTTATCGCAAATAAGTTCCTAAACTTTGAATTTATGGAAAAATTTGAATGTATTATATTGTATTTCAAATTGGTGCCTAAACTTATTTTATTGCAAAGAAGTCTCTAAACTTATTTTATTGTAAATAAGTCCTTAAACTTTGAATGTATGTGAAAATTTGAATGTATTATATTTTATTTCAAATTGGTCCCTAAACTTATTTTATTGCAAAGAAGTCTCTAAACTTTGAATTTATGCAAAATTTTGAATTTACTATATTTTATTTCAAATTGGTTTCTAAACTTATTTTATTGCAAATAAGTCCCTAAACTTTAAAGTTATGGGAAATTTTGAATTTATTATATTGTATTTCAAATTGGTCCATAAATTAATTTTATTACAAAGAAGTCCCTAAACTTCGAATTTATGGAAAATTTTGAATTTATTAAATTTTGTTTTAAATTGGTCCATAAACTTATTTTATTGCAAATAAGTCCCTAAACTTTAAATTTATGGAAAATTTTGAATTTATTATATTGTATTTCAAATTGGTCCCTAAACTAATTTTATTGCAAAGAAGTCCCTAAACTTTGAATTTATGGAAAATTTTGAATTTATTATATTTTATTTCAATTGGTCCCTAAACTTATTTTATTGCAAAGAAGTCCCTAAACTTATTTTATTGCAAAGAAGTCCCTAAACTTTGAAATTATGGAAAATTTTGAATTTATTATATTTTATTTCACTTTGGTCCCTAAACAACTGGAAAATTGCAAATAAGCAAAACTCAGTCCAACAATCAGTCCAAATCAATACAAAAATTAGTTCCAAAATTTAACTTCAGTCCAAAAATTTACAACATTCCATAATCACTACAAAAATCACTTCCAAAATTTACAGCATTACAAAATTCAACCTTAGTCCCTAAACTTATTTTATTATAAATTAGTCCATAAACTTTTGTTTTTTACAATTCAATCCCTAAAATGCTCCTAGATCCAACTCCACTTAACAAACCCAGCTCCAACTCCTTGTCCTCAACTCAATACATCATTTATATGAAATCAACAAAATATAAAAATAAAAAAATCCAAACAAATGGAAACTGAAAAAACTGATTAACATGAAACAACAAGAAAAAATCAAGAGTTTAGAATTTTATGTGTGTGTCTGTGTGAGTTTAGAATTTATGTGTGAGAGAGAGAGAGAGAGAATTTATCTTCAAAGAAAATTAATTCCCTCACATGACCCACATTTCATGTCACACTGTCAATCTTTATCTTTGGTAGGAAAAAGGTTCAACAAAATGAACACACACTTATCATTTGGTCTCAAGCCAACACAAAGAAGATTCACCCTATCAAGATTACAATACAAGGGAAAGGCCATCATCATCATATGTATCAAATAAATAAATTAAAACATTATTTTCCATACTAATTGAAACCCGTAATGCAAATTTAACGATTTAACGATTTAATCTCTCATCTCATCGTTCTTAAGTAGCTTAATAGTAGAGGTGGTCGATTGTCAACTGATTGGTTGTAAATCAGTATTTTATTTGGAGAAATTCGATAAAATCAAGAGTAGAAACATTGTGTTTGAGAGAGAGAGAGAGAGAGAGAGAATTTACACGGTTACAACGGTAGACAGCGGAGAAGACAACAGCAGACGTTGGACGGTAGACGACGGTGGCGACGGTTAGGTGAAGGCGGTGGAAGAAGAACAAGCAAAGCCAAAATAGAAAAGAAGAAGGTTACGCGTGAATTAAAAGGTCTAACTCTATAGCGACGACATATGTCGTCGCTCTTAATCACTAAAGCGACGACATTTTTTTCAGCTTTTAAGAACACGCGCCTAAAAGTGGCGCCCAATTTTCAGGACAATAGCGATGACATATGTCGTGGCTATTGAAAATACAATATAGAAAATTAAATGTTGATATCTCATTTGTAGGGGTTTTTTTATTTTAAATAATTTTTATAATTATTAATTTTTAATATTTAATATTATCAATAATTTTATTTTTACATTTATCAAAAAGATTTATTTGGGTCATTCAACTTTAAACATTTTTGCAGTTAGGTCATTCAACTTTAAATATTTTTCATTTGGGTCCTCATAATTTTTCTTTTATTTCAATTTCATCCAATTTTATTTGCAACATAAGTCCTTCAAATTTGACAATGTTAGATATAATGGTCCCCAGTAGCATATTTTTGTACAATTGCAAACCTTTTTTGTCCTACATTCTGTCCACAAATGTTGAAACTCCATCCAAACTCGCGTTTTGACCAATAGCAATGATAGTATGAATGACAAACATTCAAGCCAAAAACAGTAACAACAATTTGAACATGCGTTTTTATAAATTTATTTCATAAAATTTAGTGACGCACAATAACATTTCATTCTGATTCACTATCATGATACGATTGATCCTGATCATCGTCACTGACGTCCTCATTGATTTCACTCGATGTTTCATCATCCTCGTATTTTGCATTTGTATCCTCTTCTACATTATTGTCGTTTATAAACGAAGTTTCTCCTGCAGTATATGACGAGGCTATCCTGATAACCGATGCTTCTATCTCATCAGCTTTATCATCATCCCAGTGCAAGGATACATACTCTATGTTGCCAAGATCAACGACTAGAGATAAACCAGAAGAGTAGTTATTGTGGAGCAGGTCAATCTCTGTGATGTTAGCTCCCACTGTGTCCCACGTGCTCTTGTGATGGATAATTTGTATTACTCGCCAGTTCAGACCACGATATGGATCTTCAATGTAGAATACTTGTTGTGCTTGGCTTGCAAGTATGAACTGATCATCCTTGAACGCCTCTGCACTGATGTCAATACTGGTAACGTTATTCTCAGTTACCATCCATCTCCCATCACACGTAAACCACTTGCATCGGAACAGATAAACTGAAAGTTTAGGTTCATATTGTAGCTCCAGTATATCTTGCAGCTGCCCGTAGTAAATCTCACCCCCAGTCCCTAGGACGGACACACCACTGTTCTGAGTTTTTTTTCGAATATCACGATCATATGTCAGGAACCAAACTCATTTGACAACACAAGCCGTGTATGACATAACTTGCTGGTAACATCCACTGGCCAACGCAAATAACTCATGAGAAACTTGATGGTTGTAGCTTTGGCGCATTGCATATAGCCGCATGACGATAATTATTCTCAGTTATTGAAAGCAATTATGTTGAAAACTTGCAATTTTATTCAGTCGATGTTCGTTTACCTTTCTGTAGAACCAACCGTGAAAGTCTCTTCTGTGCACTAGTTCGATGTTTGGACAGCCATTGTTTAGTAGTTCCTGCCTATGTTCCTTGAACAAAGTATGGAAGATCAAAGTTCATTAGTTCATTTGAAATGATAAAGTTAATTCGAGATAAAGGAATAATAACGCCGTTTTACTGCAAGAATGGCTCAACTTCATAACAGTTGTTCAGGACGTAAAAAATCGCTTGATTTCGAACTTGAGTAGAAAACATCGCTGGTGACTACTTTCCAAGTGGGTGACAATGCAACTGAAAAACAGAAAGTTGTGTTTGTGGAACAGTAGCATCCTCGTTTCTGTTTGGTTGGTCGAACCTTGTCCTTATGTCCTCGAAGTACATCGAACAAAAAGTCAATGCCTCGTCCACAACATACCCTTCAGCTATTGATCCCTCGAGCCGAGCTCAATTTCTGATGTTGCCCTTCAATTTCTTCAGGTATCGATCGAATGGATACATCCATCTCATGTGTGCTAGACCTCCAAGGATTGCCTCTTCTGGTAAATGCATTACGAGGTGAATCATGATGTCGAAGAAGGCTGGCAGAAATATCCGTTCCAACTTACAGAGAATAAGTACAAGGTGATCGTGGGAAGCTATCATGTAGCTAACTTTTAGTGTTCTTGCACAAAGCTTTCTGAAGAACGTGCACAGTTCAATAATTGTCGTAGAAATTGTTTTATTCAAGAATGCCCGACATCCGACTGGCAATAACCGTTGCATGATAATATGGCAATCATGTGACTTCAACCTGATAATACGGCTGTCATTTAGAGCAATATTCTTCTGAAGATTAGAAGCAAAGCCATCTGGAAACTCAACCGATCGAATAAATTTACAAAACTTACGATTTGAAGACGACATGGTGTAACATGCGGCAGGCTTCATCCACATATTCCCATTCTGATACAAGTGCAACTCTCTTTTGATCCCTAATTGCATCAGATCGCGCCTAGCATTGACTGTGTCTTTTGATTTGAATGGATCGTCCATAATTGTGTCGAGCAAGCTATCACAAGCATTATTCTCTACGTGCATGACATCGATGTTATGTTTGAGCTCTGTAGAAGTCCAATACGGCAACTCATAGAAAATGCTCTTTTTCTCCAATTTAGCTCATTATCACTTCTTTGAATTGTAGCACCACCGTAATTAGGGTGCTTTCCTGGACTTCTATATCTGACACGGCTTAACTGTGCTAAAATGTATGTAGGTGTTAACCAACGCGGAGGTGGTCACCTCTCTGTCCTCCCATCGACGTCTAAATTTTTCTGAAAATGATGCTTGGATGGCAGAAACCGACGGTGACCCACATAAGCTGTCTTACCTATCACACGGACTGAAAGAGTATACTTGTTGCACGTCGGACATGCCTTGTACCCCTGACCACTCCAACCCGACAAACTATTTCTCGCTGAAAAATTGTTAACAGTCCACAACAAAGCTGTACGTAGTCTGAATACCGACTTGTTGTTGGTTCCACCGTCACTCGTGTCAATCTTATCTGCCTACAATCCCTTCAACTCGTCAACTAATGGTCATAAAAATACATCAATGTCCTTACCCGGTGCTTTAGGACCGGGTATCAACAGAGTAAGCATGAGGTATTCGGGCTTAATGCATAACCATGGTGGTAAGTTGTAAACTGTTACAACTACTAGCCACATGCTGTACGACAGACTCATGTCACCGAATGGATTGAATTCGTCTGCGGCCAAACCTAACCTGACATTCTTGATCTCACTTGTGAACAGTGGATGTTTCATGTCAAAATCCCACCATGCCTTTCCATCAACGGGATGCTGCATTTCATCATCGTCCCTAGAGCATCCTATACTGTGCCACCTCATGAGATTTGTAGTATCCTTCGTACCGAACATATGTTTTAGTCTGGGGGCCAAGGAAAAATATCACAACACCTTATGCTGAACATTCTTCCCGTTCACTTTCTCAGAAGTGTGCACCCAACGACTTTCTTAGCAAATCGGGCAAGTTTGTCTATCAGCATGTTCACTCCAAAACAGTGCACAGTTGTTTTTGCAGGCATTAATGGATTTGTAACCCAAACCAAGCTTCGTCATAGCTTAGTAGTCAGAGTCAACCAGGTTCATGTTTAGGAATGCTAACTTAAGCAATTTCAAAAGATCATCGACAGACTTGTTTATCCATTTGTTCATAACTTTAATATGCATCAACTTGACTAAAAAATTTAGGGATGAAAATGATGAAACTCCCGGGTATAGTTCTGAATGGAGAGCCTGAAACAGTTTGTTATAGTAACCATCGGTGCTTGTACCTGAATGCTCATGACCAACTACGTCGTCCATGACATCCATCATCTCATCCTCCACACCAACTTGCTCATTCTGTCTATACACATTCGCAGTATGAACATCGGTCTCGCCATGATATATCCAGGTGACATAACTCTCTACAAAACCATTACGAAATATGTGAGCCTCTACAATTTCCAATGGATGTGTGAGACCGTTTAAACATTTTTTACACGGACATTTAATCCTTCTTCTGTCATTAATGTATGGCCTCCATGTTTATAAATGTTTGCAAACCGTTCCGAAAATCTACAAATTTTGTGCGATTTCTAATTGTTATCCAACTTTTATCAATATCCATACTTGAAAAATATTATATTCTTACAAATACAGTAAGGATAATAAATGGAGATGAAGAAATGAACTGTAAAGAAGATGATTATGAAGGAAAACAGTAGAAATGCAATTGACCGGGGAGATACGGAGATGGAGAATGAAACTTTTTTGCATGTAGTCTGCAATACAGAAATGCGAAGATGGGGAGAAGATAAAGAAGACTCTATAGCGGTGATAATGTCGTCGCTATAGATAAAAGTCGTCGCTACATGATCATTCCCATTTTACGAGAAAATTAATAACTCAAGTGCCTACCAAAATGATCAATATGAATATAGCGACGACAAGTGTTGTCGCTATAGACAACAATTGGGCGCCAATTTTTTCGCTTAAATTGATGTAGGTATATAGCAACGACATAGGTCGTCGCTATAGATCTCATCGCATTTTACGAGAAAATTCATTATTCACGTGACTTACAACATCATCCGCAATTGTTGAAGTAAGGATAATAAATGGAGATGAAGAAATGAACTGTAAAGAAAATGATTATGAAGGAAAACAATAGAAATACAATTGACCGGAGAGATGCGAAGATGGAGAAAGAAATTTTTTTATGTGTAGTCTACAATACAGAAATGCAGAGATGGGGAGAAGATAAAGAATACTCTATAGCGATGACAAAAATCGTCGCTACAGGATTATTCCCATTTTATGAAAAAATTAATAACTCACGTGCCTACCAAAATGATCAATATGAATATAGCGACGACAAGTGTCGTCGCTATAGACAATAATTGGATGCCAATTTTCTCGCTTAAATTGATGTAGGTATATAGCGACGACATAGGTCGTCGCTATAGATCTCATCACATTTTACGAGAAAATTCATGATTCACGTGACTTACAACATCATCCGCAACTCAATTGCGATGACATATGTCGTCGCTATTTATTTATCAAAATACCGCCATTTGTTCCCGCCGTTTTCGAAACTAAGTGGCGATGACATTGAAAGACGTCATTATAGATTCTATTTATAATGGCGACGACATATAATCTATTGAGACTACATATGTCGTCGCTATAAGTTTTGCATATGTGGCGACGACATTTTTTAGTCGTCTCTACTGTATAGAATAAGTAGAAACGACTTTGTGTCGTCGTAATAGGTGTCGCCGCTATAGACCCTTTTTGTTGTAGTGTATATATATTTTATATGAACTTATGCTAGATATGTGAAATATTTTGAAAAAAAAAATTGGGCTTTTTTGCAAATATGGATATACAATATATTGTTGCTGACAATGTTAGATTTGATGGACAAATTACACAGATTAGTAATTTAAAATATGTAGACGTTGTTATTGGAAATTATAATCAGTAACTGTTGAATCAATTTAGAAATAGTTGTTTTTCTTATTTGGAAGAATTGCGGGGTAGGCAATTGCGATTTAGTAGTAAATTAGTACATGAATTTCTTTTAAATATAGTACATACAAATAAAGCAAGGGGAATGATCTAATGCCCCTAGTTGGTATTTTTATTTGGCCCATTGGACACTTGTCCAGTGGGCATTGGAGGATGAAAAAGTGTTTGGCAAACAAGTCAAACACTCCTCCAATGTCCACTGGACACTTGTCCAGTGGGCCAAATAAGAATTGCCCACTAGAGGCATTAGATCATTACTCAATAAAGCAAATGAAGTTTGGTTTAAAGTACATAACCAATTACTTAGATCTGGGCTTTAAGAATACTGGTTGATAACATGATTGTTAAGTCATTATAATTCTGATACTATGTCCATATATAGTGCGGTGGGAAAACATAAACTTCGAATGAGGTATTTTAATAATGCCTCACATATATTTTTGAATGAATTAGAAAATGGTTTTATTAATTGTCACCATCAAAATGATAAGTATAAGCTAGGATTAGCTTAACTTATAGAAGGAGTTCTAAAGCTCATGGAAAGAACAAAAATAAATATACAAACACTATCATTGGTTGACAATTTGGAGGTATGTTATGAGTATCTATGGGGAAGACATTCTTTTTTTACACTCCTTCGTTCTTTACTAACATCTTGGGAGCGCCACGTAGCAAGAGCAGTGGATAGTGAGATTATAAAGTATACCATATATGGTTGTCCCCTTGTATTTCAGGTGAGTAACTGTATTTCATGTATTTAATAAATATATTTTTTTAGGATTATATTATTTTCTAAATTTTGATTTTATTTATATTATTTACACATAAGGATATATGAGGCATGCCCTCTCATAGGTGAAAAATTTTGTGTCAAATTACAAAATACGTTTCCACGTATTTTGAATTGGGAAGCACATCAAAAAATACAAGGAAGTGATGTTTTCAATTTTTTCAACTATACTCAGGTTTGTTTGTTAATAAATGTTGTAATTACTGTGTATAAGTATAGTTGTGTATATTATTGTAAAAATTGTTGTAATTTGAATTATATTTTTTTCAAGATTAATGTTGTATCAATACTTCTACCAACTGAAGAAGAATTAGAACAACCACATGTGTATACAATGATTTTATTAGATGATGCAGTAGATGCTCGTTTTGATCCCATTGTACACTAATTTGAATATGGGAAACAACAATTTTATGAAGTTGGAGAAGAAATGGAAGAGGAAAATATAGCAAAACCAGTTGTACAGTTAGATGGAAATGTTGATCATAGTTGGTCCCTTTATATATGTAACGAGTTACCCACGGATAACTGGCTTATAAAAAATATTACTTATATGGACTACTACATTGAACAAAATATCCTTGATCCTCAAGGGCCTTCAAGTTCAGGTTATGAGTACTCTGATTATGTTACTAATTAAAACTTGAGTTCTCTATTTGTTGATCAACGAGCCTATTTTGATAATCGATTGGATGAACAAAAATCTTACATTAATAGTATAAGAGATGAGTTACTGCAGCGCTTTGATCAGCTACAACCACACACAAAAGATGTAAATGATTTGCAGTAGTACATAGATACAAAATTTGAATCATTTCAGGCTGAACAGAGTAGTTATTTTGGTAGTTTGCATGATGATTTGCAAAGTTCTCTTGTACATATTCAGGGAATGTTTGAGGCGATGAAGGTTGATAAACCTAACATGGTGGTGATGAAATAGAATGTGAGGCCACTCCTGTTATTTCCGTGGTACATGATGGAGGTGGGACATCATCTGGTTTTGTTGTCATTCCAATTTTGTGCGACATTGACAAAAAAATAGAAAGTAATTTTTCTAGTTGGATGCACCGTGCAAGAACTCTGTAAGTTATAATATTTAATATAATTATTTAACTTATCAATTTTTTATATTTATCTGATTGTTTATAATGTTATAAAGATGTTATACGATTGCCTGGTGGTTACACATTGTCTAAAGAAAAGCTTACAAATCTTGGCGATCCTGGTTTTGTATTGCAGTGTGAGGTAAAAATTAATTATATTTTTTAATGTAAATGTGCTTATATTTGTTGCATTTGTGTTCAAAGGACATGGACAATGCAATGATGTTGATAAGAGCAAGAAGTTTCAATTTTCCAGATATATTTTCAGATAAGTATGTAGTTTTGGACTCTGGTTTTGGATCACTTATTCTACATGTTTGGACTAAAATGTTGGATCCCAGAGGCCAATTTCTACAACTTGCTTCTTCATCTTCTTCTTCTTCTCCTCTTGATAACACTATGATGGGATATGTAAATGGTTATAATACTAAAAATTTTGCTCAAAAAGGAAAGGATTGTAATTATTTATTGTGGCCTCATTTGATTGAGAATAAATATTAGGTCCTCTTCCATGTGGATTTCAAATATTGGAAGCTCACACTAATTGACAATTATCAGCAATCATCCGATGATGCATCCATATATCCCTATGTTCTTCCATTTATTAATGTTCTTCTAGAGGTAATTCACAAGTATATATCTTGTGAAAGGCCAGAACTTGGGAAAAAGAAGAACGAGCCATTAGGATACTAGAGGAAGCCATCTTATGATATACCTCAACTTCAAAGATATAGGTAATCAATTTAAATAATTTATTTGATTTTTAATGATATTTATGTATACTCACTACATTTTTAAAAATATTATTTGCAGTGACAGCGGAATATTTGTAATTAAATATGTGGAGTGTTTATTAGTTAGATTATCTTTGGATGTTGTTACAGTAGACAAAATAAGTACCTATAGGTATAAACTTATGCTTGATTTTTTTCATAAGGAATTTTTTTCTTTCCATATGAACAAAATGATGAACAAAGTTAAATCATTTGTTGATTTGTCTTCATTTGTTGAGTTGATGACACAAAGTTGTTATAAAATGTTACAATTTTGATTAATTTGTTTGATTTGATAATTGGAGGTTTGTTTAGTTAATTTGTTAGTTGTATTTGATTGGTTTGTTTAGTTAATTTGTTAGTTCTATTTGATTGGTTAGCTTGATGTTGAATGTGATTGATTATGAGTATAGATTTTTGCCTTGGAACAAATGTCATTTCATGGAGTTCAAAGAAGCAAAAATCTGTAGCACTATCTTGAGCACAAGTAGAATACATTGCAGCAACAGATTCAACTTGTGAAGCGGTTTGACTTAGAAGAATTTTGAAAGACTTAAATTCGAGCAACAAGATCCAAAAACAATACATCGTGACAACATGTCTGCAATTGCAGTGACAAAGAATCTAGTCTTTAGCATATCGAGCTTCAACATCATTACATCCAACATTTGTTAAATGAAGGAGAAATTTACTTGGAGTTGATCAACACAAATGATTAACCAGCAAATATTTTGACAAAGGCATTCACAATTGACAAGTTTGAGAAAGTTCAAGAAATAGTTGAAGATTATAAATTAAGATGGTGTGTTAAAAGTAATGATTATTTGATTTGTAATCTTCAAAATATATTAAAAGTATTGAAGACCACAATATTAAGGCTCGGTAAATTGAAGTCTACACAATGGAAGAAGAAGTCTTGCCATGGAGACCCAAATGGCTGCACTTGTAAACATCAAGTTTAAATGTTAATTTAATTATTTTTGATTTCTTGTAATCTTCCTAGCATCTCTAGAATTCTCCATTGTGCACTATAAATAGATGGCAACTTGTAATGCAATATCATCATGAGTGGGGTGAGGAAAACAAATACAAAAAAAGTTTCAATAAAAGCTCTAATTTTGAAAACACTACGCTTCCGCATCCAACAGATACACCACGTTCCTCTCCCTCCAGAACTCTTATAGTAAACAACACACCGACTCAAGCACCTCCCACTGCACCCTATAGAATATAGTTAGCAGAGTGTCATCTATACGATTACTGATGCTGCCCTTCACAAGACCCCACAGCCTCACCTTAATCTAAACAAGTGCAGCCATGCCACATTTGGAAAAAAAATGTGGCAGCTCGTCTGAAGCACCCCACAGTACCACGTCGGCCCTAAATTTTTTTTTTCCCCATGATAAACTTAGTTCAAGGAATACGAAAAAATTTAAAAAAAAAAATTGTCAGGGTTGTAGATTGGTTGTCGAGAATGGTTGCTGAGTAACTCGACAACCACTATTTGTCGAGTTACTCGACAACGACTAGTAACTCGACAACCAATGGTGATTGTTGGAAATAGATTATCGAATGTGATTATTGAAGACTAAAGTAAAATTGGTGCACATTATCAAAAAAATTTAAATTTAATTACACCAACAAATTTCAACAAAATTTCGGTGTTATTCTATTACAAAAATTTGTATTAATTAGAAATTAAAAGAAGTGAAATAACCTAAATGTAATCAAAAAATAAAGGAAAAATGAATGAAGTTGACATTATAACATTTTAGTTAACAAACTATGTAGTTATTGGGAATAAATTTATTAAGTTTATTTGAAGCTAAAATTTTATGTATGTAATAAAAATGTAATCCATGTAGAATAAATGACATAAATAACAAATATTATATAATTATAAACATTAAGATAACAAAAAGATCACATAAATGATGATAAAGTAATATTCTTACAAGAATGTCAAGAAAATACATTCAAAAATACATCTTAACTAAAACTTTACCATTCCTTTTGTTTCATTCATGTGCAGTTTCAAAAAAACGTTGTAACAATGAAAATTCATTGATTTTTTTTGTTGCTCTCAATTTCAGATTTGTCAAATTTTTTCTTTGCAATCTGTGCATCATCTGAATCTGAATGGAACAAAGATCTTTTTGCTGTTGGTTCCAGGAGGGTATTAGCTAGGCCTATATCCTCTATCGGAGCTTTTCCTTTCTCTTTATCTCCTATTTGTGATGGATTCACAATAAAAAGTGTTTCAAATTTGCATTGAGGAGATGATTGAGTATAGCCTTCACATAAAAGACCTCATCTTCATCCATTCATAAACGTATCGAATCAACACTTGGTGTATATGTCTGTTGATATAATTTATAAGTTGTACTATAAAGGCTTATGATATTTGTTAAGTGTAAAAGTTAAGTACAAGAATAAAAAATACCAATGCTTGCTCCATCAAATTTTCAGCACTTGATTGCAAGAAATATTCCACTGGATTTCCAATAGCTGAAGCATTAATGTATCCAGTAGGATCCATTAATTGCATGTACACATTGGCTCTGTAAGTAAATGTCATAATTAAATGATGTTATGTTATTAAATATAAATAAAATATATCCAAAAAAAAGTTTAAAAATATTTAATTTGGTAACTAAATAGAGTGTTATTACCTTGGAATTGCTTTTGAGTCAACACATTTACAGAAAAAAAACTGGTATATATCACCATAATTTTCACTTGAAATTTTGTTGCAATTATTACAACTCATATACCAGTATGTTTGGTTCAAAACTTTAACAGATGCTCTCCCTTTAATCTAGAAAAATTATTTTTGACAACACAACAATATATAAATAATTATATTGAGTATTGAACAATTTCATAAATTAGTTTAAAGTATCAAGCACTGCACCACATTTTTGAGCCCTTGAATACTCTTGATTTGAGTGAAGTCTTTTTCATCTGTTGGAACAGAGAGCTTGGAAGATATCTTCGATGGTGTCAAACTTAAATAATATTTCTCATATACAATATCATCAATCATTTCAGAATTTGTGTGTCCCCTAGTAGTACAAAAACAATAGATAAGTTCTGATTTAAATATAATAACTGAAAGTATAATAGATGTACAAATAATTAATATATATTTACCAAAATTTAAACTCTTCCACAATTTCGAATTCTCCATCTAGGAAGAAAGAATTGTCTGCCTTTGTTGACAATGATAAACCTGAAGATGCAAATGTAAACGGGAGATATCAATATATCTATCTATTGGTTATGCAAAGATTAAAATGATAAGTTTATTGAAGATGATGGATTACCATTGAATGACGTCACTTTGAGATGCTTTGCAATAAGAACTGGTTTTTTTTTTTTTAAGATTTTGAGAGATGTATTTGCATTCTTTATCCACAAATGTTTCCCACATAGTTAAGAAAATAGTGTCAAACCTATTATTTATATATTTTGGGTGTAGGTAAGACAAATTCCACATAGTATTAAAATATATACAAAATTAAAATATGTGTATGAATTGTAATAAATATAGAAGTAAATATAGTCATACTTTTTGTTTATGAGCACCAAATCTTGTACTTGACATTCTTTTCCAAATCGTGTTAGAATAACCCTTCAAGGTTTGAAATCAATTATCATTGCAGACAAACCTATAAAAAAGTCAGAATATTAGCCTTAGCTTTAGTGCAATTTGTTCAAATTTTTAAAAAGTCAGTATATTAGCCTTAGCTTTAGCGTACTATTTACTTACTTATGTCTATGTTAGAATCTATCTACTTTGGAAGATCTTCCAAATCAGTGAAGCTATACGTAGAAATTAACATGTTGCTATTGTTTTCTTCAACACGGCATATTCTAGTTCGTCCTGAGATTGTCCATTGCACTTCTCTAGATTTTGCTTTGTACTCCACACTTGTTACTTTAACCAGTGCATTTGATATTAAATAAATTTTTCCTAATATCAATTCATCTTGAAAAGCTGTAATGTTCTGACCATACAATGTTGCCTGAACTGTTGATCCCTGGTAAATAAAGAAATTTCAGAAATTAATAGTTTTGATAAAGTTTTTGATATAAAGAGAGTGAAGTTCATATCTGTAAAACTTACCTCTAAGTCCATAAGTATCAAATTTTGATATTTTGTTGGACTTTTTTGAGCAATTCTGGGTGAAAATTTCTCGTAACTACAACCTTCACTATCCATCCAGTGGTTCCTGGAGAAATTTCACGAATTAATTGAAACTCATTGCTCATCTTGTGAGAGATTGTGGGAGATTGACGAGTTAAAATATTTGTAATATCTATAAAGAAGATGAAGACAATTATAAAGAAGATGAAGACAATAAGAAAATTTCGCTAGCTAGCTGAGTGAATGATATGATATTTTGATTTATTTTAGGGATATAAATAGATAGATGTGTACTGTACACAAACGTGTTAAACTTGATTTATTTTCTTAAGCACCATACTTCAAAGTGCTGTAGTACGACAATTTAGCAGACTAAGTATGGTTGGCTGGAGATATCTATTTATGGCTGATTGCAGCATGACAATTTAGCAGACTAAGTATGGCTCGCTGGATATATCAAATACCTAATTTGAATAAAAAGTATGAAAAAGTGTAGATTTTAGTCAAAAAAAAAATGTTGTGTTACTTATAGAACAAGAAGAAGTATGTGTTTCATGTAGTAGCATCAATGATGATGGGTTACTGACACAAATAATGATATTATATCAATTTACAACATTACATTAATAAAAATAAAAAATATTCAATAAAAAAATATTAAAATCAAAATATGTGTGAAAACGTAAAAAAATAGACAAAAAATAGGAGAAAAAATAGATACTGTACCTTTTCCCCATTTCTTCCGTGAGAAATTAGTTGTAATTATATTATTAGTTCTAATTAAATTATATTATTATAGAATACCTTTGTATCAATTTTCAATTTCCATTAGTAAAAAAATATATATTTGTAAATTCGAGAAAAAAAAAATACAAACTTGCAGTCAGATGAAACCTACAAATCTAAATAAATAATGAAATACATAACTCTCTCAAAGGAGTTTGTCGAGCCACACAGGAGCCTACCAACTCCAGGCTCCAATAGTCTAGTGAAAATTTTTGTTGGACTAACTCTAAAGCTCATTTTTTCTCTCGATTTGAAGAAGAAAAAAAATTATAATTGTATACAAACATGATTCAAATGGAATGCTTCATACTTTGTAATTTTGAGAAACAAATTAGAAAATAAAATACCTACAAAATCATTTCACCAGAGCTACAGATTGGCAAGAATAGCAAGAATGGCAACATATAATTGTGATTTCAAAAATATCTTGTAAACCAAATAAATTCTATAAGTATACTACAAATGCACCAAAACTAAAATTTCTTTATAGACAAATCTTAAATTTAATTTTGAATTTTGAATTGGTTTTATCAAAACTTTAATACAACTAAGTGTTTTAGCTCTAAGATAATGCTACATATACTATCCAGGTGAACTGGAAGATATAAATCAACAGAGTTTGTCCATGAGTTATTGTCATTGCACAGCAAGAGGATGAAGGATCAAAGGACTTTTGGGATAGTATATCCAGTATTGCTCAATCTCTTAAAGTTTACACTTTTGAAGAACTTAGGGCTGCAACAAAAGATTTCAGTCCTGCTTGTTCGATTAAGGGCTCTGTGTATCGTGGTGGTATTAATGAAGATTTTGCTGCCATCAAGAAAATGAATGGAGATGTATTGAAAGAGATCAATTTACTCAACAAAATCAATCATTTCAATCTAATGCCTATCGGGTGTTGGTTTCAATCAGGGCAACTGGTACCTTGTTTATGAATATGCTGTCAATGGACCACTAAGTGACTGGATTCACAACATTAATCAAAAGTTATTGACCTGGAACCAGAGAGTACAGATTGCTTTAGATATAGCCACATGACTGAATTATCTCCATCGCTACACGTCCCCTCCACACGTGCACAAAGATTTGAATAGCAGTAACATTCTTCTTGATGGCGATTTTAGAGCGAAAATCGTGGTCTAGCAAGGTCAACAGACGAGCAGGAAGGTCAATTTTCCTTGACAAGGCACACTGTGGAGACAAAAGGTTACATGGCTCCTGAGTATTTGGAGAATGGATTAATCACCCCAAAGCTTGATGTGTATGCATTTGGGATTCTCATCCTGGAGATCCTAACGGGAAAAGAAGCAGCCGCATTCACTACTAAAAATTGCCTTTTCACCAACGGAAATTTACCAACGGATTATTTCTGTTGGTAATCAGCAACGGATTATTCGTTGGTAAAAGTGACGACCTTTCAACTATGGTAATTAGCGACGGCTTTTCTGTTGGCAAAAGTAATAGTTTTTCACCAACGAATTTTCATCTTTCACAAACAGAATGTCTGTTGGTGAAGAGTGAATCATATCACCAACGGAAATTCCGTTGGAGATATTAATTAATTTTAAAAACCAAAAAATAATTCGACCTTTCACCAACGGAATTTCCGTTGGTGAAGAGTGAATCATATCACCAACGGAAATTCCGTTGATGATATTAATTAATTTTGAAAACCAAAAAATAATTCGACCTTTCACCAACAGAATATCTATTGGTGAAGAGTGAATCATATCACCAATGAAATTTCATTGTGATATTAATTAATTTTGAAAACTAAAAAATAATTTCACCTTTCACCAACGGAATATCTGTTGGTGAAAAGTGAATCATATTACTAACGGAATTTCCGTTGATGATATTAATTAATTTTGAAAACAAAAAAATAATTCGACCTTTCACCAACGGAATTTTCGTTGGGGAAGAGTGAATCTTATCACCAACGAGAATTCCGTAAGTGATATTAATTAATTTTAATTAAAGACAAAAAAATATTTCGACCTTTCACCTACGGAATTTTCGTTGGTAATGGCGCACACCTTTACCAACGGAAATTCCGTTTGTGAAGATCACCAACGGAAATTCCGTTGGTAACTTTCAGCGACCCTAAAAATAGCAACGAAAATTCCGTTTCAAATAGTCCGTTGGTAGCGACTATTAGGCACGGATATCGTGGCTTCAGCAACGGAAAATCCGTTTCTGAAACCACAATTTTTTGTAGTGATTGAAAAATTCGGTTGGACAAACTCTAAAGATTTCTCTCTCGATTTGTAGAAAAAAAAATTATAATTATGTACAAACATGATTCAAATGGAATGCTTCATACTTTGTAATTTTGAGAAACAAAATAGAAAATAAAATACATACAAAATTATCTTCACCAGAGCTCTGGGAGTGGCAAGAATAGCAAGAATGGCAATATATAATTGTGATTTCAAAAATATCTTTTAAACCAAATAAATTCTATAAGTATGCTACAAATGCACCAAAGCTAAAATTTCTTTATAGACAATATTTTTGGTACATCTTAAATGTAATTTTGAATTTTGAATTGGTTTTATCAACACTTTAATACAACTAACTGTTTTAGCTGTAGATAATGCTACATATAACTGTCCATGTGAAAATACAGATTCTGGAAAATATAAACCAACAAAATTTAGAGTTTGTCATTGAGCTTTATTTATTGTATCGCAAAGCATAGATGGATAGGAAATTGTGTTCTTTTAAAATGAAATGAATTTTTATCACTTTGAAGAGGTATAAACGGTATTCTTGGTAAAAAAACATGTTTTCCTTTATATTCTCCAATACAAATTTCAGCATGAATAACATTACGTTCAAATGATTGACAGATTAATCTTGTGCCATTACATAATCCTTCTGAAGGGTTAATATTTCTAAGTAATATAACATGACAGTTTATTTTTAACACAAGTTCATGTGGTGGAATACCATTTGGAGTTAAAGTATTTAAAAAATCTTCATGGATAGTTTGATCTATTTTTTTCAATGTTTCATCATAACTATATGATAAGTACAATTTTGTACTTATCTAGGCTCACAAAAAGGG
Source organism: Forsythia viridissima (assembly GCA_030279155.1). Lineage (NCBI taxonomy): Eukaryota > Viridiplantae > Streptophyta > Magnoliopsida > Lamiales > Oleaceae > Forsythia > Forsythia viridissima. The sequence goes on along the minus strand of CM059039.1, from coordinate 44,346,853 downwards.
ATGATTATGAGTAATTCTATTTGTTTTCAGTTTAATTGCATGTTGTTTTCTTATTATTTTAGGAAATAATCAAATTCAAGTGTTAATTTGACGAAAAGACGGAAAAGAGCGCAAATAGAAGAAACGGGCACCAGTTTTGGCAGTTTTCTGATGGGATTAGAACTCTACGACTCCAAGATAAAACAACAACTTAAACACACGTCTTAGAGGGTTGGAGAACATTATAAATAAGACTGATAATAGCCAGAAGAGGAGAGGAATTTTGGAAACAAGATACAAGAGGAAAATTGAAGATCAAGGCACGGGATTGAAGATTCTTCAGCCGGAGTCACGGGTTGTATTTATTTCTTCTTCTTTTTCTTTCGCCGGATCATGATAAAGTCAATTATTTTCATAATTGACGAAATCATGTCTGGCTAATTTACTTTTTCTAGGATGAACGATGAAACCTCATGATTTTTAATTAATTAGAAGTTTTTCGTTTTAGTAGTTAATTACCTCTTGGGTTGATTATTCTTTATGCAGTTTTTCTATTATTTTAATGCCTGATCACCATTAGAATATATTGTGATCTATATTGAAGTCGAGAGATTCAATATAGATTAAGCACGTGGTATTGAATAACATAAGGTCCAATAATAGATAGAGATTACTATTATGTTTTATGAAATCCATTTAGGTGTTCTTGATATTTTAATGCATGTGTTTAAGTTCGAAGCTTAATAAGAGATAATGAAGTTCGCATAACATATAGAATTGATTGACCATCGAGAGAGGTTTTTGATTAATTTAGGAACGCCGATTTTCAATCTATGGTAATTATAAGCTAAAACGGTTAAACGGATATTTGATTAAGGAAAGTGTTGGTGGATTCGCAAATCCTAGTATTAGTAAATCTTGAATTCATTCTCTCTATTTTATTTTAATTGTTTGATAATTTAGATTTAATTAAATTAGTTTTAGAATCACAAAACCACAAATTGAATCTGTGTTTATTTCCATTGTTGAAATTTAAGTTATAAATTAATTGGTTAAATTAGTATCTGGTCCTCGTGGGTTCGACACTGTACACATCATTATATTACTTGTAAACGATCCGTCCACTTGCGGGATTTATATCGCACAACACTATAATATGTACATGTTTCCCCTGGTATTTCTTTAAGTAAAATATTGTTTATAAAATCGACACAATTCATTTTTAGGAGTTAAAAGTACTCTATTAATTATTGTATCTAAATTTGTAACATAATCTTCTAAATTTGGAAACACGATGTTGATCAATTTTTTTAAAGACTTGTATTCTTCTTCAAATGGTACAATTATTTTATTAAGGAGCTTAATCATGCCACATGTATGTTCTATCTCAATTCCATCACCAATATCAAGTAGCATTTGGGAAAATAATGGATCTAATTGGGTGACTAATTGAAATTTTCTAAAATGTGGCCATATGTTAGAATAAACTAAACTTGCTAACATTATCTCTCTTTGTTTCCTTTTCGAATAACTGGTAAAACTTGTCTAAAATCTCCACCTAGAACAACAACCTTCCCACCAAATGGTAAATCACATTCATTAATATCTTTTAACATTTTATCCACAACTTCAATAGCACAGCGATGCACCATTGGTGTCTCATCCCAAATAATTAAATTTGTCATTCGAAATAGATCTGCTAATGCAGATTGTTTACTAACGGAATATCTAATATCACTATTCATTTCTAAATGAATTTTAAATCTTCAATGTGCAGTTCGTGCTCCAGGCAATAAAGAAGCCACGACTTTCGAAGAAGCAGTAGCTAATGCTATAAGATTTTTGGATCTAACTGTTGTAAGTAAGGCTTTATATAAAAATGTTTTACCTGTTCCACCTGGTCCATGTATAAAAAACATTCAAGGCTTCCTGTTCAATACATATTCCAAAATTTCATCATAAGATATTTGTTGTTCTTTATTTAACATATTTGTATACAACGTATCACAAGCTCCAGTTATAGCATTTGCCATTTTTTCAGTAATTATATTAGCCAATCTTTCTTCTTATCCCATAGTTATTTGAAAGGGTACAATGGAATATTCATTTATATATTTACCACTATGTTCTAATATATGATTAATATCATGTATAGCTTTAATTTCAGTATATATAATAGATAAAACTTTATTTACATAATCTTCGTACATGAAGTTATGAAATTTAATCCACAATGAGTTTGGATCATCAGGTCCACACAAAGTTAATATTGTAGCAAATAAACATCGTAAAAAAGAAGGCATTTGATAAGCAACAGCTTCTTCTAAACACATCTCACAATAATTGTCACAATTCAGTAAGCCATGTAGCAACTGCTCCACGAAAAAATAGCATAGAAACACCATTTACTATTTTTAAACTTTCATAGGATGTTGGTCCTCTAATATGATTGAGCAAAATTCGTAAATAATATCTTTCACCTTCAATTATATTAGCTGCAACTAATCTTCCAATTACATTTCTACATTTTCTTTTTGTCCATACCTTACTTTGTCCATCCCACACAAAATACTAGGAAAATTCTCTATACAATAATGTTTTTGCTAACTCATTGCATGTATTCATTTAAAAAAATTCAGTTAGCATTGTTATTCTTCTATAATTTGTATCAACAATATTTGACAAATTTTCAGAATGTTTATACGTCACTAAATGATTATTTTCAAGATGTAATTGTAATGATATAACTGATGGAGAAATTTTTGATAAAATAAATCCATATATTCTCCACATTGCTTCAGGTGGAAAAATCCACCTAACAGATTGATATCTTTCAATTTCATCACTAATATCATTTGTAACATTATTTACACAAAAACTTACCCTATCATGTCCTTTGTATACATGTTTATATAAATATTTTACTGCTTTTACAGTTGAACATATTTCTACATTTATATGACAATCATATTTGGCAGATAAATATGGATTATAAGGAACAACCCATCTATTATCTAATAAACAATCTCTAACAGAAACTGTTTCATAAGTATTGCAACGTCTATTGTTTGGGTAAGAATTTTCTCCAAGAAAAGTTTTTATAACAAATTCCTTTGGATATTTATTTTTACACTTTCCATTTTTATTCATACAAACATTGTTTGTATTTAATATACTACAAAGATCATGCATCATATGTTTAACTACAACAAAAAGTAAATGAGAGTTTTCATTTTTATTAGGTGTTTCACAGGAAACAATTCGATCAATTAAATCGACACTATTAATTTTAAAACTTGGTTTCAAAATTAATAGAAAATGTGCATGTGAAATGCCTCTTTTTTGGAATTCTATTACATAAATATAAGCAGCAACTTTTCCAAAAATTTGTCTTTCTAATAAATCAATTTTTAATTCTTCCAAATTTAGCTCTAAATATACGAGCAATTAAATCAGGTCTATTTTTTGACTAATATCATTATGTTTGAACTCATTTTTTATTTCATCCAAATTAGGGTTACACGTTATTGTTAAAAATATATCTAGTTTACCAAATCTTTGAACCAAAGCCATTGCATCCATATATCTTTTTTTTCATATCTCTAAGACCACTAACAAAAGAATAAGGCAAAATAATTTTTCAACCAACTTTATAACCTCTATTTTATTTTCACCATTTTCTACACTATCGACAATTCCTTGATAAAGTTCAGCACGTATTTCATTTTGATTTTTCCTAAAATAATCTAATCTACTTGTTTTAATTTTAACATACATATCAATCACGTATTGTTGAAAAAGTCTTCCAGCATGAAGTAAAATGCATTTATTAGTATCTCTTACTTGTAACTTGTAACAATAATATTCCCGACAAGACACTTGCAATCTTTTTTTGGTCTTTTTCATAACTACAAAGAAAGAAAGAAAGTTAATCAATTTTCAATAAAGAACAATAATAAAATATAATAGATTATGTTTAGAATAACAACTTGTATTCTCGTTTTCAATTAATTCATTTGCATAATTTATAACGTTTATATCTAACAAATTTTCCACAACATTATAAGTATCAACAGTATTTGGTTTGCACTTTTGGATTCCTTCGTGCCATCCAGATTCATCGTAAGGAAATAATAATGGATATTGAAGTGGATCATAACAACCAAAATAGTAATGTATTTTATGTAAAGTATTAGAATGACAATGTATTGATATATCTCGTGATCTAGTGTAGCAGATGGATCTTCATCAACCCATATAGCAGCAACTTGTGATGCCGAAAGTGTATTGTACACTCTTTGATCAAGTCGTGGATCACATCTAATTTGCATTTTACATAATTCTAAAGAATTCATACTACTTAAGGAGCGAAATTTTTTTGAATATGGATTAATCGTTAATATATTTATTAATTTATGCAACATATATTCACAAAATTTATCTTATTTTTGTAACCTATGTTGTATTTCATTTTTAGTATCATATAAGTATAATTGTAAAAATGAAGGACTATCATCAACATGTATAATTGGATTTATATAATAATAAACCTGTCCTTGAACTCTAAATTTATATATACCTTTATATGATTTCCCCATATTTCCATCATATTTTACTCCAAATGATGTAAATGCAAAGTGGTTATTATAATTGCGTGCATTAGTTTTAAAATGCAATGCTTCACTGGAATTGGTAGTATATAGCTCATACAATTCATCAGGTACAAAATTTATTTTTAATTTCACTTTACCATCACAACAACAAAAACCTTTACTTTTTTTCCCAAATTTTGTAGCTTGACAATGCTTACAAATTGTTGGTATTCGTAATATATGAGTTTTTGTGGGAATATTTTTTATGTAAAAATATTTACCATATTGATTGATATAAGAATTCTTATTTAATATATCATCATCAACTATATCACCTTCATCAACTATTATCTGTCCATCAACTACAAAAATGAAAACCCAATCTATTATAATTTATATAGAAAAAAAAATTGCTCATATAATATATAAATTTAATTAATACTTGCATGTTATACTTGAACTACCCTGCAATATGTATTTACTCTCTTCCTTGGTTCAAATTTTTTACGTTATGCATACAATTCTCTTCTGCGTTTATTGGGCAACTCTTTTTGTGCTTGTGCGTCCATCTATATAGAAGCAAGACCTGCATAAAAGAAAAAAGAAAACTAAATGAATAAAATATGGCAATAAAGGAAAAACTAAAAATAAACAATAAAATAAAAAAAATAGAAAAAGAACAAAAGAAAAACTTAAATGGTTATCCACATCAACTAAAATATGTATAATTAATACTTAAAGTTAACTCCACAAAACTTAGGTTGTCGAGTAGCACATAAGATTGTCGTATGGTTGCCTTATGGTTGTCGAGCAACTCGACACCCCTGGTTATCAAATAGACAAATTAAAATGTAATTAGGATGAAGGAGTTCTGTTTTAAGGTTGTAAGTACGTGGTTGGTTTGATAATAAATTGTGGAGCCACCATGCATCTCGGCAACCATGGTTGTCGAGCTACTCGACAACCCATATGGGTTGTTGAGTACCCCAACAACTTCATGGTTGTCGGGCTACCTCGACAACCATGGTTGCCGAGATGCATGGTGGCCCCACAGTTTATTATCAAACCAACCACGTACTTACAACCTTAAAACAGAACTCCTTCATCCTAATTACATTTTAATTTGTCTATTTGATAATTTGTACAAATAACTAACTGATAACAAACAAATAATGTTAATTAAATTTCAATTTGTGGAGTCAGTTGATCATCTACAACATTGCTGAAGAAATTTAAGCTTCAGTCACACATAAATATTTAAAATATTCTAAAACAGTAAAATTTAACATATTTGAGCGGTGCTATAACTAAAAAACAAGTAGTGGAGAGGGACAACCGTAGCTAACTCGACACTACAACCAATATGGTTGTCTGGTTGTCGAGCTTGGTGGTCGGTTTTAGTAATTAAATTTCAATCAGTCTATAATTCTTGATCCTAATCAAATATCAATTAGTCCTCATTGCTCAAGAATTAAGTTTCAAACAAATAACAACTAAGTCAGCGCAATGTATTATTGAAAAATCATTTGCTGGAGAAATTTAAGCTTCAGACAAACTCACACATTTCTACAAATAAGAACTTACACTTCTAAATATAGAAGGAATAGAATGATCTACAAATAAGAGTTCTATATAAAAAAATTTACATTGTCACTGTACAATAATGTACAAATAATGTACACTTACAGAGAAGTTGCTTTAAGAGTTCTAACCCTCCCTCTGAATTCTAATCTCCAATCTAATCTAATAACTATGGAAAGAAGTATGGAAAATATTGCAAGTAGGTGAAGTGGATAATACAATTAGTTCAATGCAATTAAATGACAAAATTTAAGACTCTGACTCAGTTGATCATCGACAACATTGCTGAAGAAATATTTCTTCAGCTTCACTCATACATAAATATTTAAAATATTCTAAAACAGTTAAATTTAACATATTTGAGAGAGGCTATAACTAAAACTAGTAGTGGAGAGAGTAACTGACAAGGTTGTCGAGTTAGCTAACTCGACAACCAATATGGTCTTCGAGTTACTCGACAACCGTAGCTAACTCGACAAGGTTGTCGAGTTAGTTAACTCGACATGACAATCAATCAATATGGTTGTCTGCTTGTCGAGCTTGGTGAGGTTGGTGGTCGGTTATCGTAATGAAATTTCAATCAGTAATTCTTGATCCTGATCAAATTTCAATTAGTCCTCAACATTGCTCAAGAATTAAGTTTCAGACAAATAACAACTAACATAGTTGTCGAGTCAGCGCAATGTATTATTGAAAACTCATTTGCTCGAGAAATTTAAGCTTCAGACAAACTCACACATAAATATTTTAATTAAATATCCTAAAAAGATGTAAAAATTAACAGATTTGTTCTACAAATAAGAACTTACACTTCTAAATATACAAGGAATAGAATGATGTACAAATAAGAGTTCTACGTAAAAAAATTTACATTGTCACTATACAATGTACAAATAATATACACTTACAGAAAACTTGCTTGACGACGAGTTCGACCCTCTGTCTGAATTCTAAGCTCCAATCTAAGAACTATGGAAAGAAGTATGGAAAATATTGAATAATTGTAGATAAATTTGCCTGTCAAAAAGTAGAAAGTAAGTGAGTGAAGTAGATAATACAATTAAATGATAGTTCAAACAATGCAAAGAAACAATGGCGTATTGGACGAAAATTGTACAGTGACAAATTTAAGACTCTTATATTATTGTAGGGATATATATAATCCTAGTAAGATCTCATCCATCCATTACATCTAACGGTCCATACTCAATAAACCATATTGTCCAATGGACTTGTGCCAAGTGGATTTAGTGACCCACATTCTCACACTTATTCTTCCAAAAAGTCGGCAAACATATTTTGCTTTGGGATGGTCGAAATGAGAGTCTAACAAAATGCGTGACAACAAATTTAAAACATAACATTTGTTGGTAAAATAAGATTTGAATATTCTTTTTATTACAGCATGTATGAAACATAAAATGAAATAAAAGACTTATTTGAAAATTCCACTTAAATGATTTTACATCGAGGCACGAGTTTGATTATTTGTCTTTAAGATGAATTTGTCCCACATAAGTTGTAAGTTTTATTTGTTCAATTTACATGAACAATAACATGAACATAAATTCCAGGATCTTAAACTTTATGATTTTCACAGACAAATACAGAGTAACAAGAACGTACCTTGATCCATAGCAAACGATATTTAATTCTGTATCTTAAATATCTTGAATCTCTGTCGAGCGATTTAATTGCATATTTTCAATCTCCAATCTCCAAACACACTTTAATATATCTAGTTTAATTGTATGGAAATTGTATTTCTCTCCCTTTGCCACTCACATAATGATTTGAATAAATTGATAGAATAACATGTCATTTTATAGATAGAGAGGGGACCAATTTCTTAGTTAGACTGTAATTCTATTTTTCATCAAAATAGAGTTTTTAATGGAAATCAACTTTTTAAATAATTTTCTAATTAATTAATTAATTAGATATATCCATAAGACATATTATCAAATCCAATATCTTATCATGTGGGCCACATAAAGTCTAACACAAGTACCTACAGTTGAATGACAATCATCTCTTAAAATATAACGATCTCTTCTTACGAGCAACACTTCAAATCACAAGCGGCTGCGAATTGAAATTTATTTTGTACTTTTTTATAAATGCAAGAATTGAATGCAGAATATTATAAAGTATAGTACATGATATGAAAGCTGGAAAATATGAAGTGTAAATTCTACAAAAAAGTGAAGTATATTTGTAATAAGTCAAAAGTTGTGTCCGAAAAGATACAACTCAAAAGGAAATGTTACGTTTAGAAAAGATAGATTTTGTCTTGAACATACATGTCCGTTAAAGACAACTTTCTGGACAAATTTAACAGTCGCGTTCTAGAAAGACATGTGTCAAAATCTAAAAAATCAAAAATTAATTAATAATCAATAAATAAATTATTTATTTTATTTCACCAAAAAAAATACATAGTTCTCGATCCAAACCCAACTATTTATGATTGCCGGCTAGTAGGCTGCGGCGCTGCGCCTGTGGAATTTGGTCCAAGCTTAATAACATCTGGGTCTCTCTTTTCAAAGAATAATGGTAATTCTTGAGGCCAAACTCATGTTTCAAAGTATAGATAATATATAGGTCATGAATACTTTTTTATTTTTTATTTTTCCAATTTGAGACAAAGTTTTGTCTCTTTATGTTCTAAACTCGTTTTGTCCAATTACTTTCGATAATAATTTCTTATTCATCATTCGTAAATATTTTTAAACATTCAAATATACCACAAATATCTAATCACATATTAGAATGTGTTTGATTATTGTCTCACATAAATGAATTGTAAGACTCATTTGGAATATTAGTTTCTATCTCGTGGATTTTGAATGATCAATTTGGGTATATCACTTTGGGTCTAATTTTATTGTATTATCTAAAGCTTTCTGGTAAATACTTCTGAATCCATCCATGCCTCCCTATCGCATTCTTTTATATTACTAATTGGTCTTTCCTTTTTGTTGGAATTACTAGACAAGATCTAAGAGATTTTTGGAAATACAAAGATTGAGAGAAATAAAAAAGAGTACAACTTAAAAACAGCAATATCACTGCTCAAGCAATCGGCAAGCACGAAATTTGTTGAAACAGCTGAAGCCCATTTTCGCCTCAATATTGATCCAAAATATAATGACCAACAGCTGAGAGCAACTGTAAGTGTTCTGGATGTTATTCAGCCGTAACTCATAAGATTTAAATAAGATGTTATTTGGCCGTAACTCTTAAAGAATCAGCACCAAAATTAAAATTAAACCATCTCCAGTAAAATTTCCAGCAAAATTTCAGCACCAAAATTAAAATTTTAGCACTAAAATTAATCCATCAACAACAAGATTAAACCATCACCAGTATAATTTTAGCAGCAAAATGAAAATTTCAGCAACAAAATGAAAATTTTCAGCAGTGAAATTCAATTTAGCAGCTGTTAAACTCACCGGAATGCCTGGTTAGGGCAGGAGACGAATCGTCTTGCTGATGAATCTTGCTGATTTCAGCAGCAGTTAGGACAGGCAAAATTCAATTCAGCAGCAGTAGTTAGGGCAGGAGCGCAGAAGACAAATCTGTGATGATTCAAATTGGGTTTAGCCACAAACGGTCACTAACGTTAGAGCAAAATTCCAAAAACGTCACTAATGTTCAAAATTTACAGCAATGGTCACTAACGTTTGCACCACTTACTCTATTGGTCACCTTATTAACGGGGTTAATTTCAATAGCCGTGGCGCCGTTTAATGCATACTTGGCATTAACCCCGTCAATTTATATGCCACGTTGAATAAGTTGCTCAAAAAAAGTAAAAAAGTTAAAACCAAACACGTCTTAATCCTTGATCATCTTCTCCACTTCCACTACCGCCAGCGCCAACCACCACCACCATCAACCACCGTTGGTCCCATAGAAGATTCAGATCTACACGGAAATTTAGAAGATCTGTATGATCTGGAAATTTACAGGGAGAAAATTTTATAGACTGTATAATTCGTCAAGCAAAGCCATGATGATGGTGGGTGCATCTATGTTGCTAGATACACTTATATGTATCTATACACTTGCCATGACTTTATTTCACCTATAATCCCCTGTTTTTCAATTTTTTGACAACCAGCAGGCCTCCAGATTCATCAATTTCAAGAAAAATAAAAATGAATTCTCCTAGCTTTTTTTCTCTTGATTATCTTCAAGAGTCGAATGAAAATGGAGGTTTCAACAGATCATAAGGTGCCCAAAGTGCATCCAATGGGCATGGCCGGTTCGCATCAAGCCTAGCCCATGGCTTACCTTTCCCACTCCAATGCAGGAGACTCACAGGCCCCGGATGCAAATCCCGGAAAAGCCCACGAAAATTATCACCTCCAAGACCATGTTGATTCCATCTGTGATCTACTGGGGCTATGTTTTCTGCAAAAACCAGCAAAAAAGGCGGCAATGATCCCAATTCATATATCCTCATTCTCTTCTGCAACTCCATCCATTCCTCAATCTTTGTCGTATAGTCCCCCAGCCCACCACCGATCAAGATCGATCACCATTACTCCTGTTGTGAAATAACAAGCTTTCCGGTTGGCGAAGGTTAAAGAAAGAGAAGGGTTTGACCAGAAAGTGGGTGTAAAATAGGAGGTGAAGTTGGCATTGCAAAATTCAGATCTACACGAATTTTTTAACATTACTTCAACTATGTCATTCTCTATCAACAAGATAAGGGTTAATTTCACCAACGGTGGTTGATGGTGGTGGTGGTTGTTGGCGCTGGCAGTGGAAGTGGAGAAAATGACCAAGGATTAAGGCGGGTTTGGTTTTAACTTTTTTACTTTTTTGAGCAACTTATTCAACGTGGAGTCATAAGTGCATTTTGTGCACTTATTTGGAGCTTTAAACTAAGCTTTTATTTCGTTATTTTATTGATTTTCTACTTAATTTAGTGTATTATTTTTTATATTTCAGTTTTGGATCCGTCTGTAAGAAAGTGGTCAAGATTAGACGAAAAGAGCAACAATTTGGCAAATATTTAGAGAAGTTATGAATTCAATTCCACTCAATCAAAAGTTGAAGGACCAAATTAGAGCTTGCAGAAAGCTGGAGGACTGAAGAAGACAATCTGAAAGTTTAAGGACTAAAATGACCAAGATCAAAAGTTGAAAGACCAAATTGTGAGGATTTAAAAGAACCAAGCTGGGCGAGCGCCCGGCAACACTTAAACAAAGCAGTGAGCAAATTGTTATTCTTGGGCGATCGCCTGGAAGTGCATTGGGCGATCGCCCAGTGTTAATTTTTGTCAGCGAATTTTTTTTTTTTTTTTGAGTCCTAATCTAGTTAGTTAACTTTTGAGCACGATTTTTAGGGCTTTTTGAGATCTTTTAGGGTACAATTAGGTAACTATTTATATGAGTTATTAACTCATAACAAGGATGGAACTTTGGGGAGTCGAATTTGGAGAGAAGAACGGGAGACAAATCAAGAACGAAGTCAAGATTTATCCTTTCAAGATTAAAACGAAGATCAAGTTCAATATTTTATCTCCCAATTATTTTCTTCTTATCCGGGTGATGAACTCCATATTTTTATCTCTTCTTTATTTTCGTATTATTAGTATGCTATGCTAGAATTAAATAGTGATAGGATCGTGATAAAGTTTGTATCATGAATCTTTAATTCTTCGAACCTAGTTTTTGATATTTAAGCACGTTTTTAATTTCGAACAATTGATATTGATTTTCTCTTCATCTACAATTATATGTGCAATAGTTGTATGATTCTTGTGGCTTGTTTTACCTTCGAGAGATAGAAAATAGGTTATACATATATCAATTGCCGTAAAGTCCGATAGGGGATAGAAATATACCGCTATGATTTACGTGATCTCTAAGTATTCACAAATTCTAATGCATTCTTGTATGCTCACATTCGTCATAGAAATATAGTCGGATCGCATATATAAATAGGTTTAATTCTACTCGAGAGAGATTGTTAAATTAAATTTGGAATATTGATCTTCATAAGTAAATCATGTTATCAAATTTAATGGTTCGGGTTAAAGGTAATTGATATAAGTGGATTCGAGATCCTAGTACACTTTTCTTTTCTAATTTTGAAGTAATTATTCTTTAATTTAATCTCATGTTTGTTTAAATTATAATTAGTTAATTGTTCTTATTTTATAGTTTAATTAGTTTTTAATCACCAAACTTCCAATTTTCATTAGATTCGGTTAAGGTTAGTGTAATTGAAATTGAATTATCTAAATGTTCGTGGGAACGATACTTAGACTCAAACTCCACTTTATTACTTGAGCGATCCGTGCACTTGCGGAATTATTAAACACATAAAATCGCTGACATGTCGTATAAATTGATGGGGTTAATGCAAAGTATGCATTAAACGGCGCCACGTCAGCTATTGAAATTAACCCCGTTAATAAGGTGACCAATAGAGTAAGCGGTGCAAAAGTTAGTGACCATTGCTGTAAATTTTGAAATTTAGTGAACTTTTTGGAATTTCGCTCAAACGTTAGTGACCGTTTGTGAAATTAACCCGTTTAGGGATGAAATGGTTTGGATTTTTTCATAAATAAGTCACTTTTTAAAAAAAAATTTGTTTCATTTATTTTAACAATAATTTTTTTTTAAAATTATTATTTTAATTTATTATATTAAATAATATATGGTAATTGAATATGTAAATTTGCTGCTTGAATCCTTGATTATTTGTACTATAAGTACTTCATCTTTATAATATCTCTACTTTAGTCTCTATACGTCCTCTTTCATTTCGATTTCGTCCTCTTTTATTTGCAATCCAAGTCCTTAAAATTTTAGATTTTTACAATTTGATCTCCATATTTATAATTTTATGTCAATTTAGTTCTTTATAGTATCACTATTTGATACAAATGTTACAAATGATATTGTGTATCAATGTTTGATACAAATGCTACAAATGATATTTTGTAACAATTTGTGTTACAAATTGAAATGTAAAACATCAGTGATATAATGGTACTTCTTGGGGCCAAACTCAAGTTTCAAAGTATAGATAATATATATATAGGTCGTGAATACTTTTTATTTTTTATTTTTTATTTTTCCAATTTGAGACAGTTTTGTCTCTTTTATGTTCCAAACTCGTTTTGTCCAATTACTTTCGATAATAATTTCTTATTCATCCTTCGAAAATATTTTTAAACATTCAAATATACCACAAATATCTAATCACTTAGAATGTATTTGATTATTGTTTCACATAAATGAATTGTAAGACTCATTTTAATCCTACATAAAATAAAAGAGGCTTAAAATCACCACTATTCATGTGGTTATTGAAAACAACGCCGTTTTGGTTGCTGGAAAAAAAAAATCTCCCCAAAAAAGCATCTGCAGAGTGCTTACCCATACCCTTTCTTTCCCTTTCCCTTTCCCTTTCCGCCGCTCTGCTTCCACAGAACTTCCGCTCAAGGCCATCAAATGAGGAAAGCTTCATTTACCAGAACTAAAGATGCTGTCACACAAAACGTTCATGATCAAGAAGAAGCTTCCAAAGAAGCAGAGGCAGAATAGGCCCATCGCATACTGGATCCGCCTCGGCACGGATAATACCATCCGCTACAACGCCAAGCGCCGCCACTGGCGCTGTACCAAGCTTGGCTTCTAAGCATGCCTTCTTTTATAGACTCTACTTTATATTTTGCTAGAAATATGCAAGGTTAGTTATACATTTTTGTTCAATTTCCTTGTTATCAAGTATTCTTTTCCACATTGAAGCCTTGTTTATCCTGATGCTCACACATTAGAAGTTTTAATAATTTCAATTTGTTAAGTCAAAAGATATGAGCTTGACAATGTGTTTTTTTTTTTTTTTTTTTTTTTTTTTTTTTTGTTTTAGCTGTGTTTGGGAAAATTATCCACCCTTGAACTTCACATCTATTAGTGACTAGATTATTTCTATTATTTTTCTGATATTCAGTAAGTCGGGTTATTCACAATGAAGGGCATTTGGCTTAAGCTATCGGTAGAAAAATGTAAACTTGTTCCAATAGCCATTCAAGTAAATATGCTCATCCTTATGTTTTACACTCAGATGCATAAAATGCGTTCTACATCTAACAATATATTTATCTCATTTGTAAGTCAGTTGCCTATAGACAATTCAAGATAAAAGACTTTATGCAATTCTGAGAATTGGACCATATGTTGTGGAGAATGGAAATATGGGAACGTTAAACATTCTTCTCTTTTGAATCCTTATGGCCTACAAATTTAAGATTTTGATATTTTATTTGATGAACGTATTTTGATATAAGGCCATAAACGTGACTAATTTCCCGCAAAGGGCTTCATGTTTGGTTGAAAAGCATTCCTACATGGTTTTCAGGACTAAAAATGATGCCTTCATAGTAAGTTTATCAACTTCTTTAACTCGCTTCTCGTTTTTCTCAAAATTATTTCTTAAGAATTAGATAACTTTTTTTTTATTTCCTGTCATTAAATGAAATGAAAAATCTCACAACATCGATCGTTGACAAGGCGATAGATGAAAATCTGTTTGCTAATTAAGGGGGGCCAATTATAATTGCGTAGGTTTGTAAACTATACCAATTTGATTATCTAAGGCTTTACCGATGTATTAATTTGCAATTACAAGCACTTAAAAAATAATTCAACACTATCAAACATGCGTTTACATTGGCAGCAATTGCCTTCAAAGAAATGCTGGCTGATACTAGGCTACGTGAATTGATCCCTTTATGAATTTTGGACAAAAAATTACTTTGACGTGTGATTTGTTTTGCTCTTCTTGCTTTATTAAGCTACAGTACAGAAAGCTACACAAGTCAGTCAATTATCTGAGCTTAAGTCGTATGTCTGTGTACCTCGTGATGTGGATTATTCACCTACTCTACGTTACTGGGATGGAATAATAGTAATGTGGCAGGGTGAGGAGGGTGTTGGGAGAAATAATTAAAGCAGAAAAACATCATGCTATTGGCTTTGAATCAAACCTTTTATGTTACAACTTGGGACTTTTAATAATGTAAATTTACTACTACTCAAATCCGATGGGAGAAAAATCTGGGAGTTCTGCATTGTATATTTGTTTTGCAACTTATATGGAGAGATTCTTAAAAAAACTGAAGCTCTACATTGCCTTTGGCTATTATAATGAGAAACTGATGTCTTTTTCAAACTAAGCAACAAAAGGATATCTTGTATGGGTTCTTACTTTTTAGAATCTACCAGCTTCGATTATGAGTTACTCTGTTCGCAGGATGGGATTTGCGGACCAATTGCTTTGGGTATAAATCATAAAATTTTATATGTTTTGATGTGGATTAAAGTACGATTTTGCGTAAATTTGACGAAAGGATTAAGATGCCACTTTCCCTTTATAGGGATGTTTATGTTGATGATTTTAGGTTATGAATATTTGGTCTTGAGACGATGATATTTGTTTGCGGGAGGGGAAAGTGTGGGATTAAAAGGACTACACTCATACTCTTACAACCTATTTCACTTCCTTTTCTTGATGAGTCATAAGAGTTTGGCATTAGCAATGTAAACTTAGAATAAACATAATTGGCATTATATTTATCTACTACATTTAATTTTTTTTATTTGTTTTTTATTTTCTCTTTCATTTTTGCATCATTTTTTTTCCTTGTATCTTATTATCTGAGTTTTTTTTTTCTATATGGTGTAGCTTTAATTTTGTTATCACCATAATCTTTGTCCTTATGTTAATGGCAATTTATTTCCTCCATTCAATCATAATTGGATTGTAGGTTTTCAAACAAGACTCAGAAAGACTATTGGTTCTTTTGAGTAAAGAACGTGAGCTAAGCAGTGTAACAACCATGCACAATTAATGACGTAGTCACAAATTCGGATGCTCTAATGAAGGTTTGTAAATAATTTTAAATTAGAAGTTTTTGATAATTAATATTGCGCTTTAGCTTTATGAACCTAACGTGGTAATTCAGGGAATGTCTGAGATCAAAGATTTTGGTGACCCAAACAACCTAGGAGCTTGTAACATGACGTCAGAGGAAGTTGTGGTGGCGGCTACTTGTTCGTCAGGATAGCTTGAAGTGCAAGGGGTAATCTAGAGTTTAACTTATCATTTATATGTTTATCCTATTATGGTCCTCCTAACATGAATATGAGTTTCCCCTCTACGGGAATTTTAGTGATGCAGAGGAGATGCTGACTGCAACATTGAAGAAAATTGAAGATTGCTTTGGTTTGCTACCTTGATATTCTGAATTAATATTCTAAATGAAAATAATAGTTGCATGAAAGACCATGGTATTTACTCTGGCTTTATTGATATGATGTAGGCTCTCAACACGCTAAGGTTGGTGTTATTTTGACATGCATAGCTCTCATGTATCGACATAAAGTAGTGTTGACGTCGGAACCCGCAGCGTCCACGTGTCAACAGATCTCCAGTCACTCCTCTGCCAACTCGTATGTTACCTGCACACTAGGACAATCGTTAGGTACCAAGATCTCCGTAGAAAAAGGGTCTGGCGATCGTTGGCACTCCGACGATCAAGTCAACAGCCGGTATATGGGAGATACACGGGGGCGGAAATAATAGGGTGTGGGAGAGACAAGCAGACAGAGAATTGAGCAGAGTTTAGTGTGGGATTCTTAAGCATAAAAAGTGCGTACTTTGGAACAACCGGAGACGTTGCATTTATAGCGCCAGAGTTCCAATTGATTTAGGAGACAAATCAATTCGATACTCAATCGGATCCTCCTTCCTTATGTGATAAAGATATCCGAGATTATCTTTCTTCCTTGAGCTTATCACGTTGCATGATTTTAGGAGATTACGATTCGGTTTTCTTGTGAGGATTCGTGTGCCTAATCCAACGCAATCTTTCCTTAATTACTTCTCTGGTCACTCTGGTCATATCGAGCTGCTTGCTGGTTACGAATGATATGAAGCCTGATGAGGCTTTGTAGATCGCGCGCGAGTGCCAAGGCCCTCTACAAGCCCAGTGGATTTCTAGCTGTCGAAGGCCCAAGCGTGCGATGGGCCTTCCAAGGCTCTAGCAGGGACCAGATGGGGTTCTTGATGGATCTTGAATGGGGCCCTTGTTGACGTGGCAGCCATATCGTAATTGTGTGGTAACAATAGTCTCCCAAGTCCAAGCCTATTATTTATAATGGACGTGGGACTTTGAGAATAAACAGAATGTCGATGTGCTTCGTAGGAATAGAATGCTGATGTGCTTCGCGGGAAATATGGTTTCAAAGTGGTTAAGTGGGAAGTGATTCAACCTACCCAATATAGTCTCCCAAGTCCGAAGCCGAACATTCATGACGGGTGAGGGCTAATGGCGACGTGTCTCCTGATGGTGTGATTCTGTCTATCAAGACTGTTCTTTCCTGGTCAGGCAATCATGAGTAAGAAGGTGTACGCATTAAATGCGGTTGCATGTGGCGAAAAATGGGGGCGCGCGTGGGGCGACTGCGTCCTTGGTTTACTAAATACTTAGGTTTTGCTTTTTCGCCTGCAATGCAATTGAAAACACATGTCGACCGTCTACATGCTTAGATGGGACGCTTGGGATTTTGACGGTGGATATGAGATTGCGCCACTATAAAACCAGGCATCTTCCCAGACATTACGACTTCTTCTTACCTTCGAGCTCACTGTGGTTATTTTGCTGATAAGCGAGAAGTTCGTACTGGGTGTGTAGTTTGAGTCGTACATTCAAGGTAAGCACTCTGAAAGCAGTTGAAATTTGTTTTCATTGTTTATTTTCATAGTCACTGTACGATTCCATAACTTGGGAGTAGCAAAATGTCATCTGGAAACGACGATTCACAGAACCCGTCTGACGCTTCCACAAACCCTAGTATTATTGAGAGCATTTCCTCGTCGGCCGCCACATCATCTTCCTCTTCCGAAGTTACAGGAGGGGTAAATCCGCAGACGCCTGTCGTAAGCTCGTCGGCTCTGTCGACGAGTGGAAGGAAGGTTAGTTCGTCTGTGCTGGCGGAAGAGACGGTGGTGAAGGGGAGGCTCGACGCTGGGGTGCCCAAAATGAGGGGATCTCTTGACAAGGAGGATGCTCCAGCCGCGAGGGCTCTTGACGAGGAGCTAAAGCAGTCGGCAACCGAAGCGTCCATGGCTCAGTCAAGGATCACTGAGGCGGAGTTGGAGGACATACGGTTGTCCTATGATATTCCTGCGGCCGTGACGCTCAGAGCCCCAGGCCCAGAAGAACGTGTCGACCATCTCTCTGAAGGGTATGTGGTGATCTACGAACCTGCGATGCAGCAAGGCCTTCGCCTACCAATGCATCCCTTCTTTCGCCAGGTGTTAAGAGATTGGAACCTGGCTCCCTGTCAAATAATGCTGAACGGCTGGAGGTAGATGGTTGCCTCCTACATTTTGTGGAGTGTTGCCGAGGCGAAAGGAGACCTGTCTTCCAGAGAGTTTGAGTCCATATATCGGCCTTGCCAGTCCGCTGACTGGTATAACATATCTCTCCGATCGGGTCAGAAGTGGGGGACGCCACCGATAGCCCCAACAAGGTGCACAACTGGAAAGAGATGTTCATCTTCGTCGGCAGAGACTGGGAATTTGTGCCAGATGACCCTCTTCTTCACCTGTCTATCCCTCGACAGTTCGGGGAACTTGGTATAAACTGCCGCATTCGCATGGAATTTTGTTTACAGTTCCTGACTTGATGTATTTACTTACTTTTGCAGATTGCAGGAAACCACCGATCCCGAAGAGAAGTCAGGGAGAGCTGAGGTCGAAGTGGGAGAAGGTTCGGTCTCTCAGTAGTGACTTTCGAAGCCTCGGAAACCTGTTGAAAGACGATAATCTTCTGGCCAGCTGCGGACTAATGTGTAAGTCTCGCTTGCCTCGATGTGTTGGTGCTATAGTAGAGAATTATCTGGGCGTGTCACTTATGAATGTCTGCGCTTAACATCTTTCAGGTTTAAACACCTACCTACGTTACACCTTGCCCGTCCCACCAGCGGAGAGGGCTCTTCTGATCAGGTACCAGTGACGGAGGCACCTGGGCCATCGCAAGACATCCCAGCTGCTGTGCCATAAGTGCCCACCTCCAGTCAGGACGTTCCCCATCCTTCTCCACCTTCGGCAGCCATTCCATCTCCTAGCCCCGCTCTTGCCAAGGACAAAGAGAAGGGCATTGTCGAGAATACGGGCGATGCGAGTTTGTGAAAGAGGAAGGCTTCTATGTCTACAGAAGGGTTCATGGGGGATGCACGCAAGTCGGATCGAATCGAAGGTGCAAAGAAACCCGACCCCTCGTCCAGCCAAGAGAGCCCCGTCTGCATAGCTCAACGCCGGAGAAAATTGAAAACCTCCATCCTGGAAATGCTCCCGGTCCACCCTGCGATGATGGCGGTGAGCGTGCACAAGTACTGGACCCAGAAATGGGAGAAGGCTGCCGAGGGGGCCACTGTTCAGAAGCGGCTGAAGATGGCGAAGATGAACCGATACGGCGCTTGGTACTGAGCAATAAACTGTTCAGTACTTTGGAAAGTTATGATGGCCAATGCCATGAAGAAAGGGCCAAGTCTGCCAAGATGGCCGAGGAGCTGAAGGCTGTGCGGCTCGAGAAGGCACAGTTGGAGTTGGAGTTGGAGTTGGAGTTGGAGAAGGGGGTGCTTCGATTCAAGCTCGACTCTGCGGTGGCGAGGGAGGTGGACCTGAAGGAGAAATATGAGATTGAATTGAAGGCTTCAAAAGAGTGTCTGAAGGACGCTCAGGAACATAAGCGGGCTGCCGAGGAGCTCCAGAAGAGTGCCGAGGAGGCTCAGAAGCGTACTGAATAGGCTCAGAAGCTGGCCAAGGACCGAGCACTTGCCACCGAGGAAGCCCTAGCCGACGCGACCAGTAGGTTGGAGACCATCGTCGCGGAGGAAGAAAAGTTGCTGGCGGACGCGAAGCTGGAACTGGAGAGGGTCCGAGCTGAATGTGTGGTTGTTGGGACCAGGGCGGTGGAGGCTTACCAGGATGCGTTCGTGGAAACGCCTGAGTATTAGGACCTCGCCCACCGTCTGATGACCGCTGGAGGCGAGCAGTTGGTGGAGCGCATCACGGAGGTCCATCTAGAATGGGACCTTTCTTTCCTTCGACAGGACCCCTCCGAGACTCTAGCTCCCGATGCTAGACCTAGTGTAGTAGGTGATCAAATACCCCCTCCAACTAAGGAAGGCCCGCAATGTGCCGACTCTTGAAGAGGCGGCGGGGCACTCATACTTTTGTAATCCTTATCTGGTTTTGCCTAAGTTAATGAAATAGGGTCAATTGAAGCATTGTAATTGACTTTTCGCTATCCCGACGTTTCAATTTTATGTGCGCGTTTTTGGGGGGGAGGAGAAGGGGGAGGGGGGAGACGCTTCAAATATGAGAATCATCCCTTTAGCATTAATGACGCAGACACTTGATGGAATCTGGAGGGTTGGCGTCTTCAACGCCTTGGGGAGGTAGAACATCAGCTTGTCGTTACAAATCCTCCTGTTATGACTGTATTCATTGCACCGTACCCATTTCCAATGTGGTCCCTATAAATAGGATGCAAGCGTACTAAGACTCTTCCACCGTGAGCCTTTTGCATCTAACCTGTCAGAGTCGTGTGATCGAGATGAATATAACAAATGTGTGATGGTAGTACGGCTGGAGAGCTGGCATCCAAGATGCCTGTTAATCTGAGAATCAACATTCAGAGGACCAAAAGCCTGGACAATCAACGTTCAGGGAACCAAACGTACGGGATGGAGATTTAGGCTTAGCAGCCTTAGCCCGACCCTCTCCTGAACGGTTGATGGGGCTGGGGGGTCTCCCACTACCAAAAAAGGCGTCAACGGCCTTTTTTGAGTAGTATGGTCTAATTAGCCACCAAATTAACTCAGGTTGATTTGGGAGACTCCCAATCATGGTGAAGTCAGGTTCTCCAACCTGGACGATGCTAGCGTAGACCAGGAGATAGGTTCATTAGATCTAGTTACCCCACCCATGTGCCAGCCCAATGAGACGACGGAGTGTTAGAACATATTTCAATTGTATCTATTTTTGTACTGTATTCTGGATTTAATAAAATCGTACTGAGTTACCTTCTTATTTGTGCATGTGCCCTTATCTTGTTTGTGATACGCATGTTTTATACGCTTGTTTCGGGCCTCGTCGACGTCTAGTGTTGCTTACAAAATCATTGGCATAAGTCTGAGGTCGCCAAACACGCCCCAGGTGGTGCGGAGTGGTTCGCAAGTCATAATCAGTACTTCCTCGTTATATAGGAACTTCGGCGAGGTTGGGGCGAACGTTAACTAATTTGACTTAGCGTGGGCGAGCGTCGGCGATATTGCTATCACCTTTGGCGTTCGCACAATCACGTGCCGCGCGTCCCCACGCGCTCGATGTATCCTCCTAGGGTTTACCAAATGTGCTTTTAATTTCTCGCCACGTGCCGGCCCATCCGACTGCTGGTATCCTGTTAGGCTTATATATTGTGATAGAGCTTTCCTAAATCACCATCTTCCCTGCTATTCTGCCGT
Source organism: Forsythia viridissima (assembly GCA_030279155.1). Taxonomy (NCBI): domain Eukaryota; kingdom Viridiplantae; phylum Streptophyta; class Magnoliopsida; order Lamiales; family Oleaceae; genus Forsythia; species Forsythia viridissima. The sequence continues at coordinate 44,325,138 of CM059039.1, read as the reverse complement.
CATATCCAGACTTCTGACTATTGTCGGTCATGTCGGGCTTCTATTTCTCCAAAGTCCCCAAGTTCAAGATTATGCGTGGAGGATCGTGGAGGATGTCTTCCTTCTCCACTTGGTGTCACCCACGGTATCTGGTTCTAGGCCCACAGTGTTGCAAGAGCCGAAAGCGGTGGTGGGTAATCCTCCTATTCCTCCAGCACTGGAGGTGAGAGCGGACATTCCGTCTCCGTTGAATCCTGCTAGACACGGGTCTCCTCCCAGAAACGTTAGGCAATCGACAAAAAGGAAACCAAAGGTCGAGAGTAGGGAACTAGCATCCCGAACGTCCGTCTCTCCCCCTCCTGACAGGCGTGAGTATATCAACATTGGAGCCCACCAAGACAAGATGGATCCGTCAGTTGTAGACAAGTTACCTTCAGCGGTTGCCCTTGCGACTACCTCAGTCCACAAATATTAGACTTTTTCATTTGGGAAGGCGGTAGATACTGTTGAGGTGACGGAGTTGATGAAGCTGGCCAAAATGTACACCTCTCACAGTTACGTTTTGAATTGTGAGTTGTACAAAATATTGGAGATGAAGGTTGACGAGATACAGTCCGTCCTTGGTGAAGACGAAAATGCCGAAGCGATGAGGGCCGAAATCAAACGCCTTTGGGCGCGACTCGCGTTTTCTGATGACGCGCGGACTCGTGCCACGTATGATGTTACGAAGGCCCAGACAATTTAGAAGGCATGTATCGTTGCCCAGAAGAAGGCCGAGTCGCAGCTGAAGTCTTGTCAGAATATGATATATGTCAAAGATAGAGAACTGACCGAAGTTTTGAACGAGCTGGCGAAGGCTAAGAGCCTGCTAGCCAAACTATTGGTCCCCAGTTACACTGAAACGTAGTATTACGTGTATAGGCGATACCTCCTTATCATGCCGTTGTAAAATCCGTTGATGTAATTAATTTACGAAATACTAGTGAAAACTTTTACGATTGTTCCAAATGTTTGCGCGTTCGATATCCTACCTAGCGAGTTTAATAGAGTCGGTCGTGAACCACACTCACTCGCCGCCGAATCGACCGCAATTGCTTTAAATGCGCATGGAATGTTTATCCAGCGAGTTGATAGAGTTAGCCGCGAACCATACTCTCTCGCTGCCGAGTCGATTGTACTTGTTTAATTACGCGTAAAATGTTTCTCCAGCGAGTTGATAGAGTTGGCCGCGAACCACACTCTCTCGCTGCCAATTTGATTGCACTTGCTTACTTACGCGTAAAATATTTATCCAGCGAATTGATAGAGTTGGCCCCGAACCACACTCCCTCGCTGTCGAGTTGATTATACTTGCTTACTTACGCGTATAATGTTTATCCAGCGAGTTGATAGAGTGGCCGCGAACCACACTCCCTCGCTGCCGAGTTGATTGTACTTGATTACTTACGCGTAAAATGTTTATCCAGTGAGTTGATAGAGTTGGCCGCGAACCACACTCCCTCACTGCCGAGTTGATTGCACTTGCTTACTTACGCGTAAAATGTTTATCCAGCGAGTTGATAGAGTTGGCCGCGAACTACACTCCCTCGCTGCCGAGTTCATTGCACTTGCTTACTTATACGTAAAATGTTTATCCAGCGAGTTGATAGAGTTGGCCGTGAACCACACTCCCTGGCTGTCGAGTTGATTGCACTTGCTTACTTACGCGTAAAATGTTTATTAAGCGAGTTCATAGAGTTGGCCGCGAACTACACTCCCTCGCTGCCGAGTTGATTGCACTTGCTTACTTACGCGTAAAATATTTATCCAGCGAGTTGATAGAGTTGACCGCGAACCACACTCCCTCACTGGTTGACCATGTAACCGAAGAACTTTTCGGACGCGACTTCAAACGCACACTTCAAGGGGTTAAGCTTCATGCAGTATTTACGAAGGACTTCGAACATTCTACTCAGGTGACCTATGTGGTCCTCTGCGTTCACGCTCTTTACCAGCATATTGTCAACATACACTTCCATCGTATTTCCAATCTGTCCGGCGAACATGTAGTTTACCAACCGTTGGTAGGTCGCTCCGGCGTTCTTCAAGCCGAATGGCATCATCTTATAGCAGTACAGTCCTTGGTCGGTAATAAACGAAGTGTGATCCTCGTCTCTCACAAACATCGGGATCTGATTGTAGCTCGAGTATGCATCCATGAAGCTAAGTAACTTTTGGCGGCGGTCGCATCGACGAGCTGGTCGATGCGTGGCAATGGAAAGCTATCTTTAGGGCACGCTTGGTTCAGATCTGAGAAGTCGATGCATACCATCCACTTCTTGGTACTCTTCCGAACCAGCACTGGATTGGATACCCATTGGGGATAGATCGCTTATGTGATAAACCCGCTGGCCAGTAGCTTGTCAACCTCCTCCTTCAATGCCTTGTACCTCTCGGCACTCAAATGCCTCCTTTTTTGAATCCTGGGGCGTACTTTCGGATCTACTTTCAAAACGTGGCACGCAACCGATGGGTCGATCCCGACCATGTCGCTGTGTTTCCATGCGAAGACGTCTACGTTCTCCGGGAGAAACTGCTTCAACTCCTCCTTCATCCTTTCCTCAAGCTTTTCCCCCACCTGTAACACCTGGGTTCGTTCCGAGGGGTTCACCGAAAATGTTTCCAGCTCCTCGACCGGGGAAGCGAGAGAATCCGAGGCTATGATTCAGGGATCTAGACCTTCGTCCAGTATTAACTCCTCATCGAATCCTTCGCCATCAATGTCCATCGACTCCGAGCGTATGGTCATTACCATCGGGGTGATGCCCACACGCCCCGGAAGCCTCCTGTAATGCGTTCATGTCTTGGGGACAGTGGCTGCCCAGTGAACCAGGTTGAGAAGGGCTCCTCCGGGCACGACTGCACTCGGGTCCATGTCGAAGGGGTTGATTCTCCAACAGTTCAAGCATAGCCTTCATCCACGCGTCATCCAACTCCAGGTCCTGGTTCTCCTGTTCCACCGTCCATTTCTGTTGGTGTCTTCTCTTTCTGCGATGGGTGATGTTCTGCAGATCCTGAACGCTCTCCTGTCGCAGGTTAGTGTGGTGGGACTCCACCTCCTCCTCTATGGAATGTTCGGATGTCATGCTCTTTCGGGTAAAAAACACGTTTTTACCACAAGCTTTTGGTCGTGTTACGTTTTGCTCGTTTCCCACAGACGGTGCCAATCTGTTGACATTGGAACCTACAGCGTCCACGTGTCAACAGATCTCCAGTCACTCCTCTGCCAACTCGTATGTTACCTGCACACTAGGACAATCGTTAGGTACCAAGATCTTCAGAAAAAAAGGGTTCGGCGATCGTTGGCACTTCGACGATCAAGTCAACAGCGGGTATATGGGAGATACACGGGGGCGGAAACAATGAGGAGTGGGAGAGACAAGCAGGTAGAGATTTGAGCAGAGTTTAGGGTGGGATTCTTAAGCATAAAAAGTACGTACCTTGGAACAACAGGAGACGTTGCATTTATAGTGCCAGAGTTTCAATTGATTTAGGAGACAAATCAATTTGATACTCAATCGGATCCTCCTTCCTTATGTGATAAAGATATCCGAGATTCTCTTCCTTCCTTGAGCTTATCACGTTGCATGATTTTAGGAGATTACGATTCGGTTTCCTTGTGAAGATTCGTGCACCCAATCCAACGCAATATTTCTTTAATTACTTCTCTTGTCACTCCGGTTATATCGAGCTGCTTGCTGGTTACGAATGATACGAAGCTTGACGAAGCTTTATGGATCGCGCGCTAGTGCCGAGGCCTTCTACAAGCCTCGCAGATTTTTGGCTGCCGAAGGCCCAAGCGTGCGATGGGCCTTCCAAGGCTCTAGCAGGGCCCAGATGGGGTTCTTAATGGATATTGAACGGGGCCCTTGATGACGTGGCAGTTATATCGTAATCGTGTGGTAACAAGTAGCAATGGAGCACTCGAGTTTTCTTTTAATTCAGGATGTTAGAAATTTCATGTCAAGCTACCAATGTTGTGCAAATATTTTGATTTCTTCCATTCCTTGATTTACAGTAATGCCGTGAATGAATACACAGGGCAAAATGGATATTAGTTTGTATTATAACTTCAAAAACAATTGAATGAGCATTAATATCTTGCATACTTGGTTAATTTGGAGAGATTTATTCTGGTTTTACTGGTCTGAATGAAGGATTATTGATAAAAGCATGGTTCTTGTTGGACATATGCTTAAAGAAATGCTTTTTGGACAAAGTTAACGCTGCTTCTTTGCATCTTTTCCATTTGACTTGGCATTATTTTTTCTGGATTGCTAGACATTAATTAATTTGATAACAGTCAGAATCACAATCTTGTTTTGTTCATTTAATTTAACATCATTCAATGTTGATGATATCTGCTTTGTAATTGTCTATATAGAAGGACAATTGAACTACTTAAAGCTCCACCTTGGGAGATTGATGGTATTTAATCATTATTCTCAGTTTTGAGAACCCTATATATAAATTCTAAGAGACATTATCTTTCTAATTGCATAGGTGCTAGTGAAAAGGTGCACAGAAAAGACACAATTGCCCTTGCGAGAGGTGGTCCTTACACTATTTTTTTTACTTGCATATAAAAATATGGCTTATATGCTGGTGACCTCTGCTTCAAATCAAAGTCACACCACAACATATGCGGGATAGTTATGATTTATGCAGTGAAAAAGACAGTTGATTAATACTTAGCTTCAGAGTGCACATTCTTGTTCTTCTCTGTCTTGTTACTTGATCTAAAATTGATGTTTATCTGTGACTTCTTTAAGAGAGAGAGATCAAGTTGATAGTAATAGAATTTGTCCCACTCCACCTTTAATTTTGTTATTGAACTTGCAGGGTTATTGTAATTTGCATTCTAGAACTAATATATTACTGTAATCTGTTATTAATTCTCTCCATCCAACTTTGGCACTTTATCACTTCTTCTTAAGAGCAACAACATTAACCACTAGATCTAACCCAAAAAAAAAAAAAAAAAAAAAGAGAGAGAGAGAGAGAACAACAAATTAAGTGGAAATAGTTGATTGTACTCTGATATTTGGAAATAAATTTGTCAAAACAATTAATGGATATACTATATCTTGATGGAACAAGATCATCTTCAAGAATGCATCTTGCTGCACACATGGCATGAATTCCATGAATTTAGAATTTGAGCCATTTTATACTAGAACTAATCAATTCACAATGAGAATTATGGCTTTTTGTTACGACTAAAAGCCATTAGCCGTCTAAGAACAGTATCTATATTGGTAACGAGCATACAACTGTAAGTTTTGAACAATTTTATGATATGAGATGGTTCTTTTACTCAAGTAGTGACTACAATTGAATTTTATTGTCAAATTTTTGAACATATTATATATTGGTGAGTAATATTTAACACTATTACGCACATCATTACAGCCACAACACGTGTATCGCACATGTCCCCACTAGTATTTAGTAAAAGATGGATAAAATTATCTTTTAAAAACAATATTTCCAACAACATCTACAGTAATAACCATGTTATATTCACGTTTAATTAGTTTTTTTTTTTATTTGCTCTAACTTTGGAGTTGTCAACCCGTAATTACATTTAATTGCATTATACCGTGCACAAGTCAAAATCTCCAACTCTAAAATGTTAACAGGCTTTCCAAGTGATTGTCCACGTCCCATCTTCACATTTTGATCATTACAGTTTAATTACGGTACTCCATTTAGTACGCTGTATTATATTAAGGAGATAAGATTAAGGAATGAAATGATAGGATTAGGAAATTGTATTAAGGTAGATTAAGATGTATTGTGTTAATACGATGTTTAATGCTACGTTGTATTAGAAATCAATATAAGGTAGTACTGAAAAATTAAAAAAGAAAATTTTATTTTATTTTGAAATTTAGATTTACGTAATTACTTATATGTAAATTTATTTTTTGTCTACAACATATTTGAACAAAATCTATTAGCACTTCGGTTTTAATGTCGTCTTTTCAAAGCAAAATTTGTCTTCACAATTTCTTAATTTCGAGGGCTAACTTTTAAGCTTTATTATATAGGAGATGTGTTTTAAAAACTTTTAAAAGATTTGAATCTTACTTGAGTTTCCTAACTCATCAAAACACTTATCGAAAATTTAAAATTTTTAGAGATGTTTCAAAAACTTTAAAAAAAAGTCTTCTTTTAAATATAAAAAAGAAAACTTAGAAGGAAAAAAAATTGAAAACATTAGTTAAGAATGACAAATGATTTTTTGTTAAGAATGACAAAATTTTAGTTAAGAATTTAGATCAATACAATAGTTTGATTTTTTGTCCTTCAGACTAATTTGTCCCACATAGGTAACTACAGTTGAATATCAATCATCTCTCAAGATACAACGATCTCTTCTTACGATAGCAGCACATCACATCACAAGCAACCACGAACTGAAACTTGTTTTGTACTATTTTATAAATGCAAGGACTGAATGGAGAATGTTATAAAGTATATGAAAGACAAAAAATATGAATAGTAAATAAGCTAAAAGTTGTGTCCGAAAAAATACAACTCAAATAAAATGTCATGTCTGAAAAGATATGTCATTTCTAGATAGGTTTTGTCTTTCAAGACAGGTTTCTGACCAAATTTATTCTAGAAATACACGTGTTTAAGGTGGATTGAATTGGGCTTTAGACGACTTGCATTGCTGACACTTTCGTACTTTGCATAATTTTTCTTTCACCCTCCAAACTTTTGTTTGCCATCTTTCAACAAATTTTGCTCTACCAAGACTTCCTAACTTTGCTTGTAGCCTGGGATCTTCACCTTCCTTCTTCACTTCCGGTTTGCACTTTTCTTGATCAATTTTAACTACTTCATTCACTATAAAACACCCTTCAATGTCGATTGGTTGCTCAGTGAAAGTATACATACTGAATATTTCTCGTTTATCCTGTACCTTCAAGATCAGCTCACCTTTTTCTACATCAATAAGGGCTCGACTTATTACCAAGAATGGTCGGCCCAAATATTACTGGCATATCTCAATCTTCCTCAATATCAAGGACAATAAAGTCAACAAGGAAGATGAATTTATCTACCTTGATGAGCACATCTTCAACCATACCTCATGGACGCTTGATAGACCTATCAGCTAGTTGTAGAAACACAGTCGTTGGTTTTACCTCTCCCAGACCTATTCTCCTGTAGACAAAAATGAGCATCAAATTAACACTTTCATCTAAATCCCATAAAGCATTAAAATTACAAAATTGTCTAATTGTGCAAGGTACTTTGAAACTCCTTGGATCTTTTGACTTTGGGGGCAACTTGTTGAGCATAATAGCTCTACATTCCTTAGTCAAATATAGTGGCAACTTGTCTCGTATTCCCAATCTTTCTTTTCTTTGCCAACATTTCCTTCATAAGCTTTGAATATAGTGGCATCCGAGCTAAAGCATATGCGAAGGGAATGTTGATGTGTATTTTCTTTTCTTAAAAATATCAAGAAATTTTACAAATTGTTTGTAAAGCTGAGTTTTCTTGAGCTTTTGAGGAAACATAATGGGCGGTACATATGCTTTGACAGGTATGGTTGCCTCAACTTATGAGATGTATGAATTTTGTTCTTGACTTGCTTCTGATGTTTGTTCAAACATTTTCACTTGCTCATCGCCTGTGGTAAATACCTTGTTATCTTTAGCAACTGGACTTTTTCAAGTATCTTAGGTAGCTGAGCTCGAATAAGTGTGATTATGACATTAACATGTTCTCGTTGATTTGTCTTTGTGTTACTATGTAGAGTGCCTGGGGTCCTTTTTAACAATTTCAAGGCAATCAGGACAATTTGAGTCTCTAACTTTCTATTAGACGTCTGTTGATTTTGGTAATTTGTCTCACTTTGCTGAAGTATTTTATCTATTTTCTGCATGTACTACTCAAACAATTCTCCCGAACTTGGCTTTCGCTCTTACCGAGGGTTATTTGAAGCATTATTTTGATTGTCAGTCTACCTGAAGTTTGGGTGTTGCTTCCATCTTGGGTTGTATGTTTGGGAATATGGATTTATTGTTGACAAGAAGTATTTTGACCAAAGTTTACTTGTTCGTCCGGAGTGGCTAATAACATATAGTCTTTAGTACAATGATTTTCCCCATAATTTTCACAAGTTGAGCTCGTATGGATTGCATTCACACCATGCGATTACGCTTTTACCAATAGTTCTACTTGCTTCATAAGTGCTGCAATGTGTACATTAGTAGTTGAAGTATTGTCTATCTCATGTATACTTGCTACTTTTTTCGAGATTGTTCGATCAGATGAGAACATTGAGTGTGTCTTTGCGATCAATTCAAATAGCTCCAAGGCTTGATTTATTGATTTATTCGTTATGGAATCATTTGCTGACGAATCCACTTGAGACTTCGCAATAGGTGAGAGCCCAGCATAGAAGTATTGCACATGTTGCCCCTCACTTATCCCGTGGTTTGGACACTTTCTAAGTAACTCTTTAACTATGTCCCATGTCTTGTGATAACTTTCTCCATCAAATTGCTGAAAAGTCAAAATTCCAAACTTCATTTTGGCCACTTTAGCATGTGAAAAGTACTTATTGCAGAATTTTCTTGTCAAATTCTCCCAAGTAGTGGTACTAGCACGTGCTTCAAAATTCAACCACTCTAACGCGCCATCCCTCAATGTGTATGGAAATAATCTCAGTTTGATAGCATCCTCACGTACCCATTGAAACTGAAAATTTTGGCACATTCGAGTGAATCTAGAGATGTGTGTATTTGGATTTTTATATGCCTTCCCATAAAATTGAAGGTTGTTGCTGAATAAGTTGATCAAATCTGCCCTCAGTTGAAAATCATTTCGCCCAAAATTAGGACATAATTTACTTGATCGCTCAGGAGCTGCCGATAGAGTTAGAAACTGTACAACCAGTAGATCGCCTTTATCAATTTCCATTCTGATTTGGTGCTGAACATGTTGACTAGGGCTGTTTCTACGGCAATCATTCTAGCTTGTTCATTTTCCATAGTGATTTGTTGTTTTTGGTTGTATTCCTTGCATCTTCGTCTAAAAGTACGTTCGATCTCGGAATCGAAAGGTTCAAGATCGTCGTCTTGTGAACGGAGCATACAACGAAGACTAATTTACTGTTATGAGAAATAAACAAATAAATAAATAACCAAATAAAAGTAGAATCAATCTAATCAATATCTAACAAATAAATAGTCCCCCGGCAATGGTGCCAAAAAATTGTTGTGAAAATAATTGCATGTACACAATATCGTTAACTAGTAATAAAGTGGACCTAATGAGTCCGGATTAACGTTTCTATGAAGACTATTTTATTTAGATACTAGCTCAATTAATCCTTATCCTAATCTATTGAAAGCAATTCTAAATACGTTTATTTGAACAATTAACCTATAATTATTAATTTAATAAAACAACGTGATAACGTATTTGAACATAATTATCAAGAATTTATCAAATATAATGATTAAAGCGTTTGGATTCACAAATTCACCATAGTTATCATCTCTAATCTCACCTCTCACGTTTTCTTCCCAACGTTGTACTCAGTTGAAATTCACAAATTTAACATAATTTACCTAACTCGAGTTTAAATTAACCGTATTTAATTAAATTTACTCACTATAATTCTAAGTGAAGTTAGAATAATTCTTAACTAGATGCATCAAATCTCATAAGAATTCCATTTAAGATCGCAACAATAACAAAAGTGTATATTTACCTTTTATCTAATTGTCGAATTTTACTACGTGGTCTAGATTAATAACTTATCTCTCAATTTGTTACAATCTACAATTCAATGAAATAGTGGCCAATTATTTCAAATATTATGAGAAGAAGCAAAATCTATACATAATCAACACACATTCAAAACTTGAGAATTGAAATTGAATAATCTAAACTATGTTACATCTTTCATCCAAACTATAAGTTTAGTTACTCGATATATAGGAAAAGAAAACATGAAGTGTTTGGAATACATAATCGGATTTACATAAAGGACGAGAAAAATTTGAATATCTTGCACCCGTAATTCGTCGTCTTCACATTTCAATCTTCAAAACCTTCGACGTTCTTCCTTTGCTCTTTTAGTTGTATATTGTTTCTTTCCTCTCCGACCCCCTAATCTTACCTAGATTAGGTCTTTATATAGTGTTTATGTCCCTCCAACTCATTTTAATTGAAAATGACACAACTACCCCTAAGTTTCAACTTAAATAAACAAAAAAATCACCTTACGCGGGCGACGGTATGCAAAGTGCAGCAAACAAATTTTACAGGTTTGCCGCGGTCTGGCCGTGGTTTGCAAACCGATGCCGAATCATGGCAAAACAAAAAGCATTGGTACTTTCATGAGCTTCTACATTGGTCTACAAAAACCTCCTTAGTCATCCGAATTTGGTCCTTCTCAAGTTTTAAAAGTGTACAAATCAGTCCTCAAATTTTTTGTAAGTTAAAATATACCCCCGAAACTTGTGACATTCCTCCAATGGCTCTTTTAATAGTTCTTATCACTTCCATGCCATCATGTAAATCTGCAACTCTTCCAATCAACTTCTATGTAGCTTGAATTCTCTATTTTTTCTCTATTTACCTCTATTTTTTAGTTTTACCTACAATGATAACATTTATACTAAATTAAAGCCCCATTTGACAGAGATTATAAATCAAAAGTGGTTTATTTCAGCCGTATTTTTTTAATTTTCAAACTAATTTTAACATAAAATACATATATTACTCTTAAACAACAAAATGTCATTTTAAAGTAGAAAGGACAATTTTGTCATTTTGTGTTAAAGTAATTTCAAAAGTCAATAATTTTGATTCAAACAAACTAATATTGGTTTATAAGATGATTTATAAAATCTATCAAACGGGCTCTAAGTAGAATTCTACTCAAATTACAATTATATATTAAGTTTATAAGATATGATAAGCATTTAAAACACACTTATCACTCATCATTCAGCAAGATTAGCATTTTTTTTTGGAACACATATCGAAGAATTAAAATTTTAGAGACGTTCCAAAAACTTTTAAAAAAAGTCTTCTTTTGAATATCAAAAAGAAAACTAGGGAAATTTTTTTTTGAAAACTTAGGTTAAGAATGACAAATTAATGATTATCAGCCTCATTGTGGTTTTCAACTATGAATCACTTAATTGTGAATTTCAAACTTTCCACAAAAATAATTAGAAAGTATTTAGAATTGTGTCAATTATTTTAAGAGTGATAGAAGTTGGTAAAAAATGTGAAGATGGAAAAATGAAAATCTAATCTTTTTTTTTATTTATTAATTCAAAGATAATCGCATTTCATTAAGTAATGTCGCCGGTAACAAATGGCCCAATGATGAGCAAAAGACAATCGGCCCACACCATGAGACTAGATGCTGGATGGAGCAGTAGCAACTGAGGCAAGATGACGAGCATCCTACCTCTTTTGCCAAGACCATATAAATCGGATAGCAATGGCTTCAGCAACCTCGGCCGGGTAGCATCCCATCATGGGTGCAATAAAACGCAGCATGAGAGGGAAGAGACGAGGATCTAAACACAACTATCGATGTTTCAAAAAATATGCTAACCCTGGAATGCCACTTAGCTCCTTTTGATCCTTTTGATGAATCTTTCGCAATAAGTCAAAGTCTAATTTCGCAATATTCAGCAATAACTCGATCTTCTTGACAAATGGATAAAGATTTTCTTTCCCCCAGCCTCATCAAAGTGTTACTCCTCTTAACAAGGTTGACCTTTTAAAATGGAACCCAAGTTTTAATAGTGTTGTCACTTGAAGGTCCAGGGAATTGCTAGAAAACTTCAATACTTCCTCTAGAATTTCCTCTCCATGTACTCTAAAACTGTGCAGCCTTGTGCATTGCTAATCAAAGATTCATCTCTTTGGTCCTTGAATTGGTTATACACATCTGCTTCAACCCAACAAATAGGAATGTGCCCTTAAAAGGTGCATGTTAACCTTTAGAGATCGAGGAAATGAATTCGAGTGCACCCTTGTCGCAATTTAGTTGCACACTTTGGTAGTTTTCCATTTTGCATGTATGTTTACATCGTACAATTTAATTTTTCACAAAGTAGAGAATAGAAATTACTTACATATGAGACATGGTATCGTTACGTTGTCTTAAGCAATTGAAATCGAAGAGCAATGGTACAAAGGTCCTCGTCTTGTTTGTCGTGGCTTTCATTGTATATAACATATATGTATTTTAAAGAATTTTCAATTTCATTTATAAATGATAACCAACACCAAGACGTCAAATTGCATCAATGAGATATAATTTTTGCAATGAATTATCATAGATTCTTCATTTCTTCTTTTAGTCTTTGATGTTCCTCCTCTCCATGGGCCAATATATCTTGGTCAAGTAAATGGAAGCACGTACCTTATTAATATGAATGTATTTTACTTCAAGTCCTACATTTGAAATGAATGATATGTTCAATAGCGTGGGTTAGGTACTACGGGCCAATATCATAGAATAAAAAGAAACTAAAATCTTGAAGTAGTTAGCACGAACATTATTCAATTGCACGGAAACTCCTCTAAACGTTTCGGCTCGGTTGAGCAACTCTAAGACAAATTTTCAACATTTTAGCCACCTATGTGACTTCTGTAAACTTTAATTCCTCTGTCACAGTTAAAGTCATTATCACAAGTGAGCACGTGCATGCGCAATTTTATGAGTTCAAGAGGGTCCTAATGATAATAGTGTTAGAGAAAGGAAGTTCAGTGACTCAAATGATCAAATCAATAAAGGAGAAGGATGAAGAAATGGAAACATGTATAACAGATTTAGAAGAGACTAGAAGCTAAGCCACTTGCAGATGGTTGTAATAGATTCATACCAGCCATCACGTTTGTTTGTTCTTTAATTATACCAACCTGTATGCATTCTGTATGTATATGTAAGTATGTATTGATAAGTGCGGATTTAGCACTTATTTTAGCCTTTAAAAATAGATAATTGTGAGTTCTTTCAAGTTGTTTACTACTTATTTTTTGATCTTTTGTTTATTTAGGTAAAAACCCGAGCTTGGATGGTGATTGGAAGAGATCCACGCGAAAAATGAGCAAAAATGACTAAATTTGTGCAAATCGGGAATCTCGGAGACCAAAAGATAAATATGTTTAAAGATGAAGGACCAATGTTGCAATTTATGGAGGACCTACATGAAAGACAATCAAAAATTCAAGGACTAAAGTCTACATTTCAGATAGTTCAGGGACTGGAATTGCAATTAATCAAAATTCAAAACCAAGCAGCTTGAAATTTGGCCCATGCGATATTTTTGCGCGATCGTGAGAGTGCAGTTTTTTCAGCAGAATGTATTTCGCCTATACCATGCGATCGCATGTATTAACACCATGCGATCGCATGGTTCATTTTCTGATCCTCCGCGAATTTTTGTTCAACTTTTTAAGGGCTTTTTGGTAATTTCGCCCTTCACGATTTCTAGGGTTAAAAGGGCCGTTTTATCTGCATTTTTTGGGCATTCTCTCATACTCCCTCTCCCATTAAAAGCTCTCCAAGAAGAAGAAGGTTGGGGGTTCTTGAAAAACTCCATGGAAATGGGTTTTTCTTGATTTTTTTTTTTTTTTTACATCATTGTGTGTATTTTGTAAATAGAGGAAGATGAATGGAGGTTTATAGTAGGCAAATGAAGACAACCATGGGCTCAAGCTAAATCTTGCATTTCTCTTGACTTTATCAAACCCGGTGATGTATTTTGTATCTATTTTCTATTTTGTCTTTGTAAATATTATGGGCTAATTTTATTTACTAGGAATGAGATGAATCCATTTATGAAGCTTTAAAGTGTATTGTTATTGTTATTGATTCCTTATACTTGGTTTTTATGGTTGTTGATTATTGGGCTTTATTGTGTATTGAGATGATTGATCATCATTGAAATGCTTTTGTGACTTAGTTGCTAACGGGAGGTTGAAATTAGGTTTAGCGCATTTAATTAACAATATAAGGTCTTTGGAATGTAGGAATACCTTTCATACTTTGTGCAATCATTAATGAATGTTCTTGAGTGTTAATGCATTTTTACATATACGTTCTCTCGGTAGGAATGCTTGGGAGTCTTGTGTAAAATTAGGTTTGGCTCTACTAGGGAGAGATTGCTAGACATTTTAGGAGCATTAATTGACATTTTAGCCTTGTCTTGGAATTGATAATGGAAAATGAAACTTTAAGGTGGAATAATTGGTGAAGTCGAATTCCTAGTATCCTCTTCTATTTGATTTTATTTCTTGCAAATTTCTCTTTTAGTAATTTTCTTGTTAGCTTATTTTTCATTAACTTTTAATTCATAATTTAATCATCAAAACAATATGTTTTATTGTGTGTTTAAAATATGGCTAGATTGATTTGGATGTTAGCAATATTATCTATCCTCGTGAGTTCGACACTCTCTTATCACTTTATTACTTGAACGGGACCCGTGCACTTGCGGTACATTTTTAGCGAACATGTATAAATAGGTGTACATATTCTGATTCTGTAATTAATCTTGATCAATCAAATACTCATCAAGAATTCACTACAATTTATTCCTTCTTTCTGTATATTCCGTTTCCTTATTTCTCACTTGGTATCAGAGCCACAATGGCAGACTTCAACCTTAGTAATCATCACAAAATTCTGATTCTAACTCCATGAATCAAACTCCAGTTCATATGAGTGATCTCGCTCCCTTCAATATGAATCTGACTCAAGCAGCATCAGTTAAATTGTACAAAGACAATTTTCTCTTATGGAAAAATGTCATAATGCCTATTGTAAGGGCCATGGTTTAGAAGGATATCTTCTGGGCAGCAAGGTATGTCCCCCTCAATTCATCAATTCTCAAATCACTCCTGAGATTGGAACAACTATGGAGATGATTCCAAATCCAGAATACTCCAGATGGATATCTGTTGATCAGCTTCTAATGGGGTGGATGTACTCCTCCATGACACCAGAGATTGTGATGCGTGTCATGGGTTGTAGTAGCTCAAGTGAGCTTTGGAAAGCCATAAATGAAAATTATGGAATTCTCAATAGGTCTAGAGTGACTTTTCTTACAGCTGAATTGCAGAGAATCAGAAAAGGGTCCATGACTATGGATCAGTACATCAGCACTGTCAAACAACCTGCTGATAACCTTGAAATAGCTGGAAAGAAGATTGATCATGTTGATCTAGTAACTCAAGTTCTAGCTGGACTTGATGAAGAATACACTCCCATTGTAGTACAAGTGAATAGCAGAGATCAAGTGTCTTGGCATGAGCTGTCTTCCACACTCATGACCTTTGAAAGCAGACTGGAATATCTCAATCAAGTGTGGAGCAACTTTGGATCAATCAATCTGATACATGGCAGTCCACAGAGTACTAACTCCTATAATGGAAGAGGAAATAGATGTGGAAGAAATTCAAACTTCAGAGGCAGAACAAGAGGCAGAGGGAGATTTGGAAGATCCAATGAAGTTAGACATCCCCGTCAGATATGTGGTTTGAGCAATCACACTGCTCTGCCTATACTGCAAGCCCAAGTTCAGTAGAGGATCAAGCATGGTATGCTGATTCTGGAGCCAGTCATCATGTTACCACAGATGAGAAGAATGTTGATTAAGCAAAGGAGTATGGAGGTAAGAAAAAGATGGTAGTAGGTAATGGTAATTCACTACAAATATCTCATATTGGTTCAAAAATTTTTGATGTTGATTCTGATAGAACATTGATTCTGAAGAAATTGCTGCATGTACCTAAAATCAAGAAAAACCTCATAAGTGTATCTAAGCTAACTGCTGATAACAATGTATATGTTGAATTTTTCCCTAATGGCTGTGTTGTGAAGGATCTACCAACAAGGAAGGCTCTAGTGCAGGGGAAACTTGAGGATGGATTGTATCAACTGAATTTGTCTACCCACAACTCAAGCTCAAGATCAGCCATCTATCATCAGCCCAAATTCAGTCATACTTTTCTCAATACCAGCATAAACCAGCCTACTAATTCTATTAGTGATAGTTGTCTAGATTCAGATCTTAAAATTTGGCACAGAAGATTAGGCCATCCCCCTGCTTCTGTACTACAACAGGTGTTAAGATTGTCTTGTAATAAATTCAAAACTATCAACAATAAAAAGTTTGTCTTTCTGTGAAGCATGCCAGTTTGGAAAATCACATGCATTACCCTTCAAGCTATCATATTCTCATGCTCAAATGCCACTTGATCTGATCCATACAGATGTTTGGGGACCATCTCCTATAGTTTCTACCTCAGGGTTTAAGTACTATGTATTATTTGTTGATGACTGCACTAGATACACATGGATCTATCCTTTAAAACATAAATCTGAAGTGTTACATTACTTTATTCAATTTAAGAAGTTAGTTGAAAACCAATTTGAGAGGAAAATCAAAGCATTACAATCTGATATGGGAGGTGAGTACAAAAGTCTTAACAAAATAGCTGTTGAATCAGGCATTAACCTCAGATATTCTTGCCCTCATACATCTGCCCAAAATGGGAGAGCTGAAAGGAAACACAAACACATAACTGAAACGGGTCTAACCTTGTTAGCTCAAGCACATATGCCATTGTATTATTGGTTGGAAGCATTCCTGACTGCAACACATCTCATTAACAGAATACCAAAATTACTCTTCCAACAGAAATCACCCTATGAACTCTTGTTCAAATATACCACAGACTACAATCTTCTCAAAGTTTTTGGTTGTGCTTGTTATCCATGTCTAAGACCATACCAAAAACACAAGTTTGACTTTCATACCCAAAGATGTGTGTATCTAGGACCTAGTGCATCACACAAAGGATTCAAGTGCTTAAGCTCTAGTGGCAGAACTTACATCTCCAGACATGTAGTTTTTGATGAAAATGTTTTTCCTTTCAAAGAAGGTTTCCTCAATAAAACACAACAAACTAAATGGTCACCTACAACTCTTCATCATCTTCCATTTGAACTCAATTCTTACAAAAAAAATTCAGATTCAATTGATATGATGCATCCTACATATGACTCTGCACACAGACCTTCTATTGAAAATAAGGAGGTAATAGAAGATGGTGAAGAATTGGTTAATAAACAGTCTCAGCAGCTTGAACAGAAAAGAAGTTTGAATGATGAACAGTCACAGCAGGTTGTACATAGAGATTCAGTATTTGATGCTCCAGAATCTCAGGCTGGGATAAGAATCTGGGTGGAAATGCCAGAAGTTGAGCAGGAAACAGAAAAA
Source organism: Forsythia viridissima (assembly GCA_030279155.1). Taxonomy (NCBI): domain Eukaryota; kingdom Viridiplantae; phylum Streptophyta; class Magnoliopsida; order Lamiales; family Oleaceae; genus Forsythia; species Forsythia viridissima. The sequence goes on along the minus strand of CM059039.1, from coordinate 44,307,829 downwards.
TGCAGGCATCCTATGATTACTAGATCAAAGGCAGGAATTGTAAAACCAAAAGCCTATATGACTAATGTTGTTTCACATTGTACAGATGAAGTAGAACCAGGTAGCTTGGATGAAGCACTGAAAAGTGAAAAGTGGTGTAAAGCAATGAAGGAAGAATATGATGCTTTGATAAAAAATCAAACATGGATCTTAGTCCCTCCTGAACCTACAATGAAGGTCATTGGATGCAAATGGGTATACAAATTGAAATTTGGTATGAATGGGGAAATTCAGAGACATAAAGCTAGGCTAGTGGCAAAAGGGTTCTCACAAACTTCAAGTGTTGACTACTATGAAACCTTTAGCCCAGTAGCCAAAGCACCAACTTTAAAAATCATTCTCACAATTGCAGTTTCAAAAGGTTGGGAGATCAGGCAGGTAGATATTAACAATACTTTTCTGAATGGAAAGCTAGAAGAAACAGTTTATATGGAGCAACCTCATGGATTTGTAAATCAAGCTGAACCATCGTTTGTGTGCAAACTTAGCAAGGCCATATATGGACTCAAACAGGCCCCCAGAGCTTGGTATGATACACTGAAAGAGACACTTCTGTAGTGGGGTCTTAAACAATCCAGAGCTGATAGCTCAATATTCTATCAGATATCACAAGATCAGGTAATTTACTTGCTAGTGTATGTTGATGACATTATTCTGACTGGAAATTGCAGAGCAACAATACAAAAATTAATTGAGAAGCTAAATGTATCCTTTGCCTTAAAAGATTGGGAAATCTGAAGAAATTTCTGGGAATTGAATTCTATAGAGATGAAATTGGACTTCATATGTTGAAAAAGAGATATGCTATGGATATACTGAAGAAGTTTGGATATGAAAATCTGAAGCCTAGTGTTACTCCTATGGCAGCTGGAAGACTAGTAAGTAAAGAAGAAGGAACACCTTTGAAGAGTCCAACTCAGTTCAGGAGTGCAGTAGGAGCACTTCAATATTTGACACACCCAAAGCCAGACATTTCTTTTGTTGTTAATAGAGTTAGTCAATACCTTCAAAATCCAACTGATGCTCACTGGAGCCTACTGAAACTACAATTTCGATATATAAAGGGAACTCTTGATATGGGGTTGATTATTCATGAAGCACAAGATCTCAACATTGTTGCATATGGAGATGCTGACTGGGCATCATGTCCAGATGACAGGAAGTCCACTGTAGGCTACTGTGTTTATATGGGTGGTAATCTTATCTCTTGGAGCTCAAAGAAACAACAGGTTGTGGCAAGATCAAGCACTGAGGCAGAATATAGGACCTTAGCTCATACTACTGCAGAAATTGTTTAGACTCAATCTCTTTTACAAGAACTTGGTATTGTACAAACTGAAGTTCCTACAATTTGGTGTGATAACTTGGGAGCAAGTGCATTGGCCTCAAATCCTGTGTATCATGCAAGAACCAAGCACATAGAACTTGATATACATTTTGTTCGAGACAAAATCCTTGCTAAGCAATTGGTAATCAGTTATGTTCCTACAGCAGATCAAACAGCTGATATATTGACTAAACCACTGATGAATTCCATATATTTGTATCTTCGAGACAAGCTTGGAGTAATTGAAGTTGACTCCAGTTTGAATGGGGGGTGTTATAGAAAGGAAGTTCAGGGACTCAAATGATCAAATCAATAAAGGAGGATGATGAAGAAATGGAAACATGTATAACAGATTTAGAAGAGACTAGAAGCTAAGCCACTTGCAGATGGTTGTAACAGATTCATACCAGCCATCACGTTTGTTTGTTCTTTAATTATACCAATTTGTATGCATTCTGTATGTATATGTAAGTGTGTATAAATAGGTGTACATATTCTGATTCTGTAATTAATCTTGATCAATCAAATACTCATCAAGAATTCACTGCAATTTATTCCTTCTTTTTGTATATTCCGTTTCCTTATTTCTCACTAATAGACCAACATTAACATCAGAATTAATGCTTGCATATTAGATACTGATATAGTAATCAATGGTGATGAGAATGAAAATCCAAACAAACTGACTAACAAGTCGAGATATTTAAGAATACAGTATTTTTAGCCACAACTTTGTCTACTGAGTTGGTAGAAAGCTGTAAGCTACACACCTGCCAATAGTCTCGTGTATAATGTCTTGAATTCCATACCTGTAAGCAAACCCTAAATCTTTAATCTTCTTCGAAGATATCTCAGATGGGACTGAATCATGCTCTTCCCTGTCAAGCCTGTAACTGTAACCTGAAAAACAAAAAATTAGAAAACACGAAGAATTTGGATTCTTAGAATATTTTTGGATATTTATAACTACAGAGTTGAAAGAATGGCAACCTTTGTATGATGGGACAAGGGTACTCTTTACTAAGATGCTCAACAAGTTCGGACATTAAGCAACTTCGAGTACAGCATATATATCGACCTTCTGCTTTGGCATGCTCCATGAGAAATATGTGTGCATAAGTGCATTGCATATGTATTCAATATGAACTAAAGCAATTGATCCCATTCTCGAGTTCACAGCAGCTAATATTGACAGCAGATTAGGATCCCCTAAAGGAGCCAAATCGAATTTTTAGGACCTCTGGAAATCTGATTGAACAAATGACTTCGTTGTATCTATTCATAATATGCAAAGTGGAAAAAGCAAAAGAAAAAAAATTAGAATATATACAAACATAGAAATCTAATCTAGGAAAGTTGTCTAATTTTTTCAGGAACCCTAACCTTCTCTTATAACTCTAAAGCCTGACACCACCTACGTACAATTAATATTTCACAAGTCAAACCTTAATATTCGGAATTCTTTTTCTCGGAATTTCCCTTGATACCACCTAAGGCATTTCCTTTGATTAGAGGTGGCAAAATGGGTTGACCCGGATAACCCAGAATCTGGACTAAGCCAGCCTTATAAAAAATTAATCAAGTAAAAATCAGGCCAATTTGGCCCGATAAAACTCACCCAATGCGCTAAAATCGGGCTGGCCCAGAATTTTTTTTGTTACCCAAATCCCCCACCCCAAGTTCTTTCCGGAACAGTAACGGGGGGATTTTTCCCCTTGTTTCCGGCACTGGCGTGCCTACCAATGCTGGAAACAAGGGGGTAAAATTCCCCACCCCCCCCCCCCGGTTTCGTTTTTCGCAAACTCTGGTATCGCGATTGCGAAACCAGGGCTCCCTGGTTCTTCGCGAAACCTGGTTTCGCGACCAGGGGGGAGGAGGGGATCCCTCCCTTGTCGTCCCACCATGGGGTGGGGTGGATGGTGAAGTTTTTTCTTTTCTTTTTTATTATTATTTTAAAAAAATAAATTAAAAAATTTATGTTGGGCTGACCCAGTAGCCCTGTGACACAAAATCGATTGAGTTGGCCCAACAAATATGAGCTCGTATAAAATTGAGCCAGAGCTAGCCCAACTCAATTTTTTTTTTTGGCCCATCAAATTTCGAGCTGGGCCAACCCATATGGCTCATTTGCCACCTCTACCCTTGATAATATCCTACCAGAATGGAAAGGGCCATCGGAATTCATTTTCTCACAAGAAAAACGAAAGATTTTTCCTCGCTAGTGACATATTCGGTAGAAGCTAGATATAATAACTGACAAATTTAGAAACGTCAATAATATAATGGAATCAAGAATTTAATACAAAATATTAGACTACCTTTTATATTTGTGCTCGACTAGTTTTTGTATTTATCATTAAATCTAAATCTATTTTCTCTAGTTTGATGAAGAGTGTCGTACAATCAGCAAAAAAAAAAAATCATTCTCCATTATATTACGAATTGTTGTCTTAACAAATTTCATTGTTGAAAATTCTTGCTCAGTATAGTACGGTAGTGTTAACACAAAATGAATCAATCTAGTCAACATAACATAAATGTCTCACATTCTCATTACAACCAACTCCCGACATAATTTAGAAAGTGTAGATATTCACTAAAAGCGAGGATCGACAATCTCATAAAACTTATAATGCTGCAATTCATACATCAAATAATAATAATAATCTTGCTCAGTAAAATATCAAGGATAGAACTTCGACGCAAGATTGCGAATGATTGAAAAGAATATCTAGGAGACTAGATCCAAAGCTGCTAATAATTTAGTGTGGTTTCACAAAATCTACTAATAATCCCATGACTGATTATTGTTGCATAATTGTACATCAAACTATATATACATGATTATAGTCTTCAAACGAAGTAATATAATTATCACTAGGTATACGATTTGGCTAAAAGGGAAAATATATAGTATTATATTCCTCGACCATTCAATAATTTCGGTTACATGCCCATGCCCATCCGGGTTGATTATGGTACAGTCATGGGTAGAATCAATATCAAGGTTATAATATCTTTCAAATTGGTTTCAGAACTTGAATACGCATCTATGTCTTTGTACATAAGATGTGTGATACACGAAATGTTGACAATTACTTGCATGAAGAAGGCCATGGGCACTGCAGATGGACTTGGACGAAGCAATTCTTGGTTTATATCTTTCCATGCATTCGTAACTAGTTTTTGAATTTCTGCAAATGCCTCCTCTTTTGAGGCATCTTTATTTTGATTCATGTAGCATCCGACTGCTGATATTTTCTGCTCAAACTGCATTGAATACAAGCAAAGACAACAAATATAAGTGGTTCGATAACTATGATTCTGCACACAAAATTGACTCAAATATATATAGATGTCACGTTCAAGTTAAAAAAATAGAACTTGTTACCCCGAATCCAACTAAGTCGTTCATTAGTCTACCAATTATTTCTGAAGCTCGTAGGATTAATGGATCACTTGCTACCCACTCAAAGGCTTCCTTGCTCACTAACTCTCCATTAATGCCTGCCAAAGCAGCTGCAGACATCAATATATAAGTGCTAGATGGCATTCCCACTTTCATATATTCTTCCAGGCTCGGAATATAGCCACTGTACACCCATTTTGCCTCTTGAAAATATGTTCTCACCAGTCTTTTCTTCTACAAATTGGAACACATAAATATTAAGCTTACATAAACTTTTGATATTTAGCAAAAACAACCATTTTATTTAGTGCCTGTTTGGTGGGATATAAAAGTAGTTTTTTATGAGATTTTGTGAAAAGTTGGTGAATTGCATAGTTCAAAAGTTGATAAAAATTGTGGGTCCCGTTAAATATGTTATTGAAAATGAGTTTGGGGGAAAAAAATTAGAAAAAAATCATGCCAAATATGGTCTTACTAGCTAATAAATTAATTACCTCTTCTATCACGTAGTGAACAAATTAATTACCTCTTCTATCACGTAGTGAACAAGGTTTGATTTTTCTCTCTTTCCTAGCTCTTTCTCAATTTCGACATAAACATCTAATAGAGCTTTGTAGTAATGTTGCAAGTACGGTGGTAGCTGATCTATGATACTAAAATCCCATCTGCACATGAAGATATCCAATAGGTCAACCTTTTGAAAATAAAAATAAAAACATAAATACTTCTGCTATGAGATATTAAGATAAAAAGATACATATACCTTTCAATTGCATCCATGAAAAGTGTAAGTTCGTCTAGGGTCCCATAAATATCGAAGATGTCATCAATGATAGAAATCATGGCGATTACTTTGGTTAGCATTTTCCTACCAACCGAGTATTGGGGCTCAAAGTATATTGCCAATGCCCAAAAGTAGCATTCGACCAATCTATCTCTTGCAAAAGGCAATTTATTTTCAAACTCTAAGGCCTTCCACCACCTACGTACAATTAATATATATTCACATGTCAAATCTTAACAATTTTTCTAGTAATTATATTCGATATCAAACTGACAAGACCATATGCTTGACATTACTTGAAATTAAGAGCAAAATGCGTATTCTCCCCGACTAATAATGTTTCACAAGACAAGCAAATTACCTCGTAACTTCACTTAGCTCCTTCTGATGCATCTTCAGCAATAAATTGAAGTCTAATTTTGCGAAATTTAGGAGTACGTTGTTATGTGATTCATCTTGTTGGTAAATAGATAAGAATTTCTTTGCCACAAACCTTGTCACAGTTTTATGAATTGGTATCTCCAAAGCTTCCTTAATTTGTGTAGACAAAGAATTACTCACATGGACAACTAGGGAATCGAGTTGAGTGGTAGAAAACTCCAATGCTTCCTCTAGAATTTCCTCTCCATGTACTCTAAATTGTGAGGCTTCATACAAGCTTAACAAGCCTTGTACATTGCTAATCAAAGATTCATCAAATTTCCCTTTGCGGTTCTTGAATTTGTCGAATACATCTGCTTCAACCCATAAAAAAATATTAAATTTGCCCTTAAAAAAATGTGCGAGGTGCATGATAACTTTTAGGGTACTAATAATTTTTCACATATCATATTTTGTGTGTTTGTGATTCAAGTGGGTTTTCTTACCACACGAGATAAAATATCCATGTTGTCTAAGTAATCGAAATCGAAGAGCAATGGTATGAAGATCATTGTCTTGTTTGCCATAGCTTTCATAAGTGTCATATACGTATTTTAGAGATTTTTCAATTTCAGTTACAAAATGGTAACCAACTCCAAGACGTTGGATTGCATCGATGAGGTCTAACTTATCTAGCAACTTCTTCACTTCTTCTCTTAAGATTTGATGTTCTTGCTCTTCATTAGGAAATATATCCTATTCATGATTGATGAGTATAAACGTGTAAACACATTAATATGAAAATCTTAAAATATGTAGCATAAATAAAATTTTCAAACAAGAAACCAATATTTAAAAAATGAAAATAGAGTGTAATCGTACGGTGAGGTGAGAATTATAAGCAAGGAAATAGTCTCCCCAAACTGTAGGATGATATGTAACTGAGCGGCGAAGATTCTCAATGCCCACACTTTTGGTGGAAAAAGGAGCAGCAGATGCATGGTTATTCATTCTGTTTTTTTGTTACTTCTCAATTGATGGGCTTATTTTTTGTTTGAAAATGCAAGTTACTTTGATGGCTATTTATAGTCCTCTTTACAGTCCCATACCAATAAAATTGCCGTGAGGTCACGGATTGCATATTAAAATCTCCTGGGCGGCTAGGCAGCCGCCTAAATTTTGACACATTTAAAAAAAAAAACAAAAAAAAAACAAAATCAGTTCACTATGTAATTGCTTAATTAATTCATTAATTAATTAATTTGTTTTTAAAACACGGTTAATTAAACAATAATAGATAATTTGGAGGCTGAAGTACTAAGTTTACATTCAAATTGTTTTATCTTTGGATAATTATTTTTATACTACATTTTTTGTTGACCATACTATATTTTAATTACGATGAAGGTCCTTAACCATTGTTTATTTTTGCATTTATGTCCTCAATTGCTGTTATCACATTCTTATGATATTTTCACATCTTATCTTTGTTTTTTATGATAGTTTTTGTCCAAAAAATTAATTAGAAAGGCGTAAAAAGATTTTTTTGCCTATCGTATTTTGAAAATAAGCAAAATAAATAACAAATACAAAAGTTAGATAAAATATTTACCCTTCATTTCAATGCACATTAGCAAATTATTTAAACAAAAAGCCCAATAAGGGCCCAGTTCGTAATCTATCAAGAACCCTATCTGGGCCCTGCTAGGGCCTTGGAAGGGTCCATCACGCGCTTGGGCCTTCGGCAGTCAGAAATCCGCAAGTCATGTGGAGGGCCTCGACACCCGCATGCGAACCGTAGGGCCTCATCAGGCCTCGCATCACTCGTAACCAGCGAGCAACTCGATATGCCGGGGCAACCAAAGAAGTAATTAAAGAAAGATTGCGTTGGATTGGGCGCACGAATCTCCACAAGGAAACACAATCATGATCTCCTAAAATCATGCAACGTGATAAACTCAAGGAAGGAAGGCAATCTCGAGTATCTTTATCACATAAGGAAGGAGAATCCGATTGGAGACCTAATTGATTTGTCTTCCAAATCAATTAGAATTCTTGCGCTATAAATACAACGTCTATGGTTGTTCCAAGGTACGCACTTTTTACGCTTAAGAATCCCACCCTAAACTCTGCTCAAATCTCTGACTGCTTGTCTCTCCCACACCTCTCTTTTGTTCTCGCCCCCGTGTATTTCTTATATACCGGCAGTTGACTTGATCGTCGGAGTGCCAACGATTGCCGGACCCCTTTTCTCCGGAAATCTTGGTGCCTAACGATCGTCCTAGTGTGCAGGTAACATACGAGCTGGCAGAGGAGTGACTGGAAATCTGTTGGCACGTGAACTGGTACAAGTTCAGACGTCAACAAAAATTAATCACGTTCTATATATTGTTCCTTGCTAGTTTAAAATCTAACCCTATCTTGTTTTTAATAGTTAGAATATTGAATTGGCTTATTATTGTCCAATTCTAAAGTTTTACTTTTCGTTTTAATTTTTTATTCATCGGAAAAATATTTTTGAACAACTAAATATATTATGAACATTTATTTACGAGTAAAATATGTTCGATTATTGTCCCATTTAAAATTAATCGTAGGGCACAATTTAATATTTAGTCAAAGGTGGATAAAATCATCTTCCAAAAACAATATTTCCAAGAACCTCTACAGTAATAATCATCCAATTCTCGTTTTAGTTGTCTGAGTTTCTTCTTGACAAATGAAAACTACTATTTTATCTTTATTTGCTCTAACTTTTGAGTTGTCAACACGTAGTTGGATTATAATGCATCTCCAACTTTATAATGTACAAGAAAAGATCGTCCACGTCCCTGCTTCGGATTTTGATTAGACTTTTACGGTCCATTTAGTACGATGTATTATATGAAGGAGATAAAGATTAGAAGGAACAAGATGATAGGATTAGAGAATTGTATTAAGATGGATTAAGACGATTGGTGCTACATTGTATTAGAAAACAGTACAAGTATTGGAAAATTAAAAATAAATTTTTTATTTTAAAATTTACTACTTTATGTATAGATTTACTTATTTACTTATATGTAAATTTAGTTTTTATCAACGACACGTTCGGATAAAATCTATTAGCACTTCGATTTTAATGTCACTTTTTTAAAGTTATAAAATTTGTCATCACAATTTCTTGATTTCGAGGGGTAACTCATAATTTCTATTAGGAGATGTGTTACAAAAACTTTTAAAAGATTCCAATCTCTGCAATTTCAAAATTTTCAAACGAATAATTTAGTCTTTCATGCTAGAAATATGGGTAGGTGAATTTGACCTCCAAAAATGTATTATCCACATGTTAATAGATCTCTAGCCAAATTTCCTATCATCTCGTATGTTACATTCACACTTGGACAACGTTAGATACCAAGAATGCCAAGGAAAAAGGGGGGAGGGGGTATTAGCGATCGCTTGCACTTTGAAAGTCAAGTCAACTAGTGATAGGGAATAGTATGGGGGTTTTAGGTATGGGAGAGACATGTAAGCTGGATTGACCAGAATTTAAGATAGAAAATAATGCATTACATTTGAATGAAAAAGAATCAAGTATTTATACGGTGAGGTGAAAATTATTAATTAGCAAGGAAATAGTCTTTCCACTATGTAGGATGATATGTGATAGAGCAATGCATGGTTATTCTTTCTGTTTTTTAATTACTTCTCAATTCAATGGGCTTATTTTTGTTTTAAAATAAGTTACTTTATGGCTATGCTTTATGAATAATATTATTCATAGTCGTTCACTATCAGTAGTTAATCTATGCAGGGGCAGATGAGTCACATGGCGAGACTCCGCGTCCGCTCGTGCTGGAATTTCACAAAAAAATGGTGCGTAAAATGTTTTGGGTCGCAACCCGGCCCAAGTTTGTTAGCCTGCAATTGTCCAATTATTTCAATAAATTGATCCATTTGATAAATGCAAAAAATGACCAAATCGGATGTCTACAGTCAAAAATCAAATTTGAAAATAAAATTGAGAAAAGAAAGAAACCTAAAACAGAAACGGTCGAACTAAAATCTGTAATTGCAAATTTACCGAGCCGACGGAGAAGAAGAAGGGAAGCCGAGCCGAGCGTCACAGTAGTGATACTACTGCGAGTCTGTGATTCCGATGGAACAAAGTGAGGAACTTGTGAATCTGTGACACACGCCTGAAAGTGAAAGCAGAACCCAATTACTCAACCTTGGGCTGAACGTCAGAAGCTGAAGAAAGGTTTTGGAATTTCACGCCTGAAGATGAAGAAAGGCTGAATAAAGTAGAAATGTTTTAATTTTTGACTTTTTGAATCTTGTGCATGGTGCTCTTGATTGTTTAATATTTTGTACTTTATTTTTAATTTATTATGGTTAATTGGTTATATGCTTATATTTTATTAGTCTATTAGGTTAAATGCTTAATTAATATTGTAGTTAATAGTTTATGGTTAATTAATATTAGTTAGTTATTAGTTATTAGTTTTTATTCTATTATTTGACTTATTGACTTATATTGATTATTGCTTATAAATTTATAATTTTTATGTAAAATTTATAAGTTGCATAAGTTGCGTTGCCTAAAATTTTTTCTCTGTTGAGTGTTTCTACATGCTTGCTACCTGTTGGGAATTGGGAATCTGTATCTGGCCTAGAAATGGGATTAAATGTTTTAGTTGGGATTGAATAATTTGAATTGGGACTTGGGATTGAATAATTTGATTGGGGAATAATTTTCGTAATTTGATTACTCGTTGTCTTGAACCGTTGAGTGACTAATTTACAGTCTACAGACAAGACATTAGACATGAAAATGTTTTTTCAATCTCAAAGAAATAGAGAATGAGGCGATCTTGAAATAGTTTCAGACTATGTGACCTCGGAGAATGTAGTTATCTAGTCTCACAAATTGAAATTGGAGTTGTACTAAATACTTTTTAGCATTATTACGGCTTGTATCGAATTATATTTTACTATTATATGATTTTCTTGTTGTTTGATAAGTTACGTAATTATTAAAAATATTTTCACATTATTTTTTCACAAGCATCGGCTGTTGACTGGTCAACGGTCAATATTTAACCATTGACCAGTCAACGTCCGCCCTAACTGAACTTCAATTCTAGATCCGCCACTGAATCTATGTAGTATTGCTAAATTGGAATAATTCTTTATTTTGCTTAAGTAATATATTTACAGTAAACAATTATGAATAATTACTCCAATTAAGTAATGTAACATATGTTCACTATTGATAGTTAACTACTATGAATAGCATTAGTCATATTTTATAGACCTCTTTGCTGTTCCAATACCAATAAAATTAAATGCGCATGTTAAATTCAAATGCACGGTCAAAAACACAATCATTGAACTTGTAGTCTTATTATTTCATTTTGGTCATCAAACTTTCCTATTTTTCTAATTAATTACTTAATTTTATTTTTGTTTCACTTTAAACATTCCGTCTACTTCAAAATAAGTGAGTTGTATAATGAAAATTATGATATGGTTTAAAAGGTCCGTTAAAGTATTGAATTTGTTATTCACATTGTCAAAAACATTTTTTCTTCCAAAATGTCGACAAAAAGATTTTGCTTTGGGATGGTCAGGGACTCGAGGTGCGAGTCTAACAAAATGCGTGAAAACAAATTTTAAATATAACTTTTGTTGGTAAAATAAGATTTGAATATTCTTTTTATTACTGCGCATTTGAAACAATAAATGAAATAAAGGACTTACTTAAAAATTCCACTTAAATGAATTTAGATCGATTCAAGGGTTTGATTTTTTGTCCTGAAGACGAATTTGTCCCACATATGTACCTACAGTTGAATAGCAATCATCTCCCAAAACATAACGATCTCTTCTTATGATAGCAGCACTTCACATCATAAGCAACCACGAACTAAAACTTGTTTTATACTCTTTTATAAATGCGAAGACTGAATACAGAATATTATAAAGTGCATGACATAATATGAAAGACGAAAAATATGAATTGTAAAATAAGCTAAAAGTTGTGTTTGAAAAAATATAACTCAAACAAAATGTCACGTCTGAAAAGATATGTCATTTCTGGATAGGAACAAATTTATTCTAGAAAGACACGTATCAAAATCTAAAAAATCCAAAATTAATATTAAATAATAAAATAAATTATTTATGATTCGAACAAGGACTCGTGATCTATGACTCGCCCGGTCAGCAGGCGATGCGCGTGTGGGTTTTGGTTCAAGCCTAATAGTATATAGGTCCTCCCCTTTCAAAAACTAGTTGTACCTCTTGAGGTTCAGACCTAGTATCAAACTAGGAATAATTATATAAGTCATAAATACATTCTTTTTTCAATGTGGCCAAAGTTTAAACTATCGAAGAATGATCTTGGGGGCAGGAAATTGGTACTCTTAAACTGTTTCTTTATCTTCCAATCGCATTTTATCCAATTCAAAAACTTCACTCTTTGCAAAAATATTTTTAAACATTCAAATATACCACAAATATCTAATCATATAGTAGAACGTGAATTCTAAGACTTATTTTAATATTTAGTAAAAGATGGATAAAATTATCTTTTAAAAAAAATATTTCCAACAACATCTACAGTAATAACCATGTTATATTCACGTTTAATTAGTTGTCTATATTTGCTCTAACTTTGGAGTTGTAAACACGTAATTACATTTAATTGCATTATAACATGCAGAAGTCAAAATCTCCAACTTGAAAATGTTAACAAGCTTTCCAAGTGATTGTCCACGTCCCATCTTCACATTTTGATCATTGGAGTTTAATTAAGGTACTCCATTTAGTATGCTGTATTATATTAAGGAGATAAGATTAAGAAATAAAATGATAGGACTAGGAAATTGTATTAAGGTTGATTAAAATGTATTGTGTTAATACCACGTTTAATGCTACATTGTATTAGAAAACAATATAAGTAGTATTGAAAAATTAATATTTTAAAATTTAATTCTTTGTGTATGAGTAGATTTATGTATTTACTTATATGTAAATTTATTTTTTGTCTACAACATATTTGAATAAAATTTATTAGCACTTCGGTTTTAATGTCATATTTTCAAAGCAAAATTTGTCTTCACAATCTCTTGATTTTGAGGGCTAACTCTTAAGATTTATCAGGAGAAGTAGATTCGAATTGTACTCGAGAGTTTCCTAACTTATTGTTGTGAAAATAATTGTAAGTACTTCATTAACAAATAATAAAATGGACATAATGAGTTCAGATTATAGTTCTCACGAAAACTATTTTATTTAGATACTAGTTCAATTAATCCTTATCATAATCTATTAAAAACAATTTGAAATACGTTTATTTGAACAATTAACCAATAACTATTAATTTAAAAAAAAAAACAAATGTGATAATGTATGTGAACACAATTATCAAAAATAATGATTAAAGCGTTTGGATTCACGAATTCACAATACTTATCATATCTTATCTCTCATCTCAAGTTTTCTTCATAACGTTATAGTCGGTCGACTTTACGAATTTAATCTAATTTACCTCTCTCGAGTTCAAATCAGTTATATTTAATTAAGTCAACTCACTATATATATACATATCTTTATGTGAAGTCGGAATAATCTTTAACTAGATGTATTAAACCTCATAAAAATTTAATTTAATATCGCAATAATAATAAAAAGTGTATCTATACTTTTTATCTAATTGTCAAATTTTACTACGTGGTCTAGATTAATAACTTACCTCTCGATTTGTTATAATCCACAATTCAATAAAATAATGACCAATTATTTCAAGTATTATGAGAAGAAGCAAAATCAATACATAATCAACACAAATTCAAAACTTGAGAATTGAAATTGAAGAATCTAAACTACGTTACATTGTTTATCCAAACTATAAACTTAGCTACTCATCATATGAGAAAAAATATATGAAGAGTTTAGAATACATAACTAGATTTAAATAAAGGAAAAGAAAATTTTGAATATCTAACATCAAGAATTCGCCGTCTTCACGTCCCAATCTTTAAAACCTTCATTGTTCTTCCTTTGCTTTTTTAATTGTCATTTGTTTCTTTCCTCTCCCACCCCATAATCTGACCTAGATTAGGTCTTTATATAGTGTTCACGTCCATCCAACTCATTTTAATTAAAAAATGACACAGATACCCTGAGTTTCAACTTAAATAAACAAAAACACACATCTTGCAACTGCGGCAAAAAATGTGGCAAACAAATTTTCCAGGTTTGCTGTGGTCGGGCTACAGTTTTCAAACTGCTGCTGAACCGTGGAAAACTGAAAACATTTGGTTAATTTACAGTTTAGTCTCTCAACTTTCAAAATTGTGCAATTTGGTCCCTATTGAAGTTTTTTGTGTATATTTAATCCCTTTTGCTCCATGTCCTTCAACATTGATCCCAAAACTTCCATGAGCTTCCACGTTGGTTTCCAAACCACCTTAGTCATCCGAGTTTGGTCATTCTCGAGTTTCAAAAGTGTACAAATCAATCCTCAAACTTTTTGTAAGTTAAAATTCACTCCCGAAACTTACGACATTCATTCAATGGCTCTTTTAATAGTTTTTATCACTCTCATACCATCATGTCAATCTTCAAACGCTTCCGATCAACTTCTATATAGCTCGAATCCGCCCTTTTTGATACATTTACCTCTATTTTTTAGTTTTACCTACAATGACAATATTTATACTAAATTAAGTAGAAATCTACTCAAATTACAATTATATATCAAGTTTATAAGATATGATAA